>CM057810.1:118765518-119483018 GCA_030067965.1 Latrodectus elegans | reverse complement strand
GTTTCCCTTTAAATACCCTGAAAAACTTTGGTCTCATTTTAAAAAATTATTCAACCTGTTATCGATATTGTTCCAAATATCAATGTTTGTAAGAGAAATCTGCAGCAGTGTTCATGAGATGGTAAATTGACGCTGAACATTTCATTTCTCTCGTGGTTGCCAGCATAAATTTAAGATAAATCTGTACAAATTTTATAAATTTCATGTTAAAACTCCTAATTCTAATTCCTTTGTGCATGGAAATCGAAAAACTTTTGCGTGTTCCTCATAATTCCACATAGAATTTCAATTTATTGATTATCTTTTAATATATTCACTTGATATGCACGCATAATGGACACACCTGTGAACCAATGTGATATGTTTAAATGCTCACCGTAAGCACTAAAATATAATAAATGTACTTTGCTTGCATGTAAGAGATTTTTTAAGCACTTTACGTCTTGGGATTTATTTTTCAAAATTTAAAATCTCGAATCTCTTTACATTTTCAAATAATTCAAATTGTAAGAGTCTATGCAGCTGTAGATGTTATACTAAAGTATTTCAATCACAAGAGATCGAATCTCCCAGGAGGATAATGCATATACCCAATAAGTTAGGCTTGTCCAATCATGGTTTGTTGAATACGAAGGTGAAGCTAAATATTTAACTTGTTTCACTCAACAATTCACTTAACCTCATAATGATTGAACCATTAGGATCTATTTAGAGCATTCAGTCTTATATCTATATCCTGTTCACCACAGCTTTCCTCCCAACACATTCCCAGTATATCCATAAATAATGGTACAATATTCCTCTAACCACAATTCATCACTTGTGTGAATAAATTCACTTTCGAATCTAAATTGTATTGCATGAAAAAGATGTTCCTACACCATCTTACAAAGAATACTTTATAAATCTAAAGGTTTTTTTTTTCATTTTATTGATTATTGCCTGTATTTTCAAGTATTATTTAATCTTTGGTTTGGTCTATATAAGAAAAACTTTGTAGGCTAAATCAGCTTAATTGTACCTCTATTCTAGATATTAGCTTTCAAGTATATAGTAAGTTTCAATTCTTTATTTGTTGCTTGTCATTTTTATTTACAGTGCTCAAAGCAATTAAAGAAAATTATCAGGTTTTTTAATTTTTTTATAAAATAACAGTATGAGCAATTTTTTGCATAAAATGAAAGAAGAATCATAAAGAAAATTTTTTCTCACTTTCAAACCTCGCAGTATGCCGAATTTGAGTTTCACGTCAAAAAAGACGCTTTAGAGGCAGCGAATGTGATTTAGCTTATAACTAAATGTAAGACCTAGCGGTAAAGAATGATCGACATTCTGTAAGCTTTCTATTTGGATGAGTGCGAAGTTTAAAAAAGTTTTTTTTTATTGAACCAAAAGGCTGGATAGCTATTAGCAGCTGAGAGGCGGACCAAACACAATTTGAAGCAGTAGATGCATTAGGAGTTTCACAAAGTGTGATTTTCGAATCTCGAACCATTTTTTGGCTTCGTTTCGTGTCCATTTGAAGTCTAGTCAAATCATTCCATGTACAGAAAGCATGGTTTTATCAATATGTATAGTTTTATCATTACAGATAATTCCCTGCAAGAGAAATTTGTCAATAGCCTGTAAAGTTCTTATGATATTTGCGCAGTTAAAAACATATTCTGCAGTGAGTTCCTCCTCAAGGCAGTTCCTACATGATTTGTAACATCTCGTGCCGTCTGTTTTTACAGTCATTCCACAGAAGTTTTGGGTTCTACGTCGGGAAATAGTCCTTATAAACCATTTTTGGAGACGTGAAATGCAGGTCGGAGATCAAAACTAGGTCGTGGATGTGCAACACCCACGAAAACAATTATTCAAATCTAACGGTTCATCGACACCAATAAGAATGCAACACTTCAGCAACAATATATTCACTCGGCTATTAATACCAGTTTCGACACAAACTGTTCAAAACCACCTTCACCCTGCAAGGCTATATTTTACCAATCAATGGTGTGTGTCATGTTAACAGCAAGGTAACATCGAGTCCTCAAGGAGGAGACATGTGAACAGGAGAAGAAATGAAAGGCGTAATATTCTCTCATCTAGCGAGCTCTCTTTATCCTGATAATAGGCGCATTTTACTCTGGAGGAAACATGACACTTGAAATAATCCTACTTTCGACTTCGAAAGTGTTAGATTTAGTGGTGGGAGTATTAGGGTATATATATATATATATATATATATATATATATATATATATAGGCATCTGAATTCCTGGATACGCAGATCTTCACATTATTTGAAGTGGAGCTCCGACTAATCTCTAATATGGAAATGATATGCTCAGACCTCTTGCACTTCAGCAATTGGAGATGACTTCATATTAATAAACGATAATTTTCAGATCATGATAAGTTGGTGAACAATTTTCTTTTGGGGGGAAAATCATACCAGTGGAACAACCAGCGTGGTACCAGGATATGAAACCAACAGAATATGTTTGGTACATTGTAGACAGACAAGTTGCTTGATGACTACCACTCTCTCAAAATCTCCAAGAACTGGAAAGTGTACTTCTTTTTTGTTTTTACGTCCTCATGTTGGCTCTTTTGAGCATAATATGTCTTGCAGTCGAATAAAGAAATGAAGTATCTCCAGGAGTGGAGAGCGTCTTCAAATGGAAAGAAGTGCGGGCTTCCTGGAAGGCAGAATATTTCCAAAGATGCTCGCCATCCATGTCAACATGTTCCTTACATAAAATGCAGTCGGGTGAATCCACAAGGCCAATGTGATATAGAAGTGTACTTCTGGAGAGCTGGAACAAAACACTCCGGTCCCTCATTAATAATCTCTTTAGTTTGATACCTCAACAATGTTAAAAATTGCTGGCCATCCGTGGAAACCACACCCTCTACTGAAAACTATTTTTTGTTAAGGAAACACCTGTTTTTTATAAATGCACAAATTGCGTTTCTTATCTTACATACACAAATTGCGTTTTTCCTTTTTAACCAAATGCAAAATAAAACGCATTTTTTTGTCAAACAAACGGCATATTTATCACTAACAGCCATGTGTCAATAAAATAGGTCAATCAGCGAAACAATTCTTCAAGTACAAGATCAGCCTCAATATCCTCTCATGCTTGTTTTATTTAGTAGTATTGTTTTTCTTATATTTTTAGTTGAAAATGTCCATCTCTTCCTGAATTGTTTTTCATTGTTTAAGAAGAATGTTGAGTTTATGTAATGTTAAATGTAATTAAACTAAAACACAAGAATAAGTTTTTCGTTAAATATAATTTCCTTATTACAATTCTAAATTTTCGCAAACTTCCTCATTTTCCCAAATAGTGAAGGCGATTTCTTTTCTAAAATATAAAGTTGCAGAAAATTCTTAATAACTTTTTTCTGTACTTTGTGCATTCATGAAACATATTCCATATAATATTTCTTATAAGGCATATTCTACGTAGGAAATTATGTAAGGCAAAGTCAATGCAAAAATGTGCACAAAAAGCATTTAAATAAGATTCGCATCTATGGTAATGACGGATAATTTCCACTAATCTTTACATAAAATGCATTTTAGAAATATTTTGTGTCGGAAATTACCTACCTCATGGATATTCTCAATTACAACGAGTACTCAAGTAGATTCTTTAATGAAGTTAATAAATCAAATAATTCTAATCTTTAATTTTATAAACCCAATTATATTTACATTTAAGTATTATTAAACATTAATTTAAATATATCAATATTATTAATATTTGTAAAAATAATTTAATTATATAAACATTAACTTAAAAATTATTCAGTATTAAAATGTGTTACTTTGTTAAACAGTGAAAGTCATTTCACTGTCACCTTATCACCTTTTATAAACACTTTTTGCTCTCAGCTGTCCACCAATTCAATCATTATACATTTTAACAATCACAATATGCCAACACTTCAAAGTTTACAAGTCATCTGATATGCTGTCTTCTTGGTACAAAACCCATTCTTTTCTCTCAAATTTGCAAAAATCGGTGTATTATCTTAACAGAAGGTAAGTAGATGCAAAGATAGACCAAGATGACTGAGATGAGTGCATGTTTCCAGTTTTGAACTGAAAACTCGATGAGTTCCTTTATTTCCTCGCTTGGCATTGATGATATTTGAAGTAACTTATATAATTGTATAAATATAATTTGGTCCCGCGTTTTTGTCCTAATGGTTTCCCTAAGCAAATATCTTTCTGTCACGTCCTAGGTCTCCAACTTCTTCTCCGTGTGGCAGACTACAATGTCCTGGATCTCGTTCGAAGAGAGATAGGTGCGAGGATCGTCATTCACGATTCTCACTCTTTGCCATTCGTGTCCGAGTACGGTGTCAATGTAAGACCCCATGACATGACAGCTGTCGAACTTTCCCTGTCCAAAACGCACAGGCTGGATGCTCCGTGGGGGGATTGCGTGACTCATATCGACCATGATTTAAATGACGAACCTTATTCCATTCTGGTAAGAACACTTTTGGAAATTTGTAAGACATTTATTTTTATACATTATTTTCTTTTGCTCTTTGTTTCTTATTACAATTTAGAAACCGCTTAAACAGGAATAAGATTCATCGATATACTTAAAAATTGCAAAATGGTATTATTTTTTTAGCGATTCAACGATCAACGATTTTGAAATGATCACGCAAGATCCAATAGATCGAAAGATGGGATGTTCAGGCCACATGCATTAACTAACCGTTGTTTCATCGATTGTTGTTATATTCCTTAAATTATAACTACCAACAACGTTATAAAATTTGTACAACATAATGATTAGTGTAACAAAATGTTACTTTTTTTCTAACATACGTTAAAAATTATTTTGACATTGATTTTGATTGAAAAAAATTTAAATAACTTGGGCTTTGTGAGATAAACTTTATTTTGTTTATCTTTCAAAAGTTTTTCTAGGCCTTAATTGTATAATATTTATATTTTATTTCTTTGTTATGAACTAAAGATTTTTTTTCTGTTTTTCAAATCACATGTAAGATTTTCTTTCTTTATATTTTTAGGGATGTGAAAAAAATTGTGCATTACACTACATGACAAAAGTCTGCAACTGTACAATGAGACACCTGTTGCGGGGAACTGTGCTCACCAGCCAGCCACCCCCTTTTCCTTTATGCGACTTCAGTAATGATACTCAAAGTGAGAGACATTATAACATTTTAAAAAACAATTCTAGATTTTAATCTCAATGCCAGGAATTTGATGAATGAAAGACATCTGTATTCAAGTCATAAGACACAGAACAAAGCACTATTTTAATGTGTACAATATTTTTAGAGTAAAATACGTTTCTAAGCCTTCTGTTTTTTACTTATTTGAAAACATTTCTGAAAATACATGCATACTAAGATATCACAGTAAAACTAATAGTTTGAAGTTTTCTTAGGTTGATTTGAGTAATTTAAAAACTGCTGATGATGAAATTTCCTTTCGTTAAATCATCCTTAGAATCTTCGCAACATTCATATTTATGTAAAATATTTTGTAGCAAATAAATAATAATAATAACCTATTAAATTAATCATATATTTTATAATAAAGATGATTTCATTTTATATCTTTCTAATGAGAATCCGATGAAAGGTTACAAAGTATTATAAAATGTGTGTCACATCCAAATCGTATATCGCAATCTTAAAACGCATGGATTAGTCATGTTTAAAATCATCTGTTCAGTGTATGCTTAAAAAGCATTTGAATAAGAATTTAACAAAAATTGTTCTTCTCAGTTTCCTCATTTTAGGGGCAATTTTCTGCATTTTGAAAGATTTTGTATTTAATAGAAAATAAAAACAGTAAAATAAATTCTCAGAATAATATATTCCATCAAATGAACTGACCATAATGTTTTCTTACCTTATTAATTTCCTCTGGTTATCTGACGCTTAAGCAAAAATTTAATTGATGTCGCACTAAGCAGATATATATATATATATTGAGCAATGCGTACATTGTTGTACAAATTTCTCTAATCTCTTTATTTTAAGTAAATAAGCAGTGCTCCCTACCTGCTCCGTACTTACATTTGAGAGGTTATATTTGCAAGTTTATCTTGTACATTTGAGAAGTTATATCTTGATGAAGTTCTTGCTAACCTAACTTCATTAATCCATCATTAGACGTCAATATATATATTATGAATGCAGCAAAATTTTTAAACAGGGAATATATTAACTTAAGATAATTTTTATAACCCATAAAACCCGTACTGCTAGTATTGTCTTGTATTTTCTGTTGGCCAACAAAGTCTGAGTGCACACACTGGTGAACTATTTTAAGGGATCATTACTCTAAGAAACTGTCCAGAAAACTGATTCAATTTGCTTCTTGTTGTACCTAAATCACAAATACTTTATTAGCCTGCTCATTTCTAGGAATGAAGCAGACTTACATTTACGTTCAAGTGATAGAGGCCGTGGTGCATCAATAAAAGACTTGATATCAATGTCTTTTCTTGCAAAACGGCTCAAAATAAGTAACAGAATGCAATTTTTGAATAATAAATTGATGTATTAGTGTATCATTTCATCTCAAATCGGCAATTTAAACTTCATGCTTTTATAGAGAGATATATTATAAATTTTGTACAATTATTATTAATATTATTCCATAAGCAAATTTTTGCAAGAAGAAATTGCTTGAATCACTTTCAGAAGAGGTGGAAAAAGTTGGAATGGGTTGTCGAATTGAAAGCCACCGTGTGTTGATTCTATGAATGTTAAATAAATTGCAGCAACATCCCACTTGGGATCATTTCTTGATTGTGATTCACAATAACGAGATAATTTAATCGATTGAATATTTTGTTGGCAAAAAATACGCAATTAAATACATCCTAAATTTTTAAGACACGAAACAATTTTTTAAAATCCCTTTCCTCCAATAAACAATATTACAAAGAATCCCTAAAAACCCTAGGATATTTAATATGGATTGTTATGAAATATAAGCACTTCGGATTATTTTATAAAAAAAATATTTTTCGTTTGAACTGAAAAATTATAAGAATTATTTCGAAAGATTCTCAATTATTATAAGAAAGTTGAACAATTCTTATCCAGACTGATTAGCAAATATATTATTGATCTACCAAAAATTAGAAATAATCTTTTATTTGTAATGGTGAGCATTGGGTAATCAACCCTTCGCCCCCAGAAACTACTCTTTTACCAGTGAAACAAGTCACGGAGCGTTACTCCAGAGCAGTGAGTAATGACCGGTGCTACTTTGCAGCAGCAGGGGCTGATCTCAGTATAAGCGAGGAAGAGGAATTCGAGGCATGGGGTAGTTTCCATATATCACATAGTTTATGAATAAAGTTTCCCCCGGGAAAAATATTTTGCAATAATTTAAAGTGTGTGTGTTGAAACTTGGTTACGCAAAATATATATCTATATATATTTTTTAATTTTAAACAATAAGGAAATACATTGAAATCTTATGAATTTGTAATTTATCGAAAAAACATGAATAATTTCCATTTTAACGAAGCATACAAATAGAATTTTTTTTTAAAAAAAACTGCTTATAAGGAGATACACAAAAATACATAAAATATTTATAGTTATTGTGGGATTTACTGAAAAATAAAATTCTCGCAATTTTCTTATACTTTTCATTTCCAACAGCATTTTTTTACAAGGTTCTGATCACATTTATAAGTTAAGTTTCAGAGCAGTGAGTAATGACCGGTGCTTAAAAGTCATATTATATGCATAATGTAATCTGTATATAAATAAATACACCTATAATTTCTTTCTAAAAATATCTGTTGAAACCCCCTTAATATCCTCTTTTAAAAGAGGCAATGTTAAATTAATTTTCTTCAGTAAAATTAATTTAACATTGTATTAATTATAAATTTTAAGTTTTTAAAAATAATTCATAAAAATATTGTTAATCATCTTTCAAGTTGTTAAATATTTATAAAATGGTATATTTGAATAAAAGATTTTTTTAATTGTTGTTAGGGTCGTTCAAAAAGTAATTTACACTCGAACAAGTCAAGAATCCCTTTTACTGAAAATTGCGCCATATGCGCAACGCATGATCTCCCAGTCCTTGCAAACATTTGTCGGCAGCTCCCTCACGACAGAAAATCGTTCCTTGGCCTTCGAACCAGCTTACAACAACAATGAGGCCCTGGCCTGTGCCTATTGGTTCCGCTCTCTCTTCAAACTAGAGATTATAATGATTCTTACTTAAGAGAATAAAACATGAAAAAGAGTATTCCAGGCTAAATACAATAATATGTGCAACAGGCAGTATGAAAAATTAAAGCAAATATTACAAAATGAAATTAAGTTGCTGCATCATTCCTTGCGTTAATCAACATCTGAGAGATTAAGTACAGAGTCATTTTGTGATGTGGTGTGCACTGGCGTGGTACCTTTCCAGTACCTTTGTTATCAGCATGGGCATAATTTTTATCACTCTCTTGGTTCTAAATTTGTCACCGAGGATAAACTTGTTAAATGCTACGTCTGATTTTGAGGCAGGGCAAATAAGGTGGAGGCCCTCCATATAGCTGCGGCATTCCACATAACGCAAAGCACTGATTCGTTGCTGTTCGCTCTGCTGCAATGTGGGATAGAGGCTTTACCGAATCGGGGAAAGTACACTGGAAAGGATACCTGATTTGCTAAAAGAAAGATGATGAGTTGAGCCTGTCCATTATAACGCCAGCTTACTACGGCTATCTGAACCTGGTCATTTTAGAAAATTGTCTTCTACTTAAATGTTCCTTGAGCTTGTAGAACACATGAAAGTCACAGGCCATCAAATTGGGACTGTACTGGGGGATGCATCCAGGCCTCTACCAGCAGAAACTGCGAAGAAAATACTGTACTGTATGTGCATTTCACCTGCTCCACTAGGTCCGATGCACTCAGCGTTGATGCACCTTCCATTTCGCTTCGGTTAAGTATATGGAACTGTCTTAAGCCCCTGACACCATTTCACAATGGTTGGACGTGGCAATGCACGGGACTCATACACTACTTATATTTTACGATGAATTCATCTTCATCGTTAAATGTTTCACCCATAAAAAACGTACTTTTTCACTGACATCAACGTTGGATTAATCCGTGTAACACAATTATTGTAAGTGCAAACTTCGCTCTTTTTTTGCAACTATGCCATCTCTGGCGGGATCTTACTTTGTGAACGCCCCATATAAATATATTGTTAAAAAGGTGTCTAGAACTAAAAAATTTTAACAATAACAACTTTATTTTCTAAGAATATCTTAAGCAAAAAAACATAATATATTTTGCAAACTATAATATAAATTAAATTTTTTAAGCTATTTTGTTTATAAAAAATTAACAAATTGTATCTGCGTTTTATAACTATTTGAGGATAAATTATACATTTTATCAATAATAATGTTAAGGAAATATAAAAAAATACATTCCAGTATATAACTTTTAGAGCATGCATTTTAAAAGGTATAACACCTAGCATATTTTAAAGTATACTAAAATACTTTTATTGGGAAGAATTAGGACAACATAGAAAAAACTATTCTGAAGCTTCATAAGTAATTATAAATTACATTGCCTAAAATAAAAAAAAAGTTAAAAATTTAGAGAAAAACATTTTTCGGCAAATTAGTTTCCCAAAATAATGTTAACACATAAAATAATTCTTAATTTCGTTTTAAAATTTAATTTTCTATATAAAAAAAATTTAATTTACACAGGAGAAAATTTTTAAATGTTATACTTGTCTATAGAATGTTATATTTTCAAATGACTGTTATATTTAATTACATAGTAATTTTTTATTATTAGAATTTCATGAATAAAAATTCAAGAATGTAAACAAATTCTTTCCTTGTTGTTTAGAATAAATTCCCTTTCTAGGGGATTTTTTCAAAACTTATTTTTAGTTAACAATATTCATAAATACAAAAAATCGATGTGATCAATTTCTACATTTTTCCAGTTAGCTGGTTTGTATATACCATTTCAGTCGCTCGATCAAAGCTCATTCAATATAATAAACGTTTTCAATAATTGGAAACATTCATTGTGAATTTTTTTTTCTGGAATACTATTTTGACTACAAAATCCAGTTATTATCTTTTTTTTTTTTTTAATATTTTATTTAAGTTATGCAAGTGGATGAACTTTTAGTACACGCCACTTAATTAAATTTGTTTTTATGACATTCATAGTGGTCATTTCTGCACTCGAGGACTAATTATATCGGTACTTACTCTTAAAGGTGATTCCTGACTACTACAAACCAATCCGAGACTGGAATCGAACTCAAAAGCCGAAGGCTGAAATGCTAACGATCTGGCCGTCAGTTTGGTCCACCTAATTGAAAGGAATTTAGAAATTAGCATATAATAGTAAATTTGTATAATATCTAAGTCACATTTTAAAGTTAAAATGCTAATTTTTTTATGCTAATTATTTCCTAGCAATCCATTTGTTTTAAAAACGGGAACAAGTTCAGACATGATGAATTACCTTTCATTGACATATGAACAGAAATCTCTTTTAGTTGAATTTTTTTCTTCTTCACAGGGAGATGCGCGACCAAGTCGTCGGAGGACATCGATCGGCACAGCGAGGCCTGCAACTGTCGACCGCCATGCAGGTGAGATCATTCAAAGGTTCATCAACTAATCAATCATCACAATGTCATGTAACCTTAAATGAGTGAAATGTCTCGTGTAATGATTCTAAGCTTTCTTTTTTTGATGTATGGTCCTCAACGCAAATAGAACCATAATGGATCTTTAAAATGTGACATTGATTAAAGTGCCCTTAGAAATTGCATGTGTGATGTCAAAATAAAAGACGTTGACAGATCTATACCATGATTAGGTATTACTTGTTTACTGTCGGAATTATTTTCTGTAAAATAAACTTTACAAAGATGTTTCTTGGAAAAAAAAATTAAATTTCCATTAAAATGTATCATTTTAGTAATAATTTATAAACTTAATAACATGGAAGTATATAATTTCTAAATAGAAGAAAATGTCTTTAAAATATGTTTTATTTCATACTTTTCGTAAAGCTGAACATTTGTATTTCCCAGTAACTCATGTTGGAATAGAATGAAACATTTATTTTTGTAATTGATAATAAAAGTTTTGTGAGCTTAGCTTAAAGTCATATTTGAATTCCATGCGTGTAGTCATTAAAAGTGTAACCGTATAAAGGAAAAAAATAAAAAAAGAACTATCGAACACGACAAGATTTACTGCATATAAATAGTATAGTATGCAGCCTCCCGGTGACCAGCGTGTCGGCTGACGTCCCTTTAATTTACTTGAAAGGACAGCTTCGTAACAATCCGCAACACTCTCCTGTAACATTGGTGTTATGCAACCATTGCTTAAGATTGCATTTATAATAACGTAACACAAAAATTCTGGTATACCTGGAGAAATCCTTGAGTACTTTGACTTACTCAGTAATTTAGGCAATGCTGAGTAGATTTTATTTCCATTTGAAATCGCCTCTGATGGCGGTAAAATCTCTGAGATAGACCTGTCTTCATAAGATAGGGAAAAGTTGAGTAAATCAACTGAAATAGTAGAAATGACTTCTTCGGTAAAATGAGCTCTAGTCCATCTATGACTGAAGAACTGCAGGAAGTTATCAACAACATAACGACCTCCGCAGGCATATTAAGAAACTTTCATATGATGGGATTTTTTTCAACAAGACCCTATACGCAGAAAATACCATAAGAGGGAGGAAATGGTGCACATCGTATTGTATAAGAAAATATGATTAATTACCCTTATTCGATTGGCTATTTTAGGTACTCTTGATATAAGCAAATGAAACATCATCTCTATAAAGGGATTTTATGACTTCTCTTTGGACTTGCAGCGACACCGTTTTACTTTATGCTGCATTGTTGTCAATTGAAACGAATATAACGGTCGATTTACTGATAGCCTGAGTTGCCAGATAACCACCTCATTGTCCAAGCAGAACACGCAGATACTGCAAAAAAACCTATTCCCTGATGTGGTTTGCAAGGACGACCTCACAATATATCTTCGGGCATTAATCAAGAGAGGGTGTTGAGATTCCGCCTCCCTTTCAGCATGGGCCACACAAAAATATTGATTCCGTATTTGTACCTAATATGCTTACATTTCGAACAGTAGGAATGGGATTATTATGGAATGATAATCTACATTTGCAATAGCAAAGATCCTGTTTTTATCGAAATTGTTAGAAAGCATTTCTTCTTATAATTCAAGGTGCTTTGATGATTTGCTGAGAAAATCAAACCATACGACACGACTGCAGTGTAACTATAGGTAAGAAGGAAATCCTTTTTACCCCTGCAGTTATCTCAGAGAGCCATTAAAATATTTTTGTTTCATATATATTTCGAGATTTTTAAGATATATGGGGTAAATATAATCCAAATGAATCAAAACTATACATTTCCAAAAAAGCAACATTTTCGTCGTTTTTTTTTTTTTTTTTTATTATTATTATTATTATTCCGAGATCAAATACGTTACAAATAGAAATTTTATAGAATTCAATTAGTAATGAGAGGCACTCACTGCTGTTATAAGAATTACTTATGATTTCTTACACAGTAGTGCAGAGCAACTTTTGATTTTTATATAGTTGAGCTAGTGGGATGAATACTCATTTTCCCAATAACGCGCATTCAGTTCATTGAATTTGATGCAAAATTGGAAAACTCCAATTGAATGTAGATTTTAAATTACAAATAACAAACTGCTGATTTACTATTAATTTAGATTCTTTTTACTCAGAAACTGGTTTTCAAAGTTTCCTTGAAAAATCTTTTTAAATTTATCCTAAATCTATTAGAAAGCAAAGTCTAATCACGAGTGTTTCTTTTCGCATGATATTACAGAAACAATTGCCTTCTTTCATTTCAAAAAGAAAGGAAAGTGTATTATTTTACACATTTTTTGCTACAAGTGTTTCTTAAATCTGCTGATAGCATTTTTATGTGCGCTATCGTTGTGGGAAGTCCCGCATTTGGTGGTGGAAAAGATGTTCGTTTTTTTTAACTGCTAATTTGTCATTGAAATCAAAATGTTGACCATCCTGTTGAGCAATTATATAAATTTAACAGGTAACATTATCGATAAAATCTATATTAATGAGAAAAAAAATTATATGAAAGGTGGTTTTTTTTCTGAAGATCGTAACTATAGACGCAAAGTATCCAGAGAGACAATTCGACATCGTATTCTAGTATGAAATATGATCACGTGCTTTTTCAGAAAATTCTTCACAGGCAGTAACACCTTCCTATAAAAGGAAGCTTTTAATTCTTTAATAATCTCCTTTTAAATGTTTCTTAAGCAAAGAATTCTACTTCCTTGTTATCAATATCAAAAAATCTCATTTCAAAAGTATTTTCTTAAAATTAAGTCTTGTGACTTTTACTATAAAATAGGCAGAATTCAATTGTGTATTAGGAATCCATTTAATGTCATTTTTAATGAAGACCGTGCTTACAGTTTCCATTTATTTGCATTGGTTCATAATTTCCAATATTTTTCTGTGATTAAGTATTTGCTATGTAATATCTGTTTCAAAAATTGTCTGTTTCAAATCTATAAAATCTATAAAATATCTGTTTCAAAAATTAAAAATATTATTAAGGAGAGGAATTATTTCTAGAGTAACTTAAAAAAATTTTCACAAATAATACGATATTTTATTTATAAAAAATGTGTAATGTATATTAATTTTCCAATTTTTTTAATATTGGCACTTCAAAAATTATTTAAAAAATTTCTAAGTAGAAAATTAAAAATATTTAGGTAATTAATTTTTAAAGACTTTAAGAAAACTCCTTTTGAAATATTAAAATTTAAAAAAATCTTAATGTATTTAAGAATTGAACTCACACTGAATTTTAATATATAGTGAATTGATAAGAATTGTCAATTTATAAAATTTCAATGAGTCATCATGGTGTAGAAAAGTATATTATGAACATAGTATGTATATAAAATAGTTGGATGAGAATATTTTCAGTTCGGCTTATTATAAAAAACAAGCTTTTTTGATTTTATTTGGTAAAAATACAGAGTGCGGCTTTTAAAAGAAGCTTCTAGTAACATTAGAGAATATTGTGTTCTATGCAATTATTTTTAGATTTTTGCAATAAAATCCCTATATGTGAGGTTCATATTCTTGGATATATGACAGAGAACTCAACTTGGACATATTCTGGAAGTTCTATTCTAACCTTCTAGAAGAGAAGTTCTAGAGTTGTGTTGATCCGTAAGGATTATGAACCAATGCAAGTTACTTTGAGAAGAACAGTGAAGTTGACGAAATCGTGCTTAGGCCGTGCGCAGGAGAAGATGATCCGCAAAGGTCTTTTCGGTCACTTGACATGTCCACTAATGACTTTTATTTGTGAGGACCATGGGAAGCAAATCTACACGCAAGCAAAAGAATTCAAAATCAGGATCCAGGAGGTTATTACAACACAAGAACATGCGTACATCTCCCCCAAACCAAGCGTGTTCACGTATGTGGAAGGTACTTTCAGAGCCTGCAGTGTGAAGGGGACTAATCATTTTACATAACATTTTTATGTTAATTTTACTGGCCGGTTTTACTTGCCGCACTCTCTATTTAAAAATCGCTCACTAAAATTGAAAAAATATTTGTTCTATTTCTTACAGATCGACTTCATTTTTTACATATCTTCTCTTTGTGGTTTTCGAGCCTTGTATTTTTATCATTGGAATTGGATACATTAATAAAAGTTATATTTTCTTAGCCTAATTCAATGAAATTTGTAAATATCTTCAGATAAAGATTATCTAAGAGATATTAATCATTATTGTTAGTCTTATAACAAAAGTATGAATTTAGTTATTAGTACAATATAAAAAGATATAAAATTTATTAAATTAATTTGAGTGGAATAACAAAAGAATTTGCTTAAAAAAATTGCTAAAAAAATGACATATTTGCGAACAAATCCTTAACAAATTTATCGTTCCGTTCCTTTTTAGTATATTTCTTCTATTAAGTTCATTTTTTAAAGTGTTTAGATATGATTTCGCCATTGAAATTTGGTTCAAAATTCGGTTCTCTTATCAAGTGTACAAATTAATTTGTTATGTTTGTAATGAATAAGAGATAATTTTTAATAATTATTTTCAGCAATAAAAAGTACATATTCGGCCAATTTCTCTTCGTATAACTTGATATTCAAAACAACTAACTGTTCGAAAGTGTTTTAGAGAATTTTTACCTCTAAATATATTTTATAAAAAGAATAGCTTGCAAAATATTTCTTTCATTGAACATTTATTGTTGATAAAATGCATTTTTAGCAACTTGGAAAATGATTAACTCACAATTTAATCTTTTAGTTGCAGGAAAATATAAAAATAATATTCGAATCTTATGAATATAAACTATTAAAAAAAATTGTATCAGAAGAAATTCCTAAATGTTTTTTATTTTATATCAGTTGGTGTCGAGTGAACATAAAATTTTATGTAGTGGACAGATTTCTCATCGGCATTGCTGACGTCAGAATCCGCCCAATCGATACGGGACTTTTGAAGGTGGTGACCTCAATTAAAAACAAATGCGATAGCTTTCTTTTTTTTATAGGAAACATTTGATATTTCGAAACAAGTTAAAGAAATACTTGAAACACTTTTTTTAAAAAAAATTTTATGTTGTCTGATCAAAATTTTTACCTCGTATTCATAAAATACCTAACAAATATATATAAAAGCTGGAATATATATTTATTTTTCTTTTCATAAAATAGGAAACAAAATTCTAATTATTTTGGGTAATAAATTTAAAATTTTCACTTAATTGTTGCAACTTTATTTTCATTAAAACATTACATTCTAATAATTATTTTTCTATAGCAATTATTTTAACATATTTATATATTTTACACGTGATACTTTTCTGACTCTAACGTTCCATCAAAATATAAAATAAAGGAACCGAACCATTAAGAATTAGTAATTGTCATCTTCCCACGGATTGGAAATTTAAGATTCTCCTTTTTACCTGTTTTCTGTGAATTGCAACATCATTGCTGAAATAGGAGTGTTCATTCACACTTAGAGAAGTTTTTTTTGTCTTTCTTCCTTTACGATTAAGACAATTTTTGGCAAACAACTTTACGTTGAGCAACAAAGACTTTGCTTGAAGAAAAGTGTGCATTTCCGTCACTTAGTGACTGGACCTTGTTTTTGGAACAAAGTCCAACCCATTTTCAAATAAATTATTGAATAATGGGGTATTACATTTTTTTATTCATAATTTTCAAGGCTTGAGAAGTCTCCTTTCATGAAAAAAAAATTTTTCCGAAATGAAATCCCTTATCAATGTTGAAAAGCCTTATATAACGAATTTCTATTTCGGGATTATAAACATCTTTGGACTCACCTTCATGATTATCAAGGAAATGTTTCTCAAAATAGAAAAATCCGCTTTTGCATTCAACAGTGGATTAGAATCTGGAATTTTCTTTTTTTTATAAATCTACGTGCTTTTTTTTTCCTGCACATGTATTTCTCAATGTGTTTTGCTTGTGAGTTTTCTGGGTTTTCTTAAAACTTCCAAGCAGTCACTCATGACTGCGAATTATTTGGCACATTATCATTATTTGACAGATTTCTGAAAGGCAAATTTTGCATTAAAAAGTACCTTAGAAAAGCTTCATTCATTTGTTCATTCAATTGTGTGTGTGTGTATATAGTAGATAGTTTAATATCATAGTAGATATTAAACTATCTACCACACATTGCCATAAGTTAAACATTGAGGCAGGATTTAATAAATTACCAAAAACAACTTTAATTTGAGCTGAGTTTTAAGGATTATTATTTCACGTGCTTAGACTGCAATGAATTAATTTCTTGACTTTTTTCTTATTTGTTGATAGGAATTATGTTTTATTTATTTTGCAGCGAGACCATCTACAGTTACACTGTGACAGCCAGCGAACTCAACGAAAACTATTACAGAACAATTAAAGCAGTTCACACTTTGAAACTGGATGCTCAAGGCAACATGGTGTACATCAATCACACAGACGAGTGAGTTAACGATATTCTCATATTAATATAATATTAGGAAAAATTATAATTAGGAATTTTTATGTTATTTTTAAATTTTACTCTCTTTTTGAATTTAAGAAACCAAGGTATATTAATTTATTTCAAAAGGAAACAGAACATTTTAGAATTGTATGTGAATTTAGAAGATTGGTGCAGCTAAAACATTCCCTACATACATTCATTTCGATATTCTTACGGATGCGATCTATATGTCTCCATCAAAATCTGTTCCCTGCGCAGCCATCGTGCTTATGGCATGGATCATGACTACAATATCCTTCTTGTGAAATGAAGGGGGAAGGACGAGTCTGGTGCTTTCTAAATCTTGAATATCCAAAAGCCTTCTGGAAGATACCTTCAAAAGTTGCCCTCAATATTCATCCCTTGTTGTGACAAAAATATTCAAAGATCAAGTTGAAAGAAATTTTCTACGTGGATTAGAAATGAAAAATTTATAAATAAAAGAAATTAAATTAACATACTGCACTCTGAAGATGAAAAATATTACTTAATTTGAGATATTGTTTTGCAATTAATTTTCTTGGCACTTTTGGATAAAGTTTTATACTACAATTAGAATATTGTTATAGTATCCACATAAATTTATGATTAAATTGGTTATTTTTTCGACATATTATACATGTTGCTAAAAAGAAAATTGCAGAAGCGTCATCAGATTAAGGAAAAAGGTAAGAGACGATTAAGAAATAAAGTAGGTAGAGTAAAAAGAGTTACCTTTTTGAATTTAATAACACTTAATTTTAACATACATCCATTTGCTATAGATTATCACTAAATATCACTAAGATATTTAATACAGTCATTACTGCAATCGATTGAGAGGACTTAGGACGGCAACAGGATTTTACAAAGCTGCCAAAAACAAGTCCATTGGTGGAAATTACCACTGCAAAAACGTAATTAGTTGCTGTTAAAATAACCTATCTTCAGAGACATATAGTATATATATATATATATATATAGTATATATAGTATATATATATGATATTATATGAAATGGAACGTTTTTGTAGGCAACTCGTAAAATATGGGCAGCGTATAAATAACGTGCAATGTCCAGTCCAGTCATTATGAAATGATGCCAGTGGTTCGAAGGCAGTCAAACCGATGCGGAGAGGCAATGAATTCCTACACCGATGTGCAAATCGAAGATGGTGGAGCGGGTGGAAGACGCGTGCACATCCCAGGATTTGTTTTGGAGGAGAGGCCTCGAAGCATCCGCAGTACATTTCCGATCTGCGACTGTCATGTGTTCAGCAGGCTCATAGCATATTTAAGTGGAAGATCAGCAATGACTATGTTCAGGTGGCTCAAGGACTAAGGAGCAATATTTGCAGCGAATGGAAAATTATATAGAGAAATAGTGTGTGCGTATTTTTTCTCTGTAAAGTGTATTTTGTCTCACATTGTTCGAGTGTCACTTACTTTTTGAACGCATCATCATACTATAGTATAAAAATCATCAATTTTACCATTATAACCGTCGTAACAATCAATGATGTTCCTTCCATCTACCTCAAGACAGAAATTTTCTCCTGAAAATTTAATAAAAATCATTAGTATGATTTCCTTACTAAAGATATGAGAAATTATGAAATATAAATACTTCAGACATCTTTAGATGTTAGATTGATTTGGTTTAAAACTACGAACTGTTGGCTGTACCTCTTAAGTCAAAAGCATTTCCAGCAAAAATAGAAATTGACGCTTTTCCTATAAATAAATAATTACCAGGAGTTCAAAAAGTCATGCCTTGCATATTAAAAATTATTTATTAGTGGATTCAGTAAAAAATACTTGAATTATTTATTATGAAATCACACTTTGATAATCTATTTTTTCTTCTATTTAATAAATACAAGCATTCAGTAAGCGTGACTTTTCCCATAAAAAAAGTATTTTTTGGAGAACATTATTTTTATGCAAAATTCTCTATTCTTTTATTTTTATAGAAATTGACATCATACAAAATTCTCTTCGTTAATTTATATTATTTTATTTTCTAAAGAATAGTGAATCAAATGTGTTTATTTTTTAGAAAATCAATGCTTGGAGTAAAGGTGTACTACAACACATTCATGGTGTCAAACCAGAGTGAAGTTGCTTCCTATAGTGTAAGTTGCATAGACCATGAGTCACTCTTTAAAAGTCTTAAACGGTTTTAAATCATTCAATGCATCAAATGAATTTGCCGTTCTTTCACGATATTAGTACTCAATCACCACAAAATTTAAAATGGTTGAAATTATAAATATTTAGTTCGCAATATCTGATAATAGTAAATAAGCTAAAATTATAGTAGTTACTTATTGTTATGTAATCTAATTCATTTAAATTTGTGAATCAATTTTTGAATACGGTATTTAAATAAAACATTTTGGAAATCTCAATTAATGACAATCAATAATTCAAACAAAGTAAACTACTTACTGTGTAACAATCAATCCCTCAATATTTCTCAGAAACCTTTTATTTACATTTAAATTTTTTATGAAGAATTAACAAGCTGCCTCCTCATTAAGTTTGCCACAATGCATGTCTCACCTCAACGTTCCTCAGTCATGAAGTGTTTAGTTTATTAGGACGTCATCCGGAGGTTCACTAAAGGTGGCTGAGACGGGTTGCATGATCCTCCAAGTGAAAATGATACCTCTGGGTCAAGTACTGGAGGTCTTTGGCGTTGTCCCTGCTTTTAAATTACAGACCCACATACTTGCACCAAATGGCATAAATCTGGGCTGAGGGCAGAGAAGTTTGCTGGCGCAAAGACAGTACAAAGTGTGTTGGAGTCATCTACAGATACCATTATTTGTATACTATAACTGTAAAATCCATTTTAATGATATCATATCACTTACGCATTACATCACTTACTTATATTGCGTCACTTATAAAGAAAGGGGTTTTAAAGGGAGGTGGAAGTTGGGTTATTAGGGTTACTGTGATTATGTTAAGAAAAAACAAAAAGCAGCCGGTACAGAAACAAGAACTCGATAAAAAAAAAAATTTAATCCAATGATTATTCGTACGTTCTTATGTTCAGTTAATAAACTATTATGTCATAAGAGAGAATGGATTATCTCATTTTTATAGATGTAGGAGAGGACAGAATCATTTACCGTTGTAGAAAATACTAAGTAAGATCAGCAAAATCCTTCGCTGATAGGATACGTAAAGCGCAAAACTCATCTAACAGGAGAAAAAGGAGAATTTTTCCAGGCATCAAAGAGATTATACAATGAGATATAACTAATAACAGCCCAGTAAAATAACTAACGGAATCATTGGTATAAATATCAAAATAATATCAATAAATTCGAAAAAAATGTAATAATATTATCAAATAAATATGATTTAAATGAAATACTTATGTCGATTTGAGATTCATTGAAATATTGTCATTTATTATGAAATTTGTTCTTTATCAATCACATCAAAATGCTCAGCAAGTGTTACTTTACTCAGAAAATGCAATCGTTTATTCAATATATTGTCTCTTCTGAAAATGAAGATTTTAATTCTCTAATATATGAGAAACTTCTATTCAGATGCAACTACGTTCAACGGATAATACATTTTTGAAAACTTTCTCTCTAATCTTAAAATCGGAAATACGTTGATGAAATTAATAATTTGTCTTCAAAAGATTTTTTCATTTAAAAATAAAACAATGTTCTCTGAATTCGCAACTGATGAAGCAAAAAATTTCGAAATCTTTGTTTAATTGTACACCGTAAGAACGATAATGATTTAAAATGATTCCATGAAGCTATATATATACACACACAGTATGTCCACTAAAGTCCCTTGCCACCCTCTTAACTTAAGAACGGCTGCTATTATATTTATAAAAGTGGTGTCTTGGTATAGTAAAGTACCCATGCGCTGCTGAATGAAGCAAACTACTGTGCCACCTGGTGGAAAACTGCTGATTCCAATCTCGAAAACGGAACGAGACAGAGAAAAAAATGATTTACAAAGTTGTAGAGCATCCTCGATTTAGTACGAAAAGATACCTGGAAGGCATGAATATGAAGAATACAACGGTTAAAACGTACATTTGTTGTTTCGTGCTGTGACGTGACAAAACGATCTAAGGAAGAAAAAAAAGGAAATAATTATAACAATATACTTAATTAAGATGTTCAAACTTCTTACTGTCAGCCACAATGCACATTTTCATCCTCGCTTGAAGATCACATTGCACACGTTGAAGCATACAGCGTGGCGTTGGAACACGCGACCGTAATGTGTCGTTTAAGGTCCTGTAATTTTTGTGGAGGGGTCGCATACATCTGTTGCTTCAAGTATTCCCCCAGGAAAATGTCTAGTGAAGTCACATCAGGAGAATGTGGAGGCCACTCTTCGAAACCACCATACCCTAGTATTTGGTTGCCTAATTCCTTGATGAGGTACTGCTTCACTGAAAATGTCTTGTGAGTAGCCGCGCTGTCATGTTTAAACCGTGGATTCTTTAGGTTAAACATCGGCAGGTTCTCCACAAAATCGGATATTACCTTCTGTAGCAATTGTAAATATCGTGTATCCGTTAACGTGCCATTGTAAAATATTTGGCCTATCAGCTTGTTATTGTAAATTGCACACCAAATGACAATAGCATACCGCATTTGATGTCGAACGTCGACGAAACATTTAGGATTTTCCTGCGCCAGTAATGGGTGCTTTGCCTATTGTACATGCCATTCCGTGAAAACCATGCCTCGTCCGTCCACATTATATCTGCCGAAAATGTGGCTGGACCTGTATTTGATTCATGAGGAAGTTGCACCATGCATAGCGTTGCTCGGCATACCCGTCCTCTAAAACCTGTTCATGCGTTGTTCGGTATGGATGAGAACCTGATTCGCTTAGGATTTTCCAAGTCTGACTTTTGGAGCGACTACAGTGTTGACTAATCTCTCTCACGCTTCATTTCGTATATGCAATGGCATATGCTTATACCTCATCCGGTTAAACTTGCCATGCTACCTTAGCTGGTCTGCGAGGTCGACTAGTAACGCAACCTGTCTCCCTTAAGCGTTTTATAACAGTTAGGATTGTTTGATGAGAAAGATGCGGGTCTGCAGGGAAACGTTGGCGATACAACCTTGCTGCTGTTCGTGCCTTGCTTCGACATTCACCGTACAGTAAAACCATCTCACAATACTCAGCTTTGGAATACTCAGCCATGATCATGAGCATCAACATACTAAAGCCCCAAGAATATGACTCTTTTATAGCTGTCTCAGGTGAACAGGCGTGACGTTTCCTACGTATTTGCATACTGCATTCAAAATGTTGGAATTATTTTTAATACTTCCGTTCTTCCCATTTCGAGATAAAAGTGAAAAATTTAAGTACGAAAACGATTTTTTGTTTTTTTAATTATGCACACGTACGATGTGCCACGTCCCTGCACGAAACAACAAATCAGCGTTTTAACCGTTGTATTCTTCACATTAACGCCTACAAAGTATCTTTCCGTACTAAATCGAGGATGCTCTACAATTATGTAAATCACTTTTTTTTATCTATCTTGTTCCGTTTTGAGATACGCAAATGCTGGCTCCACAATTTTACCCCAGGTGGCGTGTTAGATGGTTTCATTCAGTAGCGTATGCCTACATTACTATACCTAGACACCACTTTTATGAATATAGCAGCAGCAGTTCCGAAGTTAAGAGGGTGGCAAGGGACTTTGGTGGATTGGTGGACTTACTGTGTTTGTATATATATATATATATATATATATATATATATATATATATATATATATATATATATATATATATATATATATATATATATATATATATATATATATATATATATCGGGGGGTATATATATAACTATTCAATTACTAAAAAATATCAAAAATCAACTTGTGAAAGAAAATTTACTCTTACCTTATTCGTCCCGGGATTCGTTCAGGAACTTTCCATCTATACACATGTTCAAACAAAAATTCTCCAATATCTGTATTTGTCTACTTATTATTAAAAAAAAAAAACATGATAGTACGACACATATATTTACAAGAAGCTATTTACAAGATTTAATTTCAATGCGCATGCTTTTGTATTCCTTACGGATTATAACATAGTAGTATTCTGTTATAGTAGCATTCTGTATGGGATCTCAACCTGACGACATCAATGCTCAATTGGCAAAGAGGGTTACATTATTTTTTGATGATCGCCAAGATTTTAAACAATATATATATATATTAGTAAATGATCAATATTGCTTTATTGCATGTATATACATAATGTGAATTTTTTACATTTTTATAATTTAAATACAATAATTAAAAAGATGGGAAAATGTAATAAATTAGTAATTAATCAGAAAACAATCAACAACTACTCATTAAGGAGCGCAGAATTTATAGCGCACAGTTCCCTTTTACAAAATGACCTTTTCGTACGGGGGCGCAATCTGTTCACTCATTGTTCATGCATTGTTATTTGTTATTGATAGAAGAAGGGGCAGTCAAATGAAAACCGAACACTCTCAATGTATAACACACTCATAGAGCAAAAATTCAGCATACTATTGTCACATGTCTGGTAAAGGAAATACTTAATGAAGTCCCTGTGTAGCGTAAAGATTACTCGTCCATTCTTTGAAGCGAAGAAATGGACTTATCTAACACGCATTTTTGCAATGCATGGAAAACATAGCTTAAATTGGGGTTAGCCACCTAATCAACCCACTCCGGAATGTTAATGGAAAGAATCATCCTCTTACAATCCCGTCCAATCAAATAAAGCATATGTTTTAGAAATTTAGCTTTAAAGTTCTTTAACATCTTCCGTATAGTTCAGATCTACCCTTTGGGAGTTTAATAATTTTGATCTGAAGAAAATCACTTGTGAAAATTTCCATCATTCGGATAAAGAATTGCGAGAATAGAAGAGGTTATAGATCCGATAGGAATTAAACCCTTTCTACAAGATTAAAACTGAACATTTTGTTCACCATTGGGATAAATATATTAATAGTTTAGATGATTAATCTTTGGATACATTGAATTTCTTTAACAGTTTGTTGTGCGTTCACGAATTTCACTTTTGATTATAATATAATATATATATATATATATATATATATATATATATATATATATATATATATATATATATATATATATATATATATATATAGTATCATGTCAATGTTAACTTTGCTTTTACTAATTATTGTTTTCTCAATATCTTTGCAGTGGGAAACCCTTGTTGCAAATATTGGAGGAAACTTGGGCTTCTTCATGGGCTTAACACTGGTCACTTTCTTCGAGATCGCCCAATTCTTTTACGACTTCATAAGAATTGCCTGTGCCTGCAATTCTACCTCTAAAATTCACACAGCTAAGAAAACGTAAGTTTCCATGGGAACAAGAGACGCTTGCACATTTTTGGCAAGTAACCGGATTTTAGTTTTGATTATTGATTTCTGATTCAGCGAGGAGTTCTTGATTTAAGAAATCTGTTGGTGTTAGTGTTTCTATTGTGTACTTATTTATTTATTTATATATTTGCTCAAATTTAATGTTTTCATCTAATGAATTATTGAATAATAAATATATCATGCAGCATTATTTTATTATATCAGTAAAATGTTTTCATAAATTTAAGTTTATGTATAATTTCTATTTTTATTAAAATTTACTTTAACGGCTCGCTAATATATGTAATTTCAAAGCAACTTTTATAAACTATTCTCATAAGCAGTTGAATATCAAAAATTTCATCCAAGAATAATTTTTAAAATTAAATCATATTAATATCCTATTATATATATTTATTTGAGAGTGTACTTTCTTATTTCTAATTTATTACCAAAATCAAATATTACACCGAAATAGATGAATCTCTATAATTTATTCTTGAAATTCTTTCTAAGATTATTTAATCTAACAATTTTAATCTGTTATTAATGAGTTAGTGCCAAATCTTTTTTTTTAATTTATTAATCAAGCTCTTCAGAAATCATCTATCATATTTTGATTGTGTGCATTAAATCGCTTTTTAATATTTCTGACAAGAAAACTTTCATTAATAAATCAATATCAGATACATGTAAAATGTGTAAATAAAACTCAACATGTGAGTGATATTGCCTCCATAATGTTAATAGCAGCATTTCTTAAGCAAATGCTTAATATTCATCCATGAGTAAAGTTCGTTAATTTGCGGGTTAAAATTTGTACCAAATTTTGCATCCATTTATAAATACAATTCTACGAAACCATCATTTCAGTATTAATAAATTCAAGCAACCACATTTAAATATCACATTATAACCCCACTCAAGCTTAAATATGGAGTGGCTGCAAGTGTCGTGATAGGCAGGCCGCGGTTATAAGAATCCTGTAGTGCATCGTCCATTTTTGTGGCGGCTAAAACTTGTAATTTATACGACAAGCAAAATAGGATGATCAGCATGTCATTCCTATCAGTTTTTGTTTTCTAAATAAATAAGTTCCACAATACATGTAGACTTTACATAAGTAAAGTCTATATATATTGTGTGTAGAATATTAAAACAAGTGCTCACAATGCACCTCATTTCTCTTTAGCGTTTAATTTTATGCAGCGCCGTCAGTGTAGCCATAGCACGCGCTAATAACTCTAGTAGTTCATAAACTCAATTTTTGGTAGCATTGGGAATCCAACACTACCCTTCCGTACGTAAGGGTGATATCATAACCACTAGGCCACCACTGCAGTTGTTAATGAGAAGACTAACGGCATTAGGAAAATTAAACGCCTTGATAAATACGCTGTGTGCATTGAGTGTCGCTCATATAATATTTTCATCATCTTCAGATGAACCTCATTTAAGATATTGTGAGAACAGACTGAAATCGTGCTATATTTAAGCAATTTATATTCCTAGTGAACCAGATGATATTCGAAATTTAAGTAAATTTGTCACTCTATCAGCTGCATTAAGATTTTAAGAGATGAAATCAACACTTATAACAAGTAATAATGAATAATTTATTAAGTATCCAAAAAATCAAGATTTCATATCACAGAATATTAATATCAGATTCCTTAAATATTTTAATTTAAAGAATTCGATAACTCTTAACTGTGTGTGATAATCTTAACTAATGAGCCGATGATTTGAAATAAATTATATTATTTACGTTGTGACAATAATAATTAATTTTACTATTTTAACAAAATTTTGGCTTTTCAGCCATTTACACAAAAATCTTCATTGTTCATCTTTAGTCATAAACTGAACAAATTTTAGTAAATATATAATACTTGAATATAAAGGAATGCACTAAAAGGAATATCTTCTATTCCGGTTTCATTCCTCCTTTTCTTTCTAAAAATAGAGCAGGAGATTCAGAGGTAGGGCTTGGAGCCTTATCCTGATGCAACTGTGAAGATTATTTGGATAAAAAATGGAGTCTTTGAAATAGCATTCTTCTGTTAGTAAGCCGAATTAATTTGGACACATTTTTTCTACTATCCTTATTTTAAGGTTTCCGTTATAAGAGAATTCAGTAATATAATCATATATAAAACCTTTACAAAAATTTTCCTTGTTTTCTAAACCAACTTATTGTTTTTTCTTCTCTTTTCTGGTAGTAAATCGATATTTTTTGTTGCAGTCAAATAAATATATCATCCGCCTCATCAACTGTAACACGATATTTCCATTTTCCACCCGACAAATAATTTTCTCTACAATAATAATCTGGCGCTTAGAAGCACATGTTTAATTGTTTGGCATCGCACTTTCTTGCTTTGATAGCGCAAGATAAATCGGATTTTATAATTTTGTTCCCAGTTCTCCAACAGAGATATTCAAATATTTTTTCATTTGTTTGGGCAGTAAGATTTTCTTTTAAACATGAGAGGCGATTTAAGTTTAAGGAGAAGTGTAGGTAATTTGGTTGCGTATATATTTTCTTACCTTTTTTAACTATGAACTTTGACGCTTCTTTTCTTTCATCTTAATTATGTCGCTCATTTTACATGTAGAAATATTAAAACAATAATTTTCACATTTTTTAATAACTGAATTTTTCTTAGGATAGAGCAAAATACAGCCTTTTTGAACTATTGTTTATTTTTCAGCAACATTTTAAAGTAAAGAATATTTTTAATTCTGCAGAAGATAATAACGCCCCGTGACAGTCGGATGACAGTTACATATTTAATTTTAAATTAATATTTAAGTTTATGGGTAAAATTAAAATCATTACAAAAGTATTTCAATACAAAAACGCACATTAATTAAATTTAAAAATATTTAAATTATTTAAACTGAAAAATATTTAAATGCCATTCGATTCCAAAAGAATTTTTATCACAATCATTCTAAGGTAAGGAGGGTTTTAAATACATATTTTGAAATGCATATTTTAAATTATGACTCCATTTCGAATTTAATTTGGCTCTATTTAATTGCACGTGAATTTATATACTCATATTTTATAATATTCTTTGATTTCAAGTCAATTTAAATCTGCAAAATAAATGTACATAATAAAAAAAATGATATAAAGGTGACAAATTCCTGCAAAAATTTAAAAACCTCTATCCCCTTTTGTATTTCAGATTGCTTATCTTATTTTAGAAATATTTAGATAGAAACAATCAAAGCAGAGCTTCTATTTTTGAAACAAAATATCGTTAATAAGTCACGTGAAAAACACAGAAGTGTGCAACCGAAAAGAATGATAGAGTATTGATTTTTCAGATCAACTGCAAAGGACACAACAAACATTCTGCACTATGATGGAAAAAAGTTAATGCATTTAAGAATTATTTTAATTTTGATTGTTTTCCAGAATATAAGAAACTCGATATTTATTCACCTTATTTTGAAAAAACACGTACTTAATATCTGTACACGCATTAGAAATCATTTTAATTTAATTCATCCATTAAGAAAACATCGTAAAACGAAGACTAAAAAGATATAATTACTTAAACAAAGAGACTATGAAAGCTGCAATTTTAAAATTTATGAACTAGTTAGAAATGTGTTTCTTAACTTTGACGCTTAACAAATGGATAATCTGTGGAGTATACTTGAACATTGGCCTAGCTAATAATGAAGACAATTGAGGAACATCGTGTTTATGAGAATTCAAAAAGTAAGTTATACTTGTGCTGCTAGACATTGAGGAAGCTTGCGCAGAAGTCCCTGGGCATTTCATTCGGATTATTTGAACCGTTGCGGCGTGGTACGAGAAAAGAATGACGTGACTCAAATCGAAACTTACTCCAATGTTGAAATCCGCAGAACAGTAGGCCTTTTGTGGGCAACGCATTCAACGAGTACGTGCTTCATCGTGAAATAACTACCTACAGCAATGTCACGTCCAAGTCCCTGTGCCTACTGTTTGAAGATTGTCGCTCAGACTTAACCAGTATGGAAAGGATAGGAAGTTAACATATCGGACATGGTGGAACGCATTACTCTCTCTAATCACCGAGTTAGCCTCGCACGCAGCTATTGGCGGTGCTCATTCCATCGTCCGCATTACTAACTTTCATGAGTTAAATTAAGTCAAACTGTGTTAACGTTGGGCTCCTTATTTTTGGAATTTTGAACACAAAGTTTGTAGCCCGGGGATTATTTTAACGTTACTCTGCAGAAGGCAATGATTTCTCAAGACGCATCATTATGGGTGATGAGACATCACTTCACTCAAGAACCGATGGAATGGTGAGACACAACATCGCTCTGGGAGAACAAAATCCAATATTCCCCCATCAGAGTCGAGGCTTTCTTTTTTTTATTGTAAAGGAGTTGCCGACTTTGTGTTTATGTGGAAAAACATTAGTGCTGAGTCCTACTGCGAAAAGTTTGTGCTGCTAGGCGTTCACCGCACAAGATTTGCTTTATAGTATGGGTTGGGAGCTCAGAAAGCATCCACCGTCCAGTCACACCCTGCAGCGACTTTCATGTGTTCGGCAAGCTCAAAGAACACTTTGGTGGAAGGTCATTTTCCAGGGACAGCTTTTCTAAGCTGGCTCAAGAACAAAGGATCAATTTTCTGTCGAAAGGGCATTGTACGATCCTTTCCGACAAATGCCTGCAGTGACTGGGAGATAACGTAGTTTCATGCATGTGGAAAAAGTATGTTTCATGCATGTCATATTGTATCATAGCCACTTCTCAATAAAGTTTTTTTCTTATTTGTTCGAGTACATAACTTACTTTATGAACGCCCCTACTATTTAATGTTTTATGTTATTGCTAAAAGTAACTAAGATGGGAGAAAGTTATATACATACATACATATATGTGTGTGTGTGTAGATATAGATATATAAATAGATAGATATATAGATATAGGTATATATACATAATTTTAGTTTTATTTATATTTCTTAAAATTATCAGTTATCAATTTATCCTGAAATTTTAAATTGAAATACTTTTTAAATATTTTGATTTTCAAAATTAGGAAAGTAAATATCCTAAACAACAAATCAATAATGGTTGAATTTATTAGACCTTATTTACATACGTTTTTGCTAATTAAGATGTTCATTAGTATAATTAATTTAATACAATCAAATAACTGACTTTATATACATTATATATGAAGTCAGTTATTTGATTGTATTAATTTAATTACAATCAAGTAACTGACTTCACATATAATGTGGTCGTAATGTCAATGGTCGTAATGAGGAAGTGGTCGTAATGAGGAAGTGGTCGTAATGAGGAAGTGGTCGTAATGTCCTCCAAGAGAGTTGATACGCCTGGGGGTACAGTTCAAGTATTGGAGGCCTTCTGCTTGGTGTTTGCTTCAAAATCACTAAGATTCCACCCGGCTCCTTCTATCTAACTGGTAAATCCCAATTCATGTCTAAGTACAAGGAAGCAATCTGGTGCAAGTCAACAACAAAAATGCCTGCAGACACCATAAATTCGGTGGTAGAAAATGTCGATTTCTACAGAGAGGCTCACCCTGACCACATGTAATAGAACATCAGTCTTTAGAAGGAAATGCCCTGTGGAACAAGGGATATTGTTCTTCTGCATGTATGTCTTTCGGAGAAGGTGCTTGGGAGTTTTCCAATATTCCTTCTTTTTACGACTCTCACTATGTTCGAAAAATACTTCCAGAAGGTAATTATGCTGTGTGCACTAAAATGTATTAGTATAGGTTTAAGCCATTGGGCAATCCCCCATACGATATTCGTCAAAATTTTACTTAATTTAATTATAGCACAAAATGAGATCATTTGATATCAAATAATGATATGCATAAATAAACATTTATTATACAATAAAAAATATTTATTCATGAATATCATTATAGAATAATATAATTAATATACAAAATTCTAAATATACACAATTACATTTGTTCAGACAAAAAATCATAATCTTATTCACTCAAAGCTATGATTAGTTATTTAGTGGAATACGTAACTGTTTTGTTGTTAACGTAATACATTGTTAAAGTTTATAATTTTTATTTCAATTTTTGAATGCAAACGGATTTTTCATTAAGTTGGCATAGGTTATTCAGTCTGCAGGCTTTTTTTATGTTTATTCATGATATATACTTGATGCTATTAGAGCTACGGATGACCCTCATTAAGATGCATTATTATTTTTTTTTTTAGACGGATAGTTTGTTCTTGTGTTCACCATTGTATGAAATCCCCGTTGAAGTGTGTTCATTAAACAATACTAATTGAAGTGCCGGCCACTTGTCTAGTGGTCAGTGTGCCTAACTACAGATAGGGAGGTCCTGGGTTCGAATCCCAGTTCATGCTTGGTGTACTTTCTCTCTCTATCCTGTCTTTATCCTTTCCTTGTGTGTGTGAATGAAGTATGAATGATGCCTACCCTATAAACGGGTCCCTATGGCATGTGTGAGGGTGCGATGGTGGCCCACCCCCTATGGTGCACCCGGGGCAACGCCTCGACTGCAAAGAGGTCCCTATTTCTGGTCGGTTCCTTGGGTATAAGAGGACAATATACCCCGACTATTGGAAAAAAAAAATTAATTGAAGTGGAAAGTTTATGCACCTTTGGCAGAAATGATCTAAATTTTTATTGGATTTTAAAAACGAAACCGAAATTTCAATCCAATGCACATTATAACTGTTACATCAACAGACAAAATTTAAGTAACTTAAAAAGACTGTTTTTGGAAATGTGGGGTGAAAGAAAATATTCCGGTATTGATTGAAAACTTTATAAGATCAGACAAAATTTGGATTCACATCTTTATCTGAGATCTCCTAAAGATTTGATTTATGTTTCACATATTTGATATTGTACCAATAGGAACATTTCAAAGGATTCATATGTAAGGAAAGTTTATATATATGTGCGCTTATCATCTATAATTTAGGCTCCCCGGACATCCTGTGACCGAAGGCGTTGTCTTCATAGAAAGGGGAACGTCCCCAAGCACTAACACCAACAGATCTGCATGCGGAAGGCAACATCCATATCTCATTGCTCTGTAATGGTTAGGATCGAATTCGGAATCTTCTGACCTTGAGAACGTTGTCCTATCACTAGGCCACTGGAAACCCTCTTGTATTGATTCCTGTACCTGCCTCATTAGGTTCCATTCCAGGAAAAACTTTTAAAATGAATCCTGAGTCACTGCGCACTCGCAGACGCTCGTGTTGGGAATCTGAAACCAGGAGTTTCTTCTCCCAGAGAGAATAATTTTTAACTCTGTAGATCTTAATTTGTAAAATATAGTAACAATTGATTATTTTATTTACATAGTTATATAATTAGAAATCTTTATATCGTAAAATATATTAAAAAAGTTCAAATACAAGGAAAATTTTTAAAGGGTAATCAATTGATTTTAATTTTTCTTGATTTAAAATATTTTAACATCAAAAACGATGCTTTAAGGATATGTTTCTATAAATAATGCTTTCTTTGAAATTTTGTATCATATTACATGATGTAAATTTTGATGTTCTTCCATATTTAGGAAAAGAAACTGCTGTTTTGAGCAAAAAGTAAGAAATCTTGAAAGAAGACAATCATTTTGAGTTAAATGTGCACTGATCATAAATCATAACATTACACCTGCTGCATGGGCGGAAAAGGCTTAAGAAGATTTAAATTTCAAAATTAGTTTTATAATATTTGTAAGCTGTATATGAGCTTATCGTAATAAAGTAGTTCATGGTTTATTTTCTTTCTTTTTAATGAATCGTCAACAAATTGTACGAGAGTTATTCTGAAATTTTTGAGATACGCGCAGACGAGAATTTACAAAATAAAAATGACGGTTTAATTTTAAAATACAAAGTACTTTAACACAGAAGACGATTTTTTACTGACTTACTTCAACTTGCTTAGCGTAGAATAAATTTTAAACAGAAGAGAAAATGGAGTTGACGCGAGAACATTTTTGCGTTATGATTTTCTACGATTTTAAAGCACGATTAAATCAAGAAGAATGCGTTCAACGGTTGCAATTAGCATTTGGTGATGAGTCTCCAGCTCGAGCTGCTGTATTTAGATGGTTTAGAGAATTTAGAAGAGGTCGCAATTTTCTTCAGGATGAAGAACACACATGAAGGCCATTGTCGGCAGTAATCCCGGATAATGTGTCTGCCATACGAAAAATGTTAATGGATGATAATCGCTAATAAACTATCAAATGATACAGAAGGAACTTAACATTGGATCCGCAGTCCTGCACAAAATCATTCATGAAGAATTACATGTGAAAAAAGTAGTTTGACGTTGGGTTCCCCATAATCTAACTGAGCACCAGAGAGAGGAGCGTGTCTGTAGTGTCTGTTCTGTAGAATAAAGCTCAACTCGAACAAATGCAAACATTTATTTAAAAATTAACATTAATAGAATAATAAAATTAACATTAATATAGTATATTAAAATTATAATTAATAGAAATTTAATTATGGCCCAACACGGCCAACAGAACAAACACCCAAGGAGCACCAGCTGAACCTCCTCGTTCGCTGGTCCAAGGCAATCTCTCTCCGCCGGAGCGGACCCCCTCCTCTCCTCTCTCCTAATGACTACAGCGCCATCATATGAAGAGAATGAGGAGTATCTTAACACTACACCCTTCCTGCAAGTTTTGGGTTTATGTTCCACATAAACACATAACTGAATTAAATATGTTAGGATACACACATAAGAATAACACAGACTTAATAATATTTTTCAAAAAATTAAAAAAATATAAAACATTAAATAAATATGAACTTAGAATTAGAAAATAACTATACGCATATAGAGAAAAAAAATATTTGCAAATGAATTACTTAAAATTCAAAAGTATGCACACAATAATCAATATTAATAATATGTATATAAAAAGATATAAAACAAAATTGAAATAAATCTATCCACTAAATATATATAAATTGAAATGATTGTAAATAAACAATATACCAGTAACATTAATGTAAACTAACAATATACCAATACAATTGATATAAAGAAACAATATACCAAATACAAATAAACCAAAATATTTCCACTGAAATGTATTTACATATACAGAGTCTTTACACTAAGCACTAAATTCAGTTTTTATCTGAAAAAGTCTAGATAAAGCATCTGCATGAGGCATCTTAGCTCCTGCACAGTGTTTTATAGTTATATTATATCTCTGAAGAGCAAACACCCACCTCTGAAGACGAGGTGATTGAGGCGCACATTTGGTCAAGTATGGTAAGGGATTGTGGTCAGTATAAAACTCAATTTCTGAACCAAAAATTATTGATTCAAACCTTTTTAACGACCACACTATTGCATAAGACTCACGTTCAATTGTAGACCAGGATTGTTGAGTTTTAGTCAATTTTTGACTAGCATATGAAACTGGATAAATCTTACCATTGGCACGTTGTGACAGGCAAGCACCAACTCCTACTTGAGAAGCATCAGAGTAAATTATGAAAGGCTTACCTAGTGATGGAGTGTGAAGTTGAGGTGCCTGCCTTAACCAGGGCTTGTTTTAGAGACATAAACACTGTGTCATGCGCTTCAGTCCAGGGAATATTGTCAGGCACGCGTTTCTTAGTAAGCTCAGTTAATGGATACACTAATTCAGAGTATTTAGGAATGTACTCACGATAAAAGTTACACAAACCTAACTCACTTCGAAGATCTTTTTTGGTTGTTGGTCTTTTAAGTTGCTGTATAACTTGCAATTTTTCCGGATCAGGTTGATGTTCACCAGAGCCAATAATATGTCCTAAGAACTTGATACGAGGCTTGGCAAAATCACACTTGTTTATATTGACAGTAAAGTTGAGCTCCTTTAATTTTCTTAAAATAATATTTAGATGCAACAAATGTTCTTCAAAATTATTTGAAAATATAGCTATATCGTCAATATAAGCACGTGAAAATTGGAAATTGGCACGTGAATTTCAAAGGGTGATGAATAAGGCGTTATCTTCGTTTAAGGAAGATAACGCCTTATTCATCACCCTTTGAAATGTAGCGGCGGCATTATTCAATCCGAAAGGCATGACTTTGAAACGATATTGAGATCTATGGGTTTTGAATGAGGTGAAATCACGACTAGCTTCCTCTACTGGAATAGCCCAGTAGCCCTTCAGTAGATCCAATGTGGAAATAATATTAGCCTTTCCAATACAATGAATTAATTGCATTGAATCTTCCATAGGAAAAATCATCCGTTTTTGTCACAGCATTAAGAGATCTGTAGTCGATACACATCCTAATTCCTCCATCCTTTTTGTTTATACATACCACCGGATGTGCTATTTCAGCCGAGCTCATTTGAACGGAGCATCTGACCCATATTTTCGGCTCGTGATGATTCAGCTGTCTCCTTATGATATTCAACTTCTTGCGACGCCAAAACAAAGCAGGCGGCAGACTCCTTGTTTTCTTCTAGCATTTCATTTTCCAATAAATAAAAAACTTTCGTTGGTATTATACATTGCCCTTCGATTTTATTTGTAACAGCTGCAATTATTTCCTTGGGTTTCGAAAACATTTTATTTTCTGTTTTCAACGCTACTTGAAAGCTCATTAATTCAGCTTCTATCCTTTCGCCAAAAGCACTGATTAAAACGACTCTTCCTTTTTCTGTTTTCGATTTTGAAATGAAGTCATTATTTATGACTGGAAGTTGGCATCCAGAGTCTACGAGCCTTTACCGGGGTACTATCCACGTAAATATCCACATATTGAAGAGGATTTATTTCAATTTCCGTTCTCTTTTCTTTTAATAATTGGGAGCGAATTTCTGATGTTAGAACATCGCTTTTCTTATTTGCTTTAAATCTTTTTGGACATTCTCTCGCAAAATGTGAATCTCCACAAATATAACATTCTTTCACAGTTCTTTTTTCAAAATTTTCTTCTTTCCGGAAATTTTTAAATTTGTGTTGTCTAACATACGGAGGGATTTGTTTTGACTCTGCCTAATATTTTTGTTCTTCTTGTTCGTTATAATTATATCTCTTGAAATATTCTTTGAGAGGAAATTCTTTCGGTTTGACACTAGTATTCATTCTGACATTTTCATAATCATCCAATTTACTTGTTATTTCTTCTGGAGTTTTAAAATTCGACCAAACATCAATAAAATGTTCTTTAATTTCTAAGGGAACCTTACTTTTTGATCGGTTATTATTAGATCACATAGTTCTTCAAATGTTTGTATCCCAAGTCCACTGATCCATTCGAAGAAATAATTTTTCAGTTCATAAGCAAAATCTCGCCAGTTTATTTCTGGTTTTTTATGGTGTTTCGTGAAGAACTGTCTAAATTTTTTTCTGGAGTTAGTTTATAACTTTTCAGAAGTAAACTCTTTACTTTGTCGTAATCCTCGGAGACTTCTTCTTCTTCTCTTGCTATAATTTGCACAACGTCATACGGCAATAATCCGATTAAATGCGCAACCCAAAGTTCTTTTTTGATTTCAATTCTCTTGGCTTGTCTTTCGAAGAGGACAAGATATAAACTTATATCATTTGTTTAAGGATCAAACTTCTGTAAAATATTATTTAAATCTAATTTCGCCTTAAAATGAAAATCATTACCAGTATCTCCTAAGTTATCTTCTCCTGTTCGTTCCTTTCCCATTAAACTTAGTTTTTGAAGCTCGAACTCCATTTTTTGTTTTCGTTTTTCTATTGCCATATTCCATTTTCGTTCTTCCATTTCTTGCAATCTTTTTCGTTCTTCCATTTCTTGCAATCTTTTTCGTTCTTCCATTTCTTGCAATCTTTTTCGTTCTTCCATTTCTTGCAATCTTTTTCGTTCTTCCATTTCTTGCAATCTTTTTCGTACTTCCATTTCTTGCAATCTTTTTCGTTCTTCCATTTCTTGCAATCTTTTTCGTTCTTCCATTTTTTGCAATCTTTTTCGTTCTTCCATTTCTTGCAATCTTTTTCGTTCTTCCATTTCTTGCAATCTTTTTCGTTCTTCCATTTCTTGCAATCTTTTTCGTTCTTCCATTTCTTGCAATCTTTTTCGTTTTTCAATTTCTTGAAATCTTTTTCGTTCTTCAATTTCTTGCAATCTTCTTCGTTCTTCAATTTCATTTCTTTTTCGTTCTTCAATTTCTTCATTTCTTTTTCGTTCTTCAATTTCTTCATTTCTTTTTCGTTCTTCAATTTCTTCATTTCTTTTTCGTTCTTCAATTTCTTCATTTCTTTTTCGTTCTTCAATTTCTTCATTTCTTTTTCGTTCTTCAATTTCTTCATTTCTTTTTCGTTCTTCAAATTCTTCATTTCTTTTTCGTTCTTCAATTTCTTCATTTCTTTTTCGTTCTTCAATTTCTTCATTTCTTTTTCGTTCTTCAATTTCTTCATTTCTTTTTCGTTCTTCAATTTCTTCATTTCTTTTTCGTTCTTCAAATTCTTCATTTCTTTTTCGTTCTTCAATCAACGAATTTAAGAAATCTTTAATGAAATCTTCGTCATAATTCTCGCTTTCTGTTATCAATTATTTTAGTTCGTAAAGTTTTAAATTCGCAGCATTCTCAATGCCTAATTCTACCGCAATAGTTCGTAAATCTTCTTTCTTTCCTTTTGCGAGAAAAGCCATCTCAATTTCTTGTGAAATGCAAACAATCAAATAAGCAAATTCACAGTTCCGTTTCAGATTATGACAGAAACGTCAGCTCATAATCCTGTCGGGTGCGACAGTGAAGTGTCTGTTCTGTAGAATAAAGCTCAACTCGAACAAATGCAAACATTTATTTAAAAATTAACATTAATAGAATAATAAAATTAACATTAATATAGTATATTAAAATTATAATTAATAGAAATTTAATTATGGCCCTACATGGCCAACAGAACAAACACCCAAGGAGCACCAGCTGAACCTCCTCGTTCGCTGGTCCAAGGCAAACTCTCTCCGCCGGAGCGGACCCCCTCCTCTCCTCTCTCGTAATGACTACAGCGCCATCATATGAAGAGAATGAGGAGTATCCTAACACTACAGTGTCAGAATCAGAACATAAAATTTTAAATTGCTAAATGATGGTGGCCGCCACATCATTTCTAAAATTGTAATAGGTGATGAAAAGTACTTACCGTTTTATGACGTTTCAACATGTCAAGAAAGCAAAGTATGGGTCTTTGAAGATGATCCCAAGCCGACAATGGTGAAAAAACAACGCGCACTGAAAAAAGTGATATATGCCGCTTTCTTCAGAAGTACGGGATTGATCAAAGCCATCAAGTTGGAATGACAGAAGACAGTAACAGCAGACTGGTATAGCACTAAATGTCTTCCAGAAATTCTACAAGAAATGAATGTTAGGGGACTAATGCTTCACAATGACAATGCATCTTCACATACAGCCGGATTAACAGTTGAGTTTTCTTAAACAAAAACAAATTAAAGTGATCGAACATCCGCCGTATTCACCTGATCCAGGTATTTGCAACTTTTGGTTATTCTTTAATCTAAAAAAGAACTTACGTGGACGTCGTTTTCGTTCAGAAGAAGAGATTCATGTGGCTATAAATGCATTTTTTTCATCGATTCCAAGAAATGAATGGTTCGAAGCATTTCATCTGTGGAAAATTCGGCTACAAAAGTGCATTGATGCTGGAGAAGACTACTTTGAACACATCTAAAATTTTGTAAGTATAACTTTAAGAACCTAGTTGTGTTTCAAAAATTTCTCAGAGTGACCCTCGTATTTGATTATATTTAATATCCAAATAAAATTTCATAAATATTTAAATTTAACCTCAAATATGAATATTACAAACAAGACCGAAACTGAATTAAATGAAGATACATTTTCGAAAACAAATATCCACTTCTATTTTTACTTCCAATCAAATCAAATTTATAAAGTCACTGTCACCTACAAGTTTCTGCTGTATGTAGTTTCAAAAACATACATATACTTAATTTTCAGAGAAAAGTTGTGATTTGGAAATATGATTTTACCCTTTATTTCGGTCTGCCCAAGCAGCTGTTCTGCAACAGGAAAAGACAGCTCTCAGGAATATCAACTGAAACTGAATCCAATGCTTGTAATTGTTTAGTTGAGAAGGGATTAAAACCAGGATTGTGCTTTTATCTTTGTTCCAATGACTGGCGTATTGGAAAAAGCGTCACCACATTTCTCTCTGCTATGGGCAAAAACAGTATTCCTTCAAAAATGAAACAACTAATTTTTTGACACGGTGGTACTGCAAAGAGTGATTCCATGCAGCGTGCATTTCTTCTCTGTTTGTACATAAATGACAGTTTTACAAAGACAAGAATACGAACCCACTTCCTTCTCAAAGAGAGCAAAGTTCCAAAAAGGTGTTAACTTCAGTTACCCCACAGAATAAGTAATTTTACAGGGAGTCCAAATCAACACTCTTGGATCTTGGATCTAATATATTTAGTGAAGTTTCAGCCTACGTAACTTACTTTACTTCTTCATCTGTAGTTGCTCCTAGGGGACAAAACATATCTTTACTCACGGAGAGCACGGGCTTAAATGCGCACGAAAGCCAATCTATTATGAAGATTTGTAGTAGGCGTGGTTACAAGAAGCGAAAATTTGAAAGTTTGAAGAAGAAGTAAAATAAAATATTTTCGAATATATTAATAAAGTTCACAAAATACGAAATTCTGGGATAATGTAATTCGGTATATATATAATACAAAAGTAGAAAATCTGTATACACTATTTACATAACACATTTTCCTTTTCTTTAAGAAAATATTTTGCTATGAGTCTAAATTTAGTCTTCTTCAAGATATTTGTAATTAAAAATTTCATTAAAGCTCGCTGCTTCGCAGTTTTTGTCTTTTTCGAAAAGTTTTATATTTAATTTATTTATATGAACTGTTAGACCTTCAATTTCAGGTCCTTTGCAATATTTTTCTTCTTTATGTAGTAAGGTGCATTTGTGATTTTTCTTGGCATTTTAAATTGAAAGGTGTTTATTTTACTTTTGTCAGTTTTGTAATTGAAATTCCATACTGGGGATGCATAAGTGATGATTGGTCTTATCATGAAAGTATATAGTAGTCTTTTAAGTTTTGGTGATAAATTTGATTTTTCATCCAATATAGATTTGAGACAACCTGAGTTGCTTTAGTGATGACATTATTTATAAGTTTAGAACATCTTAGGTCACTTGTTAGGGTTGTTCCTAGGTATTTCGCTGAGCAAACTTTAGGAAGGCCACCATATGCCTGAGTTGCTTTAGTGATGACATTATTTATATGTTTAGAGCATCTTAGGTTACTTGTTAGGGTTGTTTCGCTGAAAATACTTTAGGAATGCCAAACAGAATCAGTCCATTATTGTTTCTGTGCTTAATTTTATTTCTTTTAAATAGAAATAGTTGTGATTTTTCAGCATTTATTTTAATTATAAATCAACACTCATTACGATTCAGACTTATTATATAAATTGCAACGAAAATTATACTAATAGCAAAATAAATTCTGAAATGTTGAAAAAATTCGGAAATTTGTTTTAATGTAGTCAGAAACCGGTATTCTGTTATAAATGTCAAGAGATAAAAATTTAGTGATTAAAATAAAGCAAGTATTTTGTATTCAGTTTGTAAAATTTTAGACATTATTTCTGGGGTATCAGAGAATTATTTACTTCTTAAATAACCACAAGAATTTATTAATTATAAACTGTTTGCTTATATTTCCCTTTTCATACTTGATTATTTGAATTTCATTTCACCTATAATTAAAAATAATTTCTTTTTATTTATAATTGTATTATTAATTTGAATTTATTCTCTATTTAAGTACTCACAAAGATTTTGAAAGTTATGAAATACGTTTTCTCCATCAAACTTATCAAATTTCCTCACATATGTTTTTCGTATAACTACGCGTATTTTAACTGCTTCGTCTGTTTTCGAAGCAATTACATTCGTTTGTTTTCTTTTTCTTTCAAGCAAACTAAAATTTTCAATAATGTAACTGAAATCTCTGTAGACTAAGAGGAAGAGGCTTCATGCAAAAGATTCGATTCCTAGTCCCTCCGAATTTCATTGTCTTGTGGGAATCTCTGTCTGTCAGCACTTTGCGGGTACACAGTTTTCACCTCAGGCTGAAGGTGGTTTAGAACTCACAGGAAACGAAAGGTTCCAAGAATTCCAGTTGAGTGACAGACATGTGCAGTCGTGTAATTTCGAAAAAATGGAAGACAGGAAACTTGATCATAATTCAAATTGTGATTTAGTAGCTTCACTCCTCAAACATAGTCAGCCCGAAAAAGACACTTATAAGGTAGGTTATAAATGAACTCTTTTCTGGACTTCGGTTCAACAGTTCATGGATTGAAGATCTTTTCAGTGGTTCACAACAAAAAACATCGGAATTAGCATTCCTATCTCGAAAACTGAATGACATAGAGAAAAATAGTGATTTACAACGTTGTAGAGAATCCACGATTTAGTAAGAAACGATACCTTGTTGGCATGAATATGAAGAATACAACGGTTAATACGCGCACTTGTTGTTTCGTGCTGTGACGTAGAACATCGTACGTGTGCATAGTTAAAAAAAAAATCGTTTTCGTACTTAAATTTTTCACTTTCATCTCGAAATGGGAAGAACGGAAGTATTAAAAATAATTCCAACATTTTGAATGCAGTTTGCAAATACGTAGGAAACGTCACGCTTGTTAACCTGAGACAGCTATAAAACAGTCATATTCTTGGGGCTTTAGTATGTTGTTGCTCATGATCATGGCTGAGTATTCCAAAGCTGAGTATTGTGAGATGGTTTTACTGTACGGTGAATGTCGACAATTAGCAGAAAGGTTGTACCGTCAACATTTCCCTGCAGGCCAACATCCTTCTCCTCTAACCATCCTAACTGTTATAAAACGTTTAAAGGAGACAGGTTGCGTTACTAGTCGACCTCGCAGACCAGCTAAGGTAGCATGGCAAGTTTAACCGGATGAGGTATAAGCATATGCCATTGCATATACGAAATGAAGCGTGAGAGAGATTAGTCAACACTGTAGTCTCTCCAAAAGTCAGACTTGGAAAATCCTAAGCGAATCAGGTTCTCATCCATACCGAACAACGCCTGAACAGGTTTTAGAGGACGGGTATGCCGAGCAACGCTATGCATGGTGCAACTTCCTCATGAATCAGATACAGGTCCAGCCAACATTTTTGGGAGATTAATGTGGACGGACGAGGCATGGTTTTCACGGAATGGCATGTACAATAGGCAAAGCACCCATTACTGGCGCAGGAAAATCCTAAATGTTTCGTCGACGTTCGACATCAAATGCGGTATGCTATTACCATTTGGTGTGCAATTTACAATAACAAGCTGATAGGCCAAATATTTTACAATGGCACGTTAACGGATACACGATATTTACAATTGCTACAGAAGGTAATATCCGATTTTTTGGAGAACCTGCCGATGTTTAACCTAAAGAATCCACGGTTTAAACATGACGGCGCGTCTACTCACAAGACATTTTCAGTGAAGCAGTACCTCATCAAGGAATTAGGCAACCAAATACTAGGGTATGGTGGTTTCGAAGAGTGGCCTCCACATTCTCCTGATGTGACTTCACTAGACATTTTCCTGGGGGAATACTTGAAGCAACAGATGTATGCGACCCCTCCACAAAAATTACAGGACCTTAAACGACACATTACGGTCGCGTGTTCCAACGTGTCACGCTGTATGCTTCAACGTGTGCAATGTGATCTTCAAGCGAGGATACAAATGTGCATTGCAGCTGACGGTGAGAAGTTTGAACATCTTAAATAAAGTATATCGTTGTAATTATTTCCTTTTTATCTTTCTTAGATCGTTTGGTGACGTCACGGCACGAAACAATAAATGCGTGTTTTAACCGTTGTATTCTCTATATCCATGCCTACAATGTATCTTTTCGTACTAAATCGAGGATGCTCTACAACTTTGTAAATCACTTTTTTTCTCTGTCTCGTTCCGTTTTCAAGATTGGAATGCTAACTGCTCTGTTTTCCATCAAGTGGCGCTGTTTTCCATCAAGTGGCGCTGTAGTCTGTTTTACTCAGTAGCGCATGGCTGCTTTACTATACCTAGACGCCAATTTTATGAATATAGCAGCAGCCGTTCCGAAGTTAAGAGGGTGGCAAGGGACTTTAGTGGACAACCTGTATATAAACATATTGCAAACAAACTGAATGAGGAAATAACAATCCTAGTTGATTCCTAAAGATGTTTCTACTTTCTGAAGTCAATGTGGGAAGCAACACTACTACTCTGAAGTCAATGTGAGAAAGTGTATGCGTGATGAGCCAACTTTTCACTTTTCTATGGCTGTAAGTAAATCCCAGACGAGGCCCTATTTGTTTGGTTGTATACATTTTGTAAAATGTATTTTCGCATCCCAGTAATTCTTTTTTGAAGTAATTTCGTCATAAAATATATTTTAGAACAGCAACAAAGGAAAATGTTTTATACCACATATTTTGCATTTTTATTATCTGCTGGAATTAACTTTACTTGTCCATAAAAATAATATAAATTTAATAACAAAAGTAGCTAAATGAAGATAATAATTTTCTAAACTTCCATTTGCGTATGCTATGAATAAAATGTACAAGGCAATAAATAAAAACTTGTTTCGAAGTCTTTTATGAGTGTTTCAGAACGAGACTTTTGGACAGCACTTGATGAATTTCTTCCCCCGTTGAGCAGCGCACCCCATGTTGTCAGTCTAGCTGGCACAAGACAACATTTCTTTTCCCTTCAGAGCGAACCATTTTCTTCCAATCAAGTTTCCTTCTGACAGTGGTGACAGATTCCGTCTTTTGCGTCCGAATGTCATAAAATTTGAATGTAGCCAGGACCGAAAGTGTTGTGCGAGAGGAAACTACACGCTGAGGTCTGGGGAGTCCAAGATTTCCCCAGACCCCACAAGGTCCTGTAATTTATATCCTACTTTATCCCCAACATTTGTAATTCCCTATGCAAGCAATAACGGTGTCGTTATAATATATAATTGCAGTAATTTAACAATATATGTATATAATACTAAGCTAAATTTACTTTCCTGTTGATATTTCACACTTCATTGCTGAGGAAGAAGGATGCTTTATAAATATTTGATTTACCATGGATATTTTTAAAAAATTAAACTAAACTGGTATAGGTAGATTAAAAGTAAGCCAAATTTTTAGGTCTGTTCTTGTAAATGAGTAGATTGATAAAGGGAATATGAAATACTAATGATAATCTGAATAATTAATAAAAACCCATGTTTTGTGAAAATAAATCTGATGTGACAGATTTTATAAAACATTTGGAAAATAAATTTAGCAAAAATTACTTGATCATTGGTAGATTTCAGATTTTTTAAATAAAAAAATAAGATAAACTTGAAGAGATTTATAATAGAATATGGAGATTTCAAAAAATACTTGACTTTTCAAAAGTCGCATTTAAAGTTTTTTATTTATTTATTTATTTTATTTTTAATAAATTTTTCCGATTGTTCTATCGATTCCATACGTAATATCTGCCGAACCGTTCGATATCAGTAACATAAAATTCTTAGGAAGAGTGATATATTCCTAAAGAGAATAAAAAAGGAGGATACAATTTTGCAAATATAATATATGTAATGCTTGTCGAATTTTTAGTTTTTAGAATACTAAAAATACACGCAATGACTCACAACACATGCATATTTTAAATACTAGAATTTATTTTGAAATATATAATATTGGTGCATTGATGTCATACTTGAATCAATAAAAGTGGCATTTTCGATAGTCTGAGAATCTTCTGTAACACATTTATTCAAGAGTGTTTCCCAATTTCCTGCACTTTACAAGTTTCATATTACCTAATAAGAGAGATATTCTTCCTAAAATATTAAATTGTGTAAGGCCAATGAACATATTTATTATTGTCCTAAACATCATCGAAACAGATACCTATTCCAATTTAGAAAAAGAATGCTTTTACTTACCAAAAAACCAAAATTTAGCGGAAATAACCTAAAAATGAATGTATATATTCATATGTATGTAATAATAAACAATTTTGATATTTTTCATGGATAAGTAAATATGCCATATGTTTTGTTGAAATGTTCATATTAATTCTGCATCCAAACTTAGAAAGCAATAAACTTAGAATCAAACACAGAATTTAAAAAAATAATAAATTTTAACAAGTTTTTATAAAATAAAGATTTAAAAATATGGAATTGGTGAACTATGCAATGTCCATAGATATATACGTCAATATCATATCATGTAGATATATTTCACGAAAAATTACATCAAAAATATAATAGAATTAAGTTTACTACATGAGAAATATATCTGTATTTAATTGTATATATATATATATATATATATATATATATATATATATATATATATATATATATATATATATATATATATATATATATATATATATATATATATATATATATATATATATATATATATATATAATGTCCTATATAAGTCCATCATTTTTCGTGAAAATTTCTGCAAGACCACTCTGTAAAGACAAAGATTCCTCACGGGGAAATCCTCAGAGCCTTTCCTGTAAAGTAAAGTTGAAAGAAATGTCCCTTCTCGCGCTAATTTAGTAGCATATTTATACAGGAAGATACCGAAAACTAGGAACACACCGGCATCGTTTGCTGGGGGTGAAGAAAGGGAACACACAAATTATTTCCTAGAACTACGAAAAACCATGCTTCAAATTTTAGTGTGTGAGGAGGAGCTTGTTGACTAAAGCATACCATTGATTGGATTGATTATTCAAACAACCATGTATTCATCCGCCATGTGGGCGTTGCTAATTTTTGCGAAAAAATTTAAGTTTTATGCATACATATAAAAAAGTTCCATCATAGATAAAGTAAAAATAAAAATTTGATCTTATTTATAAATATATTTACAACTTAAGTCTATTTTTAAAATTTCTAAATTCTTTAACTTAAGTTGTTAATGTTTTAAGCATATTATCAAATTACTGAGCCAATTTAAAAGTAGTTAAAATAATTTTAAAAATAAATTTCAAAACAGAATAAATTATTATTTTTGTGCATTATGAAAAACAATAGAAAAATGAAGGTCTAGTTATAATAAAACTTGAGAAATATGTTTTTAAATTTCTCCATAGACTTAACATTAGAGCTCGTGTTTCAATATGGCGGCGCGGAAGGAGTCCCCTTAGGTTTCCGAGTCACTACAAACATTTAGGCCCTAGGGGGTGTCAGCTCGGAAAAACTCATGCTCTTTACGGAGCTCGTTCTCGCTACGATATTTCATTGCCTGAAGAGATGGCGATCTGAAGCTATTTATCGATTTGAGAAACTAATTGGATTTTCTCGCTCAATATTGTAAAGTAAAATGTGACTTTATGCATGACGTATACTTCAACTTCTTTAAAAGTTTTAATGCATCACATATAGATGGAGGCAGCATAGACAAATATTTCAGATCCGGTAAATACTGCAGTTGCTTTCCATTCAACACAGTTCTTCAGTTCAATATTCATCTCTGCTGTTATTCGGATTCTCCTGGAGTGGAAGCTCCTTGTCGTATTAACCGTAATACGCGAAAAGTTTAGTTTCTCTTATTTTATTTTAGTTTTATCATTTTCATAATAGTAACAGTGTCTAGGCCATCATAATATTCCTTTCAAATTCTTTATTTACTAAAAATAAAAAATCACGACTAACTTACGAGTTATAACAAAGCCAGAAGGAAATGGATGAAATGTAAAGATAAAAAAAATTTTACTTGTTGTCTTATTATTAAATACAGTATGTTGTATTTTTAAACAGTTAACAATGGCAAGATCAGTAGTTCGCAGAGTATTTACCTAATGCATAACTTGTCAATTATATGTGTATTTTTCCAAATTACTTATATTGTTAACAAATAAAGGAAAAATTCCATAATGAAGGAATAATATATTTATAAATTAACATTACTTATTTATGTGTAAATATATACAACTTTTATTTATAAGGAATTTCGGAAAGAAAAATATGCTTGTGGATATTGAAATATACACATACTAAAATTTAAAAAAAAAAAAATTATACATTGAAATTTAAAAACACTAAAAGACTGAAATAATATTTATTTCTTAATTTTAAAATTTTTTTATAATGATTTAATTTTATGTAAAATTTGAAGCGAGTAATTTATACAATATTGAAGACTCCATTTTGATATAAATGTTTTCTGATCTAACATTTTTGGATGTGTTTCTAAATAATTGCATTAAATTATAATTGGCGAACATTACAGTTCATTAGATAAGGGATTGTAAGATTATGTAGAAAGAGATATTTTTTTAAATAAGTTTAAAATCAAAAGAACTATATACATTTAACATATATTTTCCAAAAAAAAGTTGTTCATGAAATAGACTTCTTTTGGTTGTTATTGATTCACAATTTTTTTGTTTTATTCTATGGATAATTAATCTTTAACTATAATTCCAATGCATAAATATTTTCTAAATTAATGATATTCCAAAGTACTGCTTTCATATATATATAAAATCGAGGTGAATAATTATAAAAAAATTATTTTAAGAAAATTTATGTGATTTTTAAATGCATTCAGTTAGTTTTTGATGGAATTCAGAAATTTCACGTTTATTTTTAACTTTTAAGAATAATACAAAGGCAGGAACAAAAATGTCACAGTATGCCAAGGAAATAAATAATGCGAAAAGAACTTTCTTTGTCTTTTCATTGACCAAATGGTTGGTGTACAGAACTTTGGCTCAGTAGTTGAATTCCTATCTAGGTCTGAACGCTTATAATGGCTTAGAACTGTAAGCCCGAGTGTAATTAGCCCTATTGTATAGAAATCGAGGGTTCGACAGGGATTTCCTGTTCTAATTGAACTTCGGACACTCACTGAACGCATGAAATCAAAGCCACACACTGATGAAGTCAGTTCTTGACACTCACTATTCGACTACCATCCGCCCGTCCAGTAGGAGATTAAGAATACCTCTATGTTTCCACAAAATTAAAACTCATCTTTTGAATTCTGCAGTAAAAATGAGTTCTACATTTGGAAATTACGATTGAGGAAAATGTAACTTATTTTGTGACATTTGAGAGCACATCACGATTTCTCTCAATTTGAATAGCCTTATGCAGAAAATAAGTGCAATGTCAAAATTTGTGATGTTTCCTTTTAAGAATACAGAAAAATGAACTGACCACTATAAATCATGAGAAGTAATTAAGGTCAGCTCGGTCCTTTTCCTGTTTTTGATGAAACAAAGAGGGAGAAATCAATAGCACTGAATGTTTCATGCGAAAGAATAATTTTCACAACACACCCACAGTTACTGAGCGCAAAGCTGAAATTATCCGTCTATACCAGGGACGGTGAACTAATGGTACGTTTGAAAAATTTGATGGCATGCTCAAAAACAAAATTACTTCTCATAAAATACCTTTTTTGGCAAAAATGAATTAAAAATTATTAATCTACGCTGAATTTATAATTTATGGTACAAACTTATAGTACTGAATACCTATCTTAGTATGTTAATTAAAACCATCAAATTATACATTTTATTATTAAATTATCGCATGAATTCTCTCGAAGTATATAAAGATTGGCATTAGATAAAATTTTTTGCGTATCCAGTTCCGCCTTCTAATGTTACAGCAAGTTGCTGCCGTCGCAGCACTCGAATCAGATGAAAGACTGCATTTTTAGTAAAACCGTCGTCTTTCAAACTTCAATGTCTTTTTAAAAAATACAACCACGTTTATTGTCAATAGATATATTATTATTCTTAGGTAAATATGTTTAATTATTATTTCATGTTTTATATTCTGCACTTGTTTGCAAGATATTACGTCTCAACTGAAGTTTTAACCTATCGATACCTTAAAGTAATAAAAGTCACTAAACTTATAATTTATTTTGCTTATTTTTGAACAATAAAATATTTTAATACTATGAGAAATTACTTTATCATTAAATCAGTGTGTGTAAAATATAGAAACAATTATTAAAATTACTTTGAATTATTATATTAATTATTATTTTCTTGTGTTGGTAATATTTTCAGTACTTTAATATGATATGAAATATGTTCCTGCAAACGAATGCCGAATAAATTATTTATTTTACAACAACATTATTAAAAAATACATTTTTTAGAATTTCTTATCATGGGTAGTTCAATAAAGAAATCGAAATTATCCAAAGCATGTAGTAGTAGAGAATTTCAAACTTGGTGGACCGAGAGATACGGTATGATTAAAAAGGACAGTGAAGCAATTTGTATTTTATGTTCTAAAATTGTATTGTTTGTATTTTATGTTCTTTTAGTCTGTAAAACATATTCAGTAAAGTGGTATTATGGAACCAAATATAAATTTCTTCTCGATCGAAGTGTAGAAGAGCAAAAGGAGTATATATCACGTGCCTTAAAGAATAAAAGTACTCAAACTACTTCTTTAATGAAATATATAGAAACTTAATCAAATACTTCTGCTGCTAGCTATCAAGTTTCAAAATCTATTGCTCAATATGCGAAACCTTTTTGTGAAGGTGAATTTTTAAAGGATTCTTGGCTGTGACGTGCACCATACTTATTTGATGATTTCGAAAACAAAGAAAAATTATCCAACGAATTAAAGATATATTGATAGCTAGGAATGTAGTGAAAGAGAGAATTTTGGGTATGGCGGAAAATCTAAATTTTCAACGAAAAATTTATATTCTTTCTTTCGATTTTATATCCAATTTCCTTGATGAGTCTACCAACGTAATAGGCTCTGCTCGCTCAACAACATTGGTATGTTATTTTGCTCAAAGCAATATTAAAAGCGTTAATAAATTTATCTCAACGTTAGTAACAAAAAAAAAAAAAAAAAGATTAGACGTTTGTAATGCATTTATAGATGCATTGGAAAAAAGAAATATGTCTTTCTAAAATTGTATCGGATACAACTCACGGTGCCTGTAGCTTAACTGAACCGGAAAATGAATTTATAAATTTATTTGCAAAGCATATTGCACAGACATTTCTTGATTTTTCATTGGCTTATTCACCAACAAGCCTTATGTTGCAAAACAGGTTTAAAAATGTTTGATGATATTTTGATTTTTGTAATAAAATTAGTCAATTTTATAACAACACGAGCATTAAATAAAAGAAAATTTCAAGAATTGTTAAACGAAGTAAACTCGTCTTACAATAGCTTACTTTTATACAATAATGTACACTAGTTAAGCCGCGGAAATGCTTTGCAAAGATTTGTAGATTGGGTGGTTTGGTTGGATTTTATGGCGCAAGGTCCAAAAATAGACAGGCTGCGCCAACAAAGATTTGGAGATTGTTTGGAGGAAATTAAATTATTTCTAAATTATGAGAACATTATTTACCAATGCAATCAATTATTGCATGTAGAATGGCTGGCAAAGTTACATTTTTTCTCTGATTTATGTTCTCACTTAAATGAATTAAATATAAGACTACAAGGTGTTAATAAAACAATAATTATAATATTCGACTTTATCAAAGCTTCTGAAAAAAAATTACTGATTTTTAATTGGGATATTCTTTCAATTCACATAAATATTTTCCGAATACAAAAGAACTCTGAAAGTGAATGTCATGAAAAACTAATTAAAAAGTCATTAACTAAAGAATTTTCAATGGTAATTCAATCCCTGATTCAGGAATTTTGAACAAGATTCACGCAGTTTAAAGAAACTTTAAAATTTATTTTATATCCTGATACAATACCATTTGAAAAATTTAATTTAAAAAGTCATTAAGTATTTACATTTTAATGAATTAGAAGTGGAATTAGTTGAATTTCTGTCAAGTACCATACAGAAAAAAAATTTTGTTGACTTAAAAATTATTGAAAGTAATCAATTATTAGAAAAAATAAATAAAATTTTAGAAGAGATGAAATTCTGACTGTATGGAATTCAATTCCTGACACGTTTAATTGTTCAAAATTATCGGCAAAGGCAATTTTATCAACATTTTCATTGACGTGGACATGTGAATTGCTATTTTCAGAATTCAGTTTTATAAAAAAAATAAATATAGGAATAGAATGACGGATGAGTAGAGTTCTGCATGAGAACTGTTGAAATTAACTAAATATGAACCAGTTATTAAATCTTTATCATCTTGTGTACAGCAATAAAAATCACATTAAAAACAGTTGCTTTTAACGTAAATTTTGTTTCTACCATATTGCTTTTTGTAAAACATTAATTAATAAAAATTGTTTAAAAAAAAGTTGCTTTTATTTGTTTATTTAATTATACTTAGGTATAGTTTCACCACGCTCACATTTCGAAGGAAATTTTATTGTGGCACGTTACCTATTTAAAAAAGAACTTTTATGACTTTGTGGCACGGACATCAAAAAGGTTCGCCATCTATACCAATGATATAAAGAATTAGATGCGCACATTTTGTTCTACAATTGTTCTACCAGCATAAATTAAATTCTGTGGAAATCTCAGTTGATTCTCTTCCGGCGCCTCTCGTGGCATCATCGATTGTATCACCGCGACTTTCACGCCTCTGTATTTCATCGGCTGTGAATTAGTACATTCACGACGTTCAAAATATCGTAGGTTTCAAGGCGTCTTTTTCAAATGGTAAAGGCACTGGAAGCAGAAGCTGCTATAAGAACAGCTTTGATTGAAAAAGTACCGAGTTGAGTAAATTTTTACTATAAAAATTAGTACTGAGGACACCTAATAATTGTAATATCTGTTGTTGCAAGTTGAGCAAATCATATACTTTAATCATTGCAAGAAAAGTTCCTGAAAGAAGCAAGTAACTCCCTTATGGACCACTGTTTCTCAACCGCTGGTCCACGAAATATCTGTCCAGAATAAAATGCGTCATCGACTGACAACCGATAATAAGGCAGCACCTACATTACAATAACTAACTAGTTTAGAAAGTAATAGGATTGATGATGAAAAATATAGCAAACTAGCAACAATATACGTAATGTCCGTCCATAAATTGCCGTGCTACACATTTAGTACATTAGTTAGTAAGCCCCTGTCTTCCTGGAGTATCCCTGATTACTTGAATGTTGAATATCTCTATCGTAATAATTTATTAAATTGTTTTAATCCTCTAATTATTCTTTAAAAATTATTTTGTCTTTATGATTTATTGATGTGAAAAAGTTGTGCCAATAGGTTGAATTATTAAAGCTACCGGTCCGCAAGAACGTACCGAAATATATTACCGGTCGTCGGAGTCACTCCAATCGAGAAATACTGCACTGAACTGGGGTTTGTAGAAAATTTCTCCGATGAAGACAAGTGCCGTGGAGAGGAATATTCCGCTCATATTTCGTCTCTTTCACTTTACACGTGATTCGAAATCAAGTGTTGGTTTGGAAACCGATGTATATATAGCAGTTAAACAATTTTATATGTGCAATTGTAAAAGCTTTATTTAAAATATCCTTCTCATAAAATCTGAACATCAATGTCACAAATCAAAACAAATTCTGGAATCAGTTTGGTTAAAAATTTCATTTGGAAAATATCAATAAAATGAAAAATAATTTATTTACTTTTTCAATAAATATTTTGATAAATAAATCTGTTTATTAAAAGTACTGAAAAGTTTTCTACTATATAGGGATTTCTATGTAATATAATGGTATTCAAAACAGTGAGGATAAGACTCAAAATTAGCAGAATAAAAGAGAAGAAGTATTTAATAAATGCAAAAAAAAAAAAAAATATTCACAGGAGATAAAGTTCTAGGAAATTGATATTTTACACATCACTAGGGACTGAATATAAACGATAATCAGTTGTAGACTAAGTAATGAGGTAAACACGGTTTCATTGCTATCATTTTAGTAACATTTATTTGATTATATATGAAATTCAGCTAACTGCATCACGAGTATCACTCAAAAGAATAATTTTATCTGGCATTTCACTGTAGGAAAATAGTGAGTACATTGTTTCGTGCGTATGCATTCACAAGTGAGTATAGCTTAGAACTATTCGAAGCGCTAGTACTTATGTAGTTCAGAAGGAGATAAACAGACAATATGCTTCCAATAAATGAGAGGAAGCAAATGGCTAAAACGTAAGATACATGCAACAAACGATTGATTATCCTAACGGGGAATTTTTTTGATTATGCATAGATGTCTTACAAGTGAATGAACAGTATTAATGCCAGTGACCTTCAAAACTCATTTTTCCTTGTGATCTAGGACATAACAAAATTGGAGTTCAATGCTTTTTTTTCACCAGCACATTTTACGAATAATTCGCTGACAAGAAATTCTAGAAGTATAAAACTCTTCTGTACTTCCAGAAAATATGAATGTTCACTTTTCTCCTTCAAGAAGTCTCAACAGAAAGAGATGAGAACGTATGTTGAAAATTCTTAATCTTTATCAAACGATATTATGTAACATGTTGAAGAGATCTCGTTCAAAAATAAATATATTCCTTATCTTAAAGAGTTTTACATCCATACAAAATGGGCTAGCCTTTAGTGTCCACAAATGTAACAAAGCTAACATTTCAAATCTGCATCGTGTTAGGGTATTCTTTATCATTGATGAGAATGGAAGTTGCATTAATTACAAGAATAGAATTCATCATATACCCCTTTCAATTTATTTGGTTTTATTTTGTCAAATAAAGTAGGCATGCCTGTGGTACTAAACCTGTGTTTCATTTTAGATAAACACCATTATGATGTATATATAATTCTTTCATCACATCTTACATATATATGATATATCTTCATCTTACATCACATTTATATTCATATCTTACATAAATATATCTTAACACACACACACACATATATATATATACCTATATATATATATATATATATATATATATATATATGTATATATATACCTATATATATATATATATATATATATATATATATATACATATAATTCTTACACATTATTTGGTTTTGAGAAACAATACATATATACAAGTTTAAAAAATACTTTGTAATCAAAGATAAGAGAACAAAGTTGTTTAACATAAGGTTCTTGCCTCTTTTAACGCCCAAAACAAAAATAATTTACCAAAAGTGTAGATTATTCTTAACCCTTAAAGTAATCTCGTTCAGTATGCAGCTGCACACAACTTTTGTGTCTCCGACGCAAAGAGGTCAGCAAATGCTTGGCATGAGTCTCCTATATTAGCCTGAATCCCTAAAAATAACTGTTTTAAACCATCATTGCCTTGTAGAATATTCATTTAAAATACTATTTCCAAATGCTTGACACATTCGGTGACTAGAAGCAATCAAGGATAATGCTGATTTAACTTCATTAAGCCGAATTAGCTACGTGAACATTCTACTTGTCTTCACTAATTCATTTCACTTGTCTTCACTTCATCAATAGTACAAAGTACAATTGATGAACGTGCGTGGTTGACCTACTTTATAATGATTGGTACTGTTATTTTTTTTTTATCGGTAGGCTCTTAAGCAACCTCATAATTTAATTTGCATATCGATTCTTACTTCATTTAATGAAATATATCTTAGTTACGGAACGAAGAGTTTGAGCTTTATAAAGTTAGCAAAAGATTTTAGTGGCATGTTCAAATAAAATTGTCAAATTATTTCCTTATAAATTGGTATGCAGCATGTCCACAATTTTTACTTTTTTCCTATTTCAATAAATACAGGCTTATATAGTATCTATTTCAATATAACCCACTCATTTTTCCAGTTTTATTTTATTGATTTTTTTAAGATTAGATTTTGTTTTGTTTGTTGTTCAAAGTTATTTTTTGCACAGGAAGGCTAATTCAGAATTTACAGTCTTTTAAAAAGAAAATTAAACAAAATTTATTGGATTTTTAAATTTGTGTAAGAATATTTTTAACGTAAATTCCTCATTATATTTTAATTCTTGTTTTCATTATTTTGATATATATATATCCTTATCAACTAAATTCTTTAATCTGTTCATTCTGCAAATTTTATTGATTTTAGACTTTACAAAAAAAAGTACATTCATTATACAAAGGCTAATCATTTTCTACGAAGATTTTCAATTCAAAGCCATTGTTTCTTCCTTTGGAGAACATTTTTCTTCAGCTGATTACGATAGTATAATCTTTTCATGCTGGAAACAAAAAAGGGTCAGATTATTAATGCAAAGATGACAGATAATTAATATCAAATTTCTAATCAGAGGTGTGGGCAATGCTTGCCTAATACATTACCTATATGTAGTTAGTAAATAAAATACATAAGATTTTTCTACTATAATCTTAGAAATAAATATTATATTTAAATGTATTTCTACTGGAAGGCAATACAAATATCAAAGCAATAATAAAAAAATTGCTTTAAAAAACTTTAGTGATAAAACTAGTATTAAGAAGGGAATTTTTCTCTTATTTCTTAGTTTTGGAAGAGGGAGGGGGAATGACTAGCACAAAGATGTGTACATCATTGCAGGAGAAAATCGCTGTCTGGCCGGATTGCATTCCGACACGATGTTGGAATACACACGAAGCAGCAATGGAGAGCCTCTCTTAAAGGTTTTTACCGAATCGAAAGGTAGCCATGTTGATTTCAAATATTTATTAGATGTTTGAACCAAAGTCTAGAACTAGGTCTTTGTTGACTATTTCATTTCAGCAGAGCTCTCTACTAGAGTCTCTCGCAGCAAACATCTCTGCTGATTGAAAAGGATCAAGCAGTTGATAGAATAAATTAAGAATGATGAAATATTCTACTATGGAGCTTCTGTTGCACAACGATACCAGAAAATGTAACAGGACACATCATAAAAGCCAACAAAAATAGCAGAAGTCTGACGGGAAGGATAAAAATAAGAAATGGTTGAGCCGTGATTTGTATGAAGTTAATACTACGTGAGGAATAATAGAAAACGTCAGGATAAAAGCAAAGATATATTGCAGGCAGTAATAGAAACGCAAGGGCTTATGAAATATTAATAGTATAAAATTGGTACTACGCAAATACTAATTGAAAAAATGTATATATAAACAAAAATTCCATATTATAAAAACAAGATATTTTAATTTTATACCACAAAACTTTTTTTAAAATTTACTTTTGAGATAAAATTCCGAAAAGTAAATTTGGTTGGAAAATAGTTCTAATGAGATCTTTCCCATATAATTCATGTTAAAATCTGATTATTCTTTCAGATAAAAAGTGAGAAAATTATACTGAAGTTTTTCATTTGTTTTTCACACAGTAATATTTATAAATTAATAAAATTGTCTCTTATTTTGCTGTAAGCATTCACAGCTTCTTTAGAACCTCAAATTTCAGCGATGCAATAACACGTAAGAAAATGACAGAACCAGTTAGGAAAAAATGGATACACTTACGTTCTTTGGGCGCCTCTTGATTTAGGTGCTCGGGTGCCGAGAGGGCCTGCAAAATCACCCACCTTCGGTGTCGCGAAACGAGCAAAAGCGACTCTCATGATATCCCAGAGGAACTCCGTGATCTCGAAGAAGGTGACCAGAGTCAACCCCATGAAGAACCCCAAGTTCCCTCCGATATTCGATATAAGTGTTTGCCACTGAGAAAAAGATGTGTGCTCTTTTAATTAATAAGCTTATCTTTTAAAATAAATCATTTCCTATTGAATGTAAAACAGCTTTCACACACACACACACAAATGAAAATTTTCAAACTCATAAATATAATATGAAAGCCTTAATAACAGAATTCAATTAATTTATAATGAAATTATATATATATATATTTTGAAATTAATTTATTGTTAAAAATTTTATACAGTTTTTTAATCAATTAAAAATTTTAAGGTTTTTTACTCAAAATCAAATAAGAAATAATGCTTTGAAAGAACGGATAATTTGTATTATTAGATATTAATGTAAAATTTGTATAAAAAACTGTAATCTGAGAAACACGTATAAGCACCTAAGTAATTATATTTTCTCCATGAAACATTTACATCATGTAAAAAATGTATTTTGGATCCATTGAATCACATTTTAGCATATTTAAATTTTTATTTTAAAAATGCAGCAGTTTTGTTTTTAAACAAATTTAATAATTCATATGGAAAAAATTTTCAACTCTACTATGAAATATGCGTTTAAAGCAATCTCTTCTTAGCCAAACGGCTAATTATATGGATCTAATAATGAGGGGGAGTAATACAAATGTAGATAAAGTTTACCAATTCTTTCTACTCCAAGGCAGTTAAATATATAATTAATAAAAATAAGCAAAAATCAAAAAGGCAAAGGAAAGTATCAAAGAATTAGAAATAAAATTAAAATTTAGTAAGCAATGTAAAATTAATATGCAAATTAAATTATGAATTAACATATGGTCAGTTTCATCAGGGGGTATTTGTCTTTCTGGCTAAAAATTAACTGAAGGTTTTAAGTTATATGTATATTATTACAAATCTGCAAATTACTTATATTAGTTTTAAAATATCTGAGGTCTGAAATACTCACATTTTGGACAAAAAGTGCGAAATTTTGGCGCATTCTATATTAAAAACGGTATTTTTAGTCGTTTGTTGACTTAGTGACCTTTTGACAAGATTCTTGGATCCTTGGCAATCTCTTGGCGAGATTATTGATGACTACTTGCGAAAAATAAATATTCTTTAAAAATCTCAACACGAAACTCTAAGACTGATATTCATCAGAATAGCCAAGAACCTTCCAGAAACCTGGCAAAATGCCAGGTCATGTTTAAATACCGCCACGTGGCATAGAAGGATTATTAGTAAAGACTATACACCTTAAATGCTAGCCTAGTTCGTAGAAACTGCTGGTCATTGATTTCTGGTCATTAATTACTGGTCATTGATTGCTGAAACATGGTCCCAGATTACATTCCCAGCTGTCGCATTACATCAACTTTGGCAACATGTGGAAGCTGCTTGGTCTGCTGTATCCCAAGAACACATTCAAAGTCCCTTTGAATGAATGTCAGTGCGAGTTTGAGCGGTAATATGAAGAATACTTTAACGAATACTTTAACGCGGTTTGTTGATCGCCAGTAATGTTCGCTACTATGGCAACTGATTTTAGCAGGAGGTACACGTCACAAAAGTCTACAAATTTAATCATTTACTACTTAATAATATGTTAGTTTCAAATTAAATTTTGTTGTATTATCTCTCGTCTTTCTTGGTGTTCGAATTCGGGTGACCAGCAGTGTATTTATCGATGGCTTTAATTCTAGAAGTCACCAGTTTTTTAGATAAATTGACGGTCACTGTAATATCTGGCGACTGTTTGGCGATCAACAAACCGCGCTTGGCGTGGTTTGATCTCTTTCGAGAGGTTGCCATATTTTAGAACAGTATTTACTTTTTGCCTACAGAGAAGTTCCAAACTGTACTACTGGTGTTTCACCTTTCCAACTAATGTATGGAAGACAACCAAGAGGCCCTTTAGCAGTGCTGAAGTCATCATGGTCTGGAGAGATTCCCATCCCAAGTAATTTAAGTGAATCTGCTGTTGACTATCTTCAAGAATTAAAGATAAGGTTAGAGCAAGCTGCAGAGCAAGCCAACTTGATTGCAAATGACAAACAACAGAAATATACTGAATACTTTAACCGAAGGTCAGTGATGAAAAATTTTAAAATAGGAGAAAAAGTTTATTTACTTATTCCAGATTCGAACAACAAACTTTATGCCTGTTGGACAGGTCCAGGAGAGATCATAAACCACTGTCCACCTCATTCTTACAAAGTGAGATTACCAGATGGAAAGATTAAACATGTCCATTCAAATAAGATAAGAAAATTTCAAGCTAGTGTTAATGCAGTTGGAGTAATATTTGAAAATGAAGAAGAATTTGGAGAAATTATAACTTTGCCAGGTAAAGAATTCCCAAACCCATTGCAAATCTTAGAAGTAGGAGAAAATTTGAATTTTGAAAATTTAAGTTCTTTACAGAGGAAGAAATTAATTTCTCTTATTAAGCAACATGAAGGATTATTTACTGGAAAATTAAAAATAGCAAAAGTAGAACCACACAAGATAAGATTGGTACCAAATTTAGAGAGAAAGAAACCGTACGTCTATAGAATCCCTGAAGCCTTGAAAGGAAAAGTTGATAAAGAAATAGAAGATTTAATGAAGTCTGGACTGATAGAAGAAAGCAACGCTGAGATAGCTCACCCTGTAGTGTGTGTAAGCAAGAAGGATGGAAATATTCGATTGTGTGTGGACTATAGATCTTTGAATGTTGTAACCAAACCAGATGATTTTCCTATGGAAAATACAATTGACTTGAAGTACAGTATCGAAAAAGCAAATGTTATTACAACATTAGATTTACTCAAAGGATACTGGGCTATACCTATGGAAGAACAGAGTAAAGAATTTACATCTTTTAAAACGCATAGAGGACAGTACCAATTCAAAGCAATGCCATTCGGATTAAGAAATGCTGCTGCTACATTTCAGAGAACAATGCACTAAAAGAATTTAAAGAATTTGCTAGAGCATACATTGATGATATTGCTATATTTTCTCCAGACTTTGACACCCATTTCCAAGATTTACACAAAGTTTTTGAAAAGTTGGAATCACTTGGTTTCACGGTTAATTCGAAAAAGTGTTCTTTTGCAAAACCACGAATAAGATATTTAGGACATATCATTGGATCAGGAAAACACCGACCTGACCCTGAAAAGATCAAAGCAATTGAAAAATTGGAGACACCAAAGATTAAATCTCATCTTAGGAGCTTATTAGGACTATGCAACTATTATCGAAATTACATACCTGATTATGCCAAAATCGCCTACCCCTTAACAGAGCTCACAAAAAAGAAGCAACCGGAAGTGCTGGAATGGAAAGAAAAACATGATGTATCATTCCAAAAGCTGAAAGATCAACTTGTGAAAGCAACAGAGTTAATAACTCCAACAATACAGGATCCCTTCATCATTCACTCGGATGCATCGTAAATTGGAATAGGTGCATGTTTGTCTCAAGTGAGAGAAGGTAAACATTTTCCTGTGTGTTATGCAAGCAAGAAATTGACCAAACCAAAACAAAATTGGCCTACTATAGAACGTGAAGCGTACTCTATAGTATGGGCATTAAAGAAGTTTGAATCATGGATTTTCGGATCAACAGTAAAGATCGTGACCGACCACAATACTCTATCATTTGTTGTGAAAAATGCCCCGCAATCATCAAAGCTTCAACGGTGGGCCTTAGCTTTACAAAAATACAACATAGAAATCATTCATTGCCCAGGAAGAAATCTTTCTAATGCAGATGCTTTATCTAGATTACCAACCAGTGACATTTGAACATTTTTTTTATTTGATGTTTTTTTTTTCTGCAAAAATTTCTTTTGGATATATAAAAATTATTGTTATCTTGTATGTTTATTATTAATAAAGTGGTAAGTAAAAGTAAATATTAGTAATCTGAAGCATAATAGCAATATTTAGTAAATTTAAATTTTGTAATTAAATGTTTGAAATATTTATTGTTTATTAGATAATTAATTAACATTAGAAGTATTAATGTTTCATTATTCTACGTTTATATTTCTTAGTTTTTGTTGTAATGTGACGAAATATGTTCATGAAAACAAATATGGTTTTGTTTATATACTTTAATAATAATGTACATGTATAATATTTCTTTTGAACATTATGTTATTTGAAATTTGTGAATTTCTATTTTCATGCATTATATGTAAACTACTGTATATGTGTTCGCAAATAGTCGCTTGATTCGTTTTCAGATTGATGATTAATTTGGGAATATAACATCAATCTTGCGGGGGAGGTGTAATATCTGGCGACTGTTTGGCGATCAACAAACCGCGCTTGGCGTGGTGTGATCTCTTTCGAGAGGTTGCCATATTTTAGAACAGTATCGGCGGAGCGAGGTCCGCGATAGGTCGTAATGTTCTGGTAGGAGCGGAAGGCTTCGAGTTAGTTTTGTGTTTTGTTTTTGATATTAAATGTTTGTTCATAATTAAATAAATGTGTTGTCCAGAAAATGGTGAAGGTTAATTTTCTCGGCCATTCTACACATCACAGTCACAAAATTATTTTTCTTATCTGGACTTAAAACATCGCAAAATCGGTTAATTCTTTGTTTAGCGAACTTCCCATCACTGATAGCTTTAATATTTTTAGCAATATTGTATGCCAGGATGTAACTTACACGTATAGCTACTTCTTGGATAGTGTTTACTTTTTTAAAAAATATTTGTCGGCCTGATAATTTTTTACAATTCTTTTTTCTTTCATATTCAGACATTGCTTCATAATTGTGTTCTTCGTCGATTGTGTTCTTCACAAGGGTTCTTCGTCAATCGCCAGATTGAATTGCTTCCCTGGCCAGTTCGCTATCCGGATCTTTCACCGATAACAAACATGTGGTCCATGATTGTTCGACGATTGACTCAGATTAAATCCTTAGCTTCCACTCCCGATCAATTTTGGCAACGTGTGGAAGCATCTTGGTCTGCTGTACCCTAAGAACACTTTAAGGGTTTTTATGAATCAATGTTGAGGCGTGTGTGGCAGCGGTGATTTTCAACAATGGCAACTACTCTGGTTGCTTATTTTAGCAGGAACCATACTTCACAGAATCTATTAGTTTAATCATTTGATACTTGACATGTTATCTACAAAATAAAATTGTTTTTAATCTCTTGTTTTTGCTTGGTGTTGCAATTTGGTTGGCCAGCAATGCCTTTTATAATAGACTCTCCAATGATTTCATGTTTTCTTTTTCTGTTTAGAAGAAAAACATTATTTCATTGTCTGGCAGGATATGATTATTTGAATACACATTTTTTTAAATTATACTTAGACTTCAGTCTGCATTCTTTAACTTTAGACAATCCATGGATAAGAATCAGTGTTGAGTATGCTGTGTATAGGCCTAGAGTAGTGAAAATTAAAAAAAAAAAAATATTGTGAAAAGAAAAGTGTAAATGCAATTTTTTTTATTGTTAATAAACCTTTTTAAAAGTTCGACCAATTATGTCTCATTATTAAATAATACACAATAAGATCTTAAAATTTGCGTATTTCAACAAAATAATTTTATTTCTTAAAGAGGCTCTAAAAAGCTTAATATGAATACCATTTAATGTGTGGCAATTGAAGCCGTCTAGTCAATGCAATGTTTTAACTGTATTGTAGTTATTCAGGTTTAGAGATTAAGGATTTATATAGTTTTGAAGTAATTCTATTTGAAAGTATCTTATCAAAACTAAAAGTATTAGCAAAATCCCAATAGCAATACATCTTCTTTTATAAAATGGTTATTTCTCATATTTTTAAATTTTTAGATGTTTGAGTGACAAAAAATTTAAATTATAAGTTAATTACAAAATAATATGAAGTAAAAAATATACAACATTTTAATAATGCTAAATTTTGATACTTTCTTTCTTACATTCGTTGATAAGATTTTAAATTTTGCATGATGTTTTGTTTCTAAAAATCCTATTAAAAGTATATGTATAAATTTGAAATACTTTTAAATTATTTGAATGAAATAATTTGAATTATAAAATATTCGTTAAAATGTAGTTAAAGTTTAAGCAGTTAAATTCTTTTATATATTGAAATTAATATGTCCATTCTAAATATAAATTTGCTTCTTTAAAATTGAAAATACGATCATTCGTTAACACTGAATTATGACAACAATAACTAAAATAACAAGTATTTCGTGTACTATTTCCGCTTGGCAAAAAGAGGTCAAAACTTGATCCGTTTTCAAATCATTCGCGATATACATTGCCCAAGTTGCCGGTGCATGCACAAAAAATTGCTGATTTTCGACAATTTATAGCGCCAATAACTTTCATTTGACATAAAACTGGGCTAAAACAAAATAATGTTCAAATTTCAACTGCTCAGCTGCAAGAACAAAAAAATTCTGAAATATCATTGGACGGTGAGTGCGAATTGCCACAATTGGAGCAGTGACGTCACGTAATGTCAATGGGAGTTGCTCCCACTGGAATATCGGAAACTTTAATGTAATAGGGGATAATATAAATGAAACCCGTTGACAATAGAGCCAAAAAAAACAGTAAAATTAAAAGACGTGGTAGGACACGAGACATGAATAACCGGAATGTGAAAATGTTTGGTTATGTAACCGAAGTAGAGGATATCCTCCAAAGTTGCAAGCAAACGACCATACACAGTCCTAAGGAATGTATGACGCTGTTGTTGGTATAAAATTCTTCCTTGTATATAAAATTAATACTTCTTCAAAACCGAAAGTATTACATTATGACAGACAAGCTGCTTATCGTATGGGAAATTAAAATTAGTTAACAGTAGTCTTTTTGTAAATAATTTTAATAGAATATTTCCTGTTCTGTAGTTTTCTATATTTTTAATTATTTTGTATGTTATATTATATGTTATCTTAAGTAATATATATATATATATATATATAAACTTAAACTATAACTCTGAATTTTTAGATATATTATTGAAGTTAAGACATTATCTCCTTGAATACCCGTGTTGTGCATTCAGCTGATCAGTTCTGCCTTATTTAATCTTCGACATAAAAAAATATTATAATTCTCTTGGTGTTATGAATCATTCAATAAGACTCCTTGGGTTTCAATAACACAAAATAGTTTAGTTTTAAAATGCACACTCTGTGTTTTATATCACTAAATAATACTCAGAATGACTTAAATTGCATTTAACAAAAGTAACCCAAATAATAAAAGCAACTTAAAAACATTTCTCTTACTGTGATAAATAGAATATAGAAAACTTTTGCCATTCGCAGGATAACAGAAAAAGATAATAATCAGGTCAATAATCAGATGTCAATTCGACATCCTCTCACACAACTTAAAATTTAATTTACAACTAATTGTAATCATGTGACAACAATAAAACTACATAAACAATTTATAAGCTCATTTTATGAGGTATCTTAATGATACGTCTATTTCTACTACTCTTCTCAGAAGATCCTATATTGCCCTCAATTGATTAGCTGGTTGTTGATTGCACACCAACTTTAGCATCTAGCAATTTTTCTCCAGTTAGAAGTGACACTTCAAAAGAATAGATGCGTTGTATAGGTCTAACCCACTCATCTCAAGGAGTTTTTAGTCTTACAAGCCTTGAAATAGCTTTTCTCCTGGGGAATAACTTATGGGAATTATTTTACCAAGTGGATAACTTGTACGCTTCATGTAGTTCCTGCCAATGAAGACAGTGTCACCAACTCCCATTTTAGCTGTCTTTTTACATTCTGCTCTTGAAAATTTTCCGATCGAAATCTATTTAAATTTTCTTGTAAATGTTGTCTGTTTTTTGACAAATTAATTAAGACTTTGGTGACTAATTCTGTCATCACCGGGTGCACCACTCTCTTCGACATCTTGCAGGAATATAGAAGCAGTTGATGAAAGGAGCTCTGCGTCATGATCATGTCATCGACCTTGAATTTACATCGTCGTCAGCTGATCATCAACTGGTTGGTTGGTTTTTGTGCTGGTTATAAGTTAAAGATGATCAGCCTGGTACTCCTCTTCCTACATCCACACCACTAAAAGATGGTCGGTGATTTAAATTCCAAATTTTCAATTTTTTTAGAAACTATTCCAAGCTTTTAGTTTTCATTTTCCATAGTAATCATTCCATAGTAATCATAATTCATTTTCCATATCTTGTAACATTAACTTCGTGTATGAGGTCACTAGACATGTATATTCAATAGGATAAAAATTTTATGAACTTCTCCTTCCAACACTGTTTTTTTTTTTTTTTTTTTTATAATAACATGTCCTTTATTTTTGCAAAAAACCCTTTGATTTTTCAGAAAGGGTAAATGTGTTTAAAAACTATTGTAGTCCTACTACTGGTAACATTTTGTTTTCTACGATAGACGCCTTTTCTTTCGAAAAATTTTACATTTATACTACCACCCAAGGTAAAACTTTTTTCTGGCATAATATTTGTATCTATTTGAATGAACTCATGTAAATCTGTTTCAATTCTTACATTGCTTGAACAATTGCCCTCATAAAATAGCACTGTATTTTTAAATTTCTGGATAATATCCTCAGAATATTTTGAGTTTCCAAGTTGGACTCCCTCAAAAATCGTTTCACGATGATATTGAATTACAGAATCAAGGAAGAAGGTGATACTAAAAATTTCAAGTACGATATGACAGGGTATAAAGTATTTAGGTTCATTGCATTCTTATACAAAAGAAAATTTAATTCATCTCTGTCATTTTCTTAAGACGAATTTATAAGACTTCCTGTTCTAAATTCAAATTTGTTCATCAGAAAACGCGTTAATGTGGTACGAATCTACTCAAAAAGGTTTATTTCTTTTTCCAAGGAATCATTCAAGCTTGGAAACCTTTAAACTTTATTGAAGCACCAAACGCAGGTCTAATTTTTGTTGTGCTGTTTTCTTTTAAATATCTATGTGATAAGTAATGATACGGTGATTAAATCTCATGATTAAGAACTTCTTCAATTATTCCTTCTCTTAACCATTCTTCAAAAATTATTCATCATACAAATTTTTTACCTTTCGTGAAGTAGCTTCCAATCACTTTGAAGCCAAATTAAAGTTATCAGGCAGTGGAAGGTGATTTGCAAGCCGATGTGCTACAAAACGATTGCTTTTATTGACCATGTTAATAAAATGCTCTCCAGTGGATCTTTGAAGGGTCTTCTTTAGTTTTCTTTTCAGATGGATCCGTAATACCGACAACTTTGTTATTGTTATAACTGTAGAAAGCATACACTGAGATTTCATTTTCCTCCGATGAAATCAGGGGTCCCATAATGATCCTCCCTAAACATGTTTACGTCACAAGAAGATTAATATGTGTAACCACCCGTATTGATTTTTTCCAACAATATTGGATCCAATTAAAATTTCAATATGATCACACATCATTCACATAAATATGAAAGTCTCTCTTTTAAATGAATTGACGGTATTTTTGGTGGAACGCTTTTATCGCAGAATAAACACCGAATGCTTGCAAAGTCCCGTATTTTTTCCACCAAAAAGAGAATGCTCTGAAGATATCCCCCATCTTTCTCTTTAATATTTCATTTTTAACAGAATATTATTTAAAATATAAGAGCTCTTAGAAGTAGTAACCATGATGACTCTTACGTTCTGCTTTCTCCCATAACATCTGATTAAAACCATTAATGTCAGTAACATAATATTCGGACTTTTGGATACATTCGCGAGAAATTGGTCGTTATTCGGAACATTATCTAACCTTGTTTTCATCTTTTTAAGTGGATGAAAATACTTTATACAATGACAGAGTAAACTTTAATGTCTTTTATCACAATCCAAACAAGTTATCTTTGAGTAATACTTATGAACTTGATGAATCCGGTTTTCAGCAAAGAAAATAGCACGCTAGCTTCTATCTACCATTTTAATTTTTCGTGATTTGAAAGAATCAGTAAAAATATGTAATTTATTGCAAAATAATAATTTTTACGAGTGCAATAAATAGTAATTTATTGCACTCGCTCTATTCCTTAGAAGAGGTTAAGTACTAAATATTTGACAAGTGTCTCAATATTTGTGTTTATTACTTACAAACCTTTTCGCCTTGGACAATTTAATGTTATGCTTGGATTCAATTCCATAGTTTTTTTAGGTTAGAATCATACGTTCCTTTGCTGCTTGTATTTCATTTTGGAGAACGTCGAGAATTTAGTTAAGGTCAGACTTTGCAGTCATTTTCAATGTACTTTGACCTTTTTCTTCGTGTGATCTACGGCATGCAGATCTTATAAGCGTTTCCTCTGATAGTACAGACTTCACAAGTGAAAAAGCATTGAAACATATCCCTAGTTGCTCCAAGTATCTCAAATGCATGTAGCTTTGGTTCTAATAAATCAAAAAGACTTATCAAAGATATTTTCGATACATTTTGCTTTTGGTTTACTGATGAATGAAGATCGCTAACATACGCTTGTCTAAATAATTCTTCTCTGACAAAACGTAATTTCAATTGCCTTATAGCTTTCGTTTAAATAACTCTCCTCCACGGGGAAAGCTTTGAATTAGTTCTTCGGCAATAAAAGAGGTAAGTCTTCCATAGTTTAGGACAGGTATGCATATTAAATTATGGTCATTATCGATTCTCTCACCCATAATATAATACAGTTTCTTAAGTTTCCATTAAGTGTATGTAATTGTATTTTAGGGTAGCGTATTTTGCTGAGAAACACTACAATTTGACAAAACATCTTATTTTGAGAGCAAAAGTTGTATCAACTTCAACTACTACAATCGCAACAGTCTATAAAACTTTCAGATTCGCTGCGTTTTTTCTTTATTATAAAATCATCAACATCTTCAGAAAAAGAAAATGTTTAGCATTAGAGGAGTTCTGTTGTGGACGTCTCGTGTAGTTTTCGACATCATAAAAATAATTCTCGTTAGTGTAATGAATCGTTCAATGAAAACTTCTTGGTTAACACAGATCAGTTTATTTTAAAAAAATTCCCTTTCTTTTCCTTAAGTCACAAAATAATACTTAAAAAAAAGGCGTAAATAATACTAATTAATAGTAACGCAGATAATAAAAGTATCTGTAAGCCATTTCTTACAGTAAAAAAATAGAAAATAAAGAAAAAAACTGGTGCCCCGTTCACTACTTAAAATATAGTTTAAAAAATAATCAAGTAGAGTGTTAATTCTACAAATTCAGCGTTCAGTAAGACAAAGTATTTGATGTGTGTTCTTGAGATTCAGCTGTTGATCGCACACAGTATTCTGACGACAGCACTGAAATCGAGTGCTATGCTTATGAGATTTAAAAAATTAGATAGTGATTAGAAAAGTCAAACAGTTAACAAATGCTTATTTCACCGATCATAAAGTTTTACTTTAAAGTTTTGTAGAAATTTTTATTGAAGTTTTGTTATAAACATAGATAAAGCATTAATAGTAATCAAAATTTAAAATATAATTTATTCGAATATCTGAAATTCCAAAATATACTTACACTGTACGACGCGATTTCCCTATCGATTGTGACCATAAAAGTATTGTAGTAGATCTTAACTCCGAGCATTGCTTTCCTAAACATGAAAGAAAGAAGAAAATGTAAATGGTTCTGCAAAACTAAAAAAATAGGATTAACATAATATTCTTGATTTCATTATAAAGTATTGATTTATTGGCAAAATGTTTTCAAACCATAGACATTCAATTGAATTCCTTGAACAGTAGTTTGCTGCCACTTACGCATTTTAGTGCCAAACATTAACTCGAAAAAAGACATGCTATTAAATATTATGATTTAGCTCTAATGTTTTCAGTTTCGAGGTCATAGTCATATTTTACATTTTTTATTGTATTTCAGCTGGAATATTTTCTTTTTTATTATATTATGAAAAAACGTTTCATGTTTTTCATTTTTAAAGGATGAAAATTTTAAATTTGTGAATTAAAAGTTCGAATGTGCATTAAAATAAAACTGTTATTTAATTATTATTTTCAATGAAACTATAACATAACTCTTTTTTCTCCATTCGCCTTTTGAAAATAAAAGTAACTCAAATTTGTAACATATGACGAGATATCTTTCGTTGGAAAAATTTGACGATATACTACGTCAGAAGTCTTATACTTTTAACAATTAGAATAAATAATCTACATAAAATAAATACACTTTTTGAGGAAAATGAGTAATATGCAACAATTTGTTAATTTCAAATTCATTTAAATTGGATTAAAATCAAGACACTAATAATGCAAAATAAGCAATTGATGAAAATAATTTTAAATTGCTAAAACGAGCCAACATTCTTTTAACGTGAACTGCACGTTTAAAAATACTTCACAATAACTCATTTTATATTATAAATGTCAAATATATATCAAAATATAAATTATAAATATCAAATGGACTATAGCAATTTATGTTTTGAATTTTTAATGAATTTAATCATAATATCTTTTTGTGATTGGTTAGATTAGTCATATTTATTACATGATAAGTATTGATATTTGGTTCTCGTACTATTTTAATTAGATTAAAATTCTATATATATATATATATATATATATATATATATATATATATATATATATATATATATATATATTATATATATATATATTATATATATATATATATATATATATATATATATATATATATATATATATATATATATATATATATTATATATATATATATATATATATATATATTATATATATATATATATATATATATATATATATATATATATATATATATATATATATATATATATATATATATATATATATATCACACATTACATTAATAATTATAAGTACTTTCTTTTTTCAATTAATTTCAAAATCTTTAATTAAAGTTTTGAAAGAAAATGTAGTTTTTATTTTGAGTTATCCAGAAACCCACAGTCCAATTTAAGTTCCACTGTATTCTGTAAAACAGTTTTTGATCCAACCTCGGGTGAAATTCCATCGAACCAATAAAATAAAGGTTTTATTTATATAAGAACTGAAATTTTAAAGTCTACCCACGAATCGGTATTATTGATGTATGTTAAATTTCCATCTTCGTCCAACTGCAGAGTGTGGACGGCTTTCACAGTCCGGAAGTAATTTTCATTCAATTCACTGGCAGCCACGGCAATGCTGTATTTCGTCTCGCTGAAACATTCATTTCAGAAAACAATTAGCAAAGCAAAGTATTTCTAACAAATTAACATCATCTGACATTACTTTTTTTACAAATAGGAGATTTAAAATTCTTTCTGAAATTTATAAGTAAAATGGAGAATAATACCAAAGATTTTTTTTCATAAGCCCAAAATCACATCTTTGATGTTTTATAAATTATATGTAAAAATGTAACTTCTGAAATATGGGATCAAAAACCAGACATAAAATAACACTTCATCATCTCACTGATTTATTATTAGCAGTAAATACCATTCTGAAAATACTAGTAAGTGATTTAAATAGTAAATAACTGTATATCAGAAAATTCAATTGTAAGCTAAAATCTATACTTCTGGAAATTAGTACCTGTTACTTATTATATGCTATAGATGATGACTACTTAAAATGAAACGGTTTTTGATTTCATCTAGTAGAAATTCTTTCTCACTTATACCCAGAACAAAGTCTTTTCTTATTATGAACTGTTATTAATGCTTAAAAAAAAAACGTTTTCAAAAATGAAGTATATATATATATATATATATATACTGTAAATCATTTTCAAACATAGAGCCTTTTGTTCAATGGTGATTTACAGCACTAATTCCTGCAAACTGCATTCTTATTTAAGAAAACAATGCACAATTTTAAAGGAGTGCCATTAGTTATAAAATATTTTAAGTAAATGACAAACATGTTTAAGCAACCTTTGTAAATACTGTATCGAATAAGATTTCATTAGTTATTATTTATAATAACATTTAATAACGCAATGCTATTTACCTTACATATTTTTATGGGAAAATATTTATTCACATAACAGTAGCCTTCGTGAGAAACGTAAACTCATGTGTTAAACACACTGGAAATCTTGTAAAATGAAAGTTTGTTAAATTTATTAACAGTAAGTTTGGCGCATTGTCTAAATAAAGGCATGGTTACAACAGTATGTTTGCGATACAGTTTAATTGAACTGAATTTGGATTTTTATTATAATTTAAATTAATTTAATTAATTTAAATTAATTTTATTTAATTTAAATTATAATTTTATTATAATTTATATCAAACAGTGGTTATAAAAAAGATTTTATTTTAGATGTTCAATCGCTAATCGACTTTAATGAATCAAATATTGTTATCTAATGTGCTGTGTAATGCAAATGTAAAATTTATCAATACTCAAGAAGGTAGTCATGTGCAATCATTCAATTAAATGAATAAATAATTACAAAGCTAAAAGAAAACATTTCATTGATAAATAGCGATGAAAACAATGTCATTCAAAATAGATAGAAAAGCATTTCACATTTGGTTTAACAGGCAATCATCAATGCTTCTTTTTGAGGTATAATTAACTTTAAATTCAGATTCATTTTCCCAAGTTCATTCAATACCACGATAGTTGAAATAGATTTCCCAACATGCCCCAAACTTGCTTTTGATTACTGACGTACCAGGACACCATTCAAAATCAGACAAATGCAAACAGCATTAATCTCATATGATAAGATTGAAGATCATAGAAAGACATCCTGATAAATATGTAAACCAGAACAATCTTTGTTGCTAATGTAACTAGTACATTGATGCAGCGCGAATGTTCCAAATCTCTAACATACCTACAAGCCATTAGAATGTTGTGTAACGGGATTAAATATGATCCGTCTGGGAAGTGGTATAATTCAACATATCATATTTCAAGCTATCTAATTAAATGTGATAGTCACTCTAAACTAGAAATAAATGCTAAATTAAACTGATGGCCCGTTCTAACTTCTTACACATATTTAATATGGCCTTTACTGGAGAAAAGTTGCATTCCTCCAAGTACCTTGCTAGAAGCAAAATTATCCAGCTAGAAAATGGTATCAACTTTGACATTGTGCTTAGGTTATAATAAAAATAAAAGAAGGATTTTATTTTATTTTTTATTATAACCTAAGCACAATGTCACTTAAGATGAACTCATTGTTACACGATTTAATGATTATTGACAAATGAAGTTAAGCAGAAAGCAATATCACTATGTGATTATCATCCATGGTGGATTGATAATTCTGGTCTAGCATCATTAGTAGTCCTTGACCGTTCTAACAAATGAAAATGTCTTCTTTGATCTATTTCTTTTCTATTACTTTTATTAGATCATTCACAGCAAAATAAATAATAATAAATAAATAGTATTGTTGATGCATCTGTAAAACAATATTAATTATTTGTATAGAGGGTCGTAACTTCTACATATTATTCAATTTATAATTCAGTTTAAGCCAAGTAGCCAGTAGCGACACCTACATTGTGTTTAAATGAGGAAATTGCTCAGCCGGTTCCTCATACACAAATTGCATTTGAACGTTGTTGCCTGGTGAAAAGTTGTTGTGATGCCTCGTGTAAGAAGGAGAAATGCGTACCATTACGTTTCTGACTTTGGTAAAGGTCGAATTGTAGCGTACCGGAATTGCGGTTAATGTTATCGCAGTATTGCTGCTCGCGTCGGTCGAGATATAATGACTGTTATCAGAATATGGAATTGATGGGTTCAGGTCGGTAATACGGAACGCCATGCGGGATCTCAACGGACACCTATCACTAGCAGCCGAGAAGACAGGCATATTATCCACATGGCCGTAATGGATCGTGCAACCACGCCACGAGCCGTGAGTCAAGAAACGGGGTCGTTTGGAAGACAACAATTGTCTGCACGAACAGTTCGACGACGTTTGCAGCAGCATGGACTCTCAGCTCGGAGACCATGACTGCGGCTTCCCTTGACCCTGAGTCATAGACAAGAGCGCCTTCAATGGTGTGATCAACGATGAACCTGGGCGCACAAATGGCGAGACGTCATCTTTTCAGATGAATCCAAGTTCTGTGTACAGCATCATGATGGTCGCATCCGTGTTTGGCGGCATCGTGGTGAACGCACACTGGCAGCGTGCATTCGTCATCGTCATACTGGCCCATCACCTGGCGTGATGGTATGGGGTGCCATTGGATACACGTCTCGGCCACCTCTTGTTCGCATTGATGGTGCTTTGAACAGTGCACGTTACATTTCTGGTGTGTTACGACCTGTGGCTCTACCCTTTATTCGATCCCTGCGAAAACGTCTGGTCAATGGTTGCCGAGCGACTGGTTCATCACCAAACGCCAGTCACTACGGTTGATGAACTGTGGCATGGTGTTAAAGCTGCATGGACATCTGTACCTGTACATGCAATCCAATCTCTGTTTGACTCAATGTCCAGGCGTATAACTACTGTTATTACTGCCAGAGGTGGTTGTTCTGGGTACTGATTTCTCAGGATCTATCCAGCCAAATTTTTTTTTGAAACTTTAATCACTTGTTATTTCTAGTATAATATATTTGCCTAGTATTAAAATTGCTACACCAGGAAAAAATGCAGACAACAAAATGATATTTATTGGACAAATATATTATACTAGAAATAACAAGTATATACGTATATATATATATATATATATTGTTTACAATATATATATATATATATATATATATATATATATATATATATATATATATATATATATATATACATTTACATATATATATATATATATATATATATATATATATATATATATATATATATATATATACGTTTATATACTCGTATATTACCAGGGAAGGAGAAAAACCACAATTTATAGATATCAGAGATACTTCTTTTGAATAGCAGTAGATTTTTCTACAACAATTGTCAGTATCTCTTCCATCTATCTCTCCAGATGTAACTTTTCAAATTCTACCAATTTTCTGTATACACAATTGTAATCTATATTTAGTAAGACAACCTTACTTAGCGTTGGTTACAATTATCAACCTGTTCTTTAAATCTTTGCAGCAAATTGGCATTTAATCAAGCAGAAATCATGAGCAGCAGTAAGAATATCATAGCGAAAGTCATTTAGTTAGTCTTGGTGGTGAACTCTGGATCTTTTTTTATGCTGATTCCTTCGCCTTCGAGTATTGCGCAAAATCTTCCGCGTTCATAAGAACTGTAAATTGGTATCTTTTTCATTCAAAATCGTAAAATAAATCTCAGCCTTGTACACCTTCGGAATATTTTTTTATGTGAAAAGTCCTTTCAAGGTATAGTAAATACGATTCGATTTCCAAGTTAGCGTCATAGTTTGAAATTTTAAACTTCTAGCAACTATTTCAAATTGTTCCCACTATCCAAGTCATGAGTATGATTAACATTTTCCTCTGATCTGGAAAAAGAAGCTGGTTTGAAGCTAAAATTGTTTTCCTAATTGCACGCTAATCTAAAGCCTTCGCATTCAAACCTCTCGAGTTCTATTCCATTAAGTGCTCTCTCCTACCAACCTTTAACGGCAGCACATTTGACAATAGCTCCTCACAGTTATTTTTATACATGTCCTTATTTTCAATGACTTTTTAGCGTTAACACTCGAGGAGATTACATTTCTACCAATTAATCTCCTTAGCAATTAAGGCTAATATACTTTTATCCAAGCCCAATCTTATTTACCATAAGACGGTGTGATTAAACAATAAAAAATGACACATAACACTTTACACAAGACAACCACGGTACGATAATATTGCACCAACTAATTAAAAAATGCTGAACCCTTCCACACAATTTTGCTGTATGATGCAATGACACTATTTCTTCGTTCTACTCCATTTGGTCTGCATTCTTCAAACATGGCGCAGGTTAATTTGTCGTCGGACCACTTATTCAGAGGTGTAAAAATTCTTTCTTTTATTTAACTTATATCTCAGCATAAGAGAGCCAAGATTATTCACATTATTCTTTATAAATACAAATTAAACCAAGAAAAAATATTAAAACAATAACTTAAAAACAAGACGCCGCCATGGTAATGTAGATTGATTATCAACCAATCTGCATTACCTTGACAACCCATCAACAATACATTTAAGTTGACTTGTGGTTAAAGTTATCTTTTATGATATTTTGTCATTTAAAACTGTTGCTTAAGTATCGATCACTTAGATTAATTATTAAATTTATGTGCACAATACATTTTGTCGTTAATTATTGGCTGGCTGGTACACCTTATATAATATTTGATACAATACCTACTTACAATAAAATGTTTGATATTATATATTATGAGATTATGCAGTACTATAAATTTCGTGAAAGTCAGTGCACCAGGCTGTGGGAAGAAATAAATCACAAGTTACTAAAACACTTATTGAGTATGATACTGTGTTTCATATGAATCATTTTTCATATGATTTGAGCAATTCCACTCAAATTACCGCATTTTTATGTCGTGTAGTTAAAACCCGTACTTAAATATCGAGGATATTTTCCATTTATTAAATGATAAGGCAAATAAATGGTATAAAAACAGAACCTACATTAAATATTTTTAAGTGAGTCACACCGAAATAAACAAATATCCAAGAATTGAAAAGTATCCCTTTTGTGACTGAAGTTTCAGCTCGAATGTCATGAAGTTCAGTGACTTCATACGTAAAAAAGTGCATATTACAAAATAATTTAATTTATAGCGTCCCAAAACAAGTTTCGCATTATTAAATGCAGTATCTACATATTAATTAAAAATAAATCAAATGAAGTGTATCTCGCTTGAAATTTCTCTTTGGTTACGAATTTATAAAATATTGAAAACAGAAGTCTTTTCCTTTGTGTTCTAATGTACTTCTGACTAATGGCGTGTTGGAAAAGGTGAAACTTCATTCGCTGAAAAAGTCAAAACAATACTTTAAGGAAATCGAAAAAAATAAATCATTATTTTTTTAAGAAATGACTTTTTTCAGTGTGAAAATGTAGACTTAAAAGGGAGGATCTGATACCGCGAAAATATTTTTCTCTACTCCAAGCTTTAATGTATTTTAAAAAAGAAAGAGAGTTAACCAGAGATTAAGATACGCGTAACTTCTTTCTGTATATCTGTTAGACAAAATTTTGATGCATAAATTAAATGAGGATTTCATTCGTAGAGAAGTAGTGAAAGAATTTAAGAAACTCTCAATATTATATTCACACTTACAGATTTAATTAAATATATTTACCTGCATGGTGGTTTGCAATTGCATGCTTTTGAAGAAGATGAAATATCATTTATTGATTTGTAAATGCAATCTCCTGCAAAAAAAACATAATTAGGATATTTTACTTCCTGCTTAATGTGGAAAACTATTCAATCCGTGATTGTAAATACATTTCGATTACATAATTGTCATGAGTACTACAGCTCTGCAAATATTGTGACACTTTTAAATTAACACGAATTCCGATAAATCTTCGAGCACATCTTTTAAAAACAAAAATAATTAATAGTAATGAATTTGCTCACAGGTAATGAAAGAAGTTATTTACAACTTTAACAATCATTTTATAACTTTTTCTTTGTCAGCGTTATTGAATGATGAAATAATTACCCTAATTTTACTCAACGGTTTATTCCTCAGACATTTTTTATAGAATGCGATCATTTCAAATACTTCAAGTAAAAAAATTATGCGTTAAGCTCAATTCTTGCAATTTGAGCAAACTGGATAATTTTTTTCTGGAAGATGAATTTATCAACTAACTGTTTTCTCTGTGTCTGACTATCTAAAATTTCTATAACTACAGATTGTCCCAAAAGGCTTACAAACTTTTCTTGGTTTGTCAGATAATGGCGAATGAGATTGACATACACACACCAGCCAATGAATTAAAAACCCTCTTTTGAAATATCTCATTGTGTTTAACACAATTTCATTGATAACAGTTTCCATTTGTTAAGGGATCAAGTATGGTTTTAGATTGTACTTATGTCTTAAGATTAGAATGCATTGATTACTCAGCTTTTTAAATTTTCTAAATTAGATAGAAAAGAAGATGGCTATCAAATACGTTTTTGCACGGTATCCCATTAATTTTCTTAGATCCAGACTCCGCGATAGCCAGGGAGGTTGATGTCAGTAAGATTGCTGAATTAATTTAAGCCGCTATACCGTTTCATTACCTTCCAAAAAATGCCATCAGAGTAAAAATTCAGTGTAACTAAATGGATTATTCCAGTCTGTCTTTCAAAGACACCGCTTCGATAGACTTTTGCATACGGAGTCAGGTATCATTGCACTATTAAAATAAAACAGATTGATGACTTTGTATTCTCCACTGAAATTCTCTCTCTGCAGCTGAATTTTGTTGGGAAAAGCTTTAGCTAATGATTTGTGTTATTAGACACAGTTCCTATTCTGCTGTATAAATTCTTAGAAGATGATGTCTATCACTCTCTTACGAAACTGTGTTTGAACCACAGTTACGTCTTTTAGACTGTACATTCTTATATACCAAATTTTGTTAAGATTTTATGTGGCTGTTTTTCAGAACTTAATAAGATAGCCGTCTTCGAAATCCCTGCTAACCGGACAACAACCCTTTTTCAAATGGTGAAATATCTATCATTATTCACATTTTACTTCATTTGTCGTTGAATGTACTCGTACAATTAACTTATTCTAGCATTCTAGCGATATGTAAGCCATGTCAAAAAATATTTTATATACTTCATCGCCAGCAAGCCTTTAAATAAAAATCTTTAAGTTTTAAATCTTAAGTTTTTTCTTTAAAATCTTTCTTCTTTCTTTTTTTTTCTAAGCCTTTAAAAGAATTATAATTCACTGACTAGTGTATGTAGCTTAATGCAAAAACGAAGTAATCGTCCATAAGGTGGTGAATAGTTGCAGATGGCGAAAAAAAATCATTTCAAGCAAGGCGTAATAAAAAAAATGCATTAATTTTACAACGAGAAATTTTAACAAACATATTACCTATATCTGGTATCAGTATAATTTTTTAAATATGGGGAAAAGAAAAATATTCCTACATGATTCAAAGTGATTTAATCTCTAAAACTTCTCCTTTAATCATGTTCATTAATAAGTATTCTCATATAATTATATATTTTACTTCTTGTGGATTTAAATTATTTTCAATTATTTTATCATATTTCACGAACATAATTCAAATGAATATCAAAACCATATAGTAAATGTTATATCAATATAATCATATATTATAAACCATATAGTCATACATTATATCAAAACCACATATATAACCCAATATCAATACCATATATTAAAATAACTTTGAGTAATCTATATCAACATAGAAAACAGAAAAATTTTATCGCTATGAAATATAAATTACTTTTAACTCATTTTTAATACTTTAAAAATAAGAGAGCATTCAAAATATAAACATCTATTATAAAGAGGAAAAAGTTAACGTCATCCATTAAGAAATAAAACTAAATATGAATTAAATTCATGAAAAAGAGAAACTCAAATAAATGACAGGCCTTGATACCAGTTGGAGAATGTTGGGAGGGAGAGCTCAATATGAAATAACCACATGTCAATACTATTTTTAACAAACAGAAAATGATAAATAAATAATGAAGTACCAAAACTGGAAACAAAAAAAATTATGTAGCATGAAAAATGACGCATTTTGAATAATGAGTAAAATGTTATCTACATTATTCTTTTTGTAAAGAGAGATTAATGGCAACTAATTGAGTTTGAATGTAATAATGCATACAATATCTCAGGAAAAAAATGTAACGAAATCAGAAGCTTAGATAAACATTGGCAGTTTAAGGCCAAGTGAATTGCAACATGTTGCTGCACAAGTTCTGGAAATGGTGCTTTTTCAAAGCGTTTGAAGAAACTGGAAATATTCACCAAAGATGAGCGCTAGTTTTCACGCCAACAATATTACAAAATGAGTATTGGCATTTAACACGGATGGTCAGAAGCAACATGAAGCTTAATTAACGGTCTTTGAATACCACTTTTTTGCAACTGTAACTTCAAAGGTTACTGATATCTGAGTTTCTATTTCGAAAGCAGCCCCATCGTGGGGACTTCTATGCTCTCAAAAGTACAGTTTGTGCATCGCTCACGTGGACTGAACTTGTTTGGTGCAGAAGGTGAAGGCAGCAGAATTTCAAATGGAAAGGAGATAACGAGCTCTTTACAGACAACAGAGCTTTAACCTGATAATAAGCGAATTCACATTTCAAAATTCAATATTTGGAATAATGCTGCATTTGTTAATGGAAGTATCAGATTTAATAGAGCCATAGTGAAGTCGCATTGATCTGAACATTATCATAAATGGAGCACTAAATTTCCAATAAGATCCTCAGATCTTTGTGATTATTTATGCTGCTGCAGATCCTAAAGGTTAATGTAAGCCACATCGCATTTTGGATCATCGTGGCCTACTGCTACTCAAACCATAAAGCTCCGGGTTCAATCTTCGACACAAAGATGTTGCGATTGTGTTCGCTGCATCGACGCCCATCTGGGTGAGCGGTTGGAAGTATCCCTCAGTTGCGAGTCATAAAAAAGGGCCACTTTGCTCAAAAAGGCCTCTGTGTGTGGTAAGGCATCTATTTCAATTACATTAAACTGTTTTACAAAAGTGTTATGCTTCTAAACAATTCACAACCCTGCGACAAAGTGCTTAGATATTGGACAGTTTCTCTACTCGGCCAAGAAACTTTTCGAATGCAATGGTGTACCTTGTACCAAAGCATTCAACTGTTGGACCGTTTCCGAATGGACATAGAAGAAATTTTTCGCTTATCATCCTTCGAAACAATTCGCAAATTGACAGCTGTCTTTTTCAGGAGAGGACATTATTTCTCCACATCGGTAACACAATTCATTCTATGCTACTCAAGCATCGAATGTCATGAGACATTGCTTTTAATTACAAAGAAAATTCACATTGTAACTCATTTTCTTATCCAAACATATTTTGTTACTTGCATAATATGAATGACTTTTATAGGTATGTGTAATAGTAGTATGAAAAAGAGAGAACTAGCCCATGGGGATCAGGGATCTGACTGATAAGGAGAGTTACGCCCCTTCTGGAAGTGTCTGCGGATCCCTCAATTTTTGGATATTCGAGTAAGAGTACGAAGGCAATTTAAGGTGTCCTTGTCAAATGAAATTTTCCTGTAAGAGTACGAGTACATTTTAATTAATTTAAGCAACATGAATTTTTGTTTTCTGAACATTTTATATAAATATTACAATATAAAATATAAAAAAATTTCATATTTTATATTATAAAAATTTTATAATATATTACAATATACAATACAAAAAAAATCAATTTTATTTCACCTTGACTATGACTAAATATTTTTTTACAAACATGCATATGTATGATTACCCAGAAATAAATCCAATAAAATTGAATTGTTTTTTCTCTTCATTGCTTCATTTCTTTCTCATGTCTTATAATATCCATAAATCCCAAATCAGTCACAAAAAACTTCCGCATCAATAATTTATATCGAAAATCATAATATAAATTTATTGTTTGAAGTATTGTATACTGTGTGTGGAAAAGCAGAACACTCATATTTTATAAATAGTGCTTTATAGTTTTGTGCAATCAATGTAAATTTCTTTTTTTATTTTATAATACGTTTTTTCTTTTATTTTCAATGAATGAGCATTATCTACCACTAAGGAAGTATTATAAAATAAAACTTAAAAATTTTTGGTCGGAGGAAAAGTTTGGCCATCAAGCCAACCTGAACGTTGATTGGATGACGCCGCAGCCAACACCGTCATTTGCTTCTCATGCCAGGATGAAAGGCCTGCTACATAAAAAGTGGGAGAAAAAAGCAGACTGTAGACGCAAAAAAGTTGACCCCACGTGATCAAAGGAAAATCCTTAAAGAATTTTATGAACCGCGTGGAAGCACTGAAGAAACACAAGACTTATCTGGAATCACGTGTGTAATAAGAAGAGTATTTCATAATTACGTAAAATGGTCGGAAACCTTATTTAAAAAAGGAAAGCACCATCCAAAAATGGAAAGAAAGGCGTATGGAGCACCGATTATAACAGACCAAAGAGCTTCAGTTATTTTTCTGATGTAAAAGTGAAGTTAGAAAGCCCAGACGGTTATCAATATATAAGAAAAAACCAGACAGATGGGAGGAGGTAGTTTAATGGTTTGGATACGGGAGGGAAGACCAATCTAATGTTTCTGGACCGAAACATACAGATTACATTCAAATTTTAAATTCAGAGCTTCTTCAATATGGCGCTAAGCTAGAGTTGGATATTCCAGCAAGATTCTCTCGGCATTGAAAATTGGTTTGCAACAAATAATGTTTGAGTTTTGCCATAGCCTGCTTAAGCCCAGACCTCTGTATAGCTGAAGAAGTCAGTAAATTGTTCAGCTTGTTTGCACCAGAATATGAATCTTCGATCGACAAGTTTTGAACTGCGTTTTTGTCAAACCGAAATTCACTGCTTGCATGAGTGAATGCCAAATAGAATCTTGGAAGCAAATGGCAGAAGAATTCCTTATTAACAAGACTTTTATTTTCATTATTTAGAATTGTCCCTCTGCCGGCCAACTTGTTTAGTGGTCAGCGTGCCTGACTACGGATAGGGAGGTCCTGTGTTCGAATCCCGGTTCAGGCATGGCTGTACTTTCTCTCTCCCTATCCTGTCTTTGTCCTTTCCTTGCGTGTGTGAATGAAGTATGAGTGATGCCTACCCTATAAACGGGTCCCTATGGCATGTGTGAGGGTGTGATGGTGGCCCACCCCCCTGTGGTGCACCCAGGGCAACGCCTCGGCGGCTAAGAGGGCGCTGTTTCTGGCCAGTTCCTTGGTATCAGAGAACAATAGGCTGTTGCAGTTGTAACTGTCTACCATTGGAAAAAAAAAAAAAAAGAATTGTCCTTCTACTTTTTTTCACACAATATGATGTGGTTAAAACTAATTTTTAATTGTAATAAACTAGAAGTTTGTTTTTTTATTTCATGTTACAGATATAATTATCTGATTGTAAATAAGTGCTGTAATAAAATTCAGAGTTCATCTCTTACTTGAAAGAATCCTAGTGTCTTTCTTCATGCAGTGTATTTAAAAAACACGTTAACTAAAAATTTTTACAAAGCTGCATCGATTTACAAAATAAATATTACTAAAAAATTAAATTGCATTGACAAACAAATATAAACCGAAAATTTGTGATAATCTACATGCAAAAAAATATTCACGCACCCTTCTACTCAAGAGACTCTCGTGAATTCTTATTTTTTTATATTTTGTATCTTTGTGTATTTCTATTAAAAAAATTAAAGGCCAAAATGCAAATTTGTTAGGATTTTTATTTCTTATTATTTGGTTTACTTTCATTTTCTAAAATAGTTACTCTCATTTATCTCCCCTTTTCTATTTATTTTTTCATAGCTTACTATGATTTTTCTTTTAATTTAGAGACATAGTTTTTACTATAAATCTCTTCTTTGACATAAAAACTCAGAGATATTATTAATTTTGATAATTGTTTATCGGTGATGACTCTCTTTTAAATTAATGTTTTGAATCATCTACTTCTCTATTTTTGTATTTGCTGAATCACGAGATTTCATTTGGAATTTGTCATTCCTGTAATCCTGAATAATGATCAGAATTAGATGAACTTTTGATATTGTGCCATAAAATTTAAGTTTCTCTCTGTTTTACTTGAAATAAATATTCACAAACAGAAATATATATTTAAGCAGTCAACTCTAGTGAAATATATTTAACGATTTTGATATACAATAATTTGCTCTTAAGCTCTTTCATCTTTCTATAAAATTATTATGTTTTTAAATTAAAATACATGCCCATCTGACTTTACTTTGATGTCTTTCCATAAAAATTTTAAAGCATTTCCAGTGTTCAATATGTATTTTATTTAATTGATATATCTATTTCGTGTATTAATTTTTTTTTTGTTAACATTTTCCAATCATTCGGATAATGTTTGACGACAAGTTGAAATATTTTAACTAATTTTATTTTGATTTTCTATTGACATTTATCAATATTAATCTATTAATAAATAATTTCTTTAATTATTATTTTCATACACACATGAATTTAAAAAATAGTTTCTGTAAAATTTCCATTCGTATATTGATCAAAATTCAATATTCCATTTTTACTCTTTGTCAGCAAATGCGTACATCAATACATGTGTGCATCAAATACAAATATAAATATTTGTGCAGAAAATGTCTCTATAATTAAATACATTTCCGTATAATCTATGTAAATTTTTTAAACATATGTTTTACGATATTTTCATAAATCCGTAGAGAAAATTTATTTATGAGAACTAACGGGACAAGCTCGAGAGCTTTCGTGGGGCAGAAATACGAGCATAGCATTCGGTGAAAAACCCTGAAATACAGAAAAATAACGATATTTATTGTTTAGGTAGCTTTATTCTCGAAACAGTTCTTTTCAGCTAGATTTGAAGTCTTATCTATATATTAACTAGAAACTAAACGGAATCTTGGAATTCTTTTTCATAGTTAAAATGGTATTAAACACACACACATTGAACTCATGAATGCTTTTAGCCTCGTTCCAATGCATTTCAAATTAGTGGTGTGTTGGGAAAACCGTAAACGCGTACACTGAAATTTACAAAAACTATATTTTGTAAGACCAAAAAATATTCAAAAATATCACTAAAAAATTACGTAGGAATATAGAAAGAGGGCTGAAAACTGATGCTATAAAGATTCTTTCTTTCTATTTCCAATAGTTTGATAGAGATGATCAGTTTTAAAGAAGCTTAAGAAAAACATTTTTAAGCTAGAAGATTTCCGGATATGAATATTATATTGCTTTAATTGATTAAATCAAGTCATAAACAACATTACGTAGAGTTTAAATCAGTGTTAATTGTGTGTTTTAAATATATTAAAAGCATTGATATAGTTAAAATGTACCAAACGTATTTTTATTTTAATTTAGCTATGAATCGGTTTCCCCGAGCAAAAACTAAACGGCCACTTGGAGTTTTTTCATATAGTGTCTTTTGCTCTTTGATTCATTATTAGATCTCAAGCTATTTCGGAATGATTTGCAATTCCAGATAGCATTTTGCCTTTCTCGTATGTTTTAGTATTTTTCTTATTTCGCAATGTTTTTAACTACGATAGGTTTTTTGAAATATTTATCCTATGCGAAATTGGATCGCTACTCACTAAATGTAACCTTTTCCTAAGTGCAGCATTATAATGATATAATTATAGCAGTTTCAGTGTGAATTTCTTAGACACATATTGAGTTTTTTCAAAATTTTTAAGGTTAAATATTTTTGTTTGTTATCTAAAAAATAATAATCATAATAATTTATTTCACACACACACACAATTTAAAAAACCATTCAATACGAAAAATGAACAAAACGAAATCGATATAAATTATTTATTCGTTTTTATCAAATTTTTACTTCTAAAAATGAACAAAACGAAATCGATCTAATTTATTTATTCGTTTTTACCAAATTTTTACTTCTAAGTAATGCATTAAATCGTTTTCGAGGTCAACGGACATCAGCTTCTTCAAAACACGCATGAAGTGTTTACAAAATTTTTATGGCATAAGCAACATTACGGGATTCATAAATATTCATTCAAGCGTAATATTCATAAATAAAATTATCTTCGAAATGTAAATGGAACTTTGCAAAGGAAAGGATTCTTGAACTAAATCTTACAATTGAATTGAATACTATTGAAAAATATCTTAAGAAGTACTTAAAAGTTTTAAGATACAAATTAATCAATTCTTCAACAATTGATTGCTGTTGTAAGGAAAAATTGCTTATATTTTTCAATGCATATAGAAGAATGTGATTCCTCTGACGTGTATCGTGCTGAGAAATTTGCTCAATGTAAACTCTCATTCAGAAGTAATTATAAGACTAAATTAAAAAATATTAACAACCTTAAAAACACTGAGATATAATTTTAAATTTAATGGAGAATTTCTATGAAAGGTCACAAAACTTCAGTTCTTCGGCTTTTATATTTGCAGCTCTTCGAATTCCTTTTCCAACCCCACCTGCCGCTCGCATGTCAGAAGACCAGCAACAATGGAAGCATATAACAAATGCTGTGTTTAAATGTTGTTTTTAAAAAAGCGTTTCAGCTATAAAAGAATGATTTGGATTATAGCAACAAAAGAATTCTAAGTATTTCAAATTCCCTCCTTATAATTACGATGCACAAGCATTTTTCTAATAGAAAATTTAATTTTAAGAAAATTGTAAAAAGAAACAGGAAAGAAGAAAATATTTCATGCGCCGTCTCACTTTAATGTGCTCTTTATAAATTTCAAAATGAGAGAACAGCAAATGTTGCTAACTTAAAAGAAGACGTATCAATGAATTATGTATGAATCCATAACATTTTCGTTATTTATTTCAGAAAAATAATTCATTCACAGAAACGACATTAAACTTAATAAACTCCTGGACTCCATTTTAAAATGAATGAATTTTTTGTAAAGTAGAATTATGAATCAATTAATTAAATTGATGAATTTTTGATCTTGAATCAATAGGAATTAAGATTTTATTCTGCGAAACAGTAAAATTTTTGGCTGGAATTATTCTGTAAATGGCTCCGTTGGAAAGAATGAAACTCAAATCAGTTTGTTGGTCTTCGTCTTCAAACTTACAGCAAAAACTGCATTTCACTTTGAAATTTTAGTTACAAAGTTTGTGATTCATTAAAACCTTAATAAATGCTAATTCAAACTTTCTGTGAAGTTTCTAATGTTGTGGCTCTTTAAAGAATTGTCAGATCAACTCCAATAAATTGTTGACAGCCGATGACTGAGGCCGAATCCTCCGGTAGAAGTCCATCGCTGAAGCTGGAAGGCCACAAATTGCTTATTGAGCTCCTTTTGAATTTAATCCATAAATAAACGCTGGGAATGACGTCAATTCTTCCTCATTCAAAAAGTCAACATAAGAGTAAAATAATGAAAAAATTTGCCATTTACTAATATCTATTTACGTATTTCTGAAGCGGTAAATTTTGAGGGTTAAAAGAACATTATGGATTTTCCACAAAAGAGTTATTGTATAATGACGCATAAATTTAACAACCATTCATTTTAAACATTTTTAATGATTAACCACAATGGATCTAGTTTCGTTTTTCGTGATCGTGCGTGCTCTCGACAGTTATTCCTACAAACCTAACTCATCTTTTAATAAGCAAAGCTTCGTTTTAACACCGTTTCTCTTAAAAAATAACAAGAATTATATATATATATATATATATTACAAGTCTAATTTTTTTATTGTTTTACTTTTCCAATTTTTTAAAAAAATATTTTCTTAGCCTTGCTTTATATTGCAAAACAAATTGCGCAATTGCGTCAGTTTTATTATACTGACCAAAAACAAACATTTTCCTTTAAAATCTTGTGGTTTTTTTTTACCTTTATAATTATAAATGAGGTATAATCTTATAAAAAGTTATGTACTAATCAAGCATTTTGCTCAGCCTTAAAGAAAGTACTTTGAAGTTAATAGAAGAAATTAGGATTTAAAAATATAAGCATTTCTGTTTTTTTTTTTTTTTTTTTTTTTTACATTTTCTGTAAACACTTTTCTCTTCATATAACCAATTTTTATTGCACGTATTTTATTTATGACTATATGAATAATTTATTACAAAATAATAGAAAAGTTAATAATGAATTAACAATAAGAATCCCAAAATTAATTTAAAATTTAATTCAATGCAAGAATAAGGTAATTAATTTTTTTCTAATATCCATAGATTTAATTTCAACTTTACAATTGACGCTGTTTGAGTAAAAATACACCCATAATAGATATTAAGTTATAATGTTTACATTTAATGATGATCTATTTTGAAAAGGTTAGAAAAATTATCAACATGAGTCAATTGACAAACATTATTTCCACTATAGATAGGTATGATGACTGAAAAAGATCCTCCCAAATAGGTATTTGGATTAAGTGTGCCGAACGTCGAATAACATTTTACAGTAAGCAAATATACCGTTACTATCAAATAAAAAGAAAGACTACTGCACATATCTGTAAAATTCAATTCATTTCATCAATTGAATTTTACAGATATGTGCAGCTGCCTTTCTTTGAAATAAATTAGCAGAAATATTACCAAATCGTTTCATGTTACTCCTCAATGCATATTTAATGCGAATTAAAACATAAAGTATAACACTAACGATAAAATAGCAATTGTGGTACAGTTTTTATTTAAAAATAAAAGAAATAAACGAAAATTCAAAGAATTAAATGAAAGCTCTTCTAACTAAAGCTAGGTTTCAACATAAAAATACAGTTTATAATACATAAAAGTGTATTCATCACGAAACATAATTTATATTTTAATCTAGTTATGGACAGTAAAGAAATTAACAACGAACAAATGGATTGGCGTATTGAATGCTTTGAAAAATTTCTTTTAGGTACAGAGTTATTAAATAATACAGTTAATAACCTTTGCATCTGCCTTCCCTATCGGCGGCGTATAGTGAAAATTGTAAACACTAACGCTACAATGAGAAAGAACTTTTTCACAAAATGAATTTTAAAAAAATACTTATGCGTTTAGGAGGTTGCATGGTGGATAGAAGGGCTGATCCGACACGCTCTGAGAAATTTTCTACCTCTTTCATAGATAACATTGTGACTTCATCGGGAATTTATATCGCAGTTTAAATTAACTACAAACTTTATTATAAAAACTTCGAAGTGAAACGCAGATTTTATCACAATTAATATCCCGATATAAATTTCATTGTTCTTAGTTCTGACAATTTTAATTCAAAAATATTTTATTTATATAAATTATTATGTTGAAGGAGACAATTTGATACTTAGCGTGGTACTCTTTACTTGGCCAAAGTAAAAAAATACTTCTATCACATTCAAGTGATATTTGTCAGTATATTTAACAAAACTCGGTGCCACAAAAGCCCCGTTGGGCCAAATCCTACAGTGCCCATATTCAAATTCGTGACCGAGTACCCTCGGTTGCGAAGCATATGTCGCAGTAGGCTGGTCAGCCTAATGTGAAAACCCCCCAATGTTTGGTTCCCAAGCATGTTTTATCGACCCATTGAAGAGACGAAATATTTGTCAGTACAATGCACTGTATTACTAATTACTAAAATTTTCTCTGCTATCTATTAACACAGTCGATACTAATATTTGTCTTTTGGTAATTTATTCTATTTTTCGGTGCAATTTGTTACAGAGACCGTGATGACATGGTTGGTGTAGACTCTCATTTCATGAACGGAAAGTATTGAGTTATAATCCCGACTTAAGCAAAGATGTGCTATGTTCACTAAAGGCACTTGAGCACGCATAGATCTTGATCCCAATATTCTCCAAGTGAAATGATACATCTTGTGGGCAGATCAAGTCGTCCCTGATTCCGAATTAAGAGCGCTTTCTTTATCAGAGCCCAACTCTGTGCCAGATCTACAAGAGAAGTCCTCGCATATTACTAATCAGTACTGAAAATTTGCTTACAAGTATCAAATATTTTATAAATTATTCGTTTAATCTTTTATCCAATCTTTATCCTGCCCAGCTTTGAATTAATAAATCCCTGAGTCAGAGTTGCATCCTACAAGTTAGCAATACAAATTTGGGAAAAACAGAATGTAGTAGTTTCTTAAGAGGGTGAGTAAAGGAAAGGGAATCAAGAAAAGAAGTCACTTTTTATTGAATTCTTATTTTTAGTTACACAACAGGAAAGATTCTTCAAATACATGGAATAAAAGCATTAACTAAAGTTTGGAGATTGCGCCGTAAAACCCAACCATCCTAAAGTAAAACCCAAGTTTCATTATATATATATATATATAAAGCCATTTTTTACTTTCTTTACTCATACATCAAACTGCGTTGTCTTATTCATATTGTTTTTGCAAAATATTTATACAGCTTGTAATTTTTAATATGTTTATCCAAAAGAGGATTAAAAAATATCAAACTTTCAAATTATAAGAATTTGAAAAAAGTGCGTTTATTTTTTTTCTCTTAAAAATACACATTCTTTGTGCATTTTCAAAAATTTGTAAACATTTTTTAGGATGAAAAAATCTGAAAATTTACATTCCAAAATCATTAATATTTTTAATTATTTCCATAGCCTGTATAATGGATTACGAATCCTGCCTTTTATCATAAAGATCATGGTGCCTTTTATACTCTGTAACCGCATAGTTCAGGTTCAGAGAACAAGCCAAAGACCCAGATTGCCTTCAGAGGTATCATTTCCCACAACTTATGTATGCCCTAGATTGCGATACTTTTGCACCAAGAACATGAATTAAAATGTGAGAAATAAAACACATTTTTTTAATCTAGAGAAGTGAGTAATAAGTTGTCAGAAGTGAATTCATTTCAATCATCTTCATACCAAATGAGTGGGTGCGGGAAATGCAATGTCATGTGATAAAAGCTTACTGTGGGCATCATGACTCATGTTGCACAGTGGGAAGGGGGGCGGCCGACTGGAAAGAACAGTTCCGCGCAGCAGGTACCTCATGGTGCAGTTGCACAGCGATGTCATGTGTTTCATGGCGCAGCTCTTCTCACAACCCTAATCGTAACACAAAAACATTTATTATTATTTCATTCAGACAAATAAAAAGTAAATTTTTATTGTAGAATAGAGAAAAAGCACAGATAAATTAAAAACTTTTTGGCTTATTTTTAAAATTTAAGTGATTAAAAATGCCCCCTAGTTGACATAATTATTACGTCATAATTTCTTTCTAAATAAGCAAATTAAATTCGATTGATATTAAAAACGTGAATAAAATTATAAAATAATAAAGCAATTTTTTTAGGAAAGGGAATTCATTTGAATTATCTTCCCAAAAATTTTAATGTAAATACATAGTTAAAAACAAAGAGTTCCAAATTAGGTCCCCGACAGTTACATTTTAGCTTCGAAATGTTCTAGATTATTATTTTTCAGTTACATAATTTCATTCTGATCACTTCTGTGCAAAATAAACTTACGAAAACTAATTTACTGGATATTATGGGTCAAATACAATAAATATTATGAGTAAAATATAATAAATATTACGAATAAAATGTAATAAACACTTTAAGTAAAATATAATAAATAAAATTGACTGCCCTGTCATTTTAGATTTCTGTCTCAAACTCTCGGGAATTCCCAGCCCTTGGCATCGAAAAAATGTCTATACTCCGAAAACATCGAGGAGATAGCCATCGGTGTTCTGCACTCATCTTTAGTTCTCCCCGTGGAACAACCATAATAAATATAGAAATCTTATATTTGATTTTACCTTGGTTATTTACTTTAGCTGATCCTAAATCATGTTATACCACTTATTGTATAATCATGATCAAGCAAAGATGCGGCAGCCTGATGTGTTCCCGAGTGCATAACTTACTCAATCGGACACCATCTTTGTTGTGTTGGGTAAAACACAAGTGAAAACTGTCCATATGCTTGAAGCATGAAGAGAGGAAGGTAATATTTGCCATTTAATCGATATTCATTCGGTCGCACTTAACTGTTTTGTTGTGCAGAAAAAAAAATAGCTGGAAAAGTCTCATACGAATTAATCATAACAATTATTAATGTTAAACACCTTCATTTGATAACTTGTAAGGATCTTTTTCAATTGTAATATCGGCAGTAATAAAACATGCCCCCTGTCTCTAAAGAATTCCATAGCTTAAGTAGCAATACATTGAGTAAATTTTAATTATATCACATTTATATGTATTATAACACTCTTAAATATTATTATTTAACAATTATAATGTATCTAATAATATGGGAATGACGAAAATCCAGTGTATTCGTTAACATCATCACCATAAGTGATCCTGCAGCTTACCAGGACAGAGTAAGGTCCATCGTTAGAGTGCAAGTACCTCTCTCGTTCGCAGTCACCCCATGGCTTGTCCAGCTTCTCTGTTTTGGACAAAGACAGTTCGATGACAGTCATGTCGTGAGGTCTTACGTTAATACCGTACTCAGAAACAAACGGGAGAGAGTGAGGATCGTGAATCACGATTCTGGCTCCTATTTCTCTTCGCAGAAGGTCCAACACATATTTGTCGTCAACGCGGAGAAGGAGTTGAAGTCCTTGGAGGAACGAAAGCAAAGTTTGTCTTAAAATTTAATAAGATAATGAACAATTAAAAAACTTAAACAATGCAAGGCATGAAGAAGTGCAGAATTTCATGTATCATATGCAAATGCCTGAAACTTTATACACATTCTTGTGTTACACTGTTGGTTATTCAAAATCTAGTATCATGAAGATTCCGTTATTGAGTGAGCTGATGACTTTGAGTGTAACGCATAAATGCAACATGTAGGACAGCAGAGCCCCCAAAAAATTATGCATCCCGCGAGAAAAAACAGTTTTGGAAAACGTGAGATACCTTGATTATATATGTACCTGTAATTTCATAATGCCTCGGAGAAAAAATATGCTAGTAAATTTCATTTGACATATGTCAGTCTTCGCATGTAGATTGCAGACTATTCTTGCGAGGTTTTGTGTGGTCATTGTTTCATAATTAACTACACATCAACATTACCATTAATGGGATTGGAAGTATCCAAACCCCATTAATGGTAATGTTGATATGTAGTTAATTATACCTTATCATATAGTTTTGACAAATAATCTTTAGAATTTAAATAATATATATGTTTTTAGCATTCTGTGATGTGTTATTATTTTTCTTTCCAGATTTAAACATGAAAATAGATAAAAAAAAAAAACTGACTTTAATTTTGTGATTAAAAAATTACTTTCAATTTAATATAAAATTACCTGCATACAAAATTATTATATGTATATTATTTCTAATATCTAAGCATTACTAAAAGCATAGTTCAGTACTAGCGTGGTATTCCTAATTTGCATTAAAACTAATAAAATAAGTAATACCATAATAAAAAACCTACTGGGACCAGAAAAATAATATAAAATAGCATTAACGTAAAGAGGAAGATTTTATTAGTAGTCCGGCCTATTTTGAGGCCTTCAAAAACTTATTCAGTACATTTTTCAGCATTTTTCGCGATCCAGGTCCATATTATAGGAGAATATATCATTTCTTCCAATCTGAGAGCTCACAGGGCTTGACTACAATAGCTTTGGGATTTTGCAATCTCTATGATTCAGAAGAATATTAGGCTTGAATGACTAACATGATTTTCCTTGCAGCATAGAATTTACGCTCTCACTTTTGCATTTTCTCCAATTGCCTCTACTATCTCGAACCTCCATATGTCTTTAATCTTGTCTCCTCGCTCTCTTTGGAACCAGTTTTCCTCGAGTCTTGCGCTTAGGTAGTCCATCACGTATAAGGGAGAAATGGGGAACAATACTGGATATAATCTTAAGGGAGGATAGAAACATAAAAAGAGACTTCCAGCCAGGGAAAAATGGTTAATTTAATTAATTTACAAAAAATATCCAACCAATGAATGCAACAATACTGTTTCTGTAAGGAGTACATCTACCTTATAGCATTATTTCCCGAGAAACAGATATTGTGAACACAGCAAAGAAAATGTGAATTATCATGTCTGCAACCATATCACAGTGAATGCACCATCGATATCCACACTATTAACATGACGTGGTTTGCAGCACAGTAAGTTGTCCACTCATAATTCATTGTTGTGTTTACCTTGAATATTAAAGACCAGTGGACATCTAAATTATAAAACATTGTTTTTAGGGTGAATCATGCTTCTGCCAATGATGGTAGAGTTAAGAACATTATATCTATAGATATGCATCGTCCTGCATGGTATGGAATGGTACTGGATTTCACATTCCCTTAGTACACTTTTTTACGGCATTCTGCTATATATTTACAAAGTTCTATTATGTCTCAGATATCTTTTTGTTTATTTGCCTTTACTATCAAGGTTTTTATCCAGTCAACGTGAAACCTTGTCTTTGCACTCTGTCTTATTAACGTAAGACCTTGTCTGGAAAACAGACCATAGCCATAACAGATCTAAATCCATTGAAATTTTTCTGGTCAATGATTACTGAGCTCCACGGATCACTCCTCAGATAAAATTTGGTTGCGTATGGTGTTCTTCCTCATCTCCGTGACCAGCAGTGCTAAATTAAGTCCATTCACCCAGAATAAATCCAGTACTAATACGAGGTCTTGAACCAGGTTATGCCTGATAAGTCTTAGACAAGATAAAATGTGATCAGAGGAGGCCTGAGCAGAGGAACATCTAGTTCAGATTTCGAAATGTGTATTGCCTCCAACAAAAGTCATTAATGACAGACTAACGAAACGGGTAAGAGGAGTTTGATCTCGTCTACTGCTGCCTCGAACCAAGAAGCTGCCAGAGCACCCACTGTACTAGGGGTACCATCCAAATGGCCTTATGTTTAGAAAATAAGTGAGAGAAGCGGCAGTTGTTGAGATCTCGCCAGCTCTAGACAAAATGTCCGTAATTTCATTTCCGACAAATATGACATGGAAAGGAATACAATGGAAGCAGATCTGATGAGAAAAAGAAAGTTGGTTTAGTTTCCTCAGCATGTCAGCACCTGTACTATTCCTCACATTATGACAATGAGCCAAATGCTGGATAGCACTTCTACTATCCGAAAGGATGCAAATATCTTCTAGTTGCGATACTAATATGAGGAAGTTCAAAGCCCCTAGAACTGCGATAAGCTCGCTTCGAAATACGGAGCAAAAGTCTGGATTTTTATTTCTTGATCCCGAAATCTGATTTAAAAAAAGGCCACTGCCAGAACTACCACCATCAACTCTTCTAACATCCGTATGCATAAGAACTGCGTCCATGGGGACCGTGTTAATTCCTTCAAGAGTTAGATGTTTCAAGTAGAGCGGCAGTTCTATTTGTTTGCTGACTTGCACAGAGAGGTTAGCATGAAAGTAAGCGTCACCGAGACTCTCGGAAGGGTCGACAATCTGAGATAAGCTGTGATGCTTGTGTATGTAGGCAGCACATTTATTAAACAAGCCTCTCATGCAGTTCCGTGGCGTAGATTATTAAGAAGATTCTTCACATCTTCATTATACTTCAAAGTAAGTTGTACTTCCAATTAATATTGACAACAACCCAATCTATGAAATATATTTGGCTTTGATATCTTGCATTATCTTCAAATTCAATTTTAAGTGGCTAGCAGTGTAAGGTCCAATGCATGTTACTTTAATCATGAGTATCAAATATATTTGAAGTCTATGTAACCCTTCTGATATACAAAATAATCTACACTAGCAGCGAAACGATTTTGTCAAACTTTTAGTAGTAACAAGAACGATAATCAGGGAGCCAAACCTGTTGTGGTGAGTGGTGGTAAATTAAAATGTCAAGTTGAGCATTCACCTAATTATTATTGTTTTAATTAAATTTAGTTACTAATGAATGGTAGCAGTTGAGATTTTATGCTTACATTTTTGAGCTTCTTTTTTCCATAAGAAATTAGAAAAACATATGGGTCTGAGTTGATACTCTTGTTTACTTTCCGAATTAAAATGCCATTTATCACACCATTTATGTTTTGACTCTTGTTAGAAAGTCAGTGTTATTAATCATTACATTTGTTAAAATTAATATTTTAGTGCTTCATTTGAAAAATTGATTACACTAATTTCCAAGATCAGTTTTGGGAATTCGAAGGTAAAATGAAAAATGCTGTATTCTTGAATTAAGTGCCCAATTTTTTGTTGTATCTTTTTATATAGTTTTGTAATTCTCCTGTACTGTATTCTGTTATTGAGAGTTACTGCAATAAATGAATAGCAGACACGTTTGAAATTAATGTAAATATGTGCTAATAAATAGTACGCAATATAATAATCACTTATGTTTTTATTTACGATAACTTTATTTTTTAAGAAGGAAAGATTATTTGACAATAAATAAACAAATATCATTTATAAAATAATAAACAAAGGAACTCATTTAATTTCCACTTGAAGACAATTTTAAAGGAAAGAAAGAAATCAAAGGCGGTATCTTTCTTTTATATTTCAGAGTTTGATAATCGTCGTAAGGGAAAAGAAAAAAATCGTAAATTATACTGTCATAAATATTCCATTTGCATCATGCGTTTCTTAAAAATGCTTAAGTTTTCAGAAACTACTAAAAAATAATTCAAAAAATTTATTTACATTTTATAAACTAAATAGCTCTCATTCATTGGTGAAACTTATTGAAACCCCAACGTTTATCTCTGGCGGAAACGTTTAGCAATCCCATCGGTGAACCATTGCTTAAGTATAATGTGATATAGTACCCTTTTATATCAATGAGACAAAATAAAATTTGGCTGTATTTAGTTGTTTTTTGGCCCTTATTGATTTGTGACCGTAATGGTTTCTTAACCGACAAAATTATCATCTTTTACGCCTACTAGTTTTAGCTCTGTTTAGTATTTATCTTGTTTACTATTGTATATCACATTTTAATCAATTTTTCCACAAAGAAAATTTTATTTAGTGTATATTAAATTTAAAGTAAAATTTTGAACCAATAAAATTATCATATCTAAGTTATATTATTTTCGCTCCTTAAAAAAATAAAATGAAATATAAAAAGTTATTTAAAAAAACATGTTATTTTTTTAGGATTAAAAGCGGGAGTATTATGGGAAAATACCGAAAGAGATCAAATAAAGGAAACAAAATGGACTTACCACTCCCACTGCCATAACTGTAGGTATTGACCGGCACTTCTGAGCCTGGTTGCTCTTTGCCTACAAAATTGAACATATAACACACTCCATAGTTTGGATGAAACAGCATTGTGAAATTTCTGCAAAAAGCACCTTTTCATTGCAATACTTTTTATTAATTCTTCATGCACAAAATTATCACAAAAATAATTTTTATTATAGGCAAAAAGAAAAGGTTTTTACGTTAAATCTAAACTACTTTTCATATTTTAATTATATACAATATTAATAAAATGGGAAAAGTTAAATGTATTTTACACCAGTGTTGCAAAATGTAGACATTTTTCAATATTTTATTTCTTTTTAATTTGTTGGACTTATATAATAGTTTTTTTCCTCAAATATTTGTAAACAACAAAATTAAGGTTTTATCAAACGTTAAAGGAAACTTTTACGTTAAAGGAATAATTTACGTTAAAGGAAACTTAATGTAGAATTTAATGAAAAACATAATTAAAATATCTATATTACAGTATGGTTAAGCTTCATTTAGACCAAAAAAGCAAACTCATTCATCATGATTGGTGAGGTATACTGTATTAAAAGTGTACTCTCTCTAGAGTAGGGCTTCCCAGCCTTTTTAGCTGGCGGACCCCTTTTTCAGGCAAAAATACACAGCAGACCGTTGTCAATCAAGCGCACTGTAACTAGAAAAGTTCAGCTCGAAGCCAATCGAGATTGAAAACTCCATAATGCAAGTGTCATTTTTTTCAATAACCATGCATCAAATCAAGAGTCTTTGATTTAATGATGAATGGAAACAACTTTGAACTAACTGCATTTCCATTAGTCTGAATACCCACACTATATTCAAATACTTGTTGTCGGATTTACTCACACTAAGCAAGCGATATTTCTAACCGAGTGGAGGAATATATTACAAGGAAAAGCAGCATTCGTTGGATAACATTTTAATTTTCAGAACAAAAATATCAATACAAACAGAATTCATTTAATTGTTAATTTATAAAAAAACATAAACAAATACCTACAAAAATTATAGTACGGGAACATTCACTGCCCGTCGATGAAAAACAATACGTTCTTCTTTACTAGAGATGAGTCTATAGGAATAAAAATGGAAGTTTAATATGAAGGTTGAAATTGTTTTTGATGACACAATTTTAAAAAGTCGGGCTCAATACTAGACAATTGGATGCGGATGTTAAGTTCAGCCTCTAGACAACTTTGGTACTTAGATTTGGTACCAGAATAGATAGAGAATCCGGATCCGCACATGTATGTTGTGGTAAATAGAAGTAGAACACGTTTTGCTTTTTTAACAAGGGGGTGGAATTTTTTGTTTTCTAAACGTATCCAAAAGTGTGAGTAACCCTCACTATCGAAAGTAGATTTCAAGGTTGAGCCTGTGGAAATTTCTATCAATAACTCTTATTCATTCGAAGATAGAATGATTGGCCTTTTGGATACAGCGAAAGGGTTGACCACCCATTTATATTCCTGCAATTTCTCATCTTGAGCTGTTAGGAAATAATGCTCCAACGATGACATCAAGCTTCGGAGTTGTTCGAGGATTTCATGAAACAAATTGTTCCCAAGCTGCAATGTCTTGTCTTTCAAAAAACGTTGAGAAAAGGAAAACACTCGATCTCCCCCTCCTCCACATTCTCTGCCCAAAAATTGATTTTCCTTTTAAAAACTCGAACTTCGTCGTTTGCAGTGACAAATGTTACAGTTTTCCCTTGCAATAAAGTATTAATTTCATTCAATTTGTAGAAAATATCTGCCAAATTCAGCAAGTATACATTGTGAGTTTCAGTCATTAATAATCTCTGCTAATTTGGTATTATGGTAGTCTAAAAGTAAAGCTAAGACTACTAAACGTAACTCATATAATCGAGAGAGTGCATTCCCATGTGACGAATGCACTTTCTCGATTATATGACGCTGTATGAAGAAGCAGAGAATGATGAAGACTTCCCATATCTTGACACAGTAATTTGAAAAGTCTTGACTTTTCAACTGCCGTGATTTTATGCAATTAATCAGATTCATCTAAAACTTTCTTGAAAGATGTAGGCATATTTTGTAGCTAAAGAATGGCTGTGGAGAACACAATGACTACTACTCCAATTCTTCGAACTCTCTTTTACTTTTGTTACCGCTCCAAACATTAGAACCGTCATAGTTTTTGCATCATCTGTGCCGAGATCGATGCAATTAGACCATCGAATTTCATTGGTACTTAAAAAATCATCCAACAAACGGAATATTTCAGCACCTGTTGTATGGGGTGGTAGTGGCTTTCACAATAACAGGTTTTCTTCAAAACATCCTCAGTATGCATCATATATATACATATATATATATATAACGAACAAAAACCAATAAAATCGCTAATCCCGCAATGCCAATAGATTCATCTATTTGGAGAGAAAATGAATTGTATTTGATGCGAGAAAACAAAGATTCAGTCACCTCATTAGACATGTCAACAATCTATCTTTTTGCTTTACTGCGTTTTTGTCTCGTTGGATGGAAAAACATTAAAACTTATCTTCAGAGCCACTATCAAACTAAATTGTTTGATAGTGACTCTGATAAACCTCTTCAGTGCCGAGATCGATGCACTGAAGAGGTTTTACTGCCTTTTCGTCTAACAAACAAAAAACAATATCGCTAACACCTGGTTTTATGAAGGTTTCGGCAATGGTATGAGCTTTACGTGTGTCTTTGCCACTCAATAACTTACCAAGAAAGAAGCTTTTAGCGAGTTTTCATTAATTGTTCTTGCATGAGTTTTCAGTGTTGAGAAGCAGCTAATTGTTCTCTTTCTCTTGAAAAAAAATCTCCTTAATATGGAGATCCGGGTGAGTACTCTCGAAATGATGATGCTATTTAACTGGAACCATAGAACTGTTTGGAGAGACTCGTACGCAAATTACACACTGAGCCTTACCCTCCGTTGTCTCGATAAGGCCCATTTTTAAATAACTATCACTGTACTTAAGCTTTTTAGTTATTCCATTTCCGCAGGGTACTGCAACTAATCGAGAAATTGCAGGGTTTTCACATAATAAATCCTGCTGCGGCACTTCATGTGACTGTTCTTCATTTGGCCATCCTCCTTCTTCATTAATTTCAACCGCTAGTTTTAATTCCGTGAAGGCGATAAACTACTAGTTTCTTCAATGATCCCTACTTGAGCCACCGATCCATGGTGGAAGTAATAAACTGTGTAAAAAGCAAATGGTACACTCACGAATTAAGTTCAATATTGAATGATGTCTTGAGAAAAACGGGGAAAAGAGGGCGGTTGTCCGCCGCACTCAAATCGTGTAGAGCATACAAGACAGTGAGCACTCTGGTTGGTCGGCTGAGCTCACACTATTTCAAAAGGTTATGTGTAAAAGGTTTCTACGCATCGAGTGCCGGAAGCCGACAACACGCGAACCCCGGAGTTTATAGAAAATCAAGCAGGGAGCCACATCCATCGGCATTAAACTACCTGTTCAAGGGTGGCCACTGAACCCCCAGAAAGAGCACATGTACCCCTAAGAGGTCCGCGGACAACACGTTGGGAAGCCCTGCTCTAGAGCAGCATTGTTCAAAGCACAGCCCGCGGTTGGGTGTTTAATATTATAGCGAAAGAATAAATTTTTCCAATTTTTTAAATTTTTTTGGTAAGAATTATTTTATTTTTTTATATGGTATTATAAATAAATTACTAAAATACAGAATCGTACTTGTACGTGTGTATTTGTGAGTTCCGTCCCGACTCGTGTCTAGCGCCTTATTCTATACGTGCAGCTTTTGGTCTCCACTCAAAGCCGATGCACAGAATAACAGAAGTTGCACTGCTTTGATTTTTTCAAAAGCCACCCGATTCGCTAGAGAAAGGCATTACAATTAAAATTGCTACTAATTGATTTATTCCCCGCTAACCGTCGAGTGAATCTTCCCTCCAAAATGCCGAGCGATCGGAGAGTGAAACAACGTTGGCCGTTGATTGTCGTTTATTTATTGGTTATTATTTGACGTGACGAGTGTTGTGTAGTAGCTATTTAGTAATCGCAGTGGTTCTGTGTAATTCGAGCTCATTCCTTCATTTATTTCTTTTGTAAATTTAAACTTGGGATTTAATTAAAGAGTAAATAGAACTCTATTATGCCTCATTATGACTGTGAAAAAGAGAAAAATAAGTGATGGAAATCGTACATTTAATAAAAAATGGTAATTAGACTAAGTGATCTGCAACAATAACAATAAAATCCAGTGCATGATTTGTATGCAAGTTTTGTGGGTGCATAAGAAATACAATGTGAAACTGCACTATTCTACTTTTCATTAAGAAAAGTATGAAAAACACATCAGTAAAGCATGAAAAATTATTGTTGCCGAATATAAGAAAACTAATACATCAAACAAGTATGTTTTCAAAAGTACGGATAATGAACAAAATTTGGCTTCGTCTTATGAAATTTCTTTACTATTACCCAAAGCAAAAAATAAATTAATATAATAATAATAAAATAAAAATATAAAAAACATTCACTGATGGGGTTTTAATGAAAAAAATACGCAGTTTTAATGACTCAATGCTTCACGCAGCCAAAGTTGGCGGAAAAGTTTGAATCAGTAGCATTATCTCACCAAACAGTGGCACGACGAGTAGACATGTTTCGAAAAACTTATGTGATTGCATTTTGGACTGCGAATAATGCTGAATATGTTTGAATGAAAGCACCGACCAGACAGATATCAGTCAATTATAAATATTTATTAGTTGCATTTCAAAAGATTTCTCTATTACGGAGGAAATGTTAAATTTGATACCATTACCCGAAACAACTAAAGGCTGTCATGGAATACTGAAGATTTCAAAAATGTTCTTGCATTGTAACTGATGGAGCGAAAGCTGGGACGGGAACAATGACAAGATTCGGCGGGACTTCTTAAATAAAATGGCATTGTTTCACTGCATCATACCCCAAGAAGCCTTATGTGGAAAATCTTTGCACCAAACGAATGCAATGAAAGTTGTTGTTAGAATAAGAAATCTCATTAGAGGCGGAAACCAAGTTTTGACTCATTAGAAAATTTCGAGACTTTTTAAGTGAAATTGATGCATTATATGGAGATTTGTTATTACACTTCGAAATAAGATGGCTTAGTGCTAGGCGGTGCCTTGAACGTTTTTTTGCTTTACGAAACGAAATACCTTTATTTCTAAAAGAATGAAATAAAATCAGGCACTTCTGAGCTGCAAAATTGTATGTAAGATACTCATTCCTGACTGGTCTTGCATTTTTAACTGATATGACACAACACTTGAAAGAATTAAATTGGAAGTTACAAGGCAAATGACACAATATTGCCAACATGTATGGATATGTGATTGGTTTTTAGAAGTAAACTATAAAATTGTTCAGAACGTCTCTAAAGCAGAATGATTTTTCATTTTTGTTCCCAGTTGCAAAGAACATTACACAGAGATGGAAAATTTTGAAGGATGTATCTTTAAAAATCACCTAAAGTATATTGACGCTGTAATTGTGGAGTTTGAGCAGCGATTTGCATATTTTAAAGAGTTAGAGAGTGATATATCCCTTTTCATTCATTCATTAACAATTGCCATTAAAAGTGTAAAAACTGATTATCAATTGGAATTATGTGACCTACAATCATACTGCTTTTACAAGAGCCGGACAGAGTCTGGAATAGATATTTTTAAGCTCCTTGGCGAGCGTTTCCCCAAATTAACCAATCTTGGCTTAAAAATGGGTTCGATGATGGGCAGTACCTATCTTTGTGAAAGTGTGTATTTCACAATAAATTTTATAAAATCTAAATATTGATCTTCACTGTCACTAACACAAGCACTGCGTCTGGCCACAACAAATATTAATGTTAATATTGGAAGGATTATGAAAGATAAAATAAGGAAGCACACTATACAATTTAATGTAACAGTTACATAGTAACTATATTAAACCTTTCCTTTAAAAAATGTGTTTCTTATTTATGTTGCCCTCCAATCTGTTTAGTGATTTGTATTGGCCCGGGATCAAATTTGTTTGGACAGCCCTGTTCTAAAGAATCAGAATTATTGTTCTCAGAACCAATCAAATGTCAGTAAGAAAGCTAAAATATGATTTTTTTTAGTAAAAATGACATTTAGAATTCTATTATTAGTTCAACTAAATGGAATAATGTTTTCTTCTGGAATATTTTAATCCTTTTCTTGTGCAAATAACTTAAATTGGCTTCACCAACAACAAAAACTGAATTTTTATTTATAAAAATTTTAAAGGAAAGGCTTGAATTTATAAAAATTTTAAAAGAACTTCTTAAAAGAATTATTTTATGAAAATTCAGAAGGAATTTTTATCAAAAAAGAAGAATTGTGATACTGAGAGAACATGATTTCTTTTATGTGGAAATCATGAATTGAGTTGCTGTGTCTATGAATTTATCTGGCTCATAAACTTTGTGCTTATGTTATGAAAAAATCTAAATCAAAAATAAGGCAGATAAAAAAAATACACAGGTGCCACTGATGATAAAATAATTAAAAGGTTGTGCCTCAAGGGTGAAAGAACTACATCAGATGACATTTGAAGTGAAGTAAATACAACGGATATTTCAGTTTATTAAAAAAAAAAAAAAAAAAAAAAAAAAAAAAAACAATTTTAAAAAATTCAATGAACTTTTTGAACCCATATTTTACAAATAAGATTTTAATTTTTCAATAATATTAATTAAAAGAAAATTTTTAATGTTGACATAATCAAGGCTATTGTGTTAAAAGTCAAATGAGATTGTTTATAAATTTTGCAATTATTGATTTATAATTCAATTAATTAATGAAATTTTAAAAACTTTAAATCGTCTCTGCCCTTTTAAACTAACTATAAAGTGCTGATATTGCTCATGTTTTTTTCATTTAGCTTTTTCTGCAGTTCTATTGTCCATGTGTTAATGGCTTGAATCAATGCAAAACGACTTCTCAAACCGATCTTTGCTACTTATATTTTATTAACGGAATGAGCCTCGATACTATTCACAGATTTTCGATGGTGAACTTTGCCTTATTTACTGCTGCTCGAAGAAGGTGATTTGAAAGCAGGCAGCAAATTCATCGATAAGTCGGATTTACAACGCCGTCTGGATATGATGTGACGTGAATGGAATGTTATCTGATTTCATGGATGTTGTAAACCAATGAGAATCATAATAATGTGTCGCATTCAGGATCTCACCTGTAATGAAAGAAACAGCCATTTCATGATTAACAAGATTATCTGGTTTCGGATTTAACAAGCAGAGCTCCATATCTTAAACAACGCATAAAACTAATTCAGTAGGCAAAAGAACACATTAAATGGGTCAGGAAATCAGTGGAAGCAGGAGACAAAAATGTTCTTAGGCAGAGCAGAGGAAGAGTTTCATCCTGAATGCATTTGAACAAAGAACCTAATGGATGTCCTGCTTTCGGCCGATGAAGAGGGCTGCAACTAAGTGATTGGTTGCATTCTGAACCCAAAAAATATCCATTTATTTTACTTTGAACCAAAACTGATACTTTGTTTCAGGGATCTATCTTTTCAACAACAGAACACCAAAATTAGGCAAAAATGGTTTAAAATTAAAGCCTTTTCCTCAACTAAAAGCAGACCTGATCTAAATCCCATTGAAAATTTACATTGTACTTGCACGAAAGATACAACCACCAGATAAAATGCCACTTGCAGAATCTATAATTATTTCTTGCCGTCACGTGATTAAGAAAGCAAAAATCCAAGAGCCACTGGAGCGTTAATAAAAAATTTGCCGTGAAACTGTTTAATATATAATAAAATAACTCTATTCTACTAAATATTAATTGTGTAAGTATAACTTAAAAATAAAATAAAACCTAAGATATAACTTATTATTCATAAAAAATCTTTTTTATAGTTATAATTGTTTTAATTATTTTTTTAGTTAAATTTTACATTAAATTTCATTTTATATAAACACATTTATACTCAAGCTAAAATTATCATATTGTGTACGTATACAAAATTATAAAAGAGGAAAATTTAAAAAAAGAAGGCTCATTATTTTCGCTGTCATTGATTTTAAAATATCAAGGATAAAATCTTAAATCAGGTTAGGTTTCTTAATGTTAATTTTAAATAAACTCTTTTATAAAAATTTAAATATATTAAAAAGTTATCGCTAAACGAGCTTCAAGAATATTCGCACTGAATTCATTGAATACTTTTCAAAATGTTTTTATGAAAGAAGTTTCGTTTAACCCATGCTGATAAATTTTGTATTCTGATGGAAAATGGCGTAATTTATTTTTCAAAACGTTTCTTCTCAGTCACTTTATAATTGGTTAGCATGTCCTTAGTTCTTTCTATAGTCAATAGCACAAGAAATCCAGAATCCTGATTCCTAAGTGCACTCCAAATATCCATTACAAAAATGGAAATCAACGCAAAGGACTGTTGAAATGAAATGTTGGCTAACTCTGGAGTGCTGCACAAGTACTGGAATATTCACATACATAATCTAAGGTTGTAGTAAATCTTATATTATTCAAACGAAATCCTCTGCATTATTCACGTGACTATGCAATTTTCTCAAACACATATAATTTTCCGGAGATTAAATATTGTTGTATACTAGATGTGTGTACGCTTTGAATTCGAAATTTCTGACATTTTTATACCTCTTTACCATAGTCATTTTAGATTCGTTATCTCGCGAAAAATATTTCGGGTTTTTAAAACAGAAACTTTAAAATTAGAAGAAAAAGTTTTAAGTGGAAGAATATTATTATTTATTATATTTTTAGCAGTAACAGTTGAATCAAAAATTACTGATTTTTGTAACAGTGATTTTTAACATTTTTCCATCTGACAACAAAAAAAGAAATTTCAAAAAGAAATTTTCATCTTTAAGAATATGGAAGCTTGTTAATTGCACATTGACTAATTATTGTGAAGAAAATTCTTGATTCTTTACATTAACTCGAAAGATCACTTAATCAGCTAAGTAGTAACCCATTAAGAGAACTTTCAACGTACACGTCAGAGGTTTAATCCTTGGGCTAGATAAGATCCCTTCAGTGGGATGATAAAACAGAGTACCAAGCATGCTTGGGAACTGAACACTGGGCCACCTAGTCGGAGCATATGCTTCTCGCCACAGAGTCCTCGGCCAGGGAAGTATATTTAAGATATTTATGCATTGGTCTTCATATGGGCTGTCAAGCCACACATTCAATTTTTCTTTTTTCAAAAAAATTCTCTTTTTTTTTTTTTTTTTTTTTTGCAATACACAAATATGAAGGGGCAACAGAATTACTTACCTCATACTTAATTATAAATTTAAATGAAATTTGAAATCTTCACATTTTTTGTACGTATAATTTTTTTAAAAAGAATTTCAAAAAGTATTTGTTAGTTCGATAATGCCGTGACTTTTGCTGCAAAAATATTAGCTTTCTTTTTGATTTCATTATCGACGAATGTTGGCCTTAAAAGATCTGGAAATGTTTTGAGGATTACTTCATTCTGATTCCGTACTGCATGAATTATTGGTGAAACGATAACATTAGAGGGGTTAAGAATAGAGGACTAGTAAGTGATGCCATTGATTAATTTATTATTTTTGCTGTCAAACAAAACGTGAAAGGCAACATATATTATTGGCTTATTAACATCCGCTATTACAAATGGCCCATTAAATGCTGTTCTCAGCCCTAAATCATATTTTTGCAACTTTTGCTCAGACCTCTTAATTTTGATACTGTTTGCAGTTAAGAGTTCTAATTTTGCAACAGCTATTTTTTTTTCCATAATGATGCAATCATGAAGATTTCCGTACCAGTACTGGTTAAAAATTGGGTAGCGCTCTCCTTGTTACCAATAAAAAGGTAACTCCTTGTCGTCTGTGAGAGTCGGGGACTTTCTTGCCCGTTGGTTTTCTTAAGTCAATTGCAAGGATAATGGCCTTTTAAAGCTTGATTACCAAATTTTGAGTGATAATACTGCTTTCATTTCTGCTATAACTTCAATCAATCGAATTACTTTTAGAGCGGTTTTTGAACTGTTGACTTCTGGAATAATGTTTTTTATTCAATTCATTAACTTGTACTGGTAACTCTGAAATCTGCTCTTGCAGTTTAGCGAAAATATAATAATTAAATTTTTTATAGTAGTAAAAAAATTTAATAATTATGTATTTTATAGAGTAATTATTAAATTGAGACATGTGTCTCTTTTAGAGTGAGCTACAGCAGCATTTTGATGAGATTTGGAATTTATTTCTTATATTTTATCAGCCATTGTCCACAATTTCGCTACATCGTTGTCACTAATGGATAAAAAGCTCGAAATTGTTGTGGCAATGTCCGAGGGCAGACAATTTTAAGAAAAATCTACCCTACTTTATCTGAAACTATATTTTTCATTTCACATAACATAGAGGTCACTACAGCTTTGTTAAGCCAATCGAGAGTTCAATTCTTACCTTGTGAGCGGATGTCTTGGTTGGTTCAGAATTCCTTTAAACCATCCTCTAATTCATCTTATCTAGGAAAACATGATCGCAGAAAGACACATAATATATATTTGAATTAATCGGATATTAACTGACTGCAGTTGAAGTCAGTTAATAATTTGAAGAGAAATTAGCACATTATGCTGAACTGTATTTCCAATACAAAGATTTTATACCGTGAAAATGAATCATAGACATAAATAACGAAATCATGAGCTTAAAAAATCCCATGGTAGGTTCCATTTCTTCACATCATTTACCTAATTACGATGTTAGGTACGGTTTTCAAGGTGAATTACGTGCGTATTGTACCTAATAGTTGTTTCTTTCAAAAGAAGCTTATGTCTCTCAGTGTCTGCTGAGATTTAATTGATAAAAAATTAGAGTTTTGATTAGTGATGTGTTAAGATTAAGGACATAAAAGACAATTGTTATATTTCCTACTCCTCAACGGTACTGTTTATGGAACACTTTATATAAGTAATAATAATTATACTCTATAGAAGTCAAATTTTGTAATTTTTAAATTGAGGTATGTGTTTTAGCCTCCATTAATTATTACAAAATAATCTTGTGTTTCATATAAAATATTTTAGTTTTTGTGGAAACATTACCTCAGTATCAAATATTCTTTTCTTTTAACTGGGCGAATATTCAAGATTAATTTTAGGATATTAAATAAATTATAAACACTCAATTAAAAAAAAAACTCCAGTTGTGAATAAATACATTTTTAAACTATTTTTCCATTGTAATGTATCAAGATGACATCAAAATTTCAATTTACCACTATTTAATCTCTCCGTCTATGAGTACTGTTAGAGGTGTCACGACGGGCTCTGAATATCTGAGCACTGACATGAAAAATTCATCAAGTACCAATTGATATGGGACTTCCTTAGCTATCGCATTACACAATTCCCTTTCATCAATTTTTAACAGATTTATATAGAGATTTGCCCACCACAGAATAGAACTAGTACTTTACAGAGATAATTTTGCTAATTTATATAGTATTTTAATTTTAGATATTTATATACTAGAAGTAAGCTTATGATTTAGAAGTAGAAGCATGCCATAAGTATATAGTAATATTGTGCATTGGACAGAGCTGGCGTAGTGACATTTTGACCATAAGCCCACCCCTATAAAGTTTCCACCTACTTTTTAGAGCAATGGTGCAAAAAAAACCCCATCTACTTTTAGAGAGTAATGGTCCTATTTTAGCAACTAAAATCGAATCCACTTTTAAAAATGAATAGTATAAAAATGCCATAATTTTCCACCCCCTTTTAAAAACAATGGCTCTTAACCCCCCCCCCCTTAATAATATTGTACCCACCTGTAAAAAGTAATGGCTTTATTTCACCCATACCAATTTTATAAAACAATGATTTAACCCCCCTCAAAACACTACCCATTTTTAAAGAGTAATGGTTCTGATTCACCCATAAAAATTATCCGAAACGAACAAGCGAAAAGTCATTGAGACGGAAGGGTACCCCCTTCGGTGATCACCCCCTTTTTCTCAGATGCCGCCGCATTCAAAAACAATGGTGTCAATACTTCTCCAAAGAGGATATGAATGTATATACTAGAGAGACATTTTAAGTATTTAAAGACAACAAATATTTCAACAAAGAAATGGAAATGAATAAAAAGGAAACCCATTTGGTTAAGGTATGCACTCGCATCTCATTAATTTATAGCTTTCGAGCAGAACTTCAGAAGCTTCAATCAATGATACTTTCATCAATAACCCCCAAGTGAAAGGTTTGAATTCATTGAATGCTTAGGAAAATTAGAAGAAAAGTTTCAAAAAATAATTGAGAGTCTTGATGAAAGCTGAAGGAAACAAACTGTTTTATGAATACAAAGTAGAAGAATTAAAAGTCTTTATCTTTTAATAGTTCGAAAACTATTAAAACATTTTTTTCTGTTTTCCCCCACATGGTCATTACAAATTTTGCTTTATTCCTCATTTTGTTATTGTGTAGTGATCGAGAGCTAAAGTGTTAATACCATCTTCCAATATATGACGCTTGTCACCTTCCCCAGAGAAGGCACATTATTTACACGTATGGAATAAATCTCTTGTTTTGTGCTTCTGGTTAGATTCATAGTTCTGTGCTGTAATTCACGCTTGAATAGGCAATTCTTGTAGTTCTCGAAGGTTATCCTATTTTTCACGACGCACTTCTTTACTCCTTTCAACTTTTTCACCAAGTTTGTTTCAGTCTTACAGGCGTACATTTTTGATCTTAATCCGACGAAATCTTCTATAATTTTTCCAGCATGCTCATCTTTCATTTTCCCCAGAACCTTTTTATTTACCTTTGGCATTTCATATTTATTACTTTTTGGGTAATCCGACGTATCAAAGTAGTTAATCATTTCTTTCATAATTTCATTAAAGTTCTCCGTTTATACATCGTATATGAAGCTGTCCATGTCCATATATAACAGTTTAACATCCTCCCTATACTTTGGCTTCATCACATTATAGTGAATGTCGTACATTAAATGCTTGTATAGATTCAATATACTCATCTCAACATAGATGGGTTTATCAAAGAGTACTTTAGTTTTGTTCATATGTATAGCGACCAAATTTTCATCAAATATTGTTCTACCTTTAAAATTCGGTTTAGCTATAAGTTTTTCCGCTCTCTTGGTTATAAGTTAGCTATACGTTTTTCCGCTCTCTTGGTTATAAGTTAGCTATAAGTTTTTCCGCTCTCTTGGTTATAAGTTAGCTATAAGTTTTTCCGCTCTCTTGGTTATAAGTTAGCTATAAAATTTTCCGCTCTCTTGGTTATAAGTTAGCTATAAGTTTTTCCGCTCTCTTGGTTATAAGTTAGCTATAAGTTTTTCCGCTCTCTTGGTTATAAGTTAGCTATAAGTTTTTCCGCTCTCTTGGTTATAAGTTAGCTATAAGTTTTTCCGCTCTCTTGGTTATAAGTTAGCTATAAGTTTTTCCGCTCTCTTGGTTATAAGTTAGCTATAAGTTTTTCCGCTCTCTTATACGTTTTTCCGCTCTCTTATACGTTTTTCCGCTCTCTTATACGTTTTTCCGCTCTCTTATACGTTTTTCCGCTCTCTTATAAGTTTTTCCGCTCTCTTCTGTGTGATATCGAGACGTTTCTCGATGTCACGCAAAAGTCTGATATCGAGTCGTTTCCTGATATTTCCCATTGTCTTTCCGAACACGGAGTTGTTCATGAGTTTGTAAAAGTCCTTTTCGAAATCATTAGTTGCCCTGGTTTTCATCTGAGTGTTTAGGTCTATATACTTCTGTAACCAATTGGACTGGTTGAACTCCAACACTCTATGCACCTTTTTGAGCTTTAGCCCCAGCTGCAAATATTGTTTTAGAACCCTGAAATAAATGACGTATCGCTATTTGTCATACAGGGTTGTTAGAAATTTAGATTGCTTCGAACCATCGGGTATTCTGTTCTCAGGGGTTAATGGTAAGCCCGAGTAGAGATTATACAAGTATTCAGGATAGTGCAGATCACACTCTAGAATGTACCCTTTATCTGCGTCATCCATTATTTTGATCACATCAATATCAGCTTTCTCCCACCTAAAACCGCGATATGGCAAGAATTGGCTCATTGCCCAACCATATAGGTTGTTGGCGTCTAGGTACACTAGAAAACTAGATTCCATACTTTTATCATAGTCCTTCATATATTTATTATTAGCTCTCCCATATCTGTTACAGCACTGAGATTGTTCTGTAACCCCCTCCTCTTGTGCCTTTTTCAATGAAAAGTACCATATCATAATTGCTTAATAGCTCTAACTCTACACCAGTGGACTTTAACATAGCATCCCAAAAGAGCCAAGTGCTTTGAAATACCATGCAGGATCCAGTTCGTAGGTCTTAATGCAGGCATCCCTAAAATATTCTATAATATCAGTCAAGATCAGTACATCAGTCTTTACATATAAATCGGAATATTCGCCTAAAATTTTGATGTTGAAGGCATTCCATATGTTTGTGTATGGTCAATAGCTCTGGTATCTAAATAATGGACTGTATAATTTTAAATATAAAAAAAGACTCTTTATTTTTTTGTAGCTTATTCTTCTCACTCATTTTACAACTGCTCTCCTCAAAAGCAGTAACTCGACTCCTCTCTCTCACAGTTTTTTTTTTACACATACAAAGATGGCGCTGCTGCAACAGCCCTTCATGGGTACGGAACATTCCACCCCATGTTGCAATGTTACATTCAACCAATGAACATACAAATAGTTTAAAAAAAAACTTCAGCACAAAATTAATATAAGCATTATATAAACACAAAATTTATATAAACACAAATTATTAAGTATTACATAGTAACACATAAAATATAATAACAAATTATATACTAATAGGTAAAATACAAATTTTTGATACGGGTCTTTTTAAAATTCCTGAAGGAGTTTTTACTTTAACAACTCTGACCCGTTTGTCATCGCCCAGATAGAGTTGTACTATTCTACCTAATGACCATTTTTGAGGAGGTAGATTTTCATCTTTGATGAGCACTATCTCATTGATTTTAACATTTTCTTTCTCAAATCTCCACTTGGATCTCTGTTGCAAATTATTAAGATATTGCACCTGCCATTTCTTCCAAAAAATTTGAATAATTTTTGTTAATTTTTTCCAGTTACTCAATTTATTTTCATTAATGTCCATTAAATTAGGTTCAACATTAGCATTTAAAGGTCTACCAACTAGGAAGTGAGCAGGTGTTAATACATCATACACATCAGTATCTGAGGACAGAGGTACAAGTGGTCTGGAGTTAAGAATACTCTCTATCTGAGTAATGACAGTTAAAAACTCTTCATAATTAAGTTTAGCATTGATACACACTCTAGTAAAATGAAATTTAAATATTTTCACACCACTCTCCCACAAACCACCAAAGTTGGGGGCTCTAGGAGGAAGAAAGTGCCAATCAATTCCTTCAGTTGAAAGATAACTTGCAAGTTTCTCATCTGGTTTTAAAACCAAATGTTGCAATCTGGACAATTCTTTATTTGCACCTGTGAAATTTGTTGCACTTCGGAAGCTACTAATATGCTCTTCTATGTAGATACGTCAGACACAGCTGATAGAAAACCCTTGAAATATGATGGAACTTTGGTAGACGCAACTAAAATAACTGAATTTTTCGAAAAATTAGGAACTAATGACGAGTATAATCAAGGATTCAAAGAAAGATGCAAACTTACTCAAAATAGCAAAACTGTCACATATGGATCCTGTTAAATACGTATTTGATTTCTTCAATGAATATAAAAAGATCATCACAGGGTTCCAAGTCAAGTTTGAGTTTCAGAGAAATCATAGTCAGAATATGCTGTATACAGATGAGAAAAATTAGGACTACAAACTAGTTGAGGAAGATTTTTCACTTTGGCTTCCTTATAATATATTTAAGAATTCAGCAGCTGCAAAATTTAATGAATTAAGATTATCAGATAAGCCCGTGGAAATATACTGGAATCAACACAGCATTGTAAATCGAATATTTTCTTAAAGAATTCAAGTTTGTCTTATTACATAAATGCTACTTCAGATGAAGTATTGTCCTTGTACGTTATACCACAAAGATATGAAAATACACTGAAAGATATGAAAATGCAAAACAGGACAACATGTTATTCGACAACTTATATATGATGGAATGTTGGTTGCTGGTCAGTAAAGTAAGGGTTCCAACTGTTAGTTATATGATGGATTTTAAGGAAGGTGATTACAATCGGCTATGCACAGCTCTTTTGGAATCTGGACTCAACACCATTACGCCAGAAACAGAGTGCATGGTCAATTATTTCAATTTCGGTAAATTATATCCAATCATTTGCTTTAACCTATCTCACCATGAAAATTATACAGACACGAATAACCTAACTATATAGTTCAACTGGAGATTGAGAAACAACACCACCAAGAACTATGTCTTTTATTCCATCTTACGAGAACACAAGAAATGCTACTTTAACATAAAGAATCAAGATATTACCATGATCAAAACATTAAAGCTATGAATGGTATTGAATTTTAATTTTAATAGTCGAAAGACTATTGAAGTTATTCATATTAAAATAAAGAAAGGACAGCATATTATCCACTTTTTGAGGAGGAACTTAAAGGACCACCTTGTATCCCAGGAATAGTATTTGAATTGACACATGATGGTAATCATAATATGGAAGAAAAGATATTAAGGAATGCTGGTTAACCTTTGGAAAATAATGACGTAACTACAAAATTTTACGTAGACAGATGCAGGAAGAATCTGAGGTCATCCATTCGAGATTTGTCCAACAAAAGTTTAGTTCTTTCAGGAAATGATCAACAATATGATGCAAAAGGAAAAAGAATTAGCAATCTTTTAAATCCGGTTGACAAGTCTGATTCTACAATTAGGGATTATGTAGATACAATGGTTGACCAGTTGCGAAACTAAGTTTACTACACACACCTCAAGGAAATTTTGATGCGAAAGACAAAACGATAAATAACGTGAAAGATCCAGAAAATGAGAAAAACGCTGTAAATAGACGATATTTTGAAAATAATGCCTTGACGCACCATGGAGAGGCTTATAATGCTAAAAATAGGTCAATCGCACATCTTGCGGATCCTAGCGCTAGTCACGATGGTGTCAACAACCAATATTTTGAAAATAATGCTTTGATTTTAAAAGATTATTGTTATGATGCTAACAATAAAGTAGTGTCAAATGTGAAAGAACCTGTACAGGTAAACGATGTAGTAACTATCTTGATTAATACTGTATTCTATGGAATAAAATTAATAAAAACTATTATGCTCACAATAAAGAATTTCATGTGTGAAAAGAACTCATTATGATACAGATTGTGCTAATGAATATCATGTTGATACTAAGACATTCTGTGTCTCTACAGATCGAGGAGTACAATTTACGGGTAATGGTTTCGAGAATTTACTTCAAAACTCTTAGACTCAAATTTAAAATTACCACACGATATGAATATGAAAGTAACAATTTTTTTAGCATGTGATAACAGGAATGAGAAACCAAAGATACTATTAGAAAATGGTAAAGATGTCCTTTTTGATAAGGAAATGCATGTCAATGAAGAATCAATCATTTTATTTGTGTATGGGAAACAAAATGATGTTTTAACCTTATCACTATTGACTGGAGGACAATGTAGGTTGAAGCCCTATTTACACATTGAAAAATTTGAATTTTTTTTTTTTTTGATTCCATAAATAAATGGAGAAACCTAATTCTTTACGTATTAGATACTATAAGGAGTTGGGCCAGGGATATCTGATTTCTGATATCGCAATCCATGCTGATAAAATTTTAATTCGCTTGGAGAATGGTTCTTTTATTCACATATCTCGGGGCATTTTAAATATGGAAGGGGTAGAATCATTAAAACAGAAACAAATGAAAGTTATAAGTGTGGATAAGTACAGAATTTTTTCTGACATACTCAATATTAAAAGCATTTAAAGAAAGAAAATTTTTTTCTCATATAAGAAACACAAAATGGAATTGTTAAACAAATTATACGCACTCTGTTCATTTAAAGATGGAGTAAAGACTTTCAAGAAAATGAGGGAACTTAACATCCACAAAAAATATCCTGTCACTGAAATTAAACAGATAACCACAAGATATGGAAATGGAATAGCTGTAGAATTGCCTGATTGTCTAGTATCGCTACCACAAAAATGTGATAAAATGGCGTCAGATTATTTAAAACTCAATGATTTGAAAACTCTTTTCTTTGTGTATTTGGGGAGTATGGATGTCGGGAAGTCTCAACCAGCACAAATGTTTCAATTCAAACAGTAATATGAGATTTTAATGGTTTTCTAAAATCATTAAAATTATTAAAAAGTACGCCTTCTAAAATTATCATCAAAAAATGATGCAGGGTCTCTCACTTAAAGAAATGAAATATATAATAAAAAAGATAGAAAATATTTACGATTTATTTGGTGACTTGATAGCTCTATATGGGTCTCTAAACTGTAGAATGACTAGTCTGGCAAGAATGTGTCAAAAGTTATTCTTACGTACTGAAGAAAAAAACTGAGAAATATCAAGAAATTTATTCTCTAATTTTGAAATATGTTATTCAAATGCATCAAATATTGCATGAAGAGAAGAACAAAAATACTAGGAAAATGGGGTGCGATATTTTATCTAAACTAGACAAGCTTATTTAAAGCATACTATCCAGTTCGGTAAGAAAATCATTAAAATCAAACAACTACTGCGCCGAGTGATAAAGGAAAAAAATGCAATCAAACTTATTATTCATTCATCTCTTTTCATTAAAGCAACGTTTCCCGGTCGAAGCATGTGCGAATAGCATTGAAAACACGTCTCCAAAAATTTAATTTTAACTCGCGCAGTAATGAAGATAGTGAAAATGTAATCGACACGTAATCGAAGAAAGCTGACATCCGGTTGAAAACGAACTGCGGTGCGTTTTCAACAGGAAGTGACGTTATCAAAAAACGTCATTTTCAAATATATCATACAGTAACATTCTTTCAGTAGTCGTATTTCTGACGCGGAAGTAATCCTCCACTCAGATTTTTTGTGAACTTGGGACCACCAAAATGGCAGCTTTTGAGTATTTTCTCCCCCTCAACCTGAATCAAAACTTTAGTATAAATGTTGTTATATAATCCAAAAATTTTTCTTCTGTGAATACATATCCAAAGCAGTCATTATTTTTGGCAACAATCTTCTTAATTCTGTATATGTTTTATTGGCCAACAATAAATTTATATACTTTCCAATGTCAGTAGAAAATTTTCTTAGATTTTCTTCGCATCGGTTTTTTATTTTAAAATTATTCTTTTTGAAGATTTCTGGATGATTGCTGGCCATGTTATTTTTCTATAAGCCTTATCTTTAGAAAACTTTTTCTTTAAATCATTCAACGCATAGCTTAGCTCATAGTACTTAATGACAGATTGTTGTTTACTGTAATATTCGAACAAAGCAATTTTAGCATTTTCAATTGCAGCTTTTACAGGTAAATTATCTGGACCAGAAAACATTCAAGCATTTTTATAATCATACTTAATAAATTCATTTTATAAATTATTTAGCAATTCCACATAAATAAAATGTTAGTCAGAATTCTTTTTATTTTCTTTAAGTAATTCTTTATAAATATTTCCAACTATACCTTTTATTAAATAGCAGCTTTCTTCATTTCGTTCGATTACGTGTCCAACTTTTACGCATTCTTCAACATATGCTTTAAAATTATCGTTAAAGATTTCTATAAGATCCGACATAGTTATTTTCTAGCGAAAATCCTTTTATCGAATACGACGAGACAGACGAATTCGCTTGGCACAGAACACATTTGACGTCATCCGAGGTTATTTCGTTGTTGTAATCAAATCAAGTAAATATTTTTATATTTTGTTTATTTTCTGGCTAATAGAAAGAAAGGATTTATTCATTCGCTGTAATTTGTAGACGCTGTTTTTTTATATTAAAATGGATTAATAAATATTACTGTGTTTTTTCATATAATAATTTTAAAGGGGTGGCAGAAAAGGAGGGGAGTTGATGTCATTGATTTAGGGGTCCATTACTTTTCTAAAAGTAGATAATATATTTTTTAAGCATTTGTGAGGGGATTTTAATTTATTGTTGTTGAAACCATTGTTCTTGAGAGGGGGCGGCACATAAGAAAAAGAAAGTGCTCACCGAAGGGGGTACCCTTCCACCCCTCAGTGACTTTTCGCTTGTTCGTTACGGATAGTTTTTATGAGTGAATCAGATCCATTGCTTTTTTAAAAGTGGGTAATATTGAGTTTTAAATCATTGTTTTTTTAAATTGGTATAAGCCATTACTTTTTAAATGTGGGTACAATATTAATGGGGGTTTTAAGAGCCATTGTTTTTAAAAGGGGTGGAAAAATTATGGCGTTTTTTATACTATTGATTTCTAAAAGAGGATTCGATTTTACTGGCTAAAATAGGGCTATTACTCTCTAAAAATAGGGGAGGATTGCACCATTGCTTTAAAAAGTGAGTGTAAATTTTATAAGGGTGGGGTTATGGTCTGAATGTCACTCTATCAAATGCACACTACTTATAGTGCTATAAGTAATATATATATATATTACTTATAGTGCTGTAAGTAATATATATATATATATATATATATATATATAAGGTATAATTTTATAAAATAAGTAAGTATTAATATAAGAATATAATTACAGTATGATTGCTTATCAGTTATAAATGTTGTTATGATTAGTCATCTTCATTTGTTGAGTAATCTAGTATTGAAGAAGAAAACATTTCTCGACGGAATTTTTGTACTTTACTGTGGTAACAGAACAAATCTGTTATTTTCTTCCTGATATTTGGTTCTTTTAAAAATTTAAAATATTGTTAACTTAAGAAAAATTTAAAAGAATAACAAAATATGTATACCTTCAAAAATTATGTTATTACTAATAATTAAAAAATATTATCTAAATTTCTTGCATCGTCTCTAAATATATTGATTAAGTGAGATTTTGTGTCGGAATAAAATAGATAGGTATAGATTATCAGGATGTTTAAAAATTTATATCGGTAATGATTATACTGATATAAGTTTATTTTAAAAGGAATAATTGGCAATGGCTTATTTGAGACCTTGTCTCTCGACGCAAAGTTAATAGAATATGTAATGATTTCAATGTCTTACTAAAATGAGTATACTCTATGCAGAGGGAGTTTATCAATGAAATAAGTCTTTCAAAATACGAAAAGGAAACCTACTCCTGATAGCAACTTCTGTCTTCGAAGCTGCAGGAAGAAACAAGGCTATTGAATGGAATGCTGTAGTTGTAGAGCTCTTCTGTAGAGGGCATGAAAGCTTCTTCGATGTCAATGAGGTCGAAGGATCGTGAATTCTTTATCAGACTGATGACTTCTCTCACTTCTTTGTCATCAACTGAATCAAGCAAATCTGTAGAAAACAAATGTGAAAAAATGTATTAATCATGCTTCAAAACCACACATGGATAAGTAGGAAATATCCTCACATTCAAACCAATAATAAGATTCCCTCGGAATGACAAATCATTACTGTCTTTGTTCTTGAGAATGTTCTGAAAAGATCTCAAATTCCTTGAAAAACCAAGGAATTTGTTTCGGTACTTTGTAGCATTCTCCTTTTCTAAACTGATCTCAAATCCCAAGGAAGGTAAAAACATTATGGCCTATGTATGCTTTTGGAGGGAATGTGACGGCCTTTTCTATTATTGTCCTATTCTGCATCAGCAGAAACTCCACCGATAAAAGGATCGATCTCATTTTTACTCATAACTCAAACATTATATCATCAGCATATAGATAAAAAAATAAGTGAAATGTAGTACAAGCGAGTATAAGAGTAATAATCCTAAATTACCTCAATAAATTCAAGTCAAAATATATAATTAAAAATATGTGAGAGAGATCTGAATAATATATCCTAATAATTTGCTTTAAGTTAAACTCTTTGTAAATTACCTTCATCACCATGCACGGATATTTAACGGACGATTGCTGTTATAAATCATTTGAGCATCGAGGCTTCTTGCCTTAAAGAGAAATTGATATAGGACATTAAATATATTTAACTTTCGTAAGGGACTAAATACTAACTCGGAACACTCCTAAGCACTGTCGAGCATAAAACAGAAATTCAAATCCATTTTCTATTCATGAATCGAACCCGAAAAATTCTATTCCAAAAACTATGGTCCTGACATAAGATCATGATCAATCCAAATTGGAGCATTTAAATTTCTAGCAATACTACAGTGTTTAATATAACTGACTAAAAAAGTGCTAATTTACAACATTAGAAATTATTCTCAAAATTATCCACAGTATCTGTTAAATTTGAAATATCAAATCAATAAAGTAAACTATTCAGTGGGTAGAACAGTTATGGACAGCTCTATGATCAATTGAAATTACCTTATATTTTCCAAATCAATTTTTAACATCTGACAGATTAAAATCATTTAGGTTGCTCAAAATATCCTTAAAAGTATCATCTTCCCATTGTAACAAAAATAAAATGTTGCATTTAACAATAAACTGGATCCCGAAAGTTAAGGTATAACATGCTTTCTGAGTCTAATTTAAAAATGAATTAAAATGGAGAAAAGAAATTTGGGAAAAATGTACCTTACGCAGTTTTTTATCGAGTGCGACATTGAATTTTATATAAATTCAAAGAGAAATATGCTGTAAAATAAAAATAATAACATCTAGCAAAAAGTCTAGCTTCTAACATATCTTAAGTCATTACAATAATCACGGAAATATTACAATAATCGATTCCTATAAAGATCATATTTTGCTACAATAATTTTTTTCCGTGTGGCCGATTAAATTGTCAGACACTAAAACGTGAAATTAATACCAGACGTCCAAAAAATATAAACTCTTCAGTACCACAGATTTTAAATGATCTGCTTCTAAAAAAATGTTTACCTTGTGTTTTGGGATCTACTTGGTTCCGTTTTGTAATTTCTGGGTTGATTGCTGATTCTCCTACGCAAACGCACGAGCGCCCGTTGCGCAACATCAGCGGCAGCTCGCGACAAAACTGGTGCTTCTTGGCGCCGCAAAAGATGTTTGAGCAGCCACAGTGCGTGGAGTTTTCGGCCAGACAATATTCAGATAAGCATGGATTTTTTATGCAGTTGCACGTTTCTTTGAACCATGACCACTGGCACAAAGGATCCTTGTGACACTTGTTCCTAAGTGGCCTATTCCGCCTGCAGTAGCGAAACGAAAATAAAACACTTCATCAATTTTAAAACAAAAATATCACTTAAAATGTAAATATTTCCTATTTATGTATATTAAAGTTCTTTTACCATTAAATTTCTCTGTGTGAAATGTACTGATTGCATTTATATCTGGTAAAATCATAGAATCATAGAAATTTTTCAAAAATAAAATACTAAAAGTATTTAATTGGGAAAGTCATAACACAAATGCCGTAAAATCCTTTTATCAAATTTTAAATGGTTTGGTAAAAAAAAAAAAAAAAAAAAGACGCAGACAAGCATTTTTTTGTAACTAAGTAAATGAAATTCGATAAATAATGAGAAAATAAATAAAATTAGAAATAGTAGTATTTTTCAATAAAGAAAAATCATTTGAACTTTTCTCACGAGGTTTTTTTCGTCGTGTCTATGATAATCGTATCAGATAAATTCATGATTTCTTATAACGACCTTCCTTCAATGCTTTCGGCGTCTGCCACTGATGATGGCTAAACTCTGATTCCCCTTAGATCAAGACTGACAGTCCGAGCTGTTATCCGTAGGCTCTCCTGCCCTCTCTGTCCATCTTCATGCCTCTGGGATGCTTCATCCTAAGCATGATAATGTGATAAATCTGTCCGTGACCACACTACAATGCTGGAGTGTTCTCATAATTGGCATTCCTTTCAGTTTAGATCTAGCTATTGCATTAGCATCTTGACGAGTAAATTTGTTATTATTGATGTTGAGACTGCTGGCTTCTTTGGCTAACTGTCTGCATTTCCATTTCCTGCAATATCAACGTGCGCCGGCATCCACTGGAGAGGGAGTCTTTTCTTCAACTCTTGATTGTCGCAAATCTTTATTTGAATAGATTTCCTCGGGGAGTAGAAGAGTCCCCGTTTAGAATTGCTCGGAGAACAACCTTCGAGTATCAGATGCCTTTTCCCGCTCAGAGGGGGGAGAGGACTCTATACATGTTTAGTGACTCTTTAATTGCCTGTAGTTCGCATGTAAAGTTAGAAGCTATACTTCTAGCTCCGAATTTGCCTTAATGACTTGTATCACCTCGAATATTTAGAAACACTCCGGATTCCCCATTCGTGATATTTTTATCAGAGAAGAAGAGCCATCGGTGTAAAACTGTACAAAGCCTTCTTTTGAAAACTAAGGATTCTAATGAAAGCGTAATGTTCTAAATTTCTTTCTGATGATGGAGAAACTAGGATTGCCAAAATAAGATATTGTTCAACCTCCTTATTCTTCTCTATATTCTGACTCAACAAAATCCAGAAACACGGTTAAATCGGTCAAAAACCAAATATATCATCTGTGTTGAAAGTCAATAAAAATGTTGATAGAGCTAACGCACTATCTTTTAGCGTCTAAAGGAGAACAAAGCAAAATAGATGAATAAAATTTTATAAAAAGAAAATTATCAACTTTGGCATATATATGTTAGTTAATAGCTAAATTTGAAGGTGTTTCATGTATGCTTTGTTTGATATAAAATTAAATATAAACTGAATTTGATTAATTAAAAAAAGTTGTACTAACTACGTGTAAAATTGTTTTGTAAACTGAGTTACATTTTCTATTACAGTTAAGAAAAAATAATATTATTTACTTGTGATAACCTATAAGTTAACATATGTAAATAATGTTATTCACATAACAAAATATATATATATACATAAATAAAAATTGTTTTGTTAAATATTTTGATACTTGTATATACACTTATATATAAGACGAAGGAAATGATTACAATTTAATAAATTCAGACATAAGAATGAGTAATGTACCAACTTTTTCACTATTGCATTTTTCAACATTCTCCGTAATTTTGTAAATCTCTTTAACGATGGACTTACATTCTTCGCAGTGATTGGATTCAAAGGGCATAGTGTGACCCCAGGAAAAGGTAGATGTGGAAGAATAACATCCTGAAATATAAAAATAATTATTCGTAGAATTTTTATATTTGCTTACAAAAATATTATACGGTTTCTATACCACAAAATTATTGCACAGCTTTTCTGCCCTCTGAAGCCAGTTCACTAATGACGCAGTCTCTCTGCCTCGCATATTTAATGCAGCACGGTGATCATCATAAGCCCTTGCATGCCAAGAGAAGGAGAACTTGCTCTTGTTACGAAATCACACTTAAGTAATGTTTCCCGCGCAATCTTTGCCAGCAGAAGAACTCCAGCACATGGTAGCTGGGTTAGGTATTTCTTCACGAGAATGGCACCCGAGACACGAATCCTTGTGCCAAAGCTCAGCGGCTGAGGACCTCACAGCACCTCTAACAGAGATGAGTGGGAGGTCTCAGGTAAAGTTTGATGCAATCACGAGAATCACAGCTTTCCTCTCTGCGCCACCGTAGCTGCATTTAGTTAATGCAACTGTGCAAAATAATTTTGATCTACAAGGAAATATTTCCAAAAATGAATAAAATAATTACACAAAAAATGAAATGTGAGTACTTAAGAGCGATGGCGTCATAAAGAATTGTTTCACGAGTTCTACAATTTTGTTTTCTCTATGTGAAATGGCAACGTCTTTGTTGAGCCATGACCTGGTAATAGTTCCTTCACTTGAATAGGACAACACATCCACACGAAACTCAAACTTACAAGAACGTTCTTAATGAGTTAAATTTTCTCAATAATAATAAAAATTTATTAAATTCTGTCTCTTAAAGTAACACGTATGAAAGCAATTCTATAGTTTCTTCAGATTATGTAATATATATTTTTAGCATTGGCGTGTGTGTGTGCGATAACTTTTCATGCAGGATGTGCAGAGAACAACAACAATAATAATGTACATTAAACATTTCTTTAATATAATATTTTTCATTTGTACACAGAATCCATACGTCTATTCGTATTACTAACAAAATCATCAATTACGAGATAAAAAATATAAAAAAATCTCTGGTTTTGACAGTAATAAGTATAACATTTCTTTTTCTATTGTTATTAGAGATAAATTGTTTAATCTATCCTGGCTCATTGTATTGCATGCATAATTTTTTACTCTTTTCAATGCTAAAAATGATTTCTAAACCGAAGCAGTTGCAAATGGAATCGTACAAATTAAATGGGCCAATTTATTTACTTCGCAGGGCTTCTGCCAGATCATTCAGCATTATATGCTGAGTAAGTCTCGATAAATTCATTTCACATTATGACTCACTACGATAAAGAACACATAATTCATTGGTTAGCTTTACAAATCGAAATGTTTTGCATAATCGTACTTTACTGAATTAATACATTCATCCGGAAATTTACTTTGATATTTCTTAAAAAAAGACTGAAATTCAATAGTACAAAAATATTTGAGCGAATTTAATTTTTCATAACGGACATCTAGCAGACAATAAATAGTATCCATTATTTCATAATACAAATTTTTTAAATCTTAGTCTACACCTCAGTTTTGTAAATTTACACGATTAAAAAAAAAAAAAATTTGGGGAACCCACTACAGAAATAATCTCTTCATAAACTTCATCAAATGCAACAGAAGTTCATATATTTTGTTGATTACGAATATGTGAACTGCATCTGCATCTTTTATTTATTGAATTGCATCGTTTATTTTTTCTACATTTTGACTAGAATATTCTATATCTAAGGTTGTTTTCAGTAAAATATTGAGTAGAACATCAGTATAATATATTAAACACTTTGATAAAAATATTTAGGAGAAAATTACCGTTAAATTCTTCAAAAAACGTGATAACTCTTGGCAATATTAATTGTATCGTTATCCCAGCCTTCTAGATTTTCATTAATATCTTCAAATAAATCAGATAGGCCTTGTCTTTCACTTTTTATGGTATTTACCGAACGAAATGAATAATTCTTTCGTGTTATAAATTATTTTAAAAATTTTCTTTTAATAATTTCATTTAAAACATAATTAAAAAAAAAAGCACAGAAAAAAATGAGGTTATGCCAGAAATTGTTGCAAAAAATAATTTACAATCATAAACAATAGATTACGACAGAACTAAATAAAGCACATGTGTGCAACAATAAACAAATATAGTTTCTGGGAAAATGTCTTTTACATTTTTCTGCATGCTCCTGCCATGACTGCCGTCCCATCGTAAGTTTGAGCAATCAGTTTGTTCTCACACCCCCAACTCAAAATCCTTTCTTGCACAACATGTCGTAGCACATCCGATAATTGCGTTTGTGAGATATGTCAGGTGTTTCATCCAACATAATAGCAACGAATGGCGTTTCTTTTACCTCATTTCTAATTTCTGAAATTACAATATTTTTTATCGACGCAATAATATTATTTTGTATTCTATTAGAGGTTCCAGAAGATACAGTTGCAGTTCTTAGATGGATTGCTAAAATGTCATCATATTTACTCATTAAAGTTATTAATTCTATATAACTTCCTCGATTAAGGGAATTTGTATTCTCACTGTGTCCACGAAATTCATATTCTTGTTTTGCCAAGTAACAAACTACATCTATTAATCTCTTGAGAATATTTCTATTTTTTGTTATTTTTTTCATTGTGTTGAACAATCGTTGAAGCCTTTTGTTAATCTAACATTAAATCTATCCTGACGGCACCATATGTTTTCAATAGTATTGCGGTATTTATTTGAGATTGCGTTTTTCATGCTTCATTGCAGCTTCGTAGAGATGATTTAAATCACTATAGCCATGCTAAGTCCAAATATTCTTATCCTTTACAATTACAACAAAAAGTAAACATGGCCAACAGTACAACTTATTCAATTCACTACAATCGGTTAACCAGTTTAATTTTTCACATATAGATTTTTGGAAATGTCATATACACGGTTGTCATTTTTAAAAACCTATATGTGAAAAATTAAATTGAAAAATTACTATTCAAATTAAATTTTTACGATAGAATAATATACGGCCACAGTCTACTTAATTTAACTATTTCGTTTATTGCAGTAACGTCTCGTCTCGAAAATGAATTTTCCAATAAATTTTTAATTATTGAGACATCTGAGTTTTCCATTCTGAAACTAGTTATTTATTATGGGTGAATATAAACTTAAAGAATACAATAAATAAAATATTTACCTAAACGAGTAGTCGAGGTATAACTATAAAAACAACTAAACTTATGACAATTCTACTGGCACTGAAGCAAAAATCATGTCTTATGTTGTATGGTGTCATATTGGCTGCTAAAAAGCATCACTTCGGACTTCCACGAAAAACATAATTTCAGCAAACGTAGCACCACACGGCGCCTGTCTCTGCGATGCCTCATCAGGATGCTCATTGGTGCCGACAAACCGAATGTCTATTCCATGTGTAGAAGATTTACGTGACATTGGCACAATAGAACGAAATGTTTCTAGTTCCATCAGTGGATTAAATTATATTTATTAAATTAAGAAATGTAATTTAATTCACTGATTAATCAACATTCAAAATTAATTGTTTTTAACATTCGGTAAACATATTTTACGAAAATCATCTTGACAATTTTTAATAACAAATCCAGGGATATGGTGTTACAGCTATAACTTATATAATGATATTATATAATATATTATATAACTTATATAATAAGATACAATGAATGGTAAAATTTGTACTGTTCTGTTAAAATTCGTTTCTTTTTGTCTAACAAATCAAAATTTTATTTTCAGCGAATTATTTCTATAAATATCATAGGTCACCGAAATTACTTTACCGCACTAAAACATTTCCCTTTATAGTGATGAAATCATCTTTTATATTTCGATGAAAACAAAATCTTAACTGTATACAAATTTAAACAGTAACCATGTGTGAAATCGTATGGCAAGTTAATCAGTTATAAAACCAAAAGCGCTTCAGCACGTAGGTCCCCGCTCTGATACAACGCTTAATAAACCAACCGTATGTTCAGACGATTCTGAATGCCAAGTGCAAGAAAAATAGCGGCACTTGCCTCAGTGCTATAGTATGCTGTGCTTCTCCAGTAGCCCTTACATAAAAAACGTGATTTTCTATTAGTGCGCAGTGGGTACACATCAAAACTTCCTATGTTCTTTTGCTATTGAACGCGCTACGTGGTTCAGCACCTAGTACCACACGCATTGCAGGAATACAAACAAGCAAATCAACATAATATTTTTGAATATATTATAAATAATATTTAGTATATACCATATAAAAACGGGTAAAAATTATTGTCCCACCATAATTTTGCCAGGGTGTGCAGTGTGCGCATATGGACGGCAAGCCACTGATTTTTAAATTATATTTTCGAAATTTTAAGACTAAAAATTCTCGAAATTTTTTGTCTTAAAATTTCGAAAATAAAAATTCAATGATTAAAAATTTTCGAAATTTTTAGTCATCCCTTGCAGCATGACTGCACTAACGTAAGAGAATTTTCAAAAGGCTTCAAGTCGTTTTTTTTTTTTTTTTTTTTTTTTACAATAAAATAGTTGTTTCTTTCGTTCATGCTGAGATCATGACTAAGTCACTTTATTACAATTTTCATTGGTTTAGAATAAAAGTGAAGTCAGATAACGTTTCATTTACATCACATCCTATTGAAACGGCATCGTAATTCCAGCTTGTCAAAGAATTTTCTGCCTGACTCATAATCGCATTCTTCGAGCCGCAGCAAACAAGGCAAAGTTCACCATCGAATCGTGAGAATAGTGTCCGAGTTCATTTTGTTAGTAAAATGATTTTTTACTTTAAGGAACAAAGCACACACATATTTATTTGAGAAGAAGTATTTCATTGATTCATACCATTATCACGTTCGAAATAGAACAGAAGAAAAAAATGAAAAAGATAGTTTAAACGGCAAGGACAATTTAAATTATTAAAAATTGCATTAATTAATAGAATTAAAAATTAATATAATTGCAATATTTGTAAACAATCTTTTTTAAATCCTAATACTAATACCTTACTTACGCACTTATGAATTTTTTTATTATTAATTGATGAAAAACTGCATTTGTAGTTGTTGTTCTCGTGTGCCAGCTAGGTTGGCAAATTGGGATGCGCTGCTCCGCTTTTCCAACTGAACCGTATTCGGTGTGGAGTCCGACTTCTTCAACACACACACATGCCATAGGGACCCGTTTATAGGGTAGGCAACCATTCACACCTCATTCATACAAGGAAAGGACAAAGACAGGATAAATAGAGAGAGAAAGTACATCCCTGCCTGAATCGGGATTCGAACCCAGGACCTCCCTATCCGTAGTCAGGCACGCTGACCACTAGACATGTTGGCCAGCTGAATTTGTAGTTACTATCCATTTTCAAATGAAAATGATGGAAAAATTCATTCTTATTTTCCAAACGAAAACAACAGTTGTAAGTTCTTTTTTGACAAAAAGTTAGCCAAAATTCACATATAACAAGATCAGAGGAATAGCTCTATCACTCTAAGTTGTTTTTGTTGAATAAAACCAAACTGCTTACCTTACTGTGCACAAAGATGCCTTATCGGGATGCAACACAAGTCCTCTAACATTCAGTCCTTGAAAATATTTAGTATACCACTTAACTGTGATTGTTTTCTGTACTTCTAATTTGAATTCGTTTCCCAGTCTGAAAAAACAAAAGCTAGTTTCTTCGACACACCAATGTTCATACTAAAATATCTTTACTCCATTGGAGCATCAAAATGCAGCATCTGTGTTTGATCACCACTTGTGGTTTTAAAAATAATGAAGAGGTTATCATTTTTAAGTAAATTAAAAGTTTCTTTACTGACTATGGTGTTTAATTAAATTATAGGGAACGTAAACAGCAAATTACTTTTACTACGCAATTCTTCTGGTATAATTTTATGAAGGGCGGTGATTTTGGAAACAAATGAATTATTTCATATAACTTCCTTTAGTATATTTCACTATCTATTATAATCAATGGGATTCATTCTAGAATCGGGTACCACTTGGTTTGGCGATAAAATTTAATTTCTGGTAATCCTGGTAGCCCTATCTTTGTAAAGCTTTCGTGTAGCTGCCATCATGTTAGTCACTTCTTGGCGTCAAACAATTGTCAAAAATATCAAAAGATACTCGATTATAAACTTTTACCAATCGAGGTTTTTAGAGTGCGATAAGCTGATTTACAACGGCATCTTAAAAAGAATTGCAACTTCTATGAAATCCTACCAATCATCTGAATATGTGATGGACTATGGTAAGATGATATTCAGCGTCAACTTTATTTAGCTTTCTGTCTAACATTTATTACCTAATCAATTTGCTAAATAATTATCTAATTGATTTCAAAAACTAATTCATTATAGAATAAAATCATTAGTATTCCAATTCCAGCCAGTAATCATTTTTTCTATTACTTCTCATCGTGTAACTCGAGCATTTTAGAGAGACCACAGTTCATATACTCTTGTGCATGTTATATATAGTTATATTTTACTTCATCTCTCTCTCTTTAGAGGAACTAGCTGAAAAATATCTGCATTTTTTAATGGATTTTCCTATAGATTGTTGCACTACAATAACCTTGTAATTTTAAATGCATAATTATATTTTTTCTTGGTGCCACTTGATTAACAATCATTAATATTTCATGGTCACATTGAAAACAATACATAAGAAAAACTCCAATTTGCAAAATTTCTTTCGTTAAGTTTAATCTGACAAAATGTATAAATGCAGGAATTCACTATTACTATTCATAAAAAATGTAGATTTGCTTTTGTTAATGTTGTAGAATTCTTATTGAAAGTAAAATTAATGAATATTTTGAAGAGGGTAACATTTTATGGGATAATTTTAATAATTATATCTTTACGATCTTTATTCATTTATTATCTCAAGATTAAAATTATTAATTTGAAACACAAATTAAAAATTAATGTAAAATATATACTATATATCGAATGAATATTGCTAAAAAAATTAATATTGTGTTGTATACAAAGAAGTCCAGCAAACATCCTCTGTAATGACATATTGCATGAAATGGAGTTTGAGATAATAAGCTCTATTTTATTTATTTATTTATTTTAATTTTGATTGTTTGTTTCTGTAGTACCATGAACTGATGTACTGATATCTTTAACTACTTTAAATTACCCTAACTTAACCTTGCATTAACCGATTGTTGTGTTCCTTTAAATCAATGGATTTATAGTTGACACCTGACATACCGCCTACTTATTTAGTTTAGATTTTTCCAGAAGAAAACATTAATTTTCATGAGTTAAAAGAAAATTATTAAATTAATACCAAGAAAAAAGAAGCAGATCATACATTAAATGATTTTTTACGTATGGCTTACAGAATTAAAATTAACTAAAAAAATAATTAAAGCTTCTGACAGCTAGAAATTCTAGAGTAATACATAAAATTTGTGGGAACTCCCATTACGGTCCATATATGGCAGGATAGATGATTCGAAAATTTTCCCGGACTGTATTTCAGGGACAGCAGAATAGAAGATAGGTTGACATCAGACATTTGATGAGAAAGAAAGAACTGCGGTGATAAATTCAACTTCTGTGTTTCTTGCACAGTACATCTATCCTCCCCGAACAAGAGGGAAATACTCTTTAAACGTTTGAGCGCTTGTTTTGTAGTATTTCCTTTGAACGGTTCAATTTATGAAGTTTCTTTTGTCAAGAAAGACACGGCCAATTCCATCGAGAATTTGTCGCAATTTAAGAAACGAACAAGATAATCAGTTGAAATAATAAGAAAATTCAGAAAGTAAGACAAAAAATACTAAATAAGACAAAAAAGTAGAATTCCAAAGCGCAACCATTTCTAAAAACTCGGAAAAATATCTATAAAAAGAAACAATACCAGCAAAAAGAATCTAGAAGCCTGCATCTCGAAAAAATTGTAGGGAAACAAAACATGCTAAACTGGTAAAAGCTTTGCTTGCTTGGCTGAAAAAAATGAACATTCTTGTTGATTGTTTTGTCATTAAAAAAGAAAACCAACTGCTTTTCTAGAAGCTGAATATAAAAGATTTCAAAGCTTTGGAAAGACACGGTTTGAGTTTTAGAAAATTGTATAGTGAAGTGTAATCAATAAAATGAAAGTAAATGTTGTTTTAGGAATGTAGTTATTTGCATGAGCTTCTTATAGTGCATTATAAATAATTCTTTTTAATAATATTTTATTTATAAAAGAAAAATAGCATGGGTGAAAAAAAATCAATACACACACACATATAAAGTGGAATAAATTTGAAATTATAATGCAAATGCAATAATATATTTTAAGGACATTTAATTTCCAGTAATGAAAGGTATTTGTAAAAATATCGTAAAGAAGAATCGCTGTGCTTGAGACAATCTCGAGTGAATCTCAAGACTTCAAAGAGGTCGGGTCTCCTGGCTTACTGTACGATTTCTAATTTTCCTCTATATGATTATTTGTAAATATTAATGTAATGTATGAGGTGTGTTTGTTTAAAAGTAATAAATAATTAGATTAGAAACTCTTTTCTTATTTTGATAGGCCACCATATAAGAAATATGAAATTACTTATACATTGGTGTAATATTATAAAATTCATTTACAAGCTCAACTAAAGTGTCAACAAACACAGATCAAAAAAATGAGGCTTATGACAAAATTGATGTATTTCAAGACTACATTTTATTGTTCTGATATCTGTTTCGTATATTTTTATTGTATATTCTCATTCTACAGGTAATAATAATTTATTTTTACTTTATGTTATAATAATTTACTTTTCGCGATATACGTTGAAATTAAATGCTTGAAAAATAACCATTTAATTTTGCTGATTTCTAAAATGAGATAAAAATAGATATTAAGGGATTGCAAATAACTAAACACTCTAAATGAGATCACTTAAAAACACCTACTTCCTTTATGCTCATCTTTGGGAAGCTGAGATATTCCAGAATGACATTTGTTGTCATGTAAGTCATGAAGATCATGCAAATGGCAACCATAAAAAACCACACCCATCGCCGAATCGAAGATTTAGATTTAAAGATGTAGGACACACCAGCCGCGGAGAGATTATGTTGCACAAAACTCTTGGTGAGTTGATCTAGCTTCATTTCTTCGGGATACATCTGTGGGGAGCGAAAACAGTGGGTCACATAAAACTCATCATTAAAGCAAGAAATATCATTCTTAAAAGTCTTTCATCAGCTAAATGGGTTTATGTTTCTGATTAAACTTAAAGACTCCGTAAGAAAAAAAAAATATTTTCCAAAATAAAGTAACTTACTTTTAAACATGAAAGAAACTTTGTGCAAAGACATATAATCATATAATAGTTATTTTTAAATCTCATGCAGAACTCGTAAATTACATAATTCATTATTTAAGTATTAAACATTTACCTATTAAACCTTGCCTACCAACTTGTCTAGTGGTCAGCGCGCCTGACTACGGATAGGGTGGTCCTGGGTTCGAATCCCGGTTCAGACATGAATGTACTTTCTATCTATCCTGTCTTTGTCCTTTCCTTGTGTGAATAGTTGCCTACCCTATAAACGAGTCCCAATGGCATGTGTGTGTTCTGAAGAAGTCGGACTTCACACCAAATACGGTTCACTTGGAAAAGTGGAGCAACGCACCCCAATTTGCCAGCCTATCTGGCACACGAGAATAACAACAACAAACTACTAAACCTTTACAGTCTAAGAAATAAATCAGAGTTCTCAATTGTTAATTTTCATCGTAATCGAATGAAATTTAACGCGAATTTCTAAGTTGAATTCCATAACACTTCTGCACAATATATGATTATCCATATAAAATTATGAATTTATATAGGTTATTAAATTTATAAAAGTGATAATTTTTGCCATAAAATAATTTTGCTGGCTTTTATCTATTTGATTACTCGCTTATGTATTGAGAGCTTTTCAAGTTTTCCTTCTTTATGATGAGTAAATATGACCAACAATCTCTGAATATTATGTACAAAATGCTGAACAGCAATTGTTAGGTTATACAGGATGCTTGTGCAAATGATTGCGGTGTTGCGATCACACATTTCAAAGCGAGAGGATTCCTATAATTTTAAGCATCGAGAAATATATTGTCTTTTTGCTTTTTTCGTCTTTGAATTTTTCAAGTGAACTTCCTTGAGACGTGTGTAAATTCACAAAAAAAATCTTCCGTTAAGATAAAAAGTTGCGGATGTTGACATTTTTATATTATTTTAAGGTTATTTACTGAATAAAACACATCGACTCACTGTAATATTACATTTAAGTAGTTTTACAAAAGGAAGATCACCGAATGGAAATTACATGCTCCTTCCGAATGGAATTAAAAAAATTTAATGAGATATAGAAAAATTCAGTAAGAAATATTAACAACTAAGCATTTTCATTCTTTTAGATTATTTAAGTAACGCAAAGCTAAGAATATTTTATGTTTGTTTTAAACTTGAGTTCTACCATTTAAAAAAGGAAATTATTCCTTACAAAAAATAGTTACATTTTATTAGATTCAAGAAAGAGATTTCGCGCACTACGAATTTATAGGTTCTATAAAGACAAAATTAGACATTTGGTTATTTGGTTTCAACCAAAGTGCTCTAAATAAGTGTTGACAATAATAACTTAACGTTTTAACAGGTGTGTTTGTAAAAAAATTACATGCAATTATCTTATATATATATATATATATATATATATATATATATATATATATATATATATATATATATATATACAGTTTATTTCATATATAATAATTACATGTAAAAAAAAGCAAATCATATAAAAAATATATCTTCTATGGATACATCGAATTTATAGACATGCAATATGTAGAAATGTTGAAAAACCAAAAATTGTTTTTGGTTAATTAAATTTTAAGCTTAATCTAAATATTTTTACGTAATTTACAATGTATAAAAATAAGTTGAAGTAACTTTTGAAAAAGATTAATTACAATTACTGCTAGGCTGAAGCACACTCCTGGTTACTTCTGCTGTATAAAAGTTTTAAACATTTGCTTCCACTTTATATTATTTTTCCACGTATGCGAAGTTTTTTTTTATCCTCTGTGTTATCCTATTGTTATTAGGTTCCTGGTAACAAGAGAATTAAATTTTTAGAATAAAACATTCGCTGAAGTGCAGACCTTGCATAATAATTATTGACAAAAAAAAAACATTTATGAAGACGTAGTTAAGCTTCTTTCAATTGTTTTTCTCAAAGAAAATATTCAAAACACGAATATTTTCTAATTAACACTGTTCTACATCATTTACTTCATAATATATATATATATATATATATATATATATATATATATATATATATATAACGATTAGGTACATTTAATACATATGTTCAAAAAAATTCTAAACTAATAAAGAAATACAACTCAAAGAACTGATTCTAATTGCACACAATTTAGAATTAATTTAAATTCTAGAATTAATTTATTACAGTGAAGAAATAATACTTACCTCAAAGTATCGAAGGTCTTTGCATTACATTAATGTTCTTTTTATTTTCTGTTACGTTGAATATATTTGAAATTGCCTCGATTTTTTAAATAAATCTTTCATGAAATCTTTCATGATAATTACATCATAATTACAACTATTTAGTTACAATTTTACTTAATTGCAACCAAGATTTGGTACGCTTTCATTCTTTATTAAAGTAGTTTTTTACAAACTAGAACTATAGACGGAAAAGTTAGCCTTGAATTATCATTTAAATTCACCTTTCAAATATTTTTTGTAAATAATTTGAAAATAAATCTAGCAGAGAGGAAAGTCATTATAAAGTGATTAAACTAAATTAAATTGGAAAGAGTCGTTGATTCCCATTAACTTCACAAGAGTTAGTTTTACAAAATAAATCTGTAAAATTTTCAAAATTTCCTAAAAAAAAGTTTTTTTCAAGGTTTTCGTTCTTAAATTTTTCCTATCAATAAATGACCATATATGAATGATTGGAAAAGGGATTTCACACCATTCAGAAACCGTTGCAGAGAAATAAATCCTATGTCAGTAATTCGGTTTTCTCTTCTTGTTCGTAACCATCTTTTTTACTGTTCACTGCAAAGGAAAGCCTTGCTATGAGATTTCTAATTACATTTGCCGAAAATTTATGAATTCTATTTTTCATACAAATTCTATACTTCGTTTGGATATATATCAAATCAATTTTTCCAAAACTATTTTTGCATTCTATTCAAAAATCCAGTTTCATTTCTTTCAAGCTGATGATAAAGTTTTTCGGCATAAGTATTGCCTACAATATAGTTAGTAATATTATATAAATTTAAAATAAAGGGAAAATGTAACCGTAAAAATGAAATATTTACTAAAAAAAAAATTTATAGATCAGAAAGACAAAAATTTATCTCTCTATAATAGTAGATTTGTAAACATAAATTAGAAAATTACATATTAAAACTTCTCGTTCTCAATATGATTTTATACTTACCATTAACATTTTGCATGATAAAAGCCTGGAGTATTTTATGAAGGAATGTGTTACAAACAACGAAGGAGGATTGATAAGGACTTGCAAGTTAATATCGTAAATTAATTTCGATCTCAAAGATTCATCGTCAAAACATTAATCATTGAATTAATCAATTTTGAATTCAATTTTAATTCTAGTAACTCCAATCAACATCTCTTCAAATGAATGAAGCTTTTTAATTTCATGTCGCAACCACTTTTCGTAGAATGATCCGATTTGAGCGTAATAGTACGCCACTTTTAAACGACTAAATCAGTTTGTAACTAAATCAATACCAATTTCATCAAAAGGCCAGTGAGAATATAAAACACGCAATGGCAAAAGAAAACAATGAAAAGCGACGCTCTCATCTTCTCAGAACTAAAGATGTTAAGCTGATTATAATAACTAATGGAATTCATAAGGAGCTTGTTCCGCAAACAATTAGCGCCCCTTTTTCGTATCCTCTTCATGCAAAGTCACGCAGAGTTCAATATTGCACTTAAAAGCCTTTGGTCACGAGTAGTCAGTCTTTAGGTTCCATTTTAAAGTCGTCAAAGGCATAAATTATATTATGTGTTGGCAACGCGATACTCAGTTTTTTTCCCAGATATATAGAGGTATGATATTGATTTGAAACTATATGAATCTAATAAGAAAACTCCTTTAAAACTCGTGGTTTTTATTTTTGATGATTTAAAGGAATAAACATATTGCCTGCTACTTGAAGTAAACTTTTAATGTAATATCACATGTTATCTGCCATAATGCAAATCCTGTAAATGTTGTGTCGATGATGTTATATTTCTGTCAAATTTTCAATTTCAAACAAGTATTAAAGTTCAATTCAGTTTTCAAAATTTGACACAATTCTGTCTGGTGGAACCTAAGGTGCTTCATCGCGTTTAATCAAGTGATTGATCTGTGCTTTGATCATGTATCATGTGTTTGATTTTTACGTAAGGTCTGAATTTTTTTCGCGACGAAGAAATGTTACCAAGACGTTTGTGTATTGTGACGTTTCACGATGACGATTGTCAAAACAGAATTTTCTACACAATAAAAAACAGATTGCACAAGAAAATCAGTCAAAAAATCACCAAACTCAGAATTTGACATGATCGAGGTTAAATGAGATTTCATTTTCAAAAGAATGACAAGAGTAGGACCGATGGATTACCAAGACATTTTCCTAATTTTTATGATCCGATTCTTAGCATGATTAAAGGTGGGGCAAATAAAAAATAGAAATTAGCTCATGAATTCTGAAAGGACTTGCAATAAAACCAACCATCCATAAAAACAGTAAGAGACGCTATAAAAAAATTTGTTGATAAATAATAATTGCGTACTTTAAGGAGTTCCCAAATGATTCTTGTCCTATGGGACGATACTATCTCAACGTTATGACTCTTCTTTTGGATAAATTAACAATTGGATTGAAAATTTGTAGAACACTCAGGATCAATTCTTTTGCATGTCGATCACACAAATATATCAGGTCTAATTCATATACACATCCATGAGATCTCCGAAATTCAAATGTCCATGGATATCCAAAATTTGGATGTCCATTAAATATCATGAAATAACATCATTAACATTTGGATATTGCATCCCATAGACCCTTGAAAATTGGATATCCAAATTTTGTAAGAGCTAGACATCAAAAATCTAGATATCATCAAGCATTGCACATTCATTGAAAGCTGTACTTTATTTTAAAGTACAGAATTCTATGTTACAAATACTAATTCTAAATCTACTTCCAATGTAACAAAGTTAATAAATTCTGAAAGCAGTATTAATATAAATTGTATGATTATATTAAATTAATATAAAGCGGCAACGATCATCTCTAATTGAATATCTTTATTTGAATGTCTATTATAACACAGATTACATATGAGGTAAGTAGATTTTAAAAAAAAATTTGGGAATATTTTCTGAGGTATCCAATATTTGAATACTTTACTTTATTCTGTTATGAATGTTATAATTTCTGATTAAACAGACTGTTTTCTTTTCTTCAAAATATTAATTCTAAATTTTCGTACAATATAAGCTATGAGACCGGTATTGTTCCTCAAAAATTTGCTTCATTTTTAAAGCTAAAATGAGTACTATATTATTAATTAATAAATGAGATTAAATTTTTAATTAGAAAGTTTTTTCAGAGAAAAGTAACAATTTTTATTATTTATTTTAATATAAACAATTATTATGCTATTACAAGCTAGTGTATACTTTTTCAATTATGTTTATGCTTGGTCATTGCTTATTAGCCATCATAATATAAAATGTTTGAAAATATTTTAAGGCACTCATAAATAAAATTGTTTTAAATTACAAATTCTGTATAATACAGAATTACTCTTGTGGATATTTAATGTCCTTATGAATTCAAAAATTTGTAATTAGGCTTTCTTTAGCAAACAAATTATATCATTCTCAGTGATGAAAATAATTTTTAGTTAATTATTACCAAGTTTTAATCCAAATAAATATTAAAATGTAGTGAATTATACGCATAAAAAGCTGTAAGACTTTAAAATTTTATTGCCATCACCATAATAATAATAATTATTCAAATTAATCTATTCATATGCGTTTAACTACACATTCCTCTCTGCAGCAGACACCCACCTTAAATTTTTTATATTATATGTAATGCAGAAGCCAAAAAGAGTGACTCGGCACAGGTACCGTATAATCCATGTGCCAAATTCTGAGATTGGCGAATTTTCTTATGAACTCGTTTTTGTTACGTCATACATATGGAGACCTATAAGAATTATGCAGAAAATTCTATTTTGGTAATAACATTATCATTGGTAATAACATCATATTTACATCATCATCACGATACTTCATCTTGGCAACATTTCTTCATCGCAAAAAACATTCAGAATTCGGAATCATGGCACCTGTGCCCTGAAATCTAAGAAAACAAGAATGTTTCCTCAAAGTAACAGCCATGTATCGTGCATAGTTTTATATTGTTGGCAAAACTTTGTGTTTGGTGTCATTTTTTCCCCTGGATTTTGCACGTTATTTTATTATATATCTTCTGGGTTCGCATTTCTAGGTTTCGTTGATGCAGTTACAAATAAGAAAAAAATAGAAATTCGAAGCAAATATTGAACTTAATATTGAGTGTCATGCATCAAAAATACCATCGAGGAAGTCGCAACCTTCTCTCTTATATTGTGTTGAATTTCTCTATTTAAAATAAAAATTTACTAATAATTATTATTTATCACTAAAGAGTTCAGATTATACGGTAATCTTGTGTTGCTAACTATATTGTTCATAAAACAGGGTAAATATTTTGTTAAAATATATTCTTGTGCATTCTAGCATTAAAATAGAGGATTACAATTTTTATCATTCTTAAAATTGATGAAAATTCAAGTTATAAATTTTGTCTCACTTTACTGAATTGAGTTACATTCTAAAAACTAGGTGATTTTTATTTAAATAAACTTACTGCATAGGGACAGTCAAGTATTGAATTAAAACCTTTCTCTTCTAATTAATAATTTCCTGAGTAATTTGTATTCTCCGTTATATATGTGTACAAATTAATATCACACTATTTATATATGTTTTCTTTGAATGTTGAAGTGCATGTATTGAATTCAAATTATTATTTTGTTGACAAAAGCAGAAAAAATTATCTTTTCTTTGATTGTTGTTTAATTTTTTATAATTGGTTAGTGTGTTTTGTAAAGATAACTTGAGAAAATCTCAATCTTACACAATGTGAGCTATAAGCCAAAACTATAAAGCAACTATAAGCAGTTTTTTATTGTATCTATCTTATTTTGTAAAGCAAGTTACTTTTTTTAGAATAAACATCAACACATTTCACGGAAGAAAAATTTATAGTTTTTAAAAACAAGACAAGAGAGTGGAAATATTTGTCACTTACGTTAAGTGTAATGTATGTATATTAATTTTGAATCTTAAATATGTAAGGAAATATGCTTTTAATTCATTGGTTGTGTATCATATGTTTTTGCAATATAAATGTGTATTGCTCTTAAAACTAATTTAGTTTACTTTTGGACATTTATTCATGATGAAAGATGCTTTAAAATATTTTCCCTTCATTATGTGTAATTCAGCTATCCTTCTAATGTCTCCTTATTTTGTTATTTTAAGTAGCAAATTATGTATATTATATTTATTTTATCAATTATATTTATTTTTCCTATCATTTACTGACCATATTTTCCTCATCATTGATCTCTTAATTTCGAATATTTTTTTAAATAGTCTATTTTTAAAGAGACATATGACTACTTGTGTAAGTTTCATGTAGGAACTTTTTCTATTTATTTCTGGCTATTAAACATATTTCTGACATTTTTTCAGTTAATTTGTATAATTATAAAGTTAATTTATAGTTAAAGAAGTTAATTTATAGTTATTGACAATTTTTCATGAAAGTAAATTGTAAATTGCGATTGCAATTAACAATGTAAATTGCGTTTTAATTCACAATTGATGATTATTGCACATTTTTTTATGTAATGTAATGTTAGTAATGTTTTTTATGAAATGCATTTTTATTATTTTTCTTGCATTAGAGAAGCTGGTTGCTTAGTTCGTATGTGTCGCCATCTAGATGGCTTATTATCTACTGCGCCGAGCGAAGTAGATGTTTTTTTATTCCTTTCTTTGTCTCGTCCTTTTTTTTTTTTTTTTTTTTTTTTTTTAGAAATTAAAAATCTAAGATTAATAAATTTAATAATTAATTTCCTAATTAAGATAAGCTTATTTGAATTTGTGACGATTAAGATAATTTGATAAAAGTGATTAAGAAAATGTTACATGGAGTCGAAACCCGTGGAAACCAGTTATTAGATTATTATTATTTAGATTATGAATTTTATTTAATTTTTAATGTAAATAAGTAACAGAATACAACAGTATTTAATTTCATTAAATACTTTGTTTTGGATTGCATGAAAATACATTTATCTATTTTATTGTTTGCATACATTTATTTATTTTATTGTCATTCTATTCGAAATAAAATCGATAGAACCAAACGAAACTGAGGTTCCTTTGAATATAAAATAATAAATTGTAATTGTAATATAAAATTATAATTCCTTTGAATATAAAATAATACCTTTGAATAAATTGAAAAGAAAACGCTCAACAATTGGGTGTTTATTAACAAAAATATTATATAAGGTTAACGAGCAGCTCGAATTAGAAATTATTGATAAAGAACGAACTTTTACAAGTTATGCGAAATATTAGAGCTAACTTTTTAATGTGCCTGCAAATTGAAAATTATATCAATGACTTAAATCAACTAGAAGCAGAAATAAATTTGAGTCAGGAAATTACGGAAAAAATAATTGCTGTTAAATTAAAAATAAATACTTATTTGAAATCAGAACCAAAATTGTTGTTGTCGTGTGACAGGCGCAAAAAGAAAAGGTTTGTCATATGGGACAAAGGACATGGAGCACTACCCTGGCCTACAGCTTTTTCCGTATAAATATCAATTTTCATATATCGATATCACATCGATAAATCCTATGAAAATACGAATATTCATGTATCGATTCAATGTATCGAAATATCAATATTCATATAACGTAGTGAAATATGAATATTCATAATGTAATGTCATATATGAATATGAATATTCATAAATCGTATCGGAATATCAATATTCATATGGGAATATGAATATTCATATATGGATATCATACCGATTATAGAAATATGAACATTCATATATCGATGAATGAATAATCATATTAATCGTATCGATGTATTAATCGAATCGATATATTCATATATCGATTAAGCGTATCGAAATGTGAACATTCATATATTGATTAAACGTATAGATATATTCATATATCGATATGACAATATTCATATATCGATATCACATCGATTAATCGTATCGAAATATAAATATTCATATATCGATTGATCGTATCGAAATATGAATATTCATATAGCGATTAATCGCATCGAAATATTAATATTCATATAGCGATTAATCGTATTGAAATATATCATATATCAATTAATCGTATGGAAATACTCATATATCGAAATCAAATCGATTAATCGTATCAAAATATTCATATATCGATTAATCGTATCGAAATATATATAATATCGGAATAGAATACTTATAACATCGGAATTAATATATAGTATCGAAATATCAATATTCATATATCGATATCATATCGAAATAAATAAATAATCGTATCGAAATAAATAAACGATTAATCGTGTAATGTAACGATTAATCGTATCGAAATATTCATATTTCGATATCATAATGATCAATTGTATCGAAATATGAATATTGTTACATCGAATAATCATATCGAAATATCAATATCCATATATCGATTAAACGTATTGAAATATTCATACAGCGATATCATATCGATTAATCGTATCGAAATATCTATATTCACATATCGATTAATCGTATCGAAATTCACGTATCGATTAATCTTATCGGAATTAACACATCGATTAATCGTATCGAAATATCAAGATTCACATATAGATAAATCGTATCGAAATATCCATATTCACATATCGATGAATCGTATGGGAATATCGATTTTCATACATCGATTAATCGTATCGAAATATCGATATTACATGGATTAATCGTATCGATATTCGTATATCAATTAATCGTATCGAAATATTGCCATTCACATATCGATTAATCGTATCGGATTTCACATATTGATTAATCGTATCGAAATATCGATATTCATATACCGATTAATCGTATCGATATTCATATATCGATTAATCGTAGCGAAACCCGACATTCACATATCGATTAATCGTATCGAAATATCGACATTCTCATATCGATTAATCGATATGTATTGCGATACGATTAATCGAATCACATATCGATTGATCGTATCGATATTCATATATCCATTAATCGTATCGAAATATCGATATTCATACATCTATTAATCGTATCGAAATATCAATATTCATACATCTATTAATCGTATCGAAATATCCATATTCATATATCGCTTAACTGAATCGAAATATCGATTAATCTTATCGAAATTCAAATAACGACTAATGGTATCGAAATATCGTTATTCATATATCGATTAATCGTATCGAAATATCGATAAATCATATCGCATTTCAAATATTGATTAATCGTATCGAAATATCCATATTCATATATAGATTAATCGTATCGGTTTTCAAATATCGATTAATCGTATTCAAATATCAATATTCATATGGCGATTAATCGTATCGCATGTCAAATATCGATTAATCGTATCGAAATATCCATATATCGATTAATCGTATCGAAATATTCATATATCGATTAATCGTACCGGATTTCAAATATCGATTAATCGTACGGAAATATCCATATTCATATATCGATTAATCGTATCGCATTTTAAATATAGATTAATCGTATCGATATTCAGATATCGTTTAATCGTATCGAAATATCCATATTCATATATCGATTAATCGTATCGCATTTCAAATATCGATTAATCGTTTCTCATCTCAAATATCGATTAATCGTATCGAAATATCCATATTCATTTATCGATTAATCGTATCGAAATATCCATATTCATATATCGATTATAGTATCGAAATATATATAGTATCGATATATATATTATAGTATCGAAATATATATATTATAGTATCGTATATATTATAATAATATATTCATTTATCGATTAATCGTATCGAAATATCCATATTCATATATCATTTCAAATATCGATTAATCGTATCGAGATTATCCATATATCGATTATCGAAATATCAACATATATCGATTAATCGTATGGGATTTCAAATATCGATTAATCGTATCGATATATCCATATTCATATATCGATTAATCGTATCGAAATATCCATATTCATATATCGATTAATCGTATCGAATTTCAAATATCGATTAATCGTATCGAAATATCCATATTCATAAATCGATTAATCGTATCGAAATATATCGATTAATCGTATCGGATTTCAAATATCGATTAATCGTATCGAAATATCCATATTCATATATCGATTAATCGTATCGCATTTCAAATATCGATTAATCGTATCGAAATATCCATATTCATATATCGATTAATCGTATCGCATTTCAAATATCGATTAATCGTATCGAAATATCCATATTCATATATCGATTAATCGTATCGAAATATCCATATTCATATATCGATTAATCGTATCGAATTTCAAATATCGATTAATCGTATCGAAATATCCATATTCATATATCGATTAATCGTATCGAAATATTCATATATCGATTAATCGTATCGCATTTCAAATATCGATTAATCGTATCGAAATATCCATATTCGATACGATTAATCGATATTTGAATCGATTACTCGTATCGAAATATCCATATTCATATATCGATTAATCGTATCGATATCCATACAACTTTAATCGTATCGAAATATCCATATTCATATATCGATTAATCGTATCGGATTTCAAATATCCTTTAATCGTACGGAAATATCCATATTCATATATCGATTAATCGTATCGCATTTTAAATATAGATTAATCGTATCGATATTCAGATATCGTTTAATCGTATCGAAATATCCATATTCATATATCGATTAATCGTTACGGAAATATCGATTAATCGTATCGAAATATCCATATTCATTTATCGATTAATCGTATCGAAATATTCATATATCGATTAATCGTATCGAAATATCCATAGTCATATATCATTTCAAATATCGATTAATCGTATCGAGATTATCAATATATCGTTTATTGAAATATCAACATATATCGATTAATCGTATGGGATTTCAAATATCGATTAATCGTATCGATATATCCATATATCGATTAATCGTTTCAAAATATCCATATATCGATTAATCGTATCGAAATATCCATATTCTTATATCGATTAATCGCATCGGATATCAAATATCGATTAATCGTATCGAAATATCCATGTTCATATATCGATTAATCGTATCGAAATACCCATATTCAAACATCGATTAATCGTATCGAAATATCGTTATTCAAACATCGATTAATCGTATCGAAATATCGTTATTCATATATCGATTAATCGTATCGAAATATCGTTATTCATATATCGATTAATCGTATCGTATTTCAAATATTGATTAATCGTATCGAAATATCCATATTCACGCATCCATCGTATCTAAATTAGATTATTCTTTACCATACCGTGCGTAGATTATTATATGTAGATTTTTTTTTTTAATTACACTTTGCTTATAACGAGATTTACATTATATGAGAGTTATGTTTAAATTAATTACATACCATTTTAATTAATTTATTCATACCATAGCATACGCGTACTCTATTCAATTTTTTTACGCAAATAATTTCACTCTTATTAATTTCTTATTTTAATCTAAGGTGTGATAATTTATTTTTTCTATCTTGAAAATTGCCGATACACAGTGAGTGTGAGAAATATTGCTCTTATTTAATTATTAATTTTTTTTCACGTTGTACTTGTTACGTTTTAAATTAATTATTTTTACCGACTTTTTTTTATAATAATTTTCAACTATTATAAATTTTCAACTATATTAAAAGCTGGAATTCTTATTATTTGGTTATTATGAATGTGTTTTGAAATAAATAAAACAACAGTTTAACAAATTTTATTAACATTGTCACAAGCAAGAATCAGTGTAACTTAAACAAAAATAAAAAATGGAAATATTTTAATAATATTTGTAAATCGTATGGCTGCAAAAAAAAATTTTGAATTACATATCCTTTACTACAAACTTTTCTACAGCACTTTGATATGCAATATATAATGTAGGGAAAGTTTATCCCCACCTCGAAATTTTGCAGCTGTTTCCCCATTTCAAACACAATAATGATTAATTTGATTACAATAAATTAAAATTTATATACAATCTCAATGCAATTTTTAGTTCATTCACAACTTAATGCAACACGCAAAATTTACAACACTTATATTATTATTACTTATATTATTATTACAACACTTATATTATTATTACAACACTAATTTTACAATTTTACAACACTAATTTTACAATTTTACAACATTCCTAATTTTACAACACTTATTATAATTTTTCGTTAAAAAAATTAATTAAAATCTCGATATTATATTCAAAATTGTCTTTTATATATTAAAATGTTTTCTCTTTTTTAATATTAGTTCTTTGTGAACAGAATTGATTTTGAAAATTTTCACTGGATACACCAGTGAATTTCACATTTTCCATTTAAAATTATCTTACAATGCATTTTCTTACAATGCACTGATACAGCTATTATGAATCGAGGTTTCTGGCTTAGTTAATTTATCGATGAATTCTTTCAACGACAACTCTTCAGAAGCTCCCGTAATACGACTCATTTTCGCTGTTTAATCGCATGCATTTTTTTTTCTATCGACTTCGATGGTGGCTTTTTACTTCAGAAAAATAGATTAAGTATGGATTGAGATAAGAAAATGGAAATAGATTAAGATGCTGAAAATAAAAAACACTACTAACCATCAACTTCATTCATTACAAAAATTCGTAAAATCCAACGTCGTTCAGGACAGCAGTTCCTTACACCATGCTTCTAATTGATTGATGAAGAGGAGTAAAAATATTTCAAATGTCCTACATCATCCCCGAAATCATGGAAATATCTATTAATAAATAAATATGCTTTAGCATTGATTGATATTTAATTATCAAGACTATTTGATTAACTTGATACGAATCTATATTTATTTGCAAATTTTACACACACCATATTAGTCTTAAGGCGTTCTATTTTATATTGATATTTAAATATTTGTACTTTAAAGAACAAATTTTTGTAATTTATTATTATTTAAGAAATTTTTCTTAATAGTAATCGAAAATATTCGCTATCATAAGTTAATCTGCACTAAAAATAAAGTATACATATTTCACTTCTCCATACCCACCAATTGATTACAAAAAATAGGTTATTTTTAAAGCATGCCATAGTTTGCATAGTATTTTAACAGAATATTATGCGCACTTATTCTCTAACCATGACCGAAACTATTGTCAAAGGAGTGACCTAGATGCAGAAAAAATCCTAACTTTAGACTACCTAGGAGTAGCCTAAATGCAGAAAAAACTTAACTTCAACTCCTAAACTAAAGACAGAAAAATGCTTGAAAATGAATGCATATTTTGGAACATCAATACAGCGAAAATGATAAGCATTTACAAATAGCACGTCTTCTTCACCCTCTCCCCCCAAAAAAATGCTGACATTTTTATTTAAGGTTGATACCAAACTGTTAATCACATATTTAGGGGAGAAAAAAATAATTGTTCTTAATTAGTAACTAAAGTTAAACCAATTTGATATGACGATAAAAATACAGTTAAAATAGGACTGAATTTTTGTATTGGTCTGAGAACATGAAAAAGAATTTGATAACTATTCAGATATACATTTAATAATTTAGTTTAATGGTTAATTTTGCTAAGTGGTTAATTTCGCTAAATATATCGCAAAAAAATTCTAAATGAACATTTTCATTTTAATGCAAATAAAAACAAAAAAAAACTTCCAATTCATTTCATTTTTTAGTCAGTTTCATTCAGAGGAAAATTACAGCTCTCAACAATATTAATGTTTTCACTTAAAAGGTGATGATTCTGTTTAATACTGAAGTGGATGACAATGGTTGAAAAAATGAACTGATTGGTTATAAAATTATTTTTTATTTTACACAATACCGTGATTTATTTTTAAAATTTGGCAATACTTATACTTATATATATATATATATATATATATATATATATATATATATATATATATATATATATATATATATATATATATATATATATATATATATATATATATATATATATATATATATATATATTCCTTCATATTCTAATAATATAAATGTTTTTTTATATAGTACACTGCAATAAAGTTAAAAGGACACCATGGGTTTAGATACTTACAGACAAAATGAAAAATTTAATCATAAACGATTAATTAACTATTGCAGGAAGCAGGAGTTACTTAACTAAATTTATAATATTTAATCTAAACCAATACTATTATAACATAAACATAAATTAACTATTTCTATAAACTTAATTTATAATTCTAATTATGAACTAAATCTAAGTAAAAAGGAAATTAAATATGTGAACTCCAACCTTTTCCAATAAATATAATGACAATTTAAGTTTTTCTATTTCCGAAATATTACAGTACAAAACATTATGTGGACCCACATTTACTCAAAAAGAAAATACTTGTTATAATCAAATTTGTTGTTTCAATTATTTTTTATTCAATTATTCTTCCATGAGAACAGAAAATCTTCATGCGAAGAAAAAAATACATGTATTAAGTTTTCTTCTTTGCGAAATTTTTGGTAAACCATATAATCGATTTCATCAAAACATTATCACAAATCATCAGATCTATTATAAGGATTAAATTTATGGAATTTACATTTATTTTTCATATCAAAAATCCACCTTTTTTTCAAAAAGTTGGTGTTTTTTTGAAGAAAGAAACGAACTGGAAAGAAAAGGACATTTAAAGTCCAACTGTATTACGAGTACTGTCCTCACATCGTAAATTTACTTCACTTTTTGTATGATAAACCGCAAATGAAGGAAACAAGCAATCTAAATCCCGAATGGGACAAGAATGTTTCGTTTCCTGGCTCACATAAAATCTAAATTTCTTTGCCAGCAATATACGAGATATTATGCCTTGCTTTGTTTACCAATTTAAGTAATTATTTTAACTTTTTAAATATGTCTCTCAGCATGATTCATGGTTTCTATACCTTTTTGATGCGATCAAGTACGAAATTCCAATAAGAATATTATTCTGGCAGAAAACAAGGATTTCTCGGTATTAAAAAGGTAAATTGGTGGACTACAGTAGAAAAATTTATATAATCATCTCATATGCTCTAAACTTAATGAATTTAAAGGTTTTGTAACATAATATTAGAATATTTTAAGCACAATACACAATTTAAATAAATGAATAAACAATTGAATTGTTTCAAAAATAGGGGAAATTAAGCTTAATTTTGTGTAGAAAAAGTATCGTCGAAAAAATGGGATAAGAAATTTAGCTAGAGCAGAAGTTCCAAACCGGGGAGGGGGGGACATAGAGAGATGCCAAGGGGAGCAAAAAACGTTTGAACTTTTTTCTTTCAACCACTAAGGCAAACAGACAAGAAAAAGCAACAGAAATCAACAAATATTAAGATATAACAATAACAAATAACATTTAAATGTAATGCTTAATTTACACGCATAAAATCAATGAAATTAAATATCATACCTATTCACTTATTTTGTCACTATTTCAAGAACATGAACTTACTTTATACAGCCCTGGAGCTGTCCTTGATTCTTTGAAGGCGAAGGATGTCATGGACCTGGTATGATTCAGACCAGGGAATTAGAAAGGTGAGGAAGAAAACTATTTCAAAACTCCACGTCGTTGCAAGTTTCGACAAGTCACAACATAAAACTCGCGTGCACCCCCCGCCGCAGCTCCGCTAAACACTAATTACTTAGAAAACAGTTGTGTACTTACTGGACGCGCATGAGCATGTGTGAAATTCATTCCCGCATATTTGCGACAAATTTAACATTTCGTAGTATATTTTTGTTGAAAAATCAGTTTGAGTGTGCAAAATTATTGGGTCTCACTATTAAAAGGTAAGTTTGTGTTTACAAGCTTTAGTTAGCATTTTTATTTAATTTATTAAATTGGTGACAGAGCGGAGTCGTGTTCATCAATCGTCATTGTGACTGCTTGTTTTAAGTGGAAAATAGCAACGAAAAGAAGAAAATTTTCAGAAGATTACTTTAAATTTGGATTTACTTTCTTAGAAAAATACGAGTAACAATTGCTTCAGTGTGTGATATGTATGGAAGTTTTAAGTAATGATAGCATGAGGCCCAATCGCTTTGAAAGGCATATTTGAAGCAACAGCATCCTATTCCGATTTTCAATATCAAAGAGTTTTTATCTTCTAAAGCAGAGTCACTCAAGCGGATGAGATTGGATAAATCGAGAATTTATCACACAGGTGTAATGCCGTATCTCAAAGATTAATTTAAAATAGCTTTTATGACAGCAAAGCAAAAGAGAAACCTCATACTATAGGTAAAGAAATAATAAAACCATATGTCCTAAAAGCCACGCAGATAATTTTAGAAGATGCAGAACAAAAATTAAGTCTATTTTTCTTTCAAATAACACAATCAAGCGTAGAATCGATAACATTGCAACAGACATAAAGTCACAAAGAATTATCAAAGTAAAATTATCGCTATTTTTTGCCATTAGTTTCGATGAATCCACCGACATCGTTAATTATGACCAGTTCTTTCTTTATTGTGCACATTCCCAATCTTTGACAGCATGTACTACATCTGAAAATATATTTAATTCAAGATCAAATTTTGTGATTTCATATTGAAAATGATTTGGATTGGAATAAGCTCATTGGACGTTGCACAGATAACGCACCTGCAATGATATGTTGTCGATCGGGCTTAGCTAAAAAGCACAAAGAAAAAATCCTTCAATGGTTAATACACATTGTATTATTGATAGATAAGCTTTGGCTTCCAAAACTCACATTCCCACAGAAATTACGCCAGACTTTGGACTCGGCTATAAGGATTGTAAACTACATCAAGAGCAGAACTTCGAACAAAACATCGGTTATTAAACCGAAGTAACAACATCGGTTATTTACTTTAATTTGCGAGGATCTCGGTTCTTATCACGAAGTTCTTCTGTTCCATACAGAAGTATCCTGGCTATCCAAAGGCAACGTGTTGGCTGGGCTTTATTAATTGAAAGAAGGTTTGTGGCTCAATGGTCATTTTTTGCACATGAGGGCTAATTAGACCGGGGCCTACTGTTTAAAGTGGATTCCGAACCACTACAAACATCCATACGCAAGGTGGGATTTGAACCCACGAACTGTTGAACCGAAGGCAAAAGCGCTAACCATTCAGCTGCCAGCGAATTGAAAGAGGTAATTGTTTTTCTTGAGTTAAAAGAAAAACACGATGTTTTCACAATGCTCAAACGTGACACATTTCAGTGAAGGTTGGCCTATTTAACTGATTTTGGAATCAAAAATTAATTTAAATTATTATTAATTTAAAATTATTGAATTTTTTATTAAAAAAAACATTTATTAATTTTAATTTAAATTTCTAATATTTGTTTATTAGAACTAAAATTAAAGGCGTAAAAAAAGTTCATAATGTGCGTTTTTTGTATATATTGAAAAAGTAATGGGGGTGAGGACGTGAAAACATTAATAGTCTGGGGAGCCTCAACAAAAAAAGGTTAGGAAACTCATTGCTGGACAATTATTTTTAATTTGATTTGATTCATTCTGTTTTGTGTTACTGCACAAATTTTAGTCCTATGCATGCCTTAATCTTATCAAAAATGTACTTAACTTCAGCTTTTAGATCGTGTAAGCTTGCAAACTTTTATTTATTTATATATTGTATCTAACATAATATTTTTAATTATCTATCATGAAATTAATAGCATATATAACAAATTCTAGATACCAATTTGGCTAAACTGAGTATTAGGGTCACACCTCGTAAATCTCAGAAGGTCGCCACGGTCTGAGCAAAAAGTCGCCAAATCGGTAAAATTTGGCGATTATTTTTCATCGCCAAGTTTTTTCGCCATAAAATCACCAAAAGCGATTAGTCGCCAAATATGTCACTATGCATATCGTCCGAATACCCCGGAAACGCTAGCCATTTTTATTTTGGATTTTTTTATCGGCTGTAAAGAGCGGTAATTTAAATCTTGTTTTTTCATATTTATATTTTATTTCACTTCGGATGTAGCGTGTAATATAAATATTATCTTTTATGTACACATTTTTTTATTTCGGGTCGGATATAGTGCCGGAATTTCAATCCTATCTATTTGTTTTATTTCGCTGTGTGGATATTGTGCCGAAATTTCAATAATGTCTTTTATATTCCTTTTGTATTTCGCTGAGAATATAGCGAAGGAATTTCTATCCTGTCTTTTATATTCGTTTTGTTTTTTGCTGTGGGTATAGCGCCGGATTTTCAATCCCGTATTTTATTTTCAATTTTGATTTTGCTGTGCGTGTAGAGAGCCTGGTGAAAAATGTAGGTAAGAATTTTATTTTATTTTCTGCAGGCATGCTGAATTCCTAGAAGTGTATGTATTTAAATTTCCAATAATAAACGAAACTATAAAATCTATGCTCTGAAATTATTCTAGATTTGTTTACTTTTCTGTAGTAATGATTTGTAACATTCTGTGTTTAATAGCTGACAGGATAGAAATTCCTTCGCTATATTCTCAGCGAAATACAAAAGGAATATAAAAGACATTATTGAAATTTCGGCACAATATCCACACAGCGAAATAAAACAAATAGATAGGATTGAAATTCCGGCACTATATCCGACCCGAAATAAAAAAATGTGTACATAAAGATAATATTTATATTACGCTACATCAAGTGAAATAAAATATAAATATGAAAAACAAGATTTAAATTACCGCTCTTTAAGCCGATAAAAAAATCCAAATAAAATGGCTAGTTTCCAGACGATATGCATAGTGACTATTTGGCGACTAATCGCTTTTGGTGATTTTATGGCGAAAAAACTTGGCGATGAAAAATAATCGCTAAATTTTACCGATTTGGCGACTTTTTGCTCAGACCGTGGCGACCTTTTGAGATTTACGAGGTGTGACCGTAATACTCAGTTTAGCCAAATAACTTTACTTGAATCAATTTTTAATAAATCTCCTTGACTATAGTGCAAACAGAAATTCTTCTGTCCTGATAACATTTCACTTTAACTGCTGCAGCCGTGTTTAGTAAATATTCTCTAGTATTATGCTGGGTCAAAATTCAAACTCATTACCTTCTGATGATGAGATTGTTATTATGGGAGGGACTGGTTGATCAACAAATTGTATGAATTAGATTAAATTAAATTTTTATGTCAATTTTATTTCAAGGAATTATTTCTTAACAAAAGGAATTCTATAAAATATAGCTAAGATAAAATTAAAATTACTGAAAAGGTATATTAGTTCCTCCATCATGTAAAATATGCCAGACCTATACAATGTAACATGGCACTCACACTTTTGCTTGAAAACTACACATCTTTGTTAAGTTCGAAAGAAAAGCTCTTCAAAGAGATATGGGGAATTAAAAATGTAGATTCACTAATCGTTTATTTGTCACTAAACTCTTATTTGACTTGAACTAATAAGGTCAGAAGCAACAATTTCAGGATTTCAAGCCACTGAGTTGGGAAACACAAACTATTGAGCCGAATACCGGAATGATAAACATTTTGATGAAAGGTAGTTTACTTTATTGATTTTTCACCATTTTACATAAAAAAAAATTCAATGTATCAAGTTTAAAAGTTATAATTTTATTAGATAATGGTATATCATTATAAATAATTATAAAATATAACTGTTAAAAATTTCCTTCTGACTTAATCATTGAATCAACTTGAGGTTAAAACTATCATTTACTGTTCAATATAATATTTAGATTAACTAAAAATCTTGAATAGGTATTCGGCTCACTTATTATGATTTGTAAGGTTAGTTTTGAAATAAATGATTTGCTCTAATTTCCTAATTTTATCTCCCTACTATTAAAATTAAATATAGGGTAATTTTGTTAATTTTTTTTTCTTTCTCTCTCTGACTGTACACAAAAGAACATTTTATTGAGTTCTATTTTGTTTATGAAAAGATAATAGGACAAACTTATTTTTTAAAAATTTAATAAATTTCCACTTCTTTTAAAAAAAAATAAATATTTTGAGGCATTATTTATTAACATTCCTTTTAGCATGAGTATAGCATAAAACATACATTGGAAACATAGTTCTTTGTAAACTATTTAATCTAAATTTTTTAAGCAGTAAACATTGAAATTTAATCATTATATAATGCTTAAATAAGTATTTTTTTTTTCCTAAATGTTTATATTTCTATGGATTTTCATTAAAATCATTATGTATCTCTATGGATTTATGTATTTGCAAGCAATTGCTGTCTTGTCATAAAACAGCTGATTCTAGAAAATCTTTATTCATTTAAGCATTTTTATTAAGATGAAAATAGAATTAGAAATTCTCTTCCATAAAATAATTTAATTTTAATAATTTTGAGTTTTTGCTGTAAATTTCCAGCTTTTTTTTTCCCCCTGCAGTTCAAGAATCAATAATTTTCCTTTTTAAAAATAGTGATAATATTTCTGTGAAGCATCAGATTACATCAATGGGTTCCTATAACTTAAAATTCTAAATTCAAATATTTTATGCAATGTTTATTTAGTATTTTATATGTTATATATTAACTCTAGATTCAAGTATATTAATATTCTAATAAAAAATATTTTATTTTGAACAATAATTTACAATTTAATCAAACCATTTGCAAATTTATTTTAAAAAATCTTATTACATTAAATAATTAAACATTCTTCAGAATATTTGAGTGTATGTGTGTTGGCAGAGAGGAAACTGAGGACAAAAGGACCCAGCCCCATCAAAGACAACAAGGATAAAAGGACCAACACCACTGATTTATTTATGGTAATATTGCATTGTTTTGGATTGAATTTCAATTATCATTGAACTTTAAGAAAGTTCTCAATTTTATTCTGCTTATTTTGTGTCTAAATTATACATTGTCATTTTTATTGAAACTTAAAAAATGTTTTGCTTACAGCTTTGGCATTAGACTTGTGTATCTTGTATCAAAAGTGTATATCTTGTAATAATACAAAGTCATGGCTAAGAAAAAAATCGGTGTATGTCCTCGGTTTAGCAATTCTGTTAAACTGTTTTCTAATATCATTCATTGTGGTAACTTTATAAAGATTCGTACATTTAGTACTTTGCTACATCATTAGATATGTTAAATTATTAATTTTGCTTTTAAATAATAAATTACCTACTTACTACTAAGTAAATTAAAAATTTAAATAAACTGAATTCCCTTAAATTTAGTATATTTTTCTAAAATTGCAAACTTTTTGAGAATTGAAAAAATGTTTCTTTAAAAAATATTTAAATATAAAAAATACCATAAATAATAATTCTTATTTTTTTAATTATGTTGATTGAAAAGTTCTTAATTTTTTTATTTAATAAAACATTTCCTGACAATAAAATAAAATGCATATTTTTAATTTTGCTTAATTAGATATTTATTTTTAAAGATTAATCACTATATTAAATTTTATTTTAATCATATATTTAAAAATAAATGTAAATACACTACTGCCCATTAGAATTGCTACAGCAAGAAGGCAACAAGCTCCAGACGTGAAATTTATACGAAAGGAAGATGATGTGATATGCAAATGATTACCTTTTCAGCGCATTCAGACAAAGCAGGCACCAGTAGCGACACCTACATTGTGTTTAAATGAGGAAATTGTTCAGCCGGTTACTCATACACAAACTGCATTTGAACGTTGTTGCCTGGTGAAAAATTGTTGTGATGCCTCGTGTAAGAGGGAGAAATGTGTACCAGCACGTTTCTGACTTTCATAAAGGTTGAATTGTAGCGTACCGGGATTGCAGTTTATCTTATCGCTGGATTGCTGCTCGCGTCGGTCGACATGCAATGACTGTTAGCAGATTATGGAATCGATGGGTTCAGGACGGCAATATGGAACGCTATGCGGTATCTCAACGGCCACCTATCACTAGCAGCCGAGAAGACAGGCATATTATTCGCATAGCCGTAATGGATCGTGCAACCACGTCATGAGCCGTGAGTCAAGAAACGGGGTCGTTTGGAAGACAACAAGTATCTGCACGAACAGTTCGACGACGTTTGCAGCAGTATGGACTCTCAGCTCAGAGACCATGCTGCGGCTTCCGTTGACGCTGCGTCATAGACAAGAGCGCCTTCAATGGTGTGATCAACGCCGAACCTGGGCGCACGAATGGCGAGACGTCATCTTTTCAGGTGAATCCAGGTTCTGTGTACAGCATCATGATGGTCGCATAGGTTTTTGCCGGCATCGTGGTGAACGCACACTGGCAGCGTGCATTCGTCATCGTCATACTGGCCCATCATGTGGCGTGATAGTATAGGGTGCCATTGGATACACGTCTCGGTCACCTCTTGTTAGCATTGACGGTGCATTGAACAGTGCACGTTAATTTCTGGTGTGTTACGACCCGTTTCTCTACCCTTTATTCGAGCCCTGCGAAACCCTACGTTTCAGTAGGATAATGCCCGACCGCATGTTGCCGGTATTGTACGGACCGTCCTTGATACGGAACATGTTCGGCTGTTGCCCTGGCCAGCACGTTCTCCAGATCTTTCACAAATAGAAAACGTCTGGTCAATGGTTGCCGAGCGACTGGCTCGTCACCAAACGCCAGTCACTATGGTTGATAAACTGTGGCATCGTGTTTAAGATGCATGTGCATCTGTACCTGTGCATGCAATCCAATCTTTGTTTGACTCAATGCCCATACATATAACTGCTGTTATTACTGCCAGAGGTGGTTGTTCTGAGTACTGATTTCTCAGGATCTATCCAGCCAAATTTTTTGAAAATTTAATCACTTATTTCTAGTATAATACATTTGTCCAATAAATATATTTTGTTATCTGCATTTCTTCTTGGTGTAGCAATTTATAATGGCCAGTAGTGTATATTTATATTTTACTGTTTCTTGATTTATATTCATTTATTTATTTACAAATAAATTATTTCAAAAAATTAAAATTAATGTTGATTGAAACTTTAGAAAGTTTTAATTATACTAATTCTGAAATTGAAATTTTTAAAATATATTGCATTACACTATTATTATAAAATATCTTAAAAGAATTTAACTGTACACTTATCAGTCCTAGAATTACAATTTCACAAATATATAATTTTCTTTATTTAATACATTAAAATTTCTTACCTCGAGAGTACATCAAAAACATACCAGCAATTGAGAGCATCACACACACAGGCAATAGAGTACATTATATAGACACAAGCACCTTCCATAAACTGGCAATTGAAGTTCTCGTATACACACCAACAAGCAAGAACATCATTAGGACATAGAAAAATCAAACAAGCAATTCCATTTATTGTTACCTCATTCAATTAAGTTGAATTGTTTATTCAATTGGATAAAATAATAATTGAATAGTTTTATATTAAAGACCTCATACATACAATTTGATTGTTTATTTTTATATACACAGTCAGTCAATACAATAAATTGATTTATACTGAAATCTGTCTGTACAGTAATTTGGATGCTTTCTGAAATTATTAGTACAGCCTATATTTATTTCCTTTCAATTTAACTAATTAATCCATTTTTCTTATATATTTTACCGTCAAATCAATATTTCATTTATATTTGATACCCAAATAGAGAGGCATTTTTAACAATTGCACTTTTCTAGATTCTGATTATGACAATATCCATATTTCAAAATAAATTTTTTACAACATTATTCTCTTTTAATTCTTCTAAATAACAAGACAGTTTTTGTTAATCAGACTTTGTTCATTTGATTCAAATTTACAATATTCCAATCATCTTTTCCAAATTTAAATTCAAAAATAAATCTAGATTCATAGATTGATAGATCAAAAATAAATTAAATCTAGATTCCAAATCCTATTCACCAGTGATAGTAAAGGATGTATATTATATTTCTGAGAGTAAAAGTATTTTCCCTTATTTATTTTACTATGTAAGATTAATTTTATGTGCTTGTACCAAAAATTAAGATAAATAATTGTTCACAAATAGGATATAAATTCTCCATATTTGAGCAATCCATAATTTTTAACAACAATGAAATTCTCAGATTTTGTATATTTTAAATCTCTCCAAGGAGGAACAGAAGATTTCAATAAACCTTGATTATTTCCTGAAAGTAAGTAATCACAAATCACTCAGGAAGCAGCATGGGAATTCAAAGACCCTTTGAAAACCACATGGTGTTTAGAAAAATTTTTAAAAAGGGCAATTTTAGGAGGGTTTGCTTTTAAAACAGAACCAAAAGAATTTTTCTTAAATTTAGAATTAGAATTAAATATTTAAAAAGAAATTTTAATAAATACCCTAATGTAAATGTTTAGAAATTTTTAGTACTAATCATAAAGTCAAAAATTATGAAATTTTTTTAGCATTTAATTTTTATTCTTTAATTATATTTGCATTTTTATTTACTAATGAAAGCATAGTAAAATATAAATAAATTTAAGTAATTTATAAAAAAACAATAAAACACTAGGAAATACAATAATGATTAAATAGAATATACAGAACTGTCAGAATTCATTTAATTCAAAATATATTTTATATGAGAAAATTAGTTGAGAACTACTGAATTTATTTAATTTCTTAATTATAAGGTTAAAATAGCTATATTTTGATAAATTCTTACTTTGTATAGAGATACTAGAATATTCTAAATTAAGATTTTATAATATAATTCAAAATAATGGTCAGAGAAAATAAAAATTTGCATTTGTTATGTTTCTTACAATTCCTGTGCAATTTCCTTATTAACGCAAAACAAACAGTCATTTAACAATATATTCATTAACACATTTTAATATTTACTTTTTTATTTTAAAATATATAATATGATTGCTATAATTTATGGTTTTTCATTGATCTTAACTCTTTGATTGAATTTAACATTTCTATACATTTGTATTTCGAAGCATTTATATTTCATAAAGGGTAAAACAAAAATAATTAAGGGCATGGAAAAATGTGAAAATAATTAAATATTCTGCTTCATATATTAAATTATTAGAATTTTACTACTTTAAACTAATAAAGTGAGTGTTAAAACTTCCAAGATTAATGTTTTTAATATTTGTTTGATTCTTTGATTGAATTTTGGATTGACTGTCAGAATCTATCATATTTTGACTTGTTTATTCTTGTATGCTAAATACATAAATATGAAAGTATGTTTATAATTTTTTTAAACCACCATTTTGGTTTTCTCTCACCCAAAATTTATTTTGATAGTTTCTAGTATTCTTAATTTTCGGTCATAAAAGGGAGCAATAATGTTTGATTAGGCAATGAAATATGAATGCTCGAATGTGTGACGTGAGCAATTTTAGTTCAAATTTCCATTGACTTGATAACCTTGATAACTTTTAGAAGAACCGGTTTCTGAAGAAATATGAGCGATCTAAATCACAAATATGTTTCTGGTCCCTTTTCCCAGCATACTGAACTGAGTCATTCAAAAACAGGAAGTGCCCTTTGTTTCACTAGTGGAAATCTTTTACAAATATGAGCAAAATATGGATTTATGCATCAAATAAGCTGAATAAATAATTTTGAAGCTGCAGTAAAATTTCTTTTTAAATCATACTTGTTTAAAGGGTATACATCTGTAAGAAATTACTACTTGTGATTAATTTTAAAATGAATATTTAATTTTTAATATCTTACATTTCCAGAAATTTAAATCACAGTAGATTTTGCAAATTAAATAAGAAACCTTATTTTTAAATTCATAACAAAATAATAAATATTTTCTGAATGCTTTGAGCGTTTTCCAATATTATTCAGAAAAGTTTTATCAGTTATTAAATGTGAGCAAAAAAATAAACCACTAAAAGTTGTTAATTACACTTTCTTTCTTTAAAAGTCAGCTTTTTTTCAATAACAACTTAATTAAGAGGATAAAAATCAGTATTGTGATTGAAAAGTAGAATTTTTTATACATAATAGTAACATAAAAATTTCCATTTTCGGAGAGAAATTTGAGAATATAATCTAAAAAATTCGATGAACAAAAATGTGCAAACATAAGCACTATTTATGTCATAGAAAAAATTGTATTCTAAATTTTCCCAAATATAAGAGGAATATTAAAAAATTGCACATTACAACAATAGCAGATTTTTCAACAAAATATCTCAAAAAGTTTCATCAGGTTACCAATAAATGAAAAAATAATACAAGAAAAAATATAACAAAAATAAACAGAAAATGTAAAAATTGCACACATAAAATTTTCTCATTATTTCCATTGAATCATTTAAAACATTATGGTATGCATTAAATTGTTTAAGTTATTTTTGGGTTTATGCTATAAGCAAAATTAGAATTATTTTTAATAAGTCTTCAGAGTAAACATAGTATAGTAAGTCAACAAACATAATGATTCTAGCTGAATAGAACACAAGTTCTTAAATTTACTCATATTTACTTTATATAATTATTTTCCAAATTTCATATATCATTCACTTTCCCATTTAATGAACATCAAAAGAGTACCACATGCTTGATTATTTGAAATATGTACTCAAGAGACCCGATGGAGTTACAACTTAACAGTTTAAATCATGTTTTTGTAACTTATGGTAATCTGATTCTCTACAGAATGTGCATAGACAAATTATATTTGTACATAACACTTTAATACAAATAGAGCTAAATAACATGGAACATTCTATACTAAATGAATACGTACCAGTTTCCTAAAATTTCCCTGTTTGCTGGTTTCAGGTCAGTCTCATTTTATTGCAAGTCAAATTTTGCCCATGAAGGATGTAAGCTTAGCAAAAGTTTTTTTATGCAATTTTTTTCTGTAAGATTATCAAAATGCATTTTTTATTTTTCTTGAAATATCATTTTGATGTTAGAAATAATTCCAAATTTTAGTATCGCCATGATTATTTTAATTACATCATTTTAATGAAGGATCCTTCAAGTTCCTTCAGGAAGTTCAAATCAATTCCTTTCAAATTCAATCCTCATCATAATTAATCTATCTAAATTCATCTAAAAACTAAAAAGAAAATTGAAGTTTTATTAGAAATTCATTTTTTTAAATTTATAACAATAGAAAAGATAATATATAAACACATTATTTCATATTAATACTAAGGCTTTTAAAATGAAGTGAGAAGAAAATCATAAATAAATACATATTTTTATAATTAATTTCAAAATCATGACAATTCTGTATAATCAGAAAAGTATTTCTGAACAATCAAATTCATTTACAGTTCTATAGCATTAAAATTAAATTATAATGTTTCAAATGAACTTCAGAGACAGAAAATATTGATAAGTGCCCCAGAAAAATGTAAATGGAATTAATATCAACAAACAAGAGAATTAACTTTCACCAATATATATTATAAAACTTTCACTATTTTTTAATCAAATCTATGTTGAGAATAAATTATAACTATCCACAATGGACATAGGTTTTAATCAATATACTGATCATACTAGTTACTTAAGCAAAAAGTGATGCTCCTTTTCAAAATTTTGATTAATTAAAAATTAAGTTGCTTGCCTAATTAATTTAAGTCATAATGAATGCTGATATGAACTGCTAGAAAAGTTATTTACGTAACAATGTGTTATGCAACATTTTTCTTTTATAAGCCTTCATATTATAAACTATACAACATTCCATAAAACATTTCTTGCATCTTGAAGAAAGCATGTAACCCTGTCTTTTATTATTATTGTTGTTCCTGTGTAGCACATTTTACATTAGAAATTAAGGTGTGTGAAAAGTTGTCCTAAGCTCTCTAGTTCCATAATATTCCTTGATTTTTTTAAAGGTTTTTAATAAATTCCCTTGTTTAATTCAATTTGTTTCAAAATTAAATCTAATAAAATGTATTTGAAATTTGTATTAATATAATACTTATTCTATTTCTCAAACATTTACTGAAGTTAGATTAAGTTTATATCTAACTGGTAGAACCTAATTCAGAGCTAGTTAAAGGATAGTATGCTGATGTTTCCTCACCAAAACTGTTAATGAAACTATGTGGCTATGGATTCAAAACCCTTAAATCAATTTTGGGAATAATAAAAATTTTAATTGCATTTTAAATAGTCATTAAAAAATGCAGTTTCACTGACCCAGGAAAAATAAACTTTATTGATTTGCAAATTTCCCATACTTATGATTTCGATTAGGAAAATCTTATGATTAATTACGCAAAAGACATTATGCAAATATGAATTAATTAAATTAAAAACGAATATCCTGGAATAATTTACTTCCTTATATATTTTTCCTCTAATTTTTCTTTTTCTTTCTTTTTTTTTTTTTTTTTTTTTTTTGAATAGAATTATACACAGATAAAAAGACTGATAAAAATTTTCAATTTATGAAACATTTCAAGACATCAAGAGATATGCTTTAAAAATAAAGAAAAATTTTAATTTACTTAAAATCTTTATGGAAAACGAAAATTGTGCTCATGTTTGATTGCATTTTTTCAATGATTTACAGGGAATTACATGAAGACTGAGTTTATATATTAAATTGATAATGACATTTACTCTTATTAATTTATTTTCCTCGACATAAATCGAGGATTAATCATAAAAAAGTTTGGTATTTCATTGTATTTTTCATTGCTACAGATAATCTGAAAAAAACCTTTTCCATTGGAAAAGTTTACAACAAAATTTTGAAAAAACAAAATGTCATTTATGCTTCATAAAATAAATAACAAGTGTTGTCAGTACTCGACTGACTTATTTCATCTATAATCAGCTTTGTCCAATAATGTGTTTGGTTCTTCATGAAGATGCACTTGTAAAGTTTCTTTGTAAAGATAATATTAATGTTTCACGTTTTGTCTAGACCCGAGTTGTTTTCCTCTGAAAATATTCAAGTTCGTATACTGTCATGTGAATGGAAAAAATTTTTTAAGTTACACAGCAGACACTAAAAGCTATAAATAAGGGAAATAAAAATGGTGGCAAACATGTTAAAATAAGATACAATAAGTAAATTAAAATAAGGGCATGCCCAATACAAAAGAAATCTGTATGAAATTTGCAGTTTGTAAATTATCAATTTCTTTCATTTAATTATTAACAAAACAAATTTTAATTTTAAGGTATGTCTAACCTTGTTTTAAAAGTTATTAAAAAAATTAAAATCTATGAGTTTTACTAGCTTTTCAGAGTTATTGCTCTCGATCAATCTCGTTCCATCTCTTAGTTTATCACATTTGGAAAAAAAATTCTTGTGAATAATTTTGCAAATCATATACAGGAAAATATGGTATATAAGATAATGTAAAGAGTAAATATGTTTGTTATAAGGATTTTACATCTTGTTGGTACTACATTCTATTTACATATGTATTCAAACATAAAATGTTTAATAACTGAGTTTAAAAAATTCACGATTGCTTTAGTTAATTGTTAATCAAGATCACAAACATTGAGATCTATTGTTCTTCATTCCTTTGTTGACTTGTGTTGTACAACACAATTCTTGCTTGACCAGAGACCTTCTTTTCTGTATGAAAGGTTCATCTTCTAACAGAAATGAAAATAGTAATGTATAACAAATTATTTTTTCAATTAGAACAAAAGTGAACATTAGATATTGTTGAAAAATTTTTCACATAGAATAAACTAAATCTATATCTGAAGCAGGAGAACTGATTGGAATAAATATAGAGTTTGAATAAATATTTCAGAAATCTTAATATATATATTTCACAATTCATATTCAGGATGAAATGGGATGATAGAGAAAGAATTAAATAGAAAAACATTAGAAATACACCATTTTCCGATTAGAAATCCAGCGCAAATGATAATAAATATTTTTTTAACTTTATGCCATACATTAACATATTTCTTTCCAGTGCAACTACTGGAAATAAATTTACACATGCTATTTCTATACTATTAGCTATACTTCTTTAAACTATACAATGATGGCAATATCCAAATAACATATATTACAGACATGGATATTACAATAATTATCCACAAAACTAAATTAATTGTACTTATATGAATTTTCTCATGCATCTGATTCCTAGCAAACATCCACATGTATGCAAAAAATTAAAATAGAAAATTCATTTCTTATTGCAAAACAAAACTACTTTTAAACCTATGATTCTTTATTCTGATAAGAATGTTCTTATTACTATGCCTCAGTAAAATTAATAATCAATATAATTTGATTTCATGCAATATATAATCAAGAAGAAGAATCAAGAAAAAAAAGTGCACAAAAAAAAGGTGGATGGATGTTTTAAACAATATGATATATTTGTATTCCTGATAGTTTATTTTCACTCCAAATTGATCTTGTATAGAAAGGAATGAAACACAGAAAATCTTGAATTTTATATCAACAAACATACATTCAGAAAAGTACAATGAAATTTTTATATTTACTTCAATTTCAATTGTACATATAATAACAAGAAATCAGAGTTATATTCATGGATTTTGTAAAAATTTGTTTCTATGAAAATAACACTTCAATACACAAAGGGACAATGCAGGATTAAGATAATGTACATAGTAGAGAACCCAATGAGCAATCCATCACAGTCCCATAAACAAGTCCGAATTTAAAAACAGAGATAAAGCATAAGACATCGAGGCTTTGTCTGCCATTTCCAACGTTATCATCTCACATGGAAGACATTGTGTTTATAGCATATTTTACATGCTTTGATTACTGTCAGTAAACATAAGATAAAGTTGTTGGGTTGATGATTTGAACTCAATAGCTTTTGATAAGAACGTCCTAAACAACCAAGTTTATTATTATTACATAGGGTCAACACTATGTAATGTTTCCCCATTGCAAATACTAAAAATCAAAAGATGAAAACATGAAAGATTATCATGTTTCCATCTGGAAAATTAGAGTATTTTTCCAGATGGAAACATGATACTCTTTCCAGACAGAAATACGATGAAAGTAGAGAGCATAGTATTAATTATAATAAGCTTCAGTTATGTTGAAAGTATATCCTCAGATAAAAATATGGAATGATAATAAGATGGCAACCAAGTAGATTAATTTATAAATGAATAGCTTAGTTGTTGCAATACAAGAAGTGAGGAATAAAACTTTGAAGGTGAGTTTCAAGTTTTGATTGATAATTAATATTATTTTTAAAAAGCTAAATAGGGAAATTTTCTTTTTTCATGTAAGTTAGACTTTTCTTGAGATATTATTTATGAAATAGTATGAATATTATTTTTTTTTTACGAAAAATTAATAGCATTGAAGAACAAATATAATTTAATCTTTTCTCATAAGAACTTTAAAAGCATTGTTTTTGTTTTATGTTTACTCTTTAATTGATGTATCAAAGATTAAATATTTTTCAATTGTAGAGCAATACTATGGCTAAGATAACTTTTTCCAATTCTTGGCCTACAGTATAGCATTACTGCTAAATTATATATATTTTTAATGACAGATTTTTCAAGTGTGGCCATTCAATAATGCAACCTTTCTCCTCTTAAACTGCATTACTTGATTTATAAAAGGGTAAATGCTATTTCATTTAAAGCACAAAAACACAAAGACAAAAATGCAAATGGTTATCACCACAGTAAATGGTAAAAGCAGCACACATATGCTTTCTAATGTTAAATGACAGAAACTTTTGATGGCTTATTTAGAAAATGATAATCTATGCTCTCCCTGAGATAATAATTGTATTCCTCCAGCTCCATTAGGAATCAAATCTGTTTGATAAGTAATATATGTGGGGAAAAATAAGTCAAGGTTAGTTTATCGCTGTGTGGCCACTTTTAGGAAAAGGACTTGTAATTGTAGCAAAAAGACTGACTGATATAATTAAAATATCCATTAAACGCCTCAACGTCAGTAGTGAAAGTGAAATTTGCAGACTATTAAAAGGAAAGCCAGAAAGGCGACCAGATATTAACTGTAACATAATTAAATCACCAAAATACTTTAGTGGTTGCTATGAAAATTTTGGTGTCACTGCAATGTGTGGGCATACATTATCCAGTTCACAGTATCTGAAGTCTGTAAGAATAAAGAGAATAAATTTGTAGACCAGCTGAAAACTATGTTAATGCATATAAGAAATTACAGAAACACAATCAAATATCATCCAAATTATTTTATGGAGTACAGATCATAAGATAATGTTTACAACAGAAGCCTCATTTCATGATACCACCAAATTCGAAGACTAATCTCCAAGTACTATTTTTCAATATGAAAGAATATCCAAACAGTAACACATAGCTGAAAATGGGATCCAGTTAAAAAAAAATAAATAATAATAATAATAGAAGAATGGAAATAACACACATTATCCTGAGATGCAATCACCAGTGAATCATTTGAGCTTACACTGTGTTATGGAGTGTGTGATTTTATCTTAGTGTAAAGTCTTGCACACTAGGATTCTTTTAGTTGAGGGGAGCATTTTAAGGAGTTTAAAGGACAGAATAAAAACTTACCAATATTTTTCAAAATTCATGGGGAAAGAGATTTTATAATAATTATTTGTAAGCAAATGTGTGGTTGCAAATGCTAAAACTACCACTCATAAATACTTCAATTACTTAATTTTTAATCATTTTCATTAGTTATCTCTGGTGTAATGAAAATTTTGCTACTGTTAAGACTATTAAAATATTTATGTCATAAATTTGTAATTTCTGTGCAAATTAAAAATTATCAGTACAATGTTATTTATTTTATTTTAAGAATTCTTTTTTTATTTTAAGAATTCATTAAATTTCTTGTTCATTTTTTATTATTATTATTATTAAATATTTTTTAAGCTTTATGCAGGGGTAGAACATCTTTTCTCAATGTATGCAGAAAGAATTGTCTCATTCCTATTTTCAGTGCAAACGTGTTTACATGATATTAATTCATCTAAGTTGCAATTATTTAATAAATTAGTTTAATAATAATGGAAGGTCAAGTTTTAATTTGTGGAAGAGAACATATAAAGTTATTGAAAATGCTCCGATGTTATACTTAAAATATCCCCGAGTGAGTACTTAACAATACGTTAATATATTTTCAGTTACAGCACAGTAGTGCATTATTCTTTTCCTGTATATTTTAAGTTAAGACAGTCATACATAAGTGCGAAGTTGTACAAAAATTTGAGAAGTTCTCAAATAGAATGAAATTGAATGTACTATATTATTTTAAGAATAAAGTTCAAGTATTCTTGTACATTTTCCCTTCAACTGACATCAGAAAATCAGATGGTATCTGTTATGGGACTTTATTTTGTCACTCCTTTAGGGGAAATCAGAAAAACTCCCAAGTGAACATAAAAAATATATGCATGTGAAGACTAAAAATGAAACATTCATTTTTTTGTTCAAGAGTGACAGGATCGATGCCAAACCCTCAGCTTCAAAAAATACGGTCTTCCCATTCAATTACCATGGTGTACCCTTTCGAAAGTATCTTGACATCGCATAGATGGCAGCTGTTTAAAGGCTCGTTAAGGATATAATGTGTATTTTAACTACATTTTTTATATAAAAATAAACTTAGATTGATCTTTCTGATCATATCTTTCTAATCTTAACATTTTCAATTATACTTTTGTTTTCAAAAACTATTTTCACATTGCAATAACCTGATTTCACAACACAATTTATAAGATACATATTTATAAAACTTTTTGACTTTGCTAATTTTCCTATATTATTCTAATTTTACTGCTTGATAAGTTTTGCCTTTTTTCCTTTATGAATGAGTATAAATGTTTGAAATTCTTAAAATCCTTTAAAAATGTATTCGGAACAGAAAAAAGAGCTCATTCACAAATCCATCTATTTTACATAAATAAAGCATTTTATGTCAAATACTATTGTATTGCTTGAAAAATGGGGATAATAATTTAATACCATCATCATAATAGTTTAAATTCATTCATATTTTAATTCATTTATAATTAAAAGTAACTTATGAAAAAATTATTTTGCTTGTACTTTATAATAAAAACCATATTTTTAATTATAAAAGTAAGTTTATTTTTAAACAGTGATATTTTGACCCTCATAACAACTGATAAATTATAATAATTTTATTGTTCCCATAATTTTTCAGAACATATTCACTTATTGAATTACTTACTCTATAAGTGATTACTTCCTAAGTGTTTTAAGCGTGATAAGGAGAACAGTTTTAGCACTATTATACTTTAACAAACCTATTTTTAATAACCTATCCATGCTGTAAAATCTGATTGATAATATTATGAATTTCATAATTAATCAGATTATATTAGGATTAACTATTACTATTGTTTCAATTTTCATTGATTTTTTATGACATAATACATACATAGATGAATTAAACAAAGTAAATATAAGTTTTCTTAATGCACACTAATATGACACACACACACACACACACACACACACACACACACACACACACATATATATATATATATATATATATATATATATATATATATATATATATATATATACTGCAATGTGTATATACACAAATTTAACTTTAACTTATTTTAGATACAAGGAGTGTAGATGTCCTAGATTTTTTAATTTCCTTGTTTTTCATTGTATTCTTTCAATTTCTTAAAAACACCCAAAAAATGAGATGTTTCCCTTAAAGCTGTCAAAGGATGATTATTTTTAAAATTATATATTTTATTCCCAAAAAACTTAGTTTTCTTTTCAATATCTAATTATTTATTGTTTGCCTAAATGTAGAGCACATTTTATTATCTAATGAATTATCTACTATCTATTTTAAGTTTCATTATCTAATGAAACTTAAAATATTTTGTTAATTTAGAATTTAGAATTAAAATTTACTAAGAAAAAATTTTTAATGGTGATTAAATCAATCACTGCAAATGATTTAAAAATGTAACTGAAAATGCATTTAATAGATTTTTATTTGAAATGAATGAAATTATAAGCATTTAAGAAAGAATTATATGCTATTTGATACATTTTGAAACTTCATGGAGAATTCAACACATTCCCTTTTCTTTTCTTTTTATTTTAAACTGAATAATACTATTTCTAAAAATGGTTTACTACACGATTATATTCTATATTATTGCAATTAGAATTTATTAACATTAATTACAAAATATAACAGTGTTCTGTTTAATTGACTTGTTTCATCTTAATTGTATTTAAAAAATAATAATTTGATTCTTTAAAAGTCATTAAAAAGAATATCATAATAGCAACTAAGCACACTATTATTTGGGACATTGATTATAGCAGATAATCTTGAAAAATATGGAAAAAGTAAAAATAACAGTAATATGCAGTTGAACAATTTATGTACTGAACAGCTTAAATAAACATAGTTATTACTTGAGAAATAATTAAATTAGTCACTATACAAATTTGATCTTAATTTGCTTTTTCAGAAAATTAGTCCTAAATTCTTTTTTAACATTATAATGTTTCTTTTTCATTAGAGACTGAAATTTTCAAAAGTTTAGACATATGTATAATAAGGAATTTACTATCTCAAATATTTATTACAAGCATATAACTTGTAATTAACTACAAACCTAAATATGTTAGGTTTGCTGAACTTCAAGCACAAAATTTTTGAGATCAATTTTCTGAACCATAAAATATATTACATTAAATAGAAACATATTTCTCTTGGCATATTTTTTGCTACATTTTCTTTGGCATTCATGTGAAAAATATTTGCTCTCTTAAATAAGAAAACTTATTAATAAATCTAGAACTTTTCATTTTTGAAAATTAAATTATATTATTTCAACAAACTAAATTACATATTATTTGCTCTTCATTCAACTGTAATTTAAAAATTTGATATATATATATATATATATATATATATATATATATATATATATATATATATATATATATTCTGAGAATGAATTTCTGTGCAAAATCTGCCAATACTTTCTATAAAAAGTGGTTGAGTTTATCATACACGTTAGGCTTTTCAATGAGCTATCGACTTTTTCATATACATGATCTGGAAATATTAATAAAATCTTTGCCACATATAATTTTTAACATGATAACAATAATATTTTGAAATGCAACATATTTGATGCTAAAATCTAAAAGTAAATAAGAATATTGTGCAAGCAAGAAAATTAAAAGTACCAAAATTTATAATTTGAATTTAAAAAACACTGAAAATTATGACATTTTAAAATAGGGGCCATTTAGTATATTTTAACACACTAAATTTTTGCATTAAAAGTAAATTAAAAACTTTGAGTAACCAAAGTAAATTCAAAACTACTTATTTTAAAGCTTAATGACTAAGATTTATAAAGCCATTTTCACTTTGTGTGTTTCAGTGATTAATCAATTAAATATGTTTTTCATCCATGTGTTTGAAGAGAATGTTGCAAAATCCCTCATGAAAGTAATCTATAAGAACTATATAATGATGTATATTAATCAGGCAAATTATTTTATATTTTATATTTATATTTTTTTCGCTGTACAGGAGAGTAGTTCCTTTTCTGTCATTCTTGATCTGACAATTTTTTATACTATTTATTCAAAATCAGAATTTTTTCTCAAAATACATTTCAAAATGTACCAATAATTTATAATTACAACAGTTTAAAAAATATATTCTTATATGATATTTATATCTTTAAAAAAGGAGAGGAAAAGATAAAAACATCACTGAAATATACTCTTGATATTCTGTTATTTTTTCAAAATAAACATTAAATGAGCTAAATAGAATAAACATCTTAAGAGTAAAAAAGATGTTTATTTTGCGTGAAATAAACATTTTGATGCTAGGTAATAGGCAGCCAAACAATTGCAAGTTTCAAAATCCATAGTGCCATTCCCTTCAAATCTTCAATACACAGAGAATTATAAATCTCAGGGTACTCGATACATTGATCGGGCAAAATTGTACAATAATAAGTGTTGTCCCTTGAAAATTAATCAAGAAAATTTATCAAATGGACGATATATCACATTTCATAATTCTAGTATGTAATCAATGCAATAAAATTAAATGCTTCTTTATAGTCCACAAAAAATTTTCCATGATATTAAATGCATGTGGTGATAATCACTGTATGTATTTTTATTATAACAGGAATTAAACATTTCTGCAAAACAAATAATTTGAATTACATGTAAAATTTTATATTTTAGTAATAATTTAGCTAATAGTATTTGAATAATATGATTCCAGTTTATTTATGGGGAATGTATGTAAACAAATGTAAATTTATGGAAAACAAAGTATTAAAATCCTACGATGGAATTTCTTTAAAAAAAAATAATAAAAGTTTAAATTCTCAATATTTTAATGAAATCTACAAAATATGCAATAAGTGAGATCCATGTTGAAATATACAATGATTTTCAATAGCTCTTATTTGTACAAAACAGTCATTAATATAGATAACAGATTCTACATACAAGTGATATAATATAACAGAAATACTAACTATCAAAACTGAAAATCTCTCTTTTTGGTTCAAACCATTAGTTATCTAAGAAAAATAATGAAATAAGAATCTAAACTAGAAAAATGTAGCAATTAAAAGAAAATATAGCGCAAAAGCAAGCACAAAGACAAAAAGAAAGCGAAAAGAGCACTCTATTATTTCACGAGAATTTCCTTCCAATACATCATTAACTCTGCATCAACTCTTCCTCTCTGCTTGACGTCAATCAAAATATTAGACCCACAAATTGTTGTTAAATATATATATGAAAGCAACAACCCAAATATTTATTACTCATTTAAAGGAACTGGAAATTGTTTCATCCTAAGAAGTTAAATCAAAATTTTTCAGTAGTAATAGTTGGTTTAAAAGGTTTTCCTCACATAGTATTCAAATTCAAGAAGCGCAATCAGCTTGGGAATCTAGAGAAGGACTTCGAAGATAATTGGTGAATTGATAATTGTTCTACAAATTTATTCCAATAAATATAAAATAAATTCATATTCATTTTATATTTATCTATACATGGTATTTTAAATGAAATGAAATCTTTAAACTTAATCTGAATTTAAAGTTTAAAAGTTAAGTTTAAGTTTAAACTTTAGATTAAAATTTAGATTTCAAATTTAAGTTTGAAATATTAAATTCAAACTTGAAGTTAACTTTGAAATCTTGAACTTAATCTATTAATGTAAATGCACTTAAATATACTTAAGTTGAAACTTTTTGAATATATTGCTCTTGACTTAATCAAGAAATCTTTTGATTAACTTAGTTTAGTAAAGTCAAAATGTAATTAAATTAAGCAAAATTTTTATTAATAAAGTTTGATGATTTATCTTTATTGAATATTAGAATGCCTTATGAATTTGCCGTTTTTATGTACATTTATTTGCCCCAGAACTGGCATTCTAAACCTCAATTTTGTTACATGTTTATTTTTAAGTATATATGATGTTTTTAATTACAAATTTGCTAAATCAAGAAATCTAATAATTTCTGTTGGAAAATAATTTTGTATTGAAAAGCAATCTTAATCAGAAAATACTTAACCAAACAATGATTCTTCCATAATTCAGTTAGGTACAAATTGACAAGTATTGACTGAATATTTTATATTTTGTTATATAAATGTAATCTAATATCCTCTTTGTTAATAATGCTTAACTTTCTTAATTTATTTAACAATAAAAAAAGGTAGAGTGATGTGTCATTTTTACAATTCTACTGACACCTATGTCTATCATATGATACTACTGCTAGACAAAAATAAATTTCAGTTGGTATTAAAATGATTACAAAAATATGTTGCAGAATCCTTAATTTATAAATACAAAGATTATTTATCAAGAAACTTCTCACGTGTAAAAAATTAAATTTTACTTAAATATGTATGTAATACATAAGTGAGTAAACTAACTTTGAGACACTATGCTCGTATCATACCATAATTTAAAAAGCTTAAATATTTTAATCTTTGAATTTAAATTTAATCTATTTTCCAAAGTAAATATAATGTGTGATACTTTGTGTATATATAAATAAAATTATAAAATCTTATTACATTTTAAATTGAGTGTCTACAACTTAAAAATTCAATTTGTTAATACATAATTATTTTGTAGAAAATTTTTCATTATTTGCTTTCAATAATATTAATAGTGTGATTATTAAACAAAGAAATGTCAAAACATTAATACTTTTAAGTACATTTGATGTAAAAAAATTTTCTAATTATTAACCGAAAATTTAAAAATATAAAATTAGTTATGTTTTGTAAACGCACAATTTTATATATTTTGTTAAACGTTATTCGGTATAAGTTCAGTATCCTTATATTTGATTTCTCGCCAAATCTGCCGCCCTTTGTTTTATCGTAGTGTAGCCGATTTCAGTTTTTGTTTTTATTGTAGTGTTGCCAAATTCAGTTATTGTTACTATTCTTCTTTTTGTTGTTGTTGCTGGTAATCTTTTCTCTCGTGTTTCACATAACTTTTACGTTATATATGTGTTTTTTTCAGTGGCAACAGCTCGAAGTTTCACTTCGATTTTTCTTTGTTCTAGAACTTTCTTTGTTTTACGTTTCTGTTGCAATTGGAAGCCATTTGTCTTCTGTTTGCCGTTGGTGCAATTAGGGGATTTTCCCTAATTGCACTTGTGTTTCTATGTCGCAGCGTCCAATCATCGTAAATTTTTCTTTTTCAAAATTTCTTTTACATTATTTCTTTTTATTTGGTATATTTATTATGTATATATATTTTTATTTATTCATTTATTTTATTTTAATTCTATTGCTTACATGTATTTTTTATTATATTCGTGTTTCATCTTTGGGGATATTTCCGCAAGCAGAACTGTGGCACAAAATGCTTTGCCAAGATGAATTATTGGCATATTCACTACCGATACTTGTGTGTAGAATGTGCAGAAAATCTAACTCAAAGAGGCGTGGTGATGTTTAACTGTTAAAAGTAGTCTTTCACCTTAACTGGTTTGTAAAAGGTTTAAGGGAATAATGGAGAAAATTAAGAATTACTTTAAAGAAAAAATTAAAACAAATTAATCTTTTTTATAGCCAAATAAGATGCCAAGAGGATGATAGCAATCTTGTTATGGTACTAGCACCATAACAAGATTGCTTATTGATTAAGGATGACGTCAAGCAAAGAGGAGGGGTTGATGACGTTGTGTTTACAGCTAGGCGGAGCTAATGACTTTTTTGAAGGGAATTTCTAAATAATATAATAGAATACTTTTTTCAACTTCAATCTTTTTTTTTTTTTTTTTTTTTTTTTTTTTAATTTTAATTGTTGTATTCTAAGTCTTATAATTTCAATTCTTATTTTATAATTTTTCGTAATTATTATTATTAGATGACAAGTAATTGGAACCAAGAAAAGAGCTTTCCAGTTTTGATAACTATTATTTCTGTTACATAATGTATGTAGAATCGGTTATATATATTAGTGACAGTTAGTTCTGCACAAATGAGAATTTAAAAATTAATGTGTATTTCACATCGTGTGCATCTTCATTATAGCATATAATGTAGACTTTAATAAATTATTGAGAATTCAAATTTTTATTTTTTAAGTAATTTCATTATAAGACTTTTGTACTTTGTTTTCTATAAATGAGTTATACTTGTCTACATACGTATCATAAATAAACCGGAATCATTACGTAATTTAAATACTCTTAATTAAATTACTATTCATGTACTACTAATTAAAATTAGTAATAGTAATTTATAAACTAGTGAAAAGAGTTTCACAGTTAAATTCTTAAATTAAATATTTTTACACAAGTTATTAATATATTATTTAGTAACAGCTTATTTAATTTTCATCATAAAAATTAAAGTTTTGTTCATTGTTTCCTAGAAAAATTTCTTATTCAATTTAAATATTTGAGAGAATGAACTTCAATAAATAGTGTATTTGCTTCATAATTTAATGTACTCTAATCTTACCTCAGTAATAAAAAATCAAATAATAATTTAAAAAGTCGTAGCATATATGAATTCAAGTATACATAATACAATACAAAATATTATATTTACTATTTATTCAATATTTTAAATAATACATGTGATTTATGATAAATTTCTTAAGAGAAATTTCAATTTAAAATTTATGTTTACTAGCTAATTAAAGTTAAAACATTTGATTTTATATTTTCTCTAAGAAAAGATGAGCCTTGTTTAGTCATAAATTAGTCATTTTTCAATATGTTAGCATTTTTAAACTGTTTAGTTTAAGAAATATTAGCCGAGCTGGCAGCCGAATGGTTAGTACTCTTGCCTTCGGTTCAAAAGTTCGAGGGTTCGAATATCACCTTGAGCTTGGATGTTTGCAGTAGTTCGGAATCCACTTTAAACCGTAGGTTCTGGTCTAATCAACCCTCATGTGCAAAATATGATCGTTGAGCGCCAACCTCAAGAAATATTAACATTTTTAACACAATGATACAATTGATTAACATTGCCATCTTATAAAAATTTAACCTACTTTTATTACAAATATAGTTTGATAAATTTCAATCATATGAATGAAGTTATTTAAGTAAAAATTTAGTTTGTACTTGCTTAAAATTCTAAGAAAAATAATGCGAAAAGGGTAGTTTCTTAAAGTTTTATTTTTTAAATATTTAATTTTAATAAGGGAATTTGAAATTATTTAACTGCATATTTTCATATATAATACTTTGTGCACATTAATTTTTAAAAGATAATTGGCCAGAAATTAAAGCCAATAAAGTCTGGTACAACGCAAAGGAGGCAGGGATTTCTTATCTTACTTTTAAATTTCAAACTTGAGAATGCAAAGAAGGTTACACTTTCAAGGTCATTGACTTCCAAAGCAAATTTCACATTGATTGGAAGTTATTATTTCTATTTTCTTTGATGAAAATGACAACCAATAAAGAAATTCCTTTAGTTATGAGAAAACTAATTATAAAATTGAGAGATGAATGTGAAACTCGTCTGGATATTGGTAAAACCAGTGGAAAACCATTTTCTAGTGTACAAAGAGTTCTTGACACTGGTTGTCTTGTTGTAAAACCAAGATGTGAGAGACCGAAGAAGCTAACGCAGAAAGAACTAAAAATTCTTTTACGAATTAAACAAAATCCTAAAATTTCTGCTGCAAGCATTGTAAAAAACATTTTTTTAACTAGCAACAAGGAAATTTCCCCTAAAACTGTACAAAAAGTGCTGCAAAAGGCTGATTATCATGGCCACAAACCTAGGTCTAAGCCATACATTTCCTAGACAAATAGAAAGAAAAGAATTGGTTTTGCCAAAACATATTTAAACTCTTCGAAAGACTTTTGGAACAATGTAATTTGATAAGATGAAAGTAAATTTACAATATTTAAAGTTAATGGCCACCCTATTGTATGGAGAAAACCAGGAATAGAACTGATTCTGAGAAATTTAAATTCAACTGTCAAACATGGAGCTAGCGGTGTGATTGTATAGGGGTATATGTCATTGAAAGGAGTTGGAAATCTTCACATTATTGATAAAGTCATGGATAAGTATGCTTAACTGGATATTCTAAAAAAAAATCTACGAAACAGTGCCCGAAATTTAAACCTTTCTAATACCTTTATTTTACCAACAAGACAACAATCCGAAGCATGCAACTAAAATTGTGAGTGGATATCTTCTCTATCACACTCCAAGACAGTTGAGTACTCCTCCACAATCACCAAACCTCAATCCAATAGAACATTTGTGGAAAAAATTGAAGAAACGAATTCAAAAAACACAATATTACGTCGCGAAATAGGCTAATTAGTAAATTGCAGGAAGATTGGGCGAAATCTACATCGAATGACGCTGAAAAATTAGTTCAGTCAATGCCCAAACGTCTGCAAGTTGTTTTGAAGGATAAAGGCTATGCTACAAAGTATTGAAATAATTTTAAAGATTTATATTTTGCTTTTTTTGAAAGTGTACGCAGACTTTATTGGAGGGAATTTCTGAGTTTTTTGACAAAATATATTTTTGTTAAAATGTTAAAAGTATTATATTTATGTTACTTTTTTATTTAAGCTTACAATTGTAGCTAATATAAGAATAAAATGCAATGATTAAAATACAATTTTCAATGCTTTAAGGTACCTGTACACATTGAAAACATCAATTTTGACCAAAAATTATGAATTTATTTTATTCTTTCATTAACTAAGGAATTCAAATAGCTTTCACTATTTGAATTTCACTACTTTTTAATTAATATAAAGTCAAAAACAGGTTTGTTTTTGATTCTATATTAGTTAGATTCCGAGATATGAAGGATTTCGTAAAGATTAGGAAAACAAAAGTGGACATATTTAAAGCAACGGAAGTGGGCGTTTAAAGATCCAGAATGATGTTAAAAAATAATTTAAACAGTGTTTGATTTTGAAATATAAATTAAGTAAGCTTTTAAAGGATAAATAAAATAATTACTATTCCGGAAATCAATCAGCAAATCAAATAAAAAAATTAATTAGCAAATATGAGAATTTTTTATAAAGGCACAATACTATAATCTTTAAATGTGATTTTCTCAGAATTAGCTTTTGCCTATAATTTGCACGCTTCAAAAATGATAACTCAAAATATTTTTATAATATCACTATGAAATTTCATGAGAGTGATCTATATATTGTTTTCTAAGGAAAACTAAAAGAATTTTAATCACTTAACTATTTCCCAAATTATGGCCTGTTATTCGAATAATGGCATATAAATTTTGGTTAAAATTTCAGTATAAATATTCAACTGGCCATAATTTTGTTTTTTAACAAAAACATAAAATTTTAGTACATGCTCTAGATAATAACATATAGATTATTTGGTATTAATTTCTTTTCAAATATGTTTAATAGTTTTTGATGTAGCCTTTTTTAAAAAAATGCTTAAAATTGTATACATATTTAACATTTCTGAATAATAATATTGGGATATATCAAATTTTAGTAGCTCAATATTAAAATGTTTTCTAAAGTGAAATTAGAAAAAATCATTACAATATATATATGCAGAGTATTTAAAAAAAAAAGTGCTCTGAACGTGTTTAGGTACCTTAAGTGTTTTTTTTATTTAAAATTTAGTCTGTACGCAGACTTTTGCGACTAACTGTATCTTTGATGTTCAATTGAGAATTTTTCTGATTTATAGGAGTGACAAAAAAATTGTCCTGCACCTGATACCATCGGATTTTGCTATGCCATTGTCTTACTGAATGGAAAATGTACAAAAATACTTGAACTTTATTCTAAAATGATTATAGTGAATTAAGTTTCATTTTATTTGACAACTTCAAGAATATTTTTATGTAGTATTGCCCTTATACATCACTGTCTGTAGTATCTGGCGACTGTTAGCAATCAATAAAATGCGCTTCACATGGTTCGATCTCTTTCAAGAGGTTGCCATATTTTAGAACAGTTTTCAGCGGAGCGAAGTCCGGGAGAGGTCCCAATATTCTGGTAAGAGCAGAAGACTTCGAGTTAGTTTGTGTTTTGTTTTTGCTTTTAAATGTGTGTTTGTAAATAAATAAATGTTTCATTCAAAAAATGGTGATCATTAATTTTCTCGGCCATTCTACACATCACAACACGCTCCATTTCGAGAACCAGAGCTGAGTAGAACGAAATGGCTTACCTTGGATAATTCAAAGAAAGAATAAAACTGTCAACAGAATTCTAAGGTGTGAAAAGTTAAAGAAAATGTTCAAAAATGTAAAGAAGGAAGACTTCATAACAGTCTTGCTGGAAGTTGGTGAAGTAGCTACTTTTGATTTAAAATTAGCCGAACTGAAACATAAACTTCTGAATAGTGAAGAATATGCCGAAGATGCTGACTTCATAAAAGAAATTTTGATTTCTACAAAAGAAAATAGGAAAAGAAAAGAAGAGTTCGAACGATTACAAGTTGAAGATTAAGATTAGAAAGGGAACACGAATTAGAATTATCAAAAATCCGAGCAACACAGAACATAGTGAGCAATAGTCCGACGCCATTTTCAATTTCGAACACTGGAGGCGAATTTGAAATTCCACTCAACAAGCTGATCAAGGAAGTAGAAACGCTGGCTATACCAGTACCGAAAAGAGCAGAATCTTGGAATATATTTTTCGATTCCATAGAAAGAGCATTTAAGCACAAGAAAGTTCCAGAATTATTGAAATTAATTAGAAAGAAAGCAGCAAATATTCTCGTCCATATTAAAGAAGACGATTTGCTGGATTATGAAAAGGTAAAAACTTTAATTCTAAAAGAATATCAACCTACTCCTCAAGCATGCCTAGAAAATTTTAGAAAAGCAAAATGTTATTCTAGAGAATCACATATTCAATTTGCCTCTCGATCAACATGGGACTATTATTGTAAATCAAGAGAAATAACAGATTTTGAAGCATTAAAAGAATTAATCATGAACATCATATTAATTGGAATTTGTTAATTTCTATTTATGTGCATTATGTGTAAGTTGTATATGTGTTGATCACAAATAGTCACTCGATTCGTTTTCAGATTGATGATTAATTCAGGAATATAACATCAATCTTGTGGGGGAGATGTACTGTTTGGCGACCAGTAAACTGCGCTTGGCATGGTTTGATATCTTTCAAGAGGTTGCAATACTTTAGAACAATTTTCGGCAGAGCGAAATCCGCGAGAGGTCGCAATATTCTGGTAGGAGCTGAAGACTCCGAGTTAGTTTGTGTTTTGTTTTTGCTATTAAATATGTATTTATAAATAAATAAATGTTTCATCCAGAAAATGGTGATCATTAATTTTCTCTACCATTCTACACATTACACTGTCAAACATTGTTTTTGTTTTTACATGTTTAAAAATTAATTTAGCTTAAAATATGCAGGGAAAGAATAATGCACTGCTGTGCTGTTACTAAAATGATTATAATATATTGTAAAATACTCATTCAGGGGTCTTATATTACAACATCAATGTACTTTCAATCATTTTTTACATTCCCTTCCACAGAGCCAAAATAAGCAAATATTTGATTCTCCATCATTATTATTATAATAAATAATTACAACTTTATATTATATAAACATGTTCACATTGAACAATAGGAATACTTTTTTCTTAACCTAAGGAGAAAGATCGAGATTAAGCACAAACATGAAGCTTGAGAAATATTTGATAAAAAAAAAGATAAATTTTGAACAATAAATAAAATTAATTCACAAAATAAAAGCTATTATACTGATGATTTTTAATTCGCAAAGAAATTATAAATTTCCAATTGAATTATTTCAATAGTCTAAAATGTAGCAATATTTTCATTGCACTGGAGATTACAAATTAAAAGGATTAAAAATTGAATAGCAGTTTCTATACTTGGAGCAATATAATTGCCTACAAATAATTATTAATACTTTTAGTAATCAATTGAGTTGATTCATAAAAACATTTTTTAATATTTTTATTTCAGTAAAATTTTTTCTGAATTTTCCAATAATGTGGAGAAAAGGATTAATTCAAAAAGGCAGTCCATAAATAATCTTATATTGACAAATTACAAATCAAAGTAATATTACACATTGGAATTGAAGGCAACTTCATTTTACAAAAAAAAATAATTAAAATTCTTTTATTTTTCAAAAATTAATACTGAGAATTTCTTGTTAGAATATACTGTGAAAATATGTATGAATTTATTATTCATAATAAAGTCAGCACTTAATGATACATTAGAACTGCATACAGTTTGATAGTATGATTATTCGTTTAATATTAATGGTTTTTTACTAACAAATTTAATTTATACGTGTTCATATATTACATGTAATCTACATATACTCTGTAAGTAAATTAGAAAGGAAACATTAAAAATTATTCATTGTAGTCTTTCACTAATTATTGAGATGTTCCAATGTCAAATTTTTTTATCTTAAATCTTTCCATTATTATTGCATCATTTCCTAACTGGTAGATATAAGTATTCGTTCAATCACTGTAAAATGTTTCTTTTGAGACCACTGCTTAGATAATAATCTGACAGGAATCAAAACTATTTAAAAACAAAAATAATGAGTATCAGTATTTCAGATATGCTATACATTATTATTGAAACAATGTAAAGTTTAATATAATGCTATAAATAATAAATTTCATCGTAAAGTCTGGTTTCACTGACAAAATAAAATATATACTTCATATTAAACATGTAATATTTTTTAATTGGGTTGTACATTAACGTTGCGATGGTTTAGATTTACGTTGCTGTCTTTCTAAAATTTTATAAATGAATAGTATATATAGCAACAATTTAATTTAAAAAGATTCAGATATATGTTTATTGATATGTCAATAATCTACAGCAAAGAATTTAATATTGTTGAAACAGATTGGAAAATAGAAAATATTCCACTGCAAAATCTTATTCATAATAGAGTATTAACTACTGAAATAGTTCAAATAATTTCTGTGGTGCTCTAATTTAATTCCCAAAAAAATTTGTCATGCATAATGGTGGTGATATACATCAACCTATAAGTTAAAAATATAGATTTTTTTATATTAATATAAATTTTGGCTACCTTAAATAACTTTGAAAACATAAGGAAAAATATAAATCAGTCAAACACAAATTATCTAAACAAATATTAAAAATAAAAAATTAGATTTATATGTGAGCATATAAAAAATTAATTTATTTAAAAAGTTTTTTCTTTTAATTAACTCTCAATTTTCTCAATTAAGTTTTGCTTTCTATTCCCATTACATTTTACAATTTAGTTAAGATTAAAGACTGCTTTTAAGAGTTAAATATAACCACTCCTTCTAGTCTAGGAAGTGTTGGCTCCCTTAAATTTACTGTACATAGGTATTGACAATGAATATGCCAATATCCCCATTCAAACAATGATGCAATTCAATGAATTTGATTAAATTTAGGTTATGAAATATTACAGTTTCATCAAATAATGATAATTTTCAAGAAAATTATCAAAATATATAAAAGTTAAAGAAATTACATATTCGAGTTACAATATAAATAAGTTAACAGACAGATGTCTTGATGAATAAACAGTCATTATTTAAAAAAAAACTAATATTACCCATGAGTCAAAATGTAAATAATAATTCAATATGATGTGGCTTATCCACCAAAAGTCTGACGAAATCAGACAAGGTCCATCAGAGTGCTGACCCTAAGGAAATCAAGAACCAGAAGTGGAAATGATTATATATCCTCTCTGGAATCAATATAATGTAAATAGTTTCATTAGTTCAACAGAATGATGACATTATTTCCTCGTGAATTCATGGAAAAATATGATGTAAATAATTATTTAACAGAAAAATGAGATCACATAACATGACGTCATTATTTCTTCTCCATGAATACAACAGTAAAGTTAGTGCATCACTCCCATTGTTCATCCTTTATTGGGGAAACTTGCACTTTGATCTTTCTGAAGACAGAAGATTGAAGACTGCTGCAGAATAGATAAAGATGTCTATTCAACCTCTCCGGGAGAAGGGAATGAAAAGAACAAACACAGTCATCAGTCTGATGGTTTGCCCTTTTCAGGGTTGCCTTTATAAGCTGACAATGGTGCTGGGGACTGCACTCCTGCCCCCACCATGGTTAGGGACATGCATGACTCTGGAATCGAGGTTAGGGTCATCAGCAACAAAATTATGCTTACTTCTGAACATATTCAGAAAATAAGCAATGAAGAGTTAATGGAAAAGGAAATATATCTATTGAAAATTCACAGTATAGAGTTGACTAAATTAATGGATTTATTAGTGAATTATCAAAGAGAGAAAACTGCGAAAATAGTCAGGGATATTCAAAAAATTAATGTCAATGCTCCTCCACCTTTTACTTTTGCAACAAATAACAGACTTGAAATCCTAAGTGACAGCGAGTATGTCATCATCATCGATGACTTCCCCTCACTAAGTGAAAACGTAAAAACAGCGAAGCCAAAGACATCAATAAATTGAAAAATAGAGGAAAACAGAAATATTTCTAAATAAAATCAAATGAACACCCATATATCAACAAAGAAATCTATGAAACGTAGAATTTTCAACCTGCAAAAAAGAATATAAGAATTCCACCCATAGTAGTCAAAGACCAAAACATTAACTGGAAAAACTTGCAAGAACTATTCAAAAATAAAAACAAAACAGAATACAAAGGAAAGATGACAGGTACAGAAATCTTAACATTAAAAGTAGAAAACTCAGAAATCCACAGGAAAATTATATCTGCTCTAGATGAAATAAAAACAACATATCATACTTTTGTCCTTCCAGAAGACAAAAATTTAAAAATGGTAATTTGAGGTCTTCCACCCTACTACACACCTGAAAACATAACTCAAGAACTAATTCTAGAATGCTTTCAAGTTCTTAATGTAATTCAAATGACCAAAAAAATAGATCTAAATAAAATCAACTTACCACTATACATAATAACTCTTCCTAAAAATGACAAAGAAATTTATAACATGACACATCTATTTAATTTAGCTGTTAAAATTTAAACTTATAGAGGCAGAAAAGGTATCACCCAATGTTTTAGATGTCAAGGATTTTATCATGCTCAAAATTCATGTCACCACAACTTTAAATGTGTGAAATGTGCATGTGATCATCACCATTCAAATTGTCCTAAACCATCAAATCTACCTGCAAAATGTGCCAACTGTGGGGAGGCACACCAGGTTATGTAACAAATTCCTCAAATTAAAAAGAAAACAAAATTTAACAGCACCAATAAAAAGTACAATGGTGCCAAGTTCGAATCCAAAACTGACTTACGCAAATGTATTGGTTCAGGAAAATGACACAATAGTTAAAACTAAAGAATTAATGAAGCCAAAACAATTGTGAGTTCAAATCATTAGTTAACTTTGTACAAAATTCAGGTATACTTGAATTAACTGCCCAATGGAAAAAATTTAATGAAGCCATGGAGGCTCAACAGAATGTAACATTAATCTCTCAAAATGAGTAACACACAAAAATTTCACACTTATCCCATTTTCCATATGGAATGTGCAGGGTATCAAACTCAAGAACTTATGAACTTTCTAGATCAATATAATGTTGATATTATTTTACTCATGGAGATGCACCTAATGCCTGCAATCAAATTCAGTATTCCTAATTATAACGTATATAGAACTGAGAGAGCACACCACAAAGGTGATTGTACTGCTATAGTCTTCTTTAAAAGATCATTAAATGTAACATTATACAGCAATAATAACAAAAATGGGTACAAGGAAACCTCAGTAATAGTCAACTTTAAATCAAAGTTAAATGTAAAATTTACAAGCCTATACAACAGACCTCAACATGTAATAACGTTGCAAGATGTTAATATTTTCCCAACAAATTTTCCTACAATAATAGGAGGAGACATAAATAGCAAAAACATACACTGGGGATGCAATGTCACTAACCCAAATGGTATAATGCAGCACAGTTATAATTATAAAATTATAGCACCATTGGAACCCTCGCACTTTGATTACAGAAATAAAAAGGAGATATATTAGACATATTTCTCAACAATAGTCAAATTCCCCTCTCGGCAAATACCTTAAATGATCTTTCCTCAGATGACTTCCCAATTATTGGTTGCCTGGATATCAACAAAAATATCTTTATAGAACAAACTGGCAAATATACTACAAGATCAAGCCTGGAAAAACAATGAGGAACACTTGTAAACATATCAAAATATGCAAAATAAAATCTTAAAAGACATCAGAACCTTCACTGAAAATATTGTAAATGCAAAAAATAAGGCAACTAAAACTGTTAAATATCACAAAAAATTATCTTAAATTACCTAGCAATATAAGAGAAATTATAAAAGAGAGAAACAAAAAGAAAATATCAAAAAACCCTAAACCCTCAATACAAAACTAATGTAAATAAATTGAACAAACTAATTTGAAAGAATAATATACAATAGAATTAAACCATATTTCCATATATTGACAAATCAACAATATGGATTTAGAAAGGAACTATCAACTGTTAAGAAAAACTGAAATTATAGGAAACAATTTACACAGGAATTTGTATACATAGTTAAGTGTGATGCATCAAAGGCTTTTGATAGAGTATGGCTTAAAGGACTCATTAAAAAATTAATAAACCTAAATATGGACACTGACTTAATCTTAGTATAAAATTCATACCTAACTAATAAGCACTTTCAAGTTGCACACAACAAACAAAATTCATTAAAAGAAACGCAGAAGTTCCCCAAGGCACCATCCTGGGGCCAATCCTATATCTTTTCTTCACGCATGACTTCCCCAAGGAAGAAACCACGAAAATTGCCTTTTATGGAGATGACATGGCCACCTTAGCAGAATCAAAATATCCTAATAATGCAATACATAAACTGCAAACAGCACTATATGAAATAGAAAACTGGTGTACAAACTGGAGAATAATAATAAATGCATAATAATTACTAATACTATTTAAAAGAAACAGAAGGAATAACATTAAACACAGGAACAATAATAGACTGATTCTTTTTGGCAAAGAAATCCCTAAAGTATACTCTGTGAAATACCTTGGAATGTTCCATCAATGTCAATCCCCATGATCATCAAAGCTAGATCAGATCCAGGAGTCCATTCACCCAAAAAAAGTTAAGTACCAGAAGGGTATCCCGAATCAAGTCTTGCTTGGTAAGCCCCAAAACAAGATAAAATGCGGTCGGGAGAGGCTTGCACGGAAGAATACTTAGTGCATGTCTCGAAATGTTTGTTACCACTTACGAAAATCATGGAAAGCAGATGGCCGCAAAGAAAACGTGCTAATGCAGTTTGATCTCGTCTACTGCAACTCGGAGTCAAGGAGCCATTAGGACACCTCACCTGGTACCAAGGATGTACAGGTAGGACAATCCAAGAAGGCATGGTAGTTGCCCTAAATTTAGGAAAAAGCTCCATATGAGTAAGAGAAGTGGCAGGCGTGGTGAAATCGCTAGCACTGGCTCTAGCCAAACTGTCTATAATTTCATTATCAGCAACATCCACATGGGACAGAATCCACTGAAAGTGGACATGATGACCATAGGAAAGATTTTTTAGTTTCCTGAGGATGTCTGCACTAGTACTATCCCTCACATGATGCCAATTGGCCAAATGCTGAATAGCACTTCTTCTATCAGAAAAGATCCAGATATCGTTTAACTGCAGAAGCATCATGACAGAGTCCAGACCATCCAGAATTGCAATAAGCTCACTTCAAAAAACTGAGCAGAAGTCTAGATTTCTTCTCAGGATTTTTATTTCTTTATCCCCAAATCTAATATAAATGCCACTTCCAGAACAGCCATTATCAAGTCTACTGTCGTCACATATGTTAATAATAATAACTTGGAATAACTGTAACTAGTGACTAGCTAGTCTAAACACATGAATAATGTTATAATTAAAGCTACTCAGGCACATGGCTGCCTCAAATCAATATTGGGAGAAAAATCAAATCTATCTAAAATTTAAAATACTACGTCTATGATAAGACCAACTATCACATATGCATCCTCAGTATGGAACTTCAACTATAAAATTGACAAAAGAAAAAATAAAAACTTTCCAATTTAAGATGCTAAGAAAAATTACCAATGCACCTTATTTCATAAGAAATAAAAATATAGCTAAAGACCTAAAAATTGATGATCTTGCAGTTCATATAAACAAATTAAATATAAAGTTCTTTGAAAAAACCAGGAATTGCGAAGCAGCAAACTTTAAGAAATTTTCAATTATAAATATCTAGAAGAAGATTGTAAATTTAGATCTATTGCGAAATATTTTCTTAAAGAAAAAGAAAGTGTGTAATGTAAATAGTGTATATATTGTATATAGATTTTCTACTTTTGTATTTTATATCCAGATTTATATTATCTCAGAATTTCTCATTTTATGAACTTCATTAATATGCAAGAAAATATTTTATTTCTTATGCATAATTGTGAATTCGCATTTCTAGTAACCATGTCTGCTACAGAAACCCTCACAGCTGATTGGTTATCCCACAAATTCAGGCCTGCGTTCTCCATGAGTAAAGACATGTTTTCTCTTCCAGGAGCAAATTCAAATGAAGAAGTGAAGTGCCTGCTTCGCAGGCTGAAACTTCGTTAAACATTAGATCCAAGATCCAGTAAAGTTAGTATGAGTCCGAATATACTCAAACAGTTGCAGGTGCTATCTCTTTGACTGGATGTACTGTTTGAAAGTAATCAGTAAAAGTTTCAAGTACAGAAGAACCAATGACAGAGCGAGTACATGCCTGTTTCTAATAATCAGTGAGTGTGTCCCTATTTCAAATTAATCAGTTTAGTTACAATGTACTTGACTGATTGTAACAAGTACAGTAGAGACAAAGACAGAGCGAGTACAACTAGAAGTAACAATGTCATCAATATATTGATAAAGATGGATGTATTAGGAGATTGTGGCAAAATTTTGGCAATCTCTACCTATAGTGGGAAGGGTGAGTAGGAGAAAAGAAATGACAGATGGTTTAACTGGAAAATAGAGGATTGATTCTTGGGAATTTTAAAATCTTCTTGTGCTGGAGAGGGAGAGATAAGGAATTTTTATTGTGAAATGAAAAAAGTTAGCATGTTTTTTTTTTTTTTTTTTTTTTTTTTTTTTTTTAGTAAAATAAATAAGTTACGAAAATCAATAATCGTGGCACATTTATTCAATGATTATACTTCGCTCTCTCTCTCTTTAAATATATCTTTTTTTAATATAAGAAAAGTCTGCTATTCTTGTTATGTATTTAACCATGTTTAATGACTTATTTTCGTTACTATTTTTTTTAACATTTAATATATTTTAATTAAATTTTTTAAATGTGATCATTGTCTCCAAATTAACTTTATTGATTTGAACAAAAAATTAATGGAATTTTTTTTACTATATTTAGTTTTAAAGATAATTATAAAATATTTCTAAAAGTAATTAGATATTTTTTACATTAACTATTTTTTTCTCTTCTCAAAAATGTGTGTTTTTTACCATTAGAAATTAGGTAGTTATATAATCACATACATTGCTATTCTGAAAATGAGAAAACAGAATTAAGGAAAATTGTCTACGTAAATAAGAGTGCATATTTTCAATTCTTGTTTAAGAATTAAATATGGTATGATTGAGGAGTGATTTTTGGAAACAGTAAACAATATTTGAAAATAATTAAAACTTATGAAGTAGATACATTATTCCCAATGCCTTCAGTCGCCAGAATTAGGTAGCCAGCCAGAAATATATTATCTGGATCTAGTATTATCCAGAAATAACTATTATTATCTAGAAATATATTTTTTAAATCCCACTAATTTTGAAAGTGCACCACAAAATTAATTTCATACATATGTTTTAATTCAATTCATACATCAACCAAAAAAAATGCAATTTTTTTTATAAAATTTGTAAGATTATTTGTCTATTAATTACACTGTATTTTTTAGAGTAATTTTCTAGAGCTTTTTGTATTTCAAATATTGAATTTTACTCTTGAATGTAAGTACCAGTTAAAAAAAAACAAAAAACATTCGCTCATTATTCATAATGTGCTACATTTAAGCAAATTAATTATGTTATATTAAGTAGTTTTGTATACAAACATTAGATTCACTTAAGAGTTTTGATCAGAAAATATGAATTTGTAGCTTACCTCACGATAATATAACTGAAGCAAGCATCTAAATTAAAATATACTCCGCTGATACATAAGATTGAGAAAAATTACCGTTATTTTTATAAAACTAGGTTTTTAATTTAGATTTATACCGGTAAATTCAGTTTAAATTGTAAAGAAAAAATTAATTTTATATTGTATATTCAGTTTTCTAAATTAATTAGAAAATATAAAATCCGAGATTAATTTCTAATACATTATTCTATGTTATATAATCATGCAATTAAAAATAAATTAAATTTTTTACAAATAAAATATTATATATTTAAAAAAAACTTGCTTATTTCAAAGAAATTTGAAAATTATTCAATATCCTAATATTTGCATTGTATTTAAATAAATTAAGTAGTCATCAAATATTTAAGTACCAGAGTAGGCTTCATTATAATTTTAGTTCACTCTTTGAGAAGAAAAATTTTTTAATTATTCGCATGTAAACATAAAGCACATATTAATAACTTCGGTCTTTGAACTACTTCTTTGTTTTATGCGAATCCTCTTAATTTTTCAATAAAAATATAAAAATCGCAATACATTTTTCACATCATTTAATAAAAGAAATTTATTGGTAAAATTAGATATATCTTTAATGAATCGTATATATTTTAATTATTCTTTTGAAATGGTTAGATGATAAATGACAATTTTTCTTACGAAAATTTTCCGAATAATGTTATATTTTTATTGGTACAAAGCTGTAATAATCACAAATAATAAAAGGAAATTCCAGTTAATGTATGATTCTTTTTATATAATACAATTTTAGTACAGAATTTAAAAAATGAGAATATTGTTTAATATGCTACAATTTTACTTGAAAATGTTCCAGTGATATATATCTTAAAAATACATAATGTAAACTCTGCACCAATTTAGATGATATAAAAAAATTTGGAATATGTATATAAAGTAATATAATTTAAAGATTTGAAAACAAACTACAAGATATTTGAATGAACTCATGATAAATCAATTTACAGATATACTTTGTTCATAACATTGAGTATTCAATATATTATAAGATTAAAATTTGCATGATTGGAAATCTTATGAATTTGTTTACCAAAGTTATTGAAAAATGGGGGAGGAAATAAAAGTAAACTGTTTTATATCAAGTTATTGAAATATTTACAGTTTTGGTTTATATTACAGATCTTGTTAAAAATGTTTAAATAAAATTTCCTTAAAAATTACAACTTATTTCTTTATCTTCTTATACAATTGTTACTTTCCTCAAAAAACTATAAATTATTAAAATATCAAGAAACATATTTTATATAATAATTTCTTAAAGATAACAAAAATAACAGTATGTTGATATAATATTAATTTCAGTTTATAATGTATAGTATGAAATTCATGATAAAGTTCTAAGATAAAATTACACATTAGTGGATAGCAAATAAAGCTATCTTATTTCCAAGTGCATAACACAAAAAATATTCACTTTAAAAAAATAAATTTTAACTACATTGAAAGTTTAAACCTTTTAAACTAATATCATTATAAATCATAAATGAGAAAAATGTGAATCTTAATTATTATGTTTGATTATAAAAGCAAGGCAAATTTAGTGAAAATTGATAGTTTTTGTTAAATTTAGGTAGAACTATTTCAATTTTCCCACACTAGTGTTTGGTTTCTCATTTTCAGGTACGAAACACGATGTAAATAGCCTTATTTATTTTGCGATCATAAAGTTCTCCAGATTCCGTGGGATGTCAGTCTACTACTGGACATAAATTTTGAACCACAAGCATTTTAATGAGGATCTCATTATTGACGCTATTTTAGAATCTTAAAATAAAGATCCTTTTTTCCATTGATGAGTAGTCTGCTGGACATTGATGAGTAGTCTTTTTAACCAAGAGCACTGTTAATGGATATTATATCTTTGAGAGTTCCATCTTCTAAGGAGTGTTATACGACTTTATACTAAAATGGCCCTCTCAAAATTTAGATAAAAACATAGAGCCCCTAATAAATGATTAAGCTATTTCGGTATAAAAGGAGATATTCAAAAAGATGTCCAAAAAATTTTATTTGCTTCTTAGAAACAAGTTTTCACTGAGCTCCTTAACTTAAGAAGAAAATATCTGACTTTTTCCTAATATTTTATCAACACATTTTCGGATTTTTTTGACAAATTTAAAGCAAAAATTTATAAATAATTTGAAGAGTTTTGACAGATTCCTTTTTTTATGATTCCCTACTTAGTTAAAACTTGGCATCTTCGACTGAAATAGTTTAATCTGAAGGTAAGAAAATTTAATTAAATTTAATATACATATTTTTTTAACTATATAATACTGAAATGAAATTATTATCTCTAGAAATAAAAGATATAAAATTTAATATATTCATATATAAATATAAGTGCTTTTTTGTTTCAAAAGTTTTTAATTATTTTGATTCATGATTAGTCATTCAGAATTAGGTTTGATAAATGCCTTCATTTGTTAGTTGTTAGTATAATAGAAATAAAATGTTATTGTGTTTATATTGAGCATTTAAGGAATATTTCAATGAAATATAAGTTAAGTAAAGATATAACAAAATAAGATTATACTCATATCAGTATTATATTTAAATCTTGTATTCCTTATAATGTTCATGCATGTACTTTCAGCACATTATTTAAGCTATGTTGTGTGTGAATGAAAAACTTGATTTTCAGTACTTTATTAAAAACTCTTTCCTTTAAAATTTTGACTTAAATATTTTTTACAACCAATAAAAATAGAAATCTTTTAGGTTTTTACTGAAACATTACAAACATTTGTATTCATTTATGAAATTTTTTGCATACTGTTCCATTTTGTTTGTTACTTATGTAGATATAGATAACATATTTATGTAAGGCACCTAAATCATCATTTACAATGGTTTTTATAGATATATTTTGATAAAAACTTTTTCACATTAACTTGTTTCTGGGAATTTTTCTTTTGTCACAAAATATATTTCATAAATCATGAAATATATTTCATAGTTATGTTATATCTAGACTATCATTAAAATTTTGCTTTTGCATTTTTAACAAGTACAAAATAATATAAAACGCAAGAAAATATTTTATGCTTTTATTTACTTAATTCTTTCTAAGAACATTGATATGTCAAACATTGAAAGAGACCATAATGCTGAATCTGACTGAAAATGTATATTGATATGAAATATATACTTTTTAAAATTTTAACAATAAGTATTTTTCTCAATTGTATTGTAATATATCATTGCATACAGCTTGGTTTAATTAACTACAAAAAAATCAGTATGCTTAAATAGCATAGTGAATAATGCAACTTCAGGTTAAATGAATTAGATCTCATAACCTTAACCTATTAAAAGATCACTCAAAAAAATTAAATTTCCTGAAATATAATTTCTGCATTTAATGAAAGGAAGAAAATTTGCTAAATGATATTTTTAAATTAAGTTAAAAGATGTTCAAGAATAAAATGCATCTTCCAAATATTGTAGAAAGTTTATCAAAGGAAATTCAGCAATTTTTTCATAAAGAAATATTTAAAAAAATATAAAAATTTTTTTAAATATTTCTTTAATTCACAATAAGTAAGTAGCAAAAAAATAAATTTAGAAAGTAAATAATTAAAAAATTGCAAAATTTTAATTTTTTAATTTTAGGTCTAAAAAAACTGAGAAGAAATGTTTCAAGAAATTTAAATTCTTTTATATATATACTTTTCAAATATAAATTTATATATATATATATATATATATATATATATATATATATATATATATATAGATAGATAGATAGATAGATAGATAGATAGATAGATAGATAGATAGATATAGATATATATACATATATATATATATATTCTGTAAACCTAAAATTAAAAAATTAAAATTTTGCAATTTTTTAATTATTTACTTTCTAAATTTATTTTTTTGCTACTTACTTATTGTGAATTATGTGATAAATATAATATTATGAATTGCTTTAATATACAGTTTATCAAATGATAAAACGGTCTATATCCCTGTAACAATTCAGCAGCATCTTTTTCACTCGCAGGTAGATCCCAAATATCCTTAGTTAACGTATTTCACGGCATTCAATCTAACCAGTAAGCAAAATAATTTCATTACGAAAAACCACGTATAATACGTAGGGTTGCCATAAGTAGGGTCGTCAAATTTGGCGATTTATGCGAATTTTGGCCTGGTTGCGTTAATACGTAAGTATTGATAAAATTGCCAATACCAACTGACATGTCTTATTCTCTTCTTTGTTTTTCCATTTTGAGAATTCTCACAGAGCACAGCCAAACTTTAGGAAACAAATTATTAAATTATTTTTCTGGTTTGAGTAAATTAAAAATGACTTAGCAAATGTTGACAAAATCTGTTGAAAGAAAAAAAATAGATAAAAATGCAAAATATTATTTTAATTAAATAGAATATCTTACAGTAAGAACATTCATGATATCAGCTTAAGTAAGATGTATAATAAGTACAAAAATGTCAATACTATAAGTGAATTGAAAGAGATAAGAGTTTTGATTTTAAAAAGTTTTTTATCATAAAAATTTCATAGAAAAAACATTTTCACTCATATTATTTATTTAAAACATAAGAAACGATTTCATTCTTTATTTTCAAGTAAGATATTTTCCACATACTAATATTTTTCCATAATGGTGATGATAGAAATATGTAGTATTTATTTTACATTTTTATTTATCAGTAATATAACATTTGTTAAAATACAATTGTAATTTTCAAATCTTTTACACTGATAATAGTTAAAAAATTTTCCTTATTCACAAACTTGTTTTTAAATATATTATCAATTGTTTTCATAAATTTTAAAAACATGAGAAAAGAACTATTTAATGTGACAAAGTAGGTATTATTTAATACCATTCACAAATGAAAATTTTAGAAATTACAGTGGTGTATATGCACAATGCCATGAAATAAATTTTTATTCAGTATTTCAAAATTATAACTTAAAAGTCTTAAGCATTTTCCAGTAGCGATTTAATTAATTCAAATAGAAAATTGAAGTTTAAACTTTGATATTGCTTAAATTAAATATTCAATTAGATTACCTCAGTTACATAATTTCTTTACGACTCGAACATTCATTCTTTTATGTTACTGTTTCACTTCAATGAAGCAATTGCATTAATAATTTAATTTATGCAACTCCATAATTAAATTATAATATAAGAGGCATTTAATGAAAAACTTTAGAAGTTTACTTATGGTCCAGACAGTCATATTCCTGAATTATTTATTTTTGTTATTTTTAATTTTGCTATTTTGAGTATAATTTATTGAAATATGCGTCAAGCTTACGACTTTTAAAAATTATAGGAGTTAAAAAATATATATTTTAGTCAAAATATAGTTAGGAAGCAATTAATTATAATATTAACTTTAATTGTACTAAATCAAATAAATATACTCCTCACTGGTTCGATAAATGAAACTGTTTTTGCATATGTGTAATGCAAGTTTCATTTAATCTTTAACCAGTTTTCTTTCAATACTATGTGGAAAACTTTACTTTTTGTCACCCTATGAAAAATAAAAAAACGATTTTTTTTTTATTTTTCATAGGCTTGGCAATAAAAAAATCCTGTTAAATTATATAGTTTAAATACTTATCAACTCTTATCGTTTTTAACTTTTTCATTTGAAGGTTGGAAGCTCTAATTAAAGATTACGTAGTTAGTATTTTATAGTTTTTATATTCCTTTTATATTTTGAACTAAAATTAATTAATTTTTCAGGTTGAGCATCTATTTCTCAAAATCCAGATATGGACAGGAAAATATCACCAATTTGGAGTTTCTACAAACTTAATAAAGGCAGCAAAGCTATTAGTAATATATGCAAACAAATCTCTTGCTTATGTAGGGGGTACATCAAATTTAAGAAAATATATACACAAGTATCTTTCAATATGTATAGAGTGAATAAACAAAGAAATCCTTCCAAGAAAGAACTGAGGGGTTCATCAATTGAAGTTTTGATGGATTTTGAAAGGAAATCAGATATGAAATTACTAAGTAGTGGTTGTGTTCTTGAACATGCAGAAATAAATGTAACTCAGATTAATAAAAAGACCAAAACAATGGAACACGATACATTATCTTTTATCCCTTCTAAATTAACAATGTAACTAAAAAAAATAAAATATACAAATCACTTTTAAATTTTTTTTATTAACCTCTTCTTGGTTTTCCCCAAGCTGAACTTGAGCAGGCAAAATGTACTATTATATATAAGGTAATTATATATAAGGAAACCAATCGTTATGATTCTCAGTACTTGAAAAAAGAATCAAGGGCTCAGAAATGGTATCCAACTACAAAAGATGAAATTAGGATATTATTAATGGTTTTTACTTTACGCAGCATCGTAAAGAAGCCCAAGGAAGATTTATATTAGTGTAAAAAAGAAATATTTCATGCATCTAAATTTGGGAAACTTCTTTCAAACAGAAGATACAAACTCTTGTTGCAATTTTTACATTTTGCAGACATCGAGGTTTATGATCGAGGTTATTGCACCCTTATCCAAAATTGTGTATGGCCTTTGTTTGAGCATTTTAATGGAAAATTTATGAGTGCATACTCTCTAAATAAAAACTTATCCTGATTTACCAAAGAATTGATGAAAGTTTGATGTTGTATAAGAGCAGTCTTGGTTGGGAGCAATATATGCCACTCAAGAAAGCTAGGTTTGACGTAAAATTTTACATGCTTATGCGAATCCGAATCTGGTTACATGTAGTCATGCATGATCAACACAGGAAAAAACCATTTTGAATTGGCAATTCAAAAATTTGCCTGTGTCATCACAAGTCATGATGATACTATTATATCCCCTTTTGCATCAAGGGCACTGTGTAACTACTGATAACTTTTATACATCCCCAGAACTGGCAGAATTGCTAATATCATATAAAACCGATATATATGGCACAGTTTGCCTGAACAGAAAAGGTATGCCTATTGAGCAAAGAAATAAATTGCTCATATCAAAAATAAAAAGTCATGGTCCTGAAATGAAAGGACAAAAAGGAGGTAGCATTACTTTCCACTGTGCACAACACAGAGTATGACTGCAGTTACTGGCAGGAAGGAAACAAAAAGGAAACCAAAAGTGGTAGTGGATTGCAATGGAACTACAAGAGGTGTCGACCATGTGGACCAAAGACCAAGCAGTTACAATGTCTCTGAGAGGGAAAAAATATTACAAGATACTTCTCCATTTCCTGGATATAGCACGATGGAATTCATAAGTGTTGTACAATAAACTTGGTGGGAAAAGAAATTATCTTGAGTATAGAACAATGATAATAAAGAAGACTATTGAAAAGTACCACTTGGTGGAATTTTCTGTAAAAAGAGGACATCTTTCTGCTGAGCACCCACCTTCACGCCTGCTTGAGAGACACTTTGTTGACAACATTGCACCAACAAAGAAAAAAACTAATCCAACACAACAGTGTATTATTTGCCACTCAAAGAGAGACAGTAGAGGGAAGAAGGTAAGTAGAGAAACAAAGTCCTGTCCAGATTTCAATGTTGGACTCTGTGCAGTACTGTGCTTTAGATGGTATCATACTCAATCAAATTTTGATTAATAATTTCATAATCATTTATATAAACGCAAAGGATATAAATAAATTTAATTCAAGATAAAAATTAGGTATTCTGAGCTTTATATTTAGAGTGAATTGACACCAAAGTCTGATGAGTTCTGAAATATAGAAATATAAGTAAATTACTCATTTATTTAAGCTGACGTTTTTACATTAATTTTTAGGAAATTTTGTATGCGAATGATGCTATTATATTTAAAAAGCTATGTATGTATAAAAATAAGTATTAAAAAAATTGAAAATTTTTTACCCATTATGCCGAAATAAAATGAACCTGGAAGGACCTGCAAGCTTTTTCCATTGTTGGGGATGAAGGATTTAAGTCTTTTGTGTCGTGTTTAATTCCTTAATATAGTCTCCCGAATAAGAAAATTATTTTAAAATCCTTAATTCCAGCTGAGTATGAAAAAAAAATAGAATTAGCAAATCGATTAAAAAATTCAAAATCAATTTTATACCGACAGCTTGACATCAATTGATTAGGAGTTTTCTTAGTGTTACAGCCCATTACATAGATGAAGATTTTTATGTGAAATCTGCAGTGTTACAGCCCATTACAAAAATTATATTAGCAGTATCAGATAATGATGCTAATATTCGAGGGGCTATTATAAATATGGGTTGGAAACATTTTGTGTTTTTCGCTCATGCTTTAAATTTAATTGTCAAAAATTCGTTAAAAAAATAGAAAAAATTAAAAACATTGTTTCCTTCAAAAAAAAGATTATTATAATAGCTCAAAAAATTATTAAAATTGCAAGAAAATCAGAAAAATTTAAATTTAAATGTTAAAAAAATAAGTCGCAATGACAAAAAAGTGTGTGAAATCAGCAGATGCCGATTGCGAAATATTGATAATCGATTGTTGCGCAACCTAACGGTTTATAGGAGAACTCAAAACAACTATCGCATTAAATAGACGGAATTAGCATCTAGATGGGAGTTCTTAAGGTATGCACACTTAAAGTAGTTGCAATAATTATGTGTAAAATGTGAATATTGATTAGACTTAAGTTTTAACAACCCAATTTAACTTTAACAACCACTCTTCGATTTGCTTATTTAGATACATATTGTTTCTTGTGTGCGAGCGAAAAGCGATTAAGAAAAAAAGAATTGGTATTTATGTATTATCCCGTCGAGCTTTTTCACCTTCAAAATAAGTTGTAAAATTTTGCAAATTCGAATAATTATTTTTCAAAATATGAAGAAAAGTACAATAGTTTATTAATATCTTAGCACCACATAAAATACAAATAGATAAAAACTTTATTTTATATGGTGCTATATACATAAATCGCATCATTAATGACATGAACTTTTTCGCAGATATGGTCGACGGGATAATACACAAGTACCAAAAAAGCTGGATGGCAATCATCACATTATCTTTATTGTAATACAGAAATTAGAAGAAAAACATAAATGGGAATAAAATGCCCTCGGAAAACTAATTTTAAGATAACTCTTTTTCACACTTTATCATCATTTAATTATAATTTAATATCTTTTTTTTTTTTTCAAAGACATTAAAAATTTTTTCAATTCAAATTACAAATTTTTAATAAACATTGGTTGTAATATAAATTTTATTAAAAAAATGGTAGAATTAAAAGATTTTGTTATTTATTGTGTACATAGTAAATTTTTTTAATTAAAAATTTCAAAATAAGATAAATCCAAAGCTATAAGTATGTCATTCAATTTAAGAGTACAACTCATTTATTTGAAGTTTTTAATTTATAAATAATTTATAATTTTCCTAATTTATATGTAAAAGATATAAGTCATTTAATATCACATTTCCTTCGGATTTCTGTGTTTTAATAAAATTATAAAAAAAAGAATATGGGAATAAAATATATGTAAAAAACTAAAGGTAAATTAAAGAAATTTTTTCACTGAATATGCCAAACAAAATATTTATAAATTGGCTTTGCTTACATGACAAATGTCTCGTTTTTATAAATTCCTTATTTTAAGTAGTTTTTTTTCCCCTTATTTTTCACTTTATTATGCTCATATTACAAAACTGTAATGTTTTATTTACTTATAATTTTTTTAGCTAAAGTTGCTTTTTATATTTTTATTTAATGTTTCATGATTTTTTTTCACTTTGAGTTGTTTTTGAAAGTTTCAATTAAAAAACTGCAGAATTAAAATATATTTTTTATTTAATATGCAGGTTGTCTATCTTTTAAATTAAAAATTCTACAAAGATAAATTCAATCTGCCAATACAATAAATATCTATAATTCGATTCAAAGTATAACTCCCTTACTTTAAATTAAATAAGATTTTAGCTTTTATAAGTGAGGAAAATTATTAATACAGAGTTTAATCAATTTTTTCAGTTATGTGTACAAAAGATTTTCGAAGAAACTTAGTATTTTATACATATGCTAAGTTTTATAAAATAAGTTAAAAAATGCATACAAATATTCAATAACATAATCTTGATAACCAATTAAATTCATTGCATTATTTACATCGCAAAGTGCTGAATATCAGGAAAAATCCTCTTTCGACAACGATTTTATGGTCCCTTGATATAGTAGGAGGGAGCGTTTTAATAAACAGGTACCAATGATTAAATTAAGTATCATTTATTCTGACATTTGAAAAAAACGCGCGTTTACGATTGGTGGGCGGCACAGAGGAATTAACGTATTTAACTTTTTAAAAATTAAACCCTGACAGCTTTTTTAGACCATAAACATCAAATTTTAGTAGGACTCAATGGAAAACACAGGGGTAGGAGTACAGAAATTTTTTTTCAAGACACTATTTTCAAGAAATATCAGGACATATTTTAATAATTAAACAAAACCAATGTTACTTTTACATATTAATTTCTGTTTTATGCATAAAACACATTTTAGAAAGGAATAAACTATTTAATAAATTCTGAGTTTTTTAATTTTTAATACAACAATATGAAAAATGATACAGAAATTTAAACTTTCAATACTGAACATTTTTTTGAAAATTAATAAGTTACATGATAAATGCTTTAAATTAACAATTAATTTATGTATAATTGAATAATGTTCATTTTGAACTAGATGCATTAGCATTTAATTCTGATAATTTAATACTGCACTTTTTTAACTTATCATTCACAGATGCAATCTCTGCGTTAGCAGCAGACATCATCATTTGTCCATCTTTCACATCACTCATATTATCATCACTGATAGCACATATTTTTTAGTTACATCATCCAAAAGTTTTTGAGCTACACACTGATTATCAATCAAGTTTTTCTTTTCTTTCTCTCGTTCATTAATTTTTTCTAATAGGTGCGATTGTTTAAACTTTTTTTCACAAGTAGCTTCTACATCTTCCTCATCCTTTCTTTTCTTCTCTAATTGTGTTACATCTTTTGATTTTTCCATATATGATGCATATTCTGCATGAGATTTCTGAATATAATGTATCATTTCTTTGGTATATGGAATGGAGGAAACAGAATTGCCATGCATTCGAATAACATCATGACAAATCCGTAAACTTTGAACTGTTAATTCTGATAAAGAAGTTCTCTCCTTTGTCACTACAGAATTGTTAATTGAAAAACCTCTTTCTGGTTGGGAATTTACATTCAATAACAACAGACATGCTTTAACCACTCTAGAAAGAGTAGGGTACTTTATCATCCACCAGCATCTCTTATATTGAAAACTGCATTCCAATATTTACAGATATTTTGATTATTATCATAATCATTCACAATCAAAGTCACATCTTCACACATGTAAAGAATCCACTCTTCCTTCGTCTTATCAATTTCTGAAGAAGTTTTATTCACATGAGGAATGTGTTGAATTTATTTGCTAAATGAACTCCTAGACTCTTCCTTTTTTCTATTATAAGGAGACAAATACTGGATATCTTTGAGTAAAGGATTTGTTATAGGAAGTTTCTGAAGCAAATGCTTTGAATTTGCTATGTAGCAGCTTCTGACACTTTGTAGAAATGTTTTATCAGTAAGCTCTTCCAGTATGTCTGTTGCACCATGACCTATTTTAATCTTGTTTAAATTTAACCAATTTTTTCCTGAATCAACATTAATTTGTAGCAACTTTACTCCATTTTTTTCGCAGATTTCTTTTGGGGGAACTAGGTTATAAGATCAGTATCCCCATATATGATTTCTCGACAAATCTGGCGCCCTTCGTAGTGTTGCCGATTTCAGCTTTTGTTTTTATTGTAGTGTTGCCAAATTCAGTTTTAGATACTTTTTCTTTGTTTTGTTGCCACTATTCATTTTTCTTGTGTTTTACATAAATTTTACAGCTATTTAAATTTTACTTCGACTTTCATTGTTCTAGAACATTCTTTGTTCCACGTTTCTATTGGAACTGGAAGGGATTTTCCCTCATTTGTGCTTCGTTGTCACCGACATTTTTGTCTACATTTTTGTTAAATACAATAAATAATTGCAGATTTTAAATTTTACCTTGCAATGTATATGTTTCCTAAAGCTTGCATAGCTGCAAATGAAAATTGTTTTAATAAATTTGTTGAAATCATTTCGGGAATTAATTGGGATGAGTGCCTAATTTCGCAGAAGGATAAATTTATTTAATTTAAATTCTGAATGTATTCTTTATTGTATTAGTGTTTTATCTTTATTTACTTTAAAAGTGTTATTTAAAAAAAATATTTTTTGCATGCTTATCTTAAAATTTATAAAGTGCATATATTTAGAAAAATATTTTTTGGAATGTTTTTTCTTTTTTCAATTTTATAAAATTTTTATAATTTATATTTAAAATAATATTTTTTGCATGCCTCTTTTTTGCTTTTTTTAAATTTTATAAAGTGTAAATATTTAGAAAAATATTTTTTGCATGCCTTTTTTTAAAAAAAAAAATGAAATGTGCACTGGTGACAACGAAAAAATGTCGAAATAAACATACCAATCGGCATATCAGCTAAACTTAATATCAAGTAAGTCCATCATTTATATTTATTTCCCTTTTTTAATTTTCTAAAATGCTTATTTTTCGGTCGAACTTCGGGAAATTTCCCGTGTTAGTTGGCGCGCTTACTTTCGCGACTTGGCAACAAAAAAATTCGCCGCGTTCGCCAATATATGGGGATACTGAACTAGTTCCGGAACTTGTAATCTGAAGATGTCTATCAGAAAGAGGAGATTTCGACTCTTTAGGTACTTTAATAAAATATTCCTTTAGAACATCATATTGCTCAACAATTCTCTCCCAAACTGAGCCCAAAGTTAACCAACGGCTCACAACATGACGAAGGAAACTATGTCTAGCTAAAGTTTCTTCCAGTATTTCTAACTGTAAGGAATGATAATCTTCCCTTCTTGCAGGAAAGTTTGAAAAATTGATGAATATCTATAGCAAATCTATCAATATGACAATCAATTTTATCAATACCCTTAAGTAGTGTTCCATGGATTATGTGTAAGCAACATGTACCCAAATCAATTAGTACTGGTAAATTTTGCTTACTCAGTTCACTATTTATTTGCTTTAAAACAGCTAAATTAACTCTTGGTCCATCCATTGACAACTGCATTAATTTTTCTAAATTCAAACCATTATTTTGAATAAAACTTAATAAAATTTTTACAATTTTATTGGCTATAGCATGCCCTAAAAATGGTCTTGATTAGGCATTTATTCTCATCTTGCAGTTCCATCCATTTGTCGGAAAATTTCGTTTTCTTGGCATTTTTAAAACAAAATTGTTTTCAAAAAATAAAATTCTGAGCTTGCTAATAAACATTTTTCAAAACACCCATCAAAATTTTTCAAAATGGCGCGATAAGCATTTCACGCATGCGCATAAATGTAAGCAAATAATTTTCACAGTTTCGCCATCATTGTAAATAGTTGTGCACTACTAAAACCAGAATCTTTGTCTGTAAAGGCAGAAATAGAATTTAATGGTAAACCCAAACCTAAATTTTTTTTGACGTCAGATATTCGTCAGCAATGGCTGAAAACGAGGCAGAGACGAATGTATGGCAACCCTTTTCCGGTTTGAAGGAGAACAAAAAAGAGGGAAATTTTTCTCTTGCATAGAAAGCAGTTGAAAATATATATATATATATATATATATATATATATATATTACACTGGAAGTAAAGTTTACTACTGAAAAATATAAAATTATTAATTAAAATTGAACTTTCAAAAGAATGTAACAAAAAATAAGGAATTCCAGGATTTATTTTGAAAAATAAGGACATTTTAGGACATTTTTTAAAAAATCAGGAAATTGAGGAATATCAGGACAACTCCGAGCCCTGAAAACAAGAAAATCTTGGAGGCATTTTTTAAACTAAGGCGCATAGGGCAGTTGCCCCGGAATCAGATTGAATTGAAAATGTTACGTTGTCAACAGTCAATTCGTGTGCGACATAAAATACAAATTTAGTTGTAATAAATAGAATAGAAAGTTAGTTTAGTAAATAGAATAGAAAGTTATTGTAGCGAAATAAAATAGAGACGTTCACTATTTTAAGAAAACAGGAAACTTAAATATTCACACAAAAATAATTTCACTTTACACTGTTTTAAAAGCCAATTTTCTCCCGAGAAATTTTAATTCTTATAATTTGAATCCGGAATAATAATCTTAATGAACACATAAAAGTATTATTTTAGATATTTACATTTTTTTATATCTTTTATCACTTTCTAATGATACAAATCATTAAATAGAGGAAAATATTTTTTATTTATATTAAATTTTATGGTATCTTCTGCAGCAAATATTTTCATAGAATTTAAGTTTCAAATCAATACAAAATATCACGATTTTTGTCAAATCCAAAACATAAAAAAGCATGTTTCATATAAATGGATACTCTCGTTTTAATAAAAATTAAAAGTGAAAATATTGAGGTAGTTGCATTTACCTTTCATTTACTAAAAACCTATTTAATGATGCATAAAATGTTTACTGTCATTTTCTTAATGTGTCCAAAATAATTTTTTTTAATTTTAAGGATAATTTCAAATCAGTAGCGAAAAGTTAAGAAACAGTATGTAAGCATGCGGAAACTTTTTTCACTACTTCACAATTTTCTACGCTGCACTATAATACAAAATGATTATTCAATAATTAAATCACATTATAAATGAGAAACACAATAAAATTATTTCATAAATTTAATGCAATATTAATTAATTAATGTTGCATTAAATTTATGAAATAATTTTATTATGTTTCACTTTATGCTGTTTATTTAATTTGGAATATCACTTATTTTCGAATTCGTCAAAAAGACTCAGTGAATTTGATTGAAAAGAATGATCTTATTATTCAAAAATTTAATTTCAATGAAAATACTTATTTCATAAACAAAGTTAAATGATAAATCTAATATTAAAAATATGACTTACCAGAACAATTGATTTTCAGAAGTTAAATATGTAACAAAAAGTCAATAATCATAGATTTAAAACGAACTGTATGCCGCAAATAATAAGTAAAAGTTATTATTTTAATAAGAATATAATTTAGAGGGAATAATAATATATATATATATTGAATCGGCAGACGCACAACTTTCAACAAGGTAACCAGAGCCCCACTGAAGTTCGTTATGAGAGTTAAAAGATTTCATGGTTAAACTTGCCATCTATTCTTCAACCAATCATTTTCGCCAACCAAAATTCATTCGAATTCTATTCGCTAAAAAGTCATTCCAGTTTTATTTTGAATGCAGTGCGGGAAAAACCCTTAATAAAATACAATGAATTGTTGCAGATGTTTTACATAACTGCTGATTCAGTTGACAATTGTATATCTTTCATTAAATCGCTTGTTTTCGTTTTCCAAAATCAAATATCCTATTTTGTTAAATGAAAAAGGTTTTTTTTTTTTTTTTTTTTTTTTATCATTTATTTTTATTAGAAGATATTTCTTTTTACGGAAATTATTTGTCAGAAAACAATTTCTTAATAATGAGCGAGATTTATATAATTTTTAATTTTTTTTAATTTTATTTCCATTTATAATGCTGAATCAAGAGTTGAATAATCATCTCTTATATGCAGATGAATTAATTTGTGTGCTAGCAAGCCACTGAAGTCGTGGATGGTTACAAAAAAGATTGGATTTGGTTCTAAGTTCGTTCCAATTCAGTTAGACTTAGCGAACATGATATGAATCTAAATTCCAAAAGAAATTTATACTTTTGCAGATTAATTTGTATTTTAAATATAAATAGATTGAGAGCAAGATTACAATAAAAATGATTAAAATATCTTTAACATAACTAATTTAAATGAATATACATTTGATTTTTTTAATACTCAGTTGTAAACACATACTATTGTTCAGTTTTCCATCACCTTTCTGGCCTTACTACAATTTATGAAATTTGTTTGCCAAACAGTTCTTGTTTCCATAAAAGCTTTTTAATTCTTCCGAGTGTACTGATATGGTTTTCGTTGATAGTGAGCTCTTTTCACGTGTCACAAGGAAGAATATAAAGATAATTATGGAAAAAAAACTGTTAACTCCGAGTATCCAGCTAATGTAGTAAGCTAATTCTAACCTCCAAATGGTGTCACTACATACTCAGGATATAAATTCGGATATCGTAAAGCCTGGCAATCGTAACATGATATATTGCTTAAGATTATTCCCATCATATTAAATCATTTATAAATTACGAAAAGTGTAATAATTATTTCAGAAAAAAATTATACGAGGTAACAATTAAGGGGGAAAAGTAACTATGTAGCTGTGGCGAGCGGTCCATATGTGCATTGCAACCCCGGAAAATTTATGAGAGACAACAATTTTCTGCACCTTTGTCTACCTATCTTTATATGGTATATAATAAATATTATTTACAATATATTCAAAAATATTATGCTAATTTGCTTGTGCTTGTATTCCCGCAGCGCGTGCGGTATTAGGTGCTGCACCAGGTAGCGCGTTCAAAAGCAAACGAACATATAGGAAGTTTTAATGTGTACCCAATAATAGAAAATTACGCTGTAAGTATGGGCTACAAGAGAAGCACAGCATACTATAGCACTGAGGTAAGAACCGCTATTTTTCCTGCAATTGGCATTCAGAATCCTCTGAACATAAGGTTTATTAAGTATTGTATCAGAGCGGGGACCTATACGTGCTGAAGCTCTTTTGGTTTTTTAACTGATTTACTTGCCATACGATTTCACATACGGTTAATGTTTAAATTTGTATAGAGTTAAGATTTTGTTTTCATGGAAATATAAAAAAAGATTTCATCATTATAAATGGAAATGTTTTAGTGAGGCAAAGTAATTTCGGTGTATTATATTTAGAAATAATTAGCTGAAAAACAATTTTGTTTTTTTAGACAAAAAAGAAATGAATTTTAAAAGAACAGTCCAAATTTTACCATTCATTGTATCTTACAGACATTATATAAGTTATAGCTGTAACACCATATCCCTGGTTCTGTTTTTAAAAATTGTTAAGATGTTTTTCGCAAAATATATGATTTCCAAATGTTAAAAACAATTAATATTATTAGTTTTGGATTTCAATTAATCAGTGGATTAAAATATATTTTTTATTTAATTATTATAATTTAATCTCTTGACGGAACAAGAAACATTTCGTTCTATTGTGGAAGCATGCAGTGAAATCCTCTGCATTCGGTTTGTTGGCACCAATAAGAATCCTGATGAGGCACTGCAGCGGCGGGTGACGGACGTGTGGTGCCATGTTTCCTGAAAATTTGTTTCTTGTGGAAGCCCTTAGCGTTGCATTTTAGCCGCCGATATGACACCATATAACACAAGACATGATTTTTTGCTTCAGTGATTTTTTGACATGATTTTTTGCTTCAGTGCTAGTAGAATAGTCATAAATTTAGTTTTTTTTTTATAGTTATACCTCGACTACACGTATAGGTAAATAATTTATTTATTGTATTCTTTAAGTTTATATCCATCCATAATGAATAACCCTTTTCAGAATGGAGAACTCAAATGTCTCAATAATTAAAGGTTTATTGGAAAATTTATTTTCGAGACGAGACGTTACTACAAAAAACGAAGTAGTTAAATTAAGTAGACCGTGGCCGTATATTATTCTATCGTAAAAATTTAATTTTAATAGTAATTTTTCAGTTTAATTTTTCACATATAGGTTTTTGAAAATGACAACCGTGTACATGACATTTCCAAAAATCTATATGTGAAAAATTAAACTGGTTAACCGATTGTAGTGAATTGAATAAGTTGTACTGTTGGCCATGTTTACTTTTTGTTGTAATTGTAAAGGATAAGAATATTTGGACTTAGCATGGCTATAGTGATTTAAATCATCTCTACGAAGCTGCAATGAAGCATGAAAAACGCAATCTCAAATAAATACCGCAATACTATTGAAAACATATGGTGCCGTCAGGATAAATTTAATGTTAGATTAACAAAAGGCTTCAAAGATTGTTCAACACAATGAAAAAAATAACAAGAAATAGAAATATTCTCAAGAGATTAATCGATGTAGTTTGTTACTTGGCAAAACAAGAATATGAATTTCGTGGACACAGTGAGAATACAAATTTCCTTAATCGAGGAAGTTATATAGAATTTATAACTTTAATAAGTAAATATGATGACATTTTAGCAATCCATCTAAGAACTGCAACTGTATCTTCTGGAACCTCTAATAGAATACAAAATAATATTATTGCGTCGATAAAAAATATTGTAATTTCAGAAATTAGAAATCAGGTAAAAGAAAAGCATAATAGTAACGAAACGCCATTCGTTACTATTATGCTGGATGAAACACCTGACATATCTCACAAACGCAATTATCGGATGTGCTACGACATGTTGTGCAAGAAAGGATTTTGAATTGGGGGTGTGAGAACAAACTGATTGCTCAAACTTACGATGGGACGGCAGTCATGGCAGGAGCATGCAGAAAAATGTAAAAGACATTTTCCCAGAAACTATATTTGTTTATTGTTGCACACATGTGCTTTATTTAGTTCTGTCGTAATCTATTGTTTACGATTGTAAATTATTTTTTGCAACAATTTCTGGCATAACCTCATTTTTTTCGGTGCTTTTTTTTTTTTTTAATTATGTTTTAAATGAAATTATTAAAAGAAAATTTTCAAAATAATGTATAACACGAAAGAATTATTCATTTCGTTCGGTGAATACCATAAAAAGTGAAAGACAAGGCCTATCTGATTTATTTGAAGATATTAATGAAAATCTAGAAGGCTGGGATAACGATACAATTAATATTGCCAAGAGTTATCACATGTTTTTTGAAGAATTTAACGGTAATTTTCTCCTAAATATTTTTGTCAAAAGTGTTTAATTATACTGATGTTCTACTCAATATTTTACTGAAAACAACCTTAGATATAGAATATTCTAGTCAAAATGTAGAAAAAATAAAAGATGCAATTCAATAAATAAAAGATGCAGATGCAGTTCACTTATTCGTAATCAACAAAATATGTGAACTTCTGTTGCATTTGATGAAATTTATGAAGAGATTATTTCTGTAGTGGGTTCCCCAATTTTTTTTTTTTTTTTTTTTTTTTTTTTTTTTAAATCGTGTAAATTTACAAAACTGAGGTGTAGACCAAGATTTAAAAAATTTGTATTATGAAATAATGGATACTATTTATTGTCTGCTAGATGTCCGTTTTGAAAAATTAAATTCGCTCAAATATTTTTGTACTATTGAATTTCAGTCTTTTTTTAAGAAATATCAAAGTAAATTTCCGGATGAATGCATTAATTCAGTAAAGTACGATTATACAAAACACTTCGATTTGTAAAGCTAACCAATGAATTATGTGTTCTTTATCGTAGTGAGTCATACCGCGAAATGAATTGATCGAGACATTCATCATATAATGCTGAATGATTTGCCCTAAGCGACATTAATAAATTGGCTCATTTTGTACAATTCCATTTTCAACTGCTTCGGTGGAGAGATCATTTTTAGCATTGAAAAGAGTAAAAAAATTATTCACGCAATGCATTGAGCCAGAATGGATTAAGGAAATTATCTCTAATAACAATAGAAAAATAAAGGTTACTTATTCCAGTCAAAACCCAAAGTTTTTTTTTATTATTATTTTTTTTTATCTCGTAATTGATGATTTTGTTAGTAATACGGATAGGCGTATGGATTTTGTGTACAAATGAATAATAAAGTATTAAAGAAGTGTTTAATTTTTATTAATATTGTTGTTATTTTCTATACATCCTGCATGAAAACCTGCCGCACGCCACTGCGATTCAGTTACTTTTTGTCTGTTAAAAACTCTTATGAGACTGTAAGTTTTATTAGCAGTAATTTAATTTTGATAATGTGGTCTATCTCGCCTAGAAATAAAATATTTGTAAAGATAATGAAATATTAAAAATAAGACAAAAATCAAGCAATTCTTTTTGCATTTGTGATTATATTTTACATTATGCTGTATTATTGTAAAAGAACGAAATGCGTTAATTATTCAAAGAGAATACAAAAAATATTTTTATAAATATTAAAAAATCTTCAAAATATTTAAAAAATGATTCTTTGTTTTTTTCATATAATATTCAATCAATTTATAGTATTTCTTTCATAAGCAACCTAAAGTTATAGATGTTGATTCAATGACGTGGTTACATTTCTTTTGGAGACAAAATTTTCATCAAGTAGCAATGTATTCTTTAAATGCTGGGAAACATTTACTTCGCTCTGCTTCAAGGAAAATCCTAAACGAAAATAGTTTTAAATATATTCTTCTGCAAAGATTTTGAAATAATTTGGATGCAAAAAGGATTTTTTTTTAAAAAAAAAAAATGTTTAATATCCTCTTCTCTTCGAAAATAATGTGCGCCAAAATGCTGTGTACATTCTAAACAACACACCAACTAGTCAATCACCTGGATCTACACCATATGAACTGTGGATAGGAAAACTTTTAAGATTTTTTGGCTCTGAAGCTTATATGTGTTCTCTATGTTTGACGATTACTCTATACGTAGGATTTACCCGATGTTGTACAGCATTATTACCAATTTTTCTAAATAATTATCCTTTAGAATTTTTGATGGTATTTATGCTAGGGAAGCTCTGTAGCGTAGTACGCTCACATGACACAGGTCTGATCAACTGTGTAAGAAGCTTCAACCAAAGAGTAATAAAATAATTCTTGTGGGGTATGAAAGGAATTCGACAGATTATAGATTGTTTGATTCAGTGTTAAAAACAATAAAAATTTCAAGGAATGTCATATTTGATGAATTCTCAAATCCATCAGAGATTTATCCGCGACAGACAATTTCAATAAGTAGCTCTGGTAGTACCACTGAACCAGAAAATGAAATGATTGATGAAACGGGTACATTTAATTCATTACAGATTGAAGACGCTCGTTCAGACCCAGGCAGAATTTAAGAATCCCAAAACATTATCATGTAAATGTCACTGAAATTCCAAAGTCATATGAAGAGGTAATTAACTCAGGTAATCAGTCGGAAAGAGGCAATGAAAGAGGAACGAGATTACCTAAAGTAAAACAAAGTGCGTTTACCTCGCAGCTGTAGAATGTCCTAAGGAGAAGAATATTGTTGGATCAAAATATGGGTATTTAATATTAAGTAATTACCGTGGGAAAATATTTTGAGCGTTTTAAAGTTCGCCTGTGTGCCAAAGGTTTTCCTGAATGGAGAGAGTCGATTTTAATGAAACTTTCTCATCAACATCATAATACGAACCGTTTTGGCAATTCCTGCTTATAAGAAGTTAAAAATAAGGCAGTGTGATATAAAAGCTGCATTTTTGTATGGTGATATTGATGAAGAAATATATATACAATTTCATCCAGGCTATTGATTCAAACTTACTATGTAAGCTCAGAAAATCTTTATATGGATTCTAACAATCATCAAGGTGCTGGAACCAGAAGTTTTCAGATTTTTTACTGAAATTTGGATTCAAATAGAGTATGGCTGATCCTAGTTTATTTAATGCCATTTTCAAAAATCGGAATGCGATTCTCATCCTGTATGTTGATGATATTCTCTTACTATGTACAGACGAAGAAATTTTGGATGACATCATAAAGAATATGAATGAGAAATTTGAAAAGACTATTTGCAAATCAGGTTGTTTTGCTGGAATATTTTTTTTAATTATGCCTGCCAACGTTCTCTTAGACAAAAGGTGTCTTGCATACCAGTACAACACTGAAGCAGCTTTAAAAGGCAAAAGGGCCCGATGGTCATCACTAGAACGAAAAGCCAGAAGAAAGGAGCAACTAAAGAGATGCTTTTCAGTCACAGGTGAGTTGTCACAGAGCACACAAATAGGTGAACTGGTCAGGTTAATCTTACACAAATGTGCCTGCAAATAGTCATGACCAGTAATAATTCTAACACAAGCAACTGCCTCTGCCCTGGGAAGGAGAGAAAGATGAGATCACCGCTGGTCATCAAGAAGGCAAGGCCAAGATTTTCCATCAGCTGAGTCATTAAGAGCAGAAATTATTCGATGGTTGATTTTACTCGCAAGAAGTCTCCTTACATGTCGGAGAGGGACTGGATGGCAAGGTGGATGTAAAGCAGATGCTTCTTTAGGCAAGATGTCAGCCCGTTCATTTCTGCATAATCCACAATGACCAGGGATCCACTGGAGGACAACCTCTCTACCAGATCAGAGAAGTGAGTCAATGCTTTGTTTACACTCAAGCTCTGAGGGGAATAAATCATACCCAGAGATGGCATGAATCGCAGCTTGAGAATCAACAAAGCTAACAATTTTTTGTTCCTTTGAATCGGCAATAGCTCTGATAGCCATAACAATAGCAAAAACTTCACCATCAAAATTGTCAGCTAAAGTATCAAGAGGCTCACGAAGGCTGAAATACTTGGAATAAGCCCCGGCACTCACTCGATCAGTTGAAAGATTCGCCGAACCATCAGTAAAAACCTGTATCCACTCTTAACCAGAGTATCTGTCTTGTATAGTGGCCAAAGCAATGGAATACAGTTCAGACTGGTGGAGATCCGACTTCCTGACAGGCCGTATCAAGTCAAATCTAGCAGTGGCATATCTTAAGAGGCTGAAAAAAAATAGGTGTCCTATAGATGTAAGAGCTAGAGTCGGGGACCTCAAAGGTCTCAGCGAGTCGCCGAGATTCAAAAAGAAAAGAATGTTGAGATTTAAGTCTAGTATGAGGAAGAACGTAGTCAGGCCAGAAATGATCCTTTCTCAACAATCTCTCACCAAGAGAAAGGGCTGCACCAATTCATGTTCTCAGTTACATTATAAATTTCCGTCTGTAGCTGCATAGCAGGAATAGAGGTCGAAACCGCAGCACCAGTGATAAGTCTCAGTGCCCTATTTTGAACCAAGTCGAGTCTTGACAATGCGCTGTCAGAGGCAGTAATGAGGACATCCGAGCCATACTCCAAAATTGCTTTAATGTAAGAAGTATATGTGGAAGTAAGAACACTCTGAATAGAACCCCACTTTATACTTGCAATTCGTTTTAATACTCTAAGGCGGTCTGTCACTTTATCTGCCAATTTGTTGATGTACTTGTTCCAGGTTAGTCTCGTATCAAAAGTTATGCCAAGGTATGTAGCACAATCAGTCTGACTCAAAACACTATTTTTATTCACCAAGTCGACATTAAACTTCTTAATATTAAGGGTGAAAAGTTCGAAATTTGTTTTTTCCGGGTTAACACTAAACTCATTGTTCAGAGTCCAGATCCTCCAAAGCCAAATTCAACGTTTTCTCCAGCATAAGGATATCAGAGCCCGTAATCCAAATAACAAGATTGTCAGCATATAACAAAGATTCAGTCTTTGGAACAGCATTTTTAACAAAGTTCAAAATGTCATTTATCATAACATTAAAAAAAAGAACATGACTAAAAACTGAGCCCTGTGGAAGGCCCTCTCTGGTTTGCCCATAACCCGATTGAGAGTTTCCATATTTAATATTCAAGAATCTCTGGGAAAGAAAATCACTAATTCATTTAAAAAGTTTGCCATGTTGTTTCATAAGAAGCAACTTCCGAAATAGCATTTTACTCCAAACTCGGTCAAACGCCAATTTAAAATCGACGAAGACAACAAGTGTACTTTTCCTCTCCTGAAAACCGTCCTAAATATGCTATGAAAGACGGACAATATGTTCAGTTGTACTGTAGCCGTGTCTAAAACCAGCCTGTCTCTCTGAGACATGGCCGCGATGGTCCAAAAAGATCTGAAGTCGATCAACAACCATTCTTTCAGTCAACTTACTCAGGATGCAGGTCAAGGAAATTGGTCTAAAACTCTAGATGTCTGTCGGATCTTTTCTAGATTTCAAGATAGGCACAACACCAACCTTTCTCCAGAGACTCGGGAAAGTGTATCCTCAAGTTTTGTTAATAAAATTTAAAACTGTTTGTTTAGCCTTTAAGCCAAGTTCCAGAATAAAATCAGGAAGTATGCCATCAGGTCCAGCACACTTTCCCCTCGACAAGCAATGGAGTCCTCTTTGAAATTCCCCAGCAGTAAAAGGGGAAGAAAAAAAGACAATTACAATTCTGATTATCATCAGAAGGGGTAATGTCTTCCCTCCTGATCTTAGTCAAAGGGTTAAAATTACTAAGCTTGCGGTAAAGCTTCAAAAAAGCATTAGCAATGTCTTGGTCAGATTTTAAAGTTTTTGCGCCCACCTTCAAGGGTTGCTTACAAGGCTGGGTGCGTTTTCCATTTAATACAGACAAAAATCTATAAGCCTTTGGTCCATCTTTACGGTAGTCCATATTCTCATGGAACTTAGCAAAAGAAGATCGCTTTGCATTTAGAATCTCTTTCTTCAAAGTAGCCTGACATTTTCTTATGGAGATATAATCCTCCAGAAGGCCCGTGGGTTCAGCTCTATCTCTTGCACGGTCTCTTATAAACCTGAAGTTGTCATTCCAGAAAGGTTTTCCATTTTTAAGGTGGCCCCTGGGAACAAAAATATTAGTATATTGAATAATTCCGATCACAATCTGATCGAGGGCTCTGTCATTATTATCATGTAAAGAAATGTTTCCCAAGATAGAATCTGTTAATTTTGCAAATTTCTCCCAGTTTGCCTTTTTTTAGTTCCATCTAGTAATTCTGGGATCACCAGTTAGATTTGGCTTCGTGATAATCACAGAGAGAATCCTATGGCTAGCACCCCCAGGGGTGGAGACAAGATCGTGATTTATCAAAATTGTTGAGCATGGGTGAGCCAGCAGTAAGTCTAGATGAGAGGAAATACCCCCAGTCGAAAGGATGGTAGGTGAGATCTTTGAGTTTTCGACAAAATTGATTAAGTTGGTATCAATAAAATCTTCTACCAAATTGCCAATATGACAGTTTTGGTCATAACCCCATTGGTAGAGTGGGCGTTAAAATCCCCCAAATTAATGGAGTGCTTGTCCCAATCAACTATAAGAGAATTTAAATCTGATTTATTACGAGGGGGTTATAAACGAAGGTAACACGAAAACCAGTGTTATTTTTCCAAACTCTCTCAATTCAATCGCTTCCAAAAAGTCAAAAGCTGTCATAGTATGTTTAAACATAGATTGATCAAATTATAATTATATTAATTATCGTATGATTGCTGGAGCATAGATTGATCAAAACAAAAAATGATTTAATTTTCATCCATTCACAAGCCTATATTAAGAAAATCTTAAAACAGTTCAATCTTAAAAATTGCCATCCAGTGAGTGTTCCAGCTGACCCCAATGTTATTTTGTTATCTAAACCTGATACAATTTCAGAAGATACTGCTGCACCTTATCGTGAAGCTGTCGGAACATTAATGTTCCTTTTATCCACTACATACCCTGGTATTACATATGCTGTAAACCTTGTGAGCTAGATTCAAAACAACTACAGTTATGTGCATTGGAATGCTGCTAGGATTTAAAAGCCATAATGCATTATGGGATCCAATACATGTCTTAATCAGAGGATCCTCGCCTTGTGGGTTATTCTGATGCAGATTTTGCTAGTGACATGGACACCAGAAGATACCCGAACGGATATGTTTTTATCCTGTCAGGTTTTACATGGGGCTCAAGTAAACAGTTTTCTGTGGCAACATCAACAACAGAATCTGAATATGTTGCTGCATCTACAGCTGTAGAGGAAATTATATGGTTACGACAACTTTTACACGATGTTAACGAACAATCTCTATGTGTTGTACTGAATATTGATAATCCGAGTGCCATCAAACCCATCAAGAACCCTGTTTTTCACAAACGTACCAAACACATAAAGTATCACTTTATTCGTGAAAAATATCAAGACAAGACAGTGGACATTCAGCATGCAAGTTCTCAGGATCCACTAGATGACATCCTTACTAAAGTTCTTCCTAGGGATAGGTTTAATGATGTCGGGAACTCTCTGAATGTAATAGGCCTTACAATTCTCATTACAGGCAGGAATTGGAGGCATTTTAAAAGTTTTATTCCTGCACGTAATAATTGTTACTTTAACTGTAAAACTTAACTCTAACCTTTTCTTTATCGTTGTTTTATTCTTAATCCTGGAGCAAGGAACATAAGTGCAGCCGACCTATTGGTCAGAGTTAAACGTATGTGTCATATCCCCTCTGTCTTCCAAAACATTACATTAAAACCTGTTGTTTACTATTAAGTCTCTTGTTATAAGCCTCTATAAGAAAATATACCTGTTTAAACTTCATTGTTTAAACAGAAATATTTTTAATGAAATTTTATTGAATAATCATTATAAAAGAAAAATTTCATATTATATTAAAAACTCATCTGTAAAAAATTAATTTAGAGGAGATTAATTTTAAAAGTTTAGGAATACATTTAATTATTTTGCTAGTGAATAAATTCTAATTTTTTAAGACAAAAGTATATACTGAGTTTTTAACATTACATAAATATTAAAATATCCTACTTCTTGAGAAGATATTTTTTATCTTATATAAATCTTATTAAATATCAAGATTTATTGAAATTCAATTTTGGAAATATATATTATTTAGTTTCTAGGTTTCTTACTGTTGGCTATATTATAATTTTTTTTTTTAATTCAACGAAATTCATTTACAAATTATTGATAATAAAAACATTTTTTTCTAATATTGGACTAAAAATACATCAAAGGAAAAATATTTTTACCATATAGATATAAATAAATTTATATATATAGAAGCATAATTATTTCTTATAAAAGAAAAAATTATAACCAAATAGCAGTAAAATTATAACCAATAGCATGCATGGATAAAATCACAGAGAATAACATGGGTAGGAAACTTTGCCACTGAATATTAATAAAGAAAAGAAAAATCGACATTTTTCATTATTATAAATATAATATTTAATTTAATTCATAATATTCAAGTGCTTATCTCAAAGTCAATAAAGTGTTTGGATCCCTTTTATTTCATTGTGTGCAATTTAAACGATAATAATGCTTGCCTATACTGTGTGTCCTTAATAAAAGAATAGTTTTATCAATATTTTTAATCACGTTGTACATTATTTTCGCGAAGAATTCTCTCTGGGTAGGGATTTTTAATTCTTGTCTGATTTTTTGGTTTCTAATGAACCAGAGGGCTTTAAATGCTCATCTGAGAGCTTTATTTTGGAAACTCTTTCCATTTTTTAATTTTACTGTGTGTATGTGTCATGGGTGTAACCCCAGATAGTGCAGGCATAGGAAATAAGTGGTCGAAGATATGCTTTATAAAGGAGCACTTTATTTTCCAAGGAAAGTTTTGAATTCCAGTTGATAAGTGGGTATAATGCAGCTGTTTGCCGTTTAAATTTGTTAATAATTTGGATCAGATGAGGGTGCCATGTTAATTTTCTGTCGAAAGTTACTCCCAAGTATTTACAGGTTTGTGACCATGGTATAATTTCGTTATTGATCTTAATTACACTGGGTGGAAGTAGTCTTTTTCTGTTAAAAAATATGGATACACTTTTATTTACATTAATAAGAATTTTCCATTTAACGAACCAGAGCTCAATATGTTCTAAATTAAGCGATTCTGTGTGATATATGTTTTCCTACCTTGTGCTAGTATAAATGTGTCGTCTGCAAACAGGTGCAGGGATGTTATTGTTGATGTTGGAATGTCGTTCACATAGATAAAAAAGAGTCTTGGTCCCAATTTGGACACTTGTGGCACGCCAGCTAAGATTTGTCTATGTGTTGAGTATGTAGTACCAATGCAAACCTGGAACTTTCGTCCCAAAATATATGAAATTAGTATTTTAATAAGTGGGTCGGTTAGACTAATATTAATGAGTTTGTGTACAAGTCCACTAATCCAAACTCGATCAAAAGCTTTGGCAATATCAAGAGAAACTGCTCCTGTACTCTTTTTATATTGAAATCCCTGGGTGATGATTTCCCCTACTCTCATAAGTTGCGTACAATACTACGCATCATGCGTTGTTGAATGTGATTTTCTGAACCCGTTGTGATTTTCTGAACCGTGTTGTTCAGGGATAAGTATACTATTGTTTTCTAAAAATTCATCTAGTCTATTTAGAATAATTGCTTCGGTTATTTTGCTTAGAAACGGCAGTAGACTAATAGGTCTATAGCTTGAGGGAAGATAGTTGTCTTGTTTTGGTTTTAATATTGGTACTATTACTGCAATTTTCCATTTTTGAGGAAAATAAGTTTTTCTTATTATCTCGTTAATAAGCATCGTAACTTTGAATAATGTTTTGTTTGGAATTTTCTTTAGCAATTTTTTTATTTTTCCATCAATTCCTAGGGATTTATTATCCTTCAATTTCTTGATTATTGCCATTACTTCAGAAGGGGTGGTGCTTTGTATGACTTGTGTGTGTGGTCTGGAGAGAAATCTGAGTATGTTGCTGGCAACCAGATCTTCGGTTCTGGTGTCGTGTAGGTCATTAGTGGTGAATTGTGTTTCAAAAACGTCAGCAATTGCTTCTGTTTTTTGTTTGTCTGTATATGCAATTGTATTTTGGCCTTGAATGGGCGGAAAATACCCTGGTTTCTTCTTGAACATTCTGACGGCCTTCCAAATGGATCGTTCCTGCGTATTTAATGATTCTAATTTTTCTCTCCATTTCTGTGAATTGTATGAACTTATCTTGGCTCTAAATTCGTTATTCGCTTTATTATATTGATTTTTTATTCGGGGATCTCTGCTAACTTGATATAGTTTCCTGAGTTTGTTTCTATTTGTTTTCAAAATTCTGAGGTAGCGGGGTAGGAGGTGAGTGGGACGGGAGGAGTGAGGTTTTTCTGATTCACGGTGCGCTGCAAGCAGTTCCGCCTCCAAGCGAATCGTCTCATTTTCAGTTTCATCTCCTGTGTTCGTATGAATCATATTAAACGGGTAATTATTTAAAATTTGGTTGCATTTGATCCAATCTGTGCTATAAAGTGTGGGAGTATTAATCAAAGGAATACTAAAGTCAATCTCGACCATGACTGGATTGTAATCCGAACTGAGTTCCGTGATTGTATAAATTTTATAATTAATTATAAACATTAATTTTATAATGTTATAATTAATTCCTCTGATGAGTGCAATATCAGTTGTTATTGCTGAATTAGCACTAAAATGTGTGGGTGTGTCAGGTGCATGGATTTTTAGTTCGGCTATATCAGCAAATTTTTTAATTATTTGACCTGTTTTTTTGTGTGACCTACAGTTCCATGCAGTGTGCTTAGCATTAAGATCTCCATATATTAAAATATCATAGTTTGTTGTAAGCATTGCTTCAAGATCCATGTTTATGTATTGATATTGTGGTCTAGGTTTAATATATGTGGAGCAGAATGTAATATGAGGTAGGGTTGGCAAGGTCAATGTGACCAAAGTTGCCTCTATTTTAATTAATTTGTGTGTTGTGTTTTGGTAGTGTGGGAGACTACTTTTGACAAAAATAACTGGCCCACTCCCTGATAGTGTGGTTTCTTGGGTGGTCATTTCTATAGCATGCATATCCTAGGATGTGAATATTTACATCATTTGTTAGGAATGATTCCTGAATTAAGATTATATTTGGATTGTACTCTTTGACAAAATCACGAAATTTGACCATTTTGTTTCTAATACCACAGAAATTCCACGATAATACTAGAAATCAGGATCGAACCTGTGTCTAGGAAGAGCGAAATGCTGCCATTAAGTCACGGGGCTTCCATGTTCATTATATAAATTAGTATAAATATATATATATATATATATATATATATATATATATATATATATATATATATATATATATATATATATATATATATATATGTTTGTGTGTGTGTTTATTTACGTCGGATATATATGTAGAGTGTGTCTCAATGGTTAATAAACAAAACACAGTTTTAAAAAAACGGACATTCTTTAATTCTACAAATATGGGGAAAATAATAACATTTAAAAAGGAAAAAAGCTTTTTTACTTTAGTGCCTTTTCGCACTAGTAACAATATCATATCAAACAATTATTGGCGGAGCACCTACTCGCGTCCGTAATACATAAGTAAGTCTCTCTTACTCCCTGTAACATTTACTTTCTGTGTTTTCTGGAAGTATACGTGATGCTCGCTGTCAACTTGCGACATCTATTTACAATTCTGGATCCTACAGCTCGGCATCCTGACCCACGTTTTCGACCTCGGAAACATAGACCAGATTCAGTTGACATTCTATGAAAGCAAAACAAAACAAAAAAAGAAGTGATGCGTAGGAAGAACACAGTTCTAAACAGGAACAGTCCGGGACTTCATATGAACAGCAGCTGTAGAGGTATAACCAGGACCTTCATGACATCCAATTTTCTCCACCTGATAACCATCTTTACCTTTTTTCCCAGTTATTCGATTAGATTCGGAGAACTTGGGCTTTAACTTTAAACCACTTCCATACTGCGTGCGTTGTATGACCACTAGATCATTGATGTTGTACACATGAGCCTTTCTTCTCTTCTTGTTATAAGTTCTTTTATTTTCTTCCTGAATTTTTAGAATTTCTTTCTTTGCCTCTTCTCGCATATCTTCTCTGTTCCTCATAAAAGGGTTAGTTTCTTTTTAAAGAATTTCTACAATTTTCATGTTTTTTGTATTTTTTATCTTGATTCCTACAAAAAGTTCAAAAGGTGAATATTTACCCAAATAACCACTAAAATCCACACGATATCTAAGAGATATCTCTCAGATATTTATCTGGACATCACTTTGTCTCTTAGATATCCACAAAATATTCGAATATCGTCGTTATGACCATCAGTTGTCCAAAGAGTCGCAGCAAATGGATATCCTATGGATATTTGGATATAGTGACATCTGATGGATATCTCTTAGATATATTTTGGACATTCTTTGAATATTACCTAGATATCTATGGGATGTTCTGATATCCATGAGATATCTATATAAATAAAATACGATATCTAAGAGATATCCAGATCGAATTTTATTAGATATGCTTTAGATATCTTAATATCTTAGTTATTTTTTAAAAATATGTATATGTTCCAGAATTATTAAAAGCTAAAATGCATTTCTAATTTTCCAAAAGTTTTAGAGGTTATCAACTGAAACAGTATTTTGAAATATTTTATATCAGTTGCAAGCATTTTTTGTGGGTTCATTTATATTGTTTTGACTGAATACTTAATTTCAAAAGAAAAAGCATTAAAAGTAATGTTTTGTTAAATGTAACTCCTCTAATATTAAAAGTGTAAATAAAATATGGCTTAATTTTAAGAATTTATATATGAATTCAATGTGTTTTACTTTTAATTTTTCAAATTATTAAAAATAAAATCATGCAAATTTTTTTATCAAACTTAAAAAATTTTTAAAGCAACTGAAATACATAAAAATTAAATTCTGTATGAATTATAGGGGTATTTTTATTAATGATAGTTTCCTGAAGATTAAAAAAAATGGAATTAATTTCATTACAAATATTTTTCATTTTTGCATCAGCTTTTAACATAAAAACAAAGTGTATGGAGTCAAGAATTCATAATTAATTTCTTCATAAGCATTGTTAAATTTTAACAAAACTATTGATTTTGAAGATACTTATTATTTTTTTTAATGAAGATAAAATGAAAATAAATATTTTGTATTTTAATCTCAGTTTTAATAACTTCTACAAATAAAATTGAAAATATTAGTTTTTGGAGTAAAAATTTTGCAATATTAAGCAGTAAAATGATTTTGAAAATGATATATAATGTGCCTGTGCATCACAACTTTCAAATAATTATTCACTGTGAAACTCTTAGATTGCTCCTCATATTCAGTGTTGCGCGCGCGCGCCTCTAAAGAAAAAAAGAAGAAATTTGTATTACGTGAAATAAATTCTTTACCGGAACATCATGTATTTACAGCACTTGCATGATTTATTTCTTAATAAAAGACCAGCTAAATTCCTATATTTTTTAAATTTATAATTAAAAATTTAGTCCGATTTTCATGAAAAATATTTTATAAAAACCAATTTAAAATGCAAATAACGTATTTTAACCATGTAATTGATTAATTCATATATTTTTCCATAAACAGTTAATTTATCAATAAAAACCATCACAATATCTATCTTTCTATTCATTTGACAACGTAAAATAAACTTTTTGTATTTGATTTGGGTGCCCTCTGATGTGGCAGCTGTCCCGTATGACCATGCCTTAGACATACCTTGGACCTTTCGTCCAGAAAAATGCTGTCACCGGTTAGCCAAGGTTACAGAGTTAAAATTGTTCATTCATAAATTTATATATCATTAATTACATTTTTGGCTACCCATTTCTTATAATATAATAACATTGCGTTTTTGTATCTTTTGACGGCGTAGTGAATAGTCAAGCACCACGGAGAAGCCATTTTTACATCCACTGGGTTTCGCTTTTAGGGAGGATTTTTCATAAATAGTGGGTCATATTCACACGTGTTGCAATGTAGGTAAATTTCCCAAGCACGTACCCCGACAGACATGCACATCGAAAGCATCAGCGGCTGGTAGTGAATTCTGCTCCCAGCACTATGCCACGGGGAACCCTGGGTCGGAATTTTTTACATTAGAACGCTGGGAACAGGCCTGCCTAAACACGACATCATTCTCCACAAACTTAATAGTACATTCACTTTAAGATTTCCAACGGTATCTCTCAAGATGATAAGCAAAGAAACATAAAATTCTTTTCTAATAAATATCGTAAGTAAAATCATCGAAATTCTATGATGGTCGAAGTAGTTGTGAATTAAATTTTTTTTCAATGCAGTAACAAATATGTTCAACACATATCTTAGAATAAGTAAGTAGTTAATATTAGATTTCACGGTAATTTTTTTTAGGTATCTTATCTCACAATTAAAACACTGATTTTTATGAGTATTCTAACTTTTTGATTTATATATATATATATATATATATATATATATATATATATATATATATATGCAAGAAATCATTATTTTAAAAGGAATTATGCATCGCTAGTATTGTGAATTAACTTCTTTTAGTTTTGTTCTTTAAATTGTGAATGGGAAAGCAGCAAGTTCATGTGACACATTTGCCAGACAAATCAAATGAGAATTTACTTGGAATATTTCAATTGTTAGTAGATTAAGCTTTAACACGCGCAAATTAACTTAGAACAAATGTTTAATTTTATTGTAATGAGTTTATTAATCATGCCTTATCTCAAGCGCCGATACTTCTGAAGAAAACGTTTGTAAATTTAAATTCGTTATTAAAAAGAAAAACAGCCCCACCTTTCTCTTAAAGTTTCACGAATTCTGAAAATGTTAGCTTAACACACGTACTTAGACACAACAATAATTAAGAAGAATTAAAGCTGACATCAGCTTTAATTCTTACGATAGGATTTTGTGGTAAAATGCTTTGCTTTTTTTCCACATTTCCGTTGGGTTATCTCTTTAATAAGTCACATTAGAAAAATCGTAAACAGCACTTTAGCTGTCCTAGGCTACTTCTTGCTATTTCATACTTTGTGTTAAGTTACACCTACACATTTGAAATTAAAAACAGCATTTCAGGTGCTTGTGTTCTTTAGATAAAATATCAAATCGTTCGATCTGCAGATATTCTCAAAATTGTCTGTTGAATTTTTAATTTCGTGGCTTTTGTTATGAGAAAAGATCTTATATCTTCCATATACATTATTGATATAATCGCAACTCTTACCAAAGATATTTGATTATATTATTAAAACAGATGTTGGCTAATATATCATAATTTGAATTACTGTAATTCATATAACTGAATGAAACCCTTTTTGATCCTTTCAAACAGCACTAGTTATTCAGCAAAATAGCATTATTTTTATAAAGCATTAAAAATATCAAAATAATGAGAAAACTTATAGGTTTCTTTGCAATACATTACCGTTTGACGATCTTTGAAGGAAAACCGCAACCAGGGACTTCATCATTTCGAGACGAAATTAAAGGGCACCGCAATGGAAGGTGCAGCTCAATAGATGGGGGAATCTGCCACATCCATTGCCCAGTGACAGGAATCGAGTACGGGACCTGATTACCGCGCACGTTTGATTCCATCGCTAATCTTATTTTTCACAACTGGCTCTGAATCTCTGAGCCGCTTGAATAGACATCAATTGCTTAAAGTTACCTTTAGGCATGGCGGTTCGGAATTCATATTTACTATGCTCCCCTCGAAATTTGGGTCCCATCTAACTAACAGCTAAATTTCTCTCTTTTTATTTTTAAAAAAAGAAAACTATCACAATTTTGATTTTTGTAGAAAATTCTTAAATGCATCTAAGGCTGAAAATTATAATTTGAATTCTATGAAGCATTTGAGGATAACTGTGCATTTAATTGAAAAAACTCTAACTTGTCATTAAAAATCTGCAAATAAACTTCAAATTAATCTTTTTGTATTGTTATTGAAAACTGTATTCCAGAGCGTTCGAATAACTACTGACGGTTCTGCTTCAAAGTCAAATATTCACGAATTTCAGAAAAAAGCAGTCCTGCTTTTTAACAGCATTCGTAGGAAAAGCGTTGTCACCAGTCTTAGAATAAAATATTCACCACATGCACAAGTTCCAAAGCTCTAAATCTATTCTGAAGCTAATAAAAATGATATATTACTGAAACACACGTTATACAATTCATATATCCCAATTCTCTTCAAGAGTATGTTGCCAGAGAACATGTATTGGTGTGCAGGACGTAACGGTTTTTCTATTGCAGCGTCGCTCAGCAATGTTCTAAATCGATAAAAAATCGTATCAAAACATCCTCGGGATGTAAGAATATAGAAAAAAAATTGTCCAAAAAATATCCAAATGATTAAAATGGAACTTTCTTGAAAAATGAGCATGGAGCAGTATGACAGAAACGGCCGAAACATCCCTTTGACAATTCTCTAGCAAAAGACGTCCAGCTTTTAGTAGGGTATATGACCTTCCCTGACTGCTGTGCAGGCCTGACATCGTCTTTCCATACTAAGTATGAGGTTGTCAATAAGTTGTTGCGGTACTGCTGCCCATTCTTCTTGTAGCGCCAATCGCAGCTCCGGAATCGTTATTGGTTGTTGGTGATGTACCGCCAAGCGTCTCCCTAGAAAGTCCCACTCGTGTTCGATTGGATTTAGATACGGGGACCTTTCCGGCCAATGCGTTCAATATCCTCTCTTTCCAGCCCTTCGACAGCTTCTGTACGATGAGGTAGATTATTGTCGTCTATGAAAAGGAACTGAGTACCCATAGCACCTCTAAAAACACGCATATAAAGAAGGAGAATATCATTACAATAAAGGGACACAGTGACTGAACCTCTTTAGACGACATGAAAGTCAGTACGGGTATTAAACATGATGCCTCCCCAAACGAGAACACCACGACCTCGAAACCGGTCCCTTTTGACGATGTTGGAGGGGTTATTGCAAATTCCCCGCTCTCTCTCCAGATGTGTATGCGTCCAGAATCGGTAATCAGACTAAATCTGCTCTCGTCCGTAAAAAGTTCGCGAACCCATTGCTGATCGGTCCAGTTCTGGTGTTCCCGGCACTGCACAAACCATCTTCTCCGGTGGGCAGACATTAATAGTACACAACGTACAAGTCGTCGTGCGAATAGGCCACTATTGTTCAGTCTCTTGGCGTCTGTAAACCGTGATATCGGTTATCCAGTCATCTGCTGCCCGTTTCTTCTTGCCTGTAAACCGGTCGTCCATATACCGGTCGTCGACTGCCATGGTTGCTCGTGGACGACCACTGTTGAACCTTCGGACAGCTGTTCCTGTAGTTTGAAATGTTCTCCAGATTCGTGAAACGATGCTGTGAGCGATTCCAAACTCTGCAGCCACATTTGTCACACTTCGACTTTCCTCAATCTTCCCAATGATTCGACTTCGCGTAAGGTCATCTAGATGTCGCTTACGACGTTGCCTATGCATATTTCCCACTGATTAAGAACCTCTACGTCGTTTAAACTGATATACGCCGAGCAATAGCTTTCACAGAAACGCTGGGCGAACACCGCCAGCCTGCTTTATACCCCTCCGACATTCCCCCTTTACGTCATGTAGCGTAATTTGAGTATGCCCTTGCGAACCTGACCGTAGTCGATCTTCTGATTGGTCTTTCGGTCCGATCTACATGTTTGTTCCGCTGTTATGCTAATTTTTGCACACCAGTGTAGATTTCTAGATTTAATTATCCTCCAGCGACGTGTATACGAAACTCTGGTATTAGATACAGGAGTTCGTGCTTTCAAGTCCTGTCTTACACGTGTGTTAGTAGTGATTCGGAATCCAATTTAAACTATGTCCTGGTCCATTTATGCATTGTGGGCAAAATTTACTATCAATTAATTTCAAAATTAGAAAACCATTTTGATAAATTTATCAGCTTTTAATAGCTAAACTAAATAGGTCAATCCAACAGTATTACTGTTAAATATACTGTTCCTATAAGTAACTAAAATACTTTTTGAATTTAAACATGCATTAAATATGGATAGAAAAATTATATATATATATATATATATATATATATATATATATATATATATATATATATATATATATATAAACCAAGTTTTCTTTCAAAACACTCAAATTCAAACAATATTGTGATTATATATATATATATGATTTCAAAATTAATATCTTAATATTTGTCAATTAATCTAATGATATTTCGTATTCATACGTTTTCAATCAATTATCTTAACAGTAAAATGTGTAATGTTTAATCAATTAACAGGTTTTTTTTTTTTTTTTTTTTTTTTTAACGTGTTAGAACCTTAAACTTTCTTTTACTATGAATTATTTTTTTTAGTCAATAAAATATTTTCTAAGCAGATTTATAATAATCCTTTCTAACTTTCTAAAGGATTCGTGATGAGGGTAAGAGCTGCTTCATCGATGGGCACAGCACTGACTCGTTTCTAGGATGCAGCAGAACGGGAAGACAACATCCATTTCGGAGCCGGGATTTAAACCCAGGACCGTTCGGCCATTGGCTCAGCCAGAAATATTTTAAAACAGAATAACGCATGATTTTACATATTTTTAAATAATTTCATTCCAGCTAAAAGTGAAATAATTAGTTGAAAATATTATCAAGTCACATTTTGGGTAAAAGTTCTCAATAATATAAAAACATATGTCGGCACTTACACGAGTCAAAACATTTTCACGAGGTTCTGATTGGTTGTAAGACAATAAAACCGAAAACTCAATAAAAAGTATTTTTAGTAACGAATAGTATTGAATAATTTCGTGTTTAGATTATAACACCCCAAATAATATTTGATTATAAAATCTATACAGGCAAATCAATAAAGATAGAAAATTTATTAGTAAAATTATACAGGATAAATAAAACTTATTTGCCAGCAGTAAAAAATTCCATGGCAAAATAATGCGAATAAAAACGAAGGCTTTTGGGAGAGTTAAATTACCTTGAAAAATGAAAATGTATATGTAGAAATTGTTGTTTTCAGATTGCCTTTGTTGTTCGTTTCTGGGAAAATCAATCTAGAGATGCAAGAAAGCAGTTTTGAAGAAAAACTCGCCCTAAGTCCATCTTTTCACTTGGACATATACACTCACATGGAATATTTCAGCAACAGGCATTTATTAGCCAAATTTAATGAGACAAAGCGTTTAGGGGCCTGAGATAAAACCTACTGCGCATATCTTCATTTTGAGATTAAATAATAATTCGCCGAATAAGATTCTAATTGAAATCCAATAATGAGTTTTAATAGCAATTAATCCTTATATATTATAGTACTCCTAGATAGTAAAAAATGAACTTATCATTTTTTGATGCAATCAATAAATTCAAATGACTCCTAATAAATTATGCACAAAAATTGATATTATAATTCTCAGATTTTTTAAGCTTTATTTTTAATTATTATATTGAGATTATAGTGATTAAAATTCACTATAATCTCAATACACCCTAATCATTTTATGCAAGTCAAATTACATCTCCAATGTCGTTGCCTTGTGTCGGGTAGAGGCTGACACATACGGTGTGCACGCGACTGAATAGTGATTTGGTGTGGAGTACTTCCTCAGTACACAACATGCCGTAGGTACCCGTTTATGGGGTAAGCACAGCCAATTCATTCAAGGAAAGGACAGAGAGATAAAATACGTCCATGCCCGAACTGGGATTCGAACTTAGGACTTCTTATCCGCAGTCTGACCACTGAGTAGGGTGAGCGAAACATAATATCATTGATTAAACGAGTTTGTGCGTTAGTCTTTAGCAGAACGAATTTCCTCATGGAAGTTTTACCTAATGAGATTAGAAAGATTTACTGTATAGCTCGTGATTTTTACATATAACGTATGACTTTCAGTGTGAAATGCAACATACAATACATTATTTAGAATATAAAATTATTTGTAAAACTAATTTGTTGAAAAATGGTATATGGAGAATACAGTACAACCATAAGCTCCAATTGAAATACAGAGAACCCAACATAGTTAAAATAATCAAGATTTCTCAGATAAGGTGGTTGGGACACGTATTCCGATATGACAATGAAAACCCTGTCAAACAAAAAACTTTTAAAACTCCAGAGGGAAAGAGGCAGACCAAGAACTAGATGGATAGATAGAGTGGAAGAATGGTTAAGGAACATAGGAGTCTATAATTGGAAAGTCATTGCCAGTGATAGATCAAGATGGCATAAGCTGACTGAGACAGCCTTGGCCGGCAATCGGCTGCAGCGCTTGGGAAGAAGAATTTGTTGAAAAATGTAACGCGGAAGGCTCAGTTTAAATTCGTTAATTTTGTTGGAAATAATAAATTTTTACAGATCTTGTACTTATTATGCTAACTTATAGGCTGTCATTCAGTAATTATATTTCTAGGAGTTTCATGCTCTTTCTCAATTTTCCAAGTCCGATTTCACAAATTATTTTTATTAAAATTAAGATTAAAATGTCGCATTTCTTATGAGTAAAATAATAAAATATTAATAGAAATTTTTCTATTAATTCTTTATAACAGCCAAAGAAAACTTGTGAGGTTCGCTCCCTGGTGCCCCACCGGTTTTCGCAAAGGCGCAGGAAAAGAAGAGCTGCATCTAACTTTAACAAAATAATAAAAGGTATATTTTATAACACACTGTATCGCGAAAAGAAAGCGAAAGAATAAAAAGTTACGTATCACTTGAAAAGAAACACAAAGACGTCTAGAACAAACAACCACGTTCCAAGAAATATTTCCTCTTTGAAATTTCACTGTAAACAGTGTCAAGGACATTCAGAGCGAACTTCCCTGATATAGCGGTCGAGGGGTGGGCGCGCGCTTTCGCTCGCGGCAGTTAATAATGATTTAATTCCTTAGAAGAAAATAAATATCGTTTCAAATAATGTTTTCAGATATTAAAATATGTTTTACACTTAACATTTTTTGTAGTATGTCCAAAAATTAGTTTTATTAAAGGACTGAAATATTCAACTGAAAGGTTAAAAGTAAATTTTATGCATTTTTAAATATACACCTTACATACCTCAACATGCTTTTATAATCCTTGAAAAAATGTACTGAATCAAAAATTTTTTTATTGGTTTTAAGAGGGGCAAAAAGACATTTGATATAAATTCAGCGAATTCAAACTAACTTGTAAACATTTATAAATTAAAGATTTTAGTAATTAGAGCAATATTTTCAAAGAAAACTGATTTTAACTCTAAAATATCTTGAATTTACAGTCGGGTATTTTTATGCTTATTTTTAAAAAGTTTAAGAGTTATTTTTAATATTTTTAACTATATATATATATATATATATATATATATATATATATATATATATATATATATATATATATATATATATATATATATATATATAAGACCCCCTATAAATCAAATTATAATCTTTTGATTTTTTTAAATAAATTTTGATATTTTTCTAGGAATAAAATTAGCTCTTAACTAGCAAAATTTAAAGAAATAAAAGCAGTTTTCAGAGGCGTTTCAAAAACACAATATATAATTTCAAATTTTGATTGGAATATTGAAAAAATTTTTCTCCCTTTCAATATATTTAAAATAGTTTTAATAACAGCTATTATTTTATAACTTTTGATGAATATATTGCTTATGAAGAAATATGAAAATTTTCTTAATATGGCTTAACATTTTAGTTGTTTCAGCGATCACTTTTTCACCATGAAAACTAATTACACTCGAATTTACAATTTACGGGTTTCAAACTACAATAAAATACACAAAAGTTTAAGGAGTAAACCCTAATTTATTTTAAATAAATAGAATTTTTTTTAAAAAAAAATCATAGAATTGCTTCCAAGACAATTAATAAATTTTGTCTTATTTTGCGAACATTACAGATTAAGAAAGCAAACTATTGGTAATTGCTTAGTTTATGAAATGTTAAATCGTATAGTTTATTATATTCACTAAAATGCTATGTATTATTTAAATTTATAACAAATACATATAAATTTAATTATCACATTATTAAATTAAAGAAGTATTAGAAAAAAATACCTAAATATTTTAGAAAACTAGATAAAATATATATCTTGAACATTAATAAGATTCAGCGCACAATCATAGTAACTTCTAAATAATCTTCGAAATGTAACGAATATATAACTACTTTTCCTCAGAAAACTTATAAGAAGTTCACAATTACAGATTAGAAGCAATTATTTCAAATTTTAAAAAAAAATTTAGAAGTCGAACCACAATAATTTTTTTTTTCAAAAGATTATATTTTTGTAAGATTTGGTCAATAGCTTTTACTTAATCTAAACTCGAACAAATTTAAATGAACTCGTAAGCAAATACAGGTATACACTGATTACAATAAAAAATTGGATTTCATAATATATGTTAATTATTCAGTAATTAACAGGCATTTGTTTATTAAAATTGTACTAAATACAGTTATAAACTAATAATTTGTACTTTTTTAAAAAAAATTAATTTAAATGTCGGTAACATGAATTTAAGTTTTTAGCTTTGAATTCTTCTGTTGTAAGTATAGTCACAGCTAAGCAAACTTCACTGTAATTTTTCCAAAAAATGTTAATTTATCAACATATTATCCAGATCAGTCATAAAAAAAAAATCCAAAGTCCTAAAATTCTAAACAACTGTACCAAATCTATAATAAAACAAATTCTTAAATATTGAATTCTTTTTTTTAGAAATTTAATTTCCGAAAACAATTCACAAAACTGAGTTAATTCCTGCAATTGCTTCACTTCGTGTATGCATATTTTGATGCTTATATACTAAACACATCGTAACTCAATGCATTCTACCAGTGTGTTGAAAACATGGTATTTCACAGTTGGGCTTTTGCTGGAAAAAGCACCACATGCTGGACTGACATTTCAGGAACAATGTCGTTGGAGGAAAGTACTGAAATTTTATTCGTTTTTTAATATTCCATTAAGTTGTTCAAGTAAAAATTTTCTATAATAGCTATTCATTTCAATTCAATTTGTTTGTTTACACCATGACCCATGCTGCTGCCGATAGTTTAGAAGAAACCTCCTGCAAATGTGTCAAGATTATTTAAAGCGGGGAACTTTTACTGAAGACGATGCCTTTCACTCCAAACTACAATACAGCCCAACACGTTTCCATAAATAATGTGAATAAGTATTAAAATAAATAAAATTATTGCTTTTTTTACTTACTAAACTGAAATAAAAATTACAATTTGTAGGAAAATTGGAATTGTCGCGTTTTAATTGTAGCAAATATTGTTGAAAAATTTCCGATGCATAACCTACAGCAGTGGCTCAGAATCTACTTTAAACTGCAAATGCCGGTGTTGATTAGCTTTCGAAAGGGTCATAGAGAAGCAAGTAACATTTGTTCATATCTAAAACTAAATTTCGAATTTTATTATACATTTGATGTTTTTCAAGTACAATTTTAACCCAGAAACATATTTGTGAAAGGAATATTTGTATTTCTTTAATTCTTTCTCTATCGATACTTTGAATCAATATTAATTTCGTTCAGATTTCCAGAAAATTAATAAAATTTAAATAGTACTTTCTGCATATCCCATACAGTTGGTTATGTTTTAAATTATGAAACTGTTCACGTATTTATGTATATTTTTCTTATATCATTGTATACCATTCACTAACTCATGAAGCATTTTTAAGGCACTTGAATGATTGACACTTCGCCACAACAATTCTGCAAACTGCTACGTCATTTGTCGCTACCCAATGGGCACTTGTGAACCAAGCCACGGAGGCGAGTAGCATTACCCGCGTCATGCCACCACAAGCACATTTATAAGGTAGGCCATATTCATACATAATCACAAAAGAGAAGCACAGAAACACCCATGCCTAACCGGGATTCGAACTTGGGACCCACAGCTCAGGAGTCAGGAACGCTAACCTCTCAGCCATCTGTCGGCGCATGAAGCAATATAAGGTTTTAAGCATATTTTGGACTGTCTTACGTTCTTGACTGCCCAACGCGGCGTGAGATTCTTGTAAGGAATTCAACTTCCACTGCCTTCCGAGATCCCTGATTTTATAGAAAGGCGTCAATTGCAAAGTAGAAAAACTCCCAAGCACCTACCTAGACATGTAGAGAGACTTCTACCTTAAACCCACGATCTCTTGCTCTAAAGAGCACCGCTGCGAGCCGAAGTTAAATTTGACGGCGATAGAAGGAAACGCGCGGTGGAATGACTTGAAGGGATGGCAGTTTCATAACGCCTTCCAGGATTTTTATGCATAGTGAAGAAGGTAAACCAGAATAGGTGCAGTTCCCCTTCACTGTGGTGTAGTGAGCATAATAAGCGCCTCCTTCAAAATTAAATAGCAATACGATATAAATATGGGGATAAAATGTATTGAGTAATAAAAGATATATAGTAATATAACGCACGCGATATATACATTCTAATAAATACAGTATAATTGTAATAAGAATGTAATAATGTAAATAACAGAATATTCTACCTAATATAAAATAATCGAAAATTTATTAATTTAAAAGCTCAGCTTTGAATTTAAACAAAGTTCAATTTTAATTAAAAGAAAAAACACTTATATTGAATTCGGAAAAGTGACATTAAAATAATCAGACTTATGTAATTTAGAATTAATTATAAAAATATATAACTGATTTTACATGCTAATACAATTATTTTAAAAAATATAAAAAAAATTTTAAATATGAAATAATTCGTTACATATCTTAGATATAAACTAATGAAATTATTTGCAATCTAATACACTATTCACATTTTTCTTGCCTTTGCTGAAGCGAATTGATCAATTACTTTATTCAATTGATCCTTTCAAATTTTTCTTTTTCTATACTTAAAATTGTTAAATCACTTAAAAGGTTTTGACTCATGGCGGATCTTAAATAAGTCAAAATTAATTTTATTTTGCTGAATGAACGTTCACAGCTTGCAATCGATGCAGAAATAGTAAAAAGTTTTTGAAAGTCACAACCTCTTCTTCTCTCTATTTTCACCGTATGAGATAAGGCATGTTGGAAGTTTTAATAGTTTTAGGTTTAATTTCTTTTCTACTGCTGAGTAACATCTTTCAGTCCTATATTTCTCTATAGACTTCAGTTCCATGGAAATCTGTATGATAAAATTCACCCAAACTTATACATTTGTAAGCACGGTGACTTATAGTGCTCCCAAGGCACAGGTCCGATATTCGATTCTCAGGCTAGGGCAACTCAACCTTTCAATGGATCGATTAACTGAGTATCAATCATGCTAGGGAACTAAAAACCGGGGATTTCGCTTTGGGCTGACCACCTAACCAACACCTCCTAGAGCTACTAATTTGTAAAAAAATTAAATCACAAAAAGTAATATTGATCGTTTATATTATTTCATTTTTATACGATAAAACCAATTTTTCTGATTTCAAAATTAGAAGACCTTTGTTATAAGTAAGTCTTCATCTGATTTCAGTTTAGATAACTAAATTATGCCATAGCATTATCAATGCAAATAATTGATGAGCAACGGAACGCTAATTCAGGCAACAAATATATTTTGCAAATTTCTTAAATCAAAAATCAAAACGCACATAAATTCAAGTAAAACTATCTATATTTAATATAATCAAAAATTTTCAACCAAACAATACTATCTATTATTAAAAATAATTTTTTTCTCAAAACTGATGCACTCTGTATTGTTCTTTCACAAGTTTTTCATTGATTCAAATTATTATCAAGAATTACACAAGTGCTCAGATAAAAAATATATTTTAACTGTTATATCGCCTAATTTTATTTAAATAAATTTTCTCAATCAGTTATCATAGTAGTGAAAATTATCTTCTTACTTTTAAGGCATTTAATAAAACTGTTTTTTTAAGATATTAAAATATATTTATTATTAAAATAAGGGCTGATTTTTATTAAAATCAAAATTATTTCTATTAAGAATCATTTTGGAAGTGCTGTTCATACAATGGCATGAATATTTTTTTTTCTTTCTATGAATTTATTTTATATCAAGGCTATCTTCTTTTTAAAATTTTACAATGTAGAATGAGAAATATGTGCAATTTCTTGAACGAATTTTTCAAGCTAAAAGATTTTATATATATATATATATAAATTGAACTAATTAATTAAGAAATATATTCTGTAGGTTTAAGGCGTGCTGTAGAGGCAGGTAAGATCTGTATAGGGTTGTTACGCTATTATAAAAAATAAAATAAATAAATAAATAAAGAAGAAGATTCCGTATGTTTAAGCATACAGAAAAGAAAAAATCATTTAAAAAGGATAAACATTTAAAAAGAGGGGGGAAAAAAAACATTCATAGATTTTTTAATTTCTATCATTTGAAAAAAGAATTTTTCAATATAAGGTGATAATGTAAAGCCAACAAAATTACGAGTCAAATAAAAATTATATTTCCCCAAACAAAAACATTAAATAAATGACTTTTAAATAAATAGTTTAAACTAATAAGTAATTTAATATTTAATTTTCAAAACGCTGCAAGCATAGGCTAGTAAATATTTATATCAGCAAAAATATGAAATAAATACTCAAATTGAAACAGTACACAGTAGGCAGAAAATACAACTTACGGCAATAATATTTTAAATGTCAAAATTCCTGATTTTCAAATGTTTACAATTTTCTTTCCGATGAAGCGATGCTTTGGAAAAAACGAAATACTAACCGTGTGAACAATAAAAAGGAAAGTTTATGTTATTTCCTAGAATTTAGAGGTAATTAGTTATCGATTCCCATCCCCGGAAGACAATTCCCTACGCGGCATATAGTTGTGCTATGTTATGAAAAATTTTCCCCTTTCTTTGAATGTCAGTCTGGTGCCGGACACAATATTTTGGACAAAAAGAACCGCTAATCTGGAACACGTTTCTGCAGGAATTTTCTCACGAGTGTAACGAGACACTAGACTGAAAGGCTACAGCAGTAAAAGCCTGAGATAAAAACATGCAATGTTTTTTTTTTATTTTGGGACAATGAATAATACAATTTCACTGAGTTTCAATAACTACTGAAACTGATGTTACTATACCGCTTCTTGATAACTTAAGTAAAATCTGAGTTTTCTATAATTGTAAGTACATTAAAATTCTTACACAAGTTTTCATTAATAATATTTTAGTTATATGAAATTTTCTTTTTTTTGCGAATAATTTTTATTACGTTATTATAATCAAAATAAGATTAAATTTTCACATTTTTATCATAAAAGGAAATAAAAAATATTAATGAAATACTGCTTGTGAAATAAAATGATTTAATCTGTCATGAAAAATTAAAAAAAAAGCACGTTAAATAATATTTCAAAACACTGAAATTTCGACAAAAAAAACCCCTTAAGTTTTGAATTTTTGAATGATTGTAACATCCAGAAGGGTCCAGAACAAATAATATTCATTGAACTTTTTTTATATTGAGTAAAACAAACTTATTTGTTTTGTTAATATTATTGTTATGGCATTTTTAGTATATATAACTTGACTTAGATAACCTGTATAACAATTAGGAGTCATAAAGAGCACTGTGAATCTTGGCGTATTCAAAAAATTAAATAGGTGTCTTTCATGAGCTTACTATTCTGTAATCACCCCAAGTTTATAGATCTAAAAATTACTCTATAACATTATCACAAATAATTTGGTAAATAACTTTTTACTAAAATGAGAAAATGAGAACCTCTTATTTGCATTGAAATGGAATTGATCAATCTAATATTTAAGAAATTATATATGAAAAAAAATTGAGATAATTTCGTTATTTACACATTCACAAGATTTGTTGTTGAAAACAATAGTATCTCAAACTTTGAGAAAAGTATGAAACTTAACAATCTAATTAAGAAATGAAAATCGAAAGCATGGTTAAAAAAAACACAATTTTTAAAAGGAGCTAAACCATGCAAAATAATTATTAAGAAAAAAATATAAGAGGAAAAGTTTTGTAAGGCACTTCTGTGCAGCTCTTCCTCATTTTTGATCAACAACCTCTTCTCTTTTCCAAATCTGATTCCTCCCTGGAGCTCTTTTTGTTTATTTTTCCCTGGACATGACACAATAAATATAAAATGCAAAGTTTATTTCTCCGAATAAAATTGATATTATAATAAAATTAAGACTGAAATTTTTTGAAATATTTTGTTTAGCATTAAAATGATTTGGCGCCCCTCTGCAAGCTGCATCCGGGGTATGGTAGCCTCCCTTGTCCCTCATCGCTACGCCTCTGAAGCTTTAGTTTGAGTTTAAAAGCCATTCTGACTCTTGAATGGAACTGGTAACGCAGCAACATATTCCACGTTGTCGTCACAAGCACAAAGTTTACTAAACAGCATATTAAAATGAGATCAATAACTTCTAAAATTCCTATGGCTAGTCAATATTTCTATCAGCTTAAAATCCAGTGGGAGGTATTCAATTTTCAAACACTAACAAAATTGTTGGGGTAAACTAACAAATGTTAGAGATGAACAGTTTTTTTTAGCATTATTTAAAAAATTTGTAAAAGGTTAATAGGTTTAAAAATTGAGAGTTTCTAAACTTATTTGCCTTTTACAAAATTTGGAAATTTGATCACTTGCACCGATGATATGGAATTTAACAAAAATGATTTAAAGAGTCATTTGATTGTCATGCATCACCAAGAATCATTTGATTTGTGTGTTTGATCCAAATGACTAATGCCTGGACTTCTTTGCATGAGTCAATAAAAACAATGACTACAACACGTCATACGTTACGGGGCTCTCTTATTAAGCTTGTTAATTTCTGTTAAAGATTCTGTGAATGCTGAGGCCGATCAAAACTAATTTGAACGAAAAGACTAAAAAACAAGAATCCTATTTGAATTCTGCTTAATTGCTATTTATATTCACATACTAGTGAAAACTGTAATGCGATAATTAATTGCGATTTAATTAATTTGCATTTAGTCAGTAAAATTATTTAATGTCTATTTAATGTCTTAAATAAAATTTTTTAAAAATAACACATTTTATTAAATATTCTAAAAAACTAACAAACTATGAATTAAAAGATTAACTAATTTTTTTAATTATTCAATGAATTTATCTATTAAAAACCATAGATATCTGAGACATTTAAATTTCAGATTTCAATAATTTTTTAGTTTTAAGTCCTTTAATTATTCATTAAAGAAAATTATTTTTTTATATTAAGAAATAATATTTTCGATATTTTTATCACAAAGATTAAAATTTCCCCAAAATTTATGAATTCAGTTTTTTACGAAGTAAATTTTTAAGATTAAAATCACAATAGGGAATTTTTTTTATGTAAAATATTGTGCACTCTTGTCGTACAATAAATTTTTTAAGGTATTAATTTTTAATAATTTCAAGTTATTTTGTATGATTTTACAAATGCTCTACACACAAATAATACTATAAATTTTTATGAACTATATATCTGTTTTTGTATTGATAGCAAGCATTAAATATATAGCATTAAACGATTAAAAAAATCAAAAATTTTATATTTTTTAAGGAATGGGCATTATTTTAGTGAGTTATTAAAAATTGCTTGAGAAATGAACGTTTTTTCGACAGCAATTTTCAACATGTAAGCACATGTTTATTTGGAGCATATTTAGTTCTCTATTGTTTTCACATAATGAGTACGTATTGATGTAGCAAAATAACCAAAAATGTTTATTCAAGTTACTCCTAAGTGTGAAGCGATAATTCCCCCTTAATCTCTAATAAAGTTCATTTACGCCACAATATTTTATACGAATTTTAACATGAAAGAAATTTATTAAAAGTGTTTGGTGAAGGCACAGTTTCTGATAGAAGATGGTTCGAAACAGGTGATTTTGACTTTTCTGATAACCATATTCTGGAAAGCTATCTTTCATGAACTACGATGTTGTTAAAATCATCAAGGAAAAGGTACTCTTCATAAGGTATGTTGCTATTTTTGTCTGCATGGCCACTGAGGCTATTCACAATAAGATAGTTTGTGACTTTACTTCGCAGGCTTTTATTGGGGCTTGCAGGCTTTTATTGCAGCGTTGAAAAGATTCTGTGCCCGACGTGGCAAATGTAGGACCTTATTCTCCTACAATGGAAAAGGTTTTGTGGGTGCCCAGTCAGAACTTAGCAATAGCATAGATTATTAAGCCATCCAGATCAGGTAGTTGGTAAGTTCCTAACCTCTGAAAAAATTAAATGGTCCTTTATTCCGCCTGGAACTCCGAATTTTGGAGGTGGGAGTTAAATTCTTTAAGCACCATTTATTTACAAGTGGCAAGTGGCTTCTTGGGTGCAAGAAATGCCAATTTCAGTTACGAAGAATTTCTTACCATAATTACAGAAATCGAGGGAATCCTAAATTCGAGACCCTTGACTCCGGTGTCATCAGATATCAATGATCTAGAGGCCTTAACGTCATGTCATTTCTTAATTAGGCTACCTATAACTACAATTGTTGAACTAAGTATCATTGATGTTTCCACCAACCGTTTATCAAGATGGAAACGAGTTAAAAAAAAATTGACTCATATTATTTGGAAGTGATGGAGCTTAGTATATCTAAGTAAGTTTCAAAATCGCAATAAATGGAAATTTTTAAAAATGAATGTCAGCCTAGGTATGTTAGTAGTAGTATAGGAGTTTAATTTACCCAAATGCAAGTGGCTTCTTGGAAGAATAGAAGAAGCTTATCGTGGTCCTGACAATTGTGTCAGATTGGTCAATGTTCGTACTTCTCATGGGATTTTAGAAAGACCCATTACAAAATTGTGCATACTACCTGTAAATACTGATTAGAATTATTGTACTGTCATAGCATTGTAGTTGCTGAAATATTATTTATCATTATTATTTTTTTATTGTTTAATTGAATTAATTATTCTTACCATTCAGTACTTTGAAACTGTGTGTTAATTATGAGTACTATTTGCTGAACCTACTTAATGTTTATTATGTTAGAATATTGCTTTAGAATTGTGTAAATCATAATTTTGCTATTGTTTGATTGGTTGTTGAATTTTAACCATTCCAGGGGGCCGGGATGTTGCCGCCTTGAAAAATTGTTCAAAAGCGATAAAGGGCGCCAATCATGGCAACCTCCTACGCTCTTGTTTCTCTCCGAAAAACGTGATTGAGAAAGGAAATTAATTGTATTTGTAGCGGTATAGTCCGCGTTCTGATTCGAGCTATTGTGCTCAAATAAATATTTGTTATTGTTTTGTTATCGACGGAATTCTTTATTTAAATCCTACCAAAAACAAATGTATGAAAAGATCAAATTAATTGAAGTTTTTGATTAATTATCTTAAGGCTTAGAGACAATGGTTATAAGAATTTTGTAATTTTCTCTTGCTTGGCAGTTTTTAAAAGCTTCTTCAATTCAAACAGATACGCTGTGAAGTAGCATTAACAATTTGCCTCTTAAAAATAAAACTTCGTTCCATAAACGGATCAATGTTCATAAAGAAATCGCAAATCTCATTTGCCATTCTTCAACCTTCACTAATATTTTTCAAATTAAACGTCACGTTTCCAGTGCTTGTTAAAGCTTTTTCTTCAATGGGCTGTGGGTTTAACATTTCCTCCAAGTCAGTTTCAGTCAAATCTTCATTTTGCGATTCAAGCAATTCCTGAATGCCACTTTATTCTATCTATTCGAACTCATCTCGTCCTATTCCATTTGCGATTTCGGCTATGTTTAAAGTCAAAGTTTGAATTTGCACAGATTCTTTGTCATTTTCTGCAGTCAGAGCAGGCCACAGTTTTTTCCAGCATAATTTCAATGTATCTGGCTTGATTTCCTTCAATGATTCTTTTATGTTTACGATGCATTTTGCTGTGTCAAACTTCTTCCAGCATTCCATAACATTCATATCAGGATTACATTCCATATTATTCAATAAGATTTTGAAGTTTCGTCTAATGTAATAGAGTTTAAAGGTTTGGATTATTCCTTGGTTCATAGGTTGAAAAAAAAACCGTCGTGTCAGGAGATAAAATTGTCACTTTTTTATTTGAATGCATAGTTTCAAGTCAACGAGGATGACCTGGTGCATTGTCCAAAACTAGAAATGCTTTAAATCTAAATTATTATTTTTTCTTTTTAAAAAAAAATAATAATAAGTTTTAATTTTAGAAACAAAGCAATTCCGGAACGAGTCACAAAAAATAGCGCTTGTAACCTATGCTTTCTTATTATCACGCCAAAACACTGGCATGTTGTCCTTGTTTTGATTTTTTAAAGCCCGAGAATTAAGTGATCTATAAAGCATCAGTGGCTTAATGATACAATCTCCAGATGCATTTCAACAGAGCAGCAGTGTATCCTTTGCTGCCTTAAATCCAGGAACAGGCTTTTCGCTTTCAGAAATGAATGTTTTGTTTTGCATTCTCTTCCAAAACAGTGCAGTTTCGTCGGCATTGAATACTTGCTCAAGTTTGCATCTTCCATCAATCAGCTACTAGGTTTGCCAATTCTTCTGGATATCGTTCTGCTGCAGATGCTGCTTCTCCAACGATTTAAATGTTTTTTAATGACTGTCTCATCTTAAATTTATTGAACCAAACTTATGATGCTTGAAATCCTTCCTCTGTACATTCACCACTACAACTACCACCAGGTACTTTAAAATGAGCTTAAAGACGCTTTGCCTTCTCCCGGAATATTGGACCATTCAGGGGCACCCTTTTTTTTTTTTTTTTTTTTTTTTTTTTTTTTGGTTACGGTCTTCTATCCATAATGACAACGCCACTTCCATTTTTTTCTATCGCTGGGTCACGAACAATTTTCGCTGATAAGTTGATGCTACAGACGACCTTATTTTATCTTCGGATTTTTTTTATTGATTTTACAGTTGATTCGTTGACATTGAAAAGCGCGTGATATGGATGTAAATGACTCTTCAAGGCGTAAACGATCAAACATTTCTATTTTCACTTTAAGCGGTAACAGATTTTTTTCGTGTCGAAACTCGTTTCCCATTTTTGCAGTTGACATTATAAATTAGAAAAGAAAGTGGTAGAGACGTGTTACTTGATCACTATTTTTGCAATGAATGTGAAAGGCGAAACAATAAAACAAGCAAAGCGGCTTTTACCATAGAACATACTTTATTCATTGAGTAATGAGGTTTCTTTCATTATGTTTGTTTACATTCTCAAAAATACCGATCCCGGAGTAGGCGGCTTATGTCAAAGCCCTCGGCGATATCATTTAATAGCATACTTTAGGCAAGGTTGTAATAATATTTATTATACTTTCTATTAGTCCATTTTACGGCATTTACAAAGAATATTGGGTTGTTGGGATACCTATTAGAATCCTTTTATTTATGTACTTATTAGATCCGCGAATAAAGACATATTTAACCCAAAATATATAAATTATTTTAATGTATAATAGGGTCGCATTTTTTTTTTTTTTTTTTTTAAATCCGCGAATAGTGAAAACGCGAATAGGAGTTTTTACTGTATTTTAAAAACAATTACGTGATAGTTGTTAATAATGAAATGAAAACACACACTTTTGATACAAATTAAAAAATGCAAATGTTATTGAACAGTTTCCTGAAATAAAAACCAGAATGCATTTATAATAGAAATTAGAAACTAAATTCATAAAAATCAAAACATTTTTAATGTGTGGTTATCCTGAATACAATGCATACGCATTATTAAAAACAATATTATGCCATAACAAAACTATTTCAAATTCGCTTCAGAACGGAAAATATGCGTGTCTGATTATGTTCAAAGATCATACATTTTAAGTGGTATTCTTAGGCTGACAATTTATTGTTACTTTTTTTTTTTTTTTAAGGAAAACAAAACAGCAATTTGTTTCGCCAAAAAATACTTAAAACAAAAGCAACGAAGAGCTTAGAAATAAGGTCTGAGTTTATCTTGATTTCTTTAACGTTGTTCTTTGCAAATAATGCTATATTAATTCGAAAATAGATTTACTTAAAAATGTTACATTTGCTCTCAATAATCATCGAAGCGTTTTTTTAAACAAAGTATTACAAAAATTTCTGTATCTCTAAAGGCGCACGACGTTATACAATTCCCATCATTCCGTTATAAGAAAAAACCAATCGGATTGTAAACTGAAAATAGTAAAGAATGGCTCCATCCAATCAGAATCCTTACATAAATTCTAGTTATCATTTACTAACCATGAGAATAAGTCTTTCTGAGTAGACTGACTGCAGCCGTTGCATTAACTGAAGGTGAGTCATTCTTATTTATAACTTTGCAATCCGCAGTTATTAGTTAACGTTATCAATTAAGAATAATATTATATTATCAATTAATATAAGCATTAATATTATGTTTAAATAACTAGTTTTTTTTATATTCATATTTTTTCGATGCAAACAACAGAACATTTTAACTTATTTTTCCTTTAGTGATCCAATTTTATAACCTAAGGGTTTTGAATCACAAACTCAGAATAATCGCATATATTTATCTATTAAGAGGAAGGTTTGTAATTAATGAAATATATCTGTTTCAGTATAGTAGTTTTTTAAAATATTAAAATTTGTATTAAAAAATTAATAAATATAGTTGAACTTTAAAAATGTCTGCATTTTTAATCATAACTTGAGAGGATATATAAGAATTTTAAATTCTTAACAAATTCGAAATTTTAAAAAAAACGGTATAATTTTACATAAAATATCCGTAAAAATGTTTAAATAAGTTACGCAATTAACAACAGGACGTTAATTTACATGCTACAATAAAAAAAGTAGAATTTTATAATTATTTAGCAAGATATTCTTTTGTTAGTTAAAATTTTTCTTTTAAATTATTAGATTTGTTTGTATAGAATGTTTCAAACGAATACAAGCAATTTCAATTTTCTGTTCAAAAGATGCTCGAATGAACTTTAACATAAATACCCTTACCGTTAAGTTCAATATTAGAACTCATTATATTCATGGAACGATAAAAATTGTAAATATTACTAAAATCTTTCCAAATTTGAATAAAATACATTTACTTTTTCGGTATTTATATTTTAACTATTTTTTTGTCTAACTATAAAAAGATATTATAACTATTCTCAATGCTTTTGAATGTCCATTGAAGATACAAACTTATTATTGCAATGAATTACAAATCTATACTGATGAAAAGGCGTCAACTTTACTATTGATTTCACTTACTTTTAATTAATTATGTCAAAGTTTTCGTTTGTTGTATTATAAAAGATTATCTCAAGCGCGCGTATCTGTGTGTTGTAGAAAGCAATAACTAGGAATATTGTTATCGCAATTGATTGGTTGGAAAAATATTAAATTTAAAATAGATTTAATAAGTTAAATTTTTAGTATTTCCTCTTTCATTATTAATAGGAGTAGATGAATGTGTACTGTGTTTCAAACAGTAAACTTAAAAATCCATTCTATCTGCAATTATAATAGCAGTTATATTTATAAATATTAACAAAATAACATTTAAGCTAAAACATTTTGTATAAAAATTTCTGGCAAGATTTTATCTACTTATTTATGAAAAAAGGGTGTCAGAGGAATAAATACTTATGGAAGTACTTCCATCCACCGCGCCAAATGAGGTGTTTTTGCAGTTGAGCTCGAGTAGAAGCATCATTTGCCTCGGGCAGTAATTGGGAAGGTGACCACCTTCTCTCTCTCACAAAGTGGCTGGAGTTCAGTGGTGTCCAGGCTCATCTGTGACGTTCTTCCGCTGGCGTGGATGTGAAGCGGAGGGTGCCAGCTCAGATGTGACCTCATCACCTGACCGTCGTTCAAAGTTATATAGAACTAACGATAAGTAGTGGGTGAGTATTTCAAAACCTGTTTACTTTAAGTTACAGTTTGGGGCTTGCTTGTAAAATTGTGGTAGATATTTCACAAAAGCCTTCAAAGTCCATAACATGATGTCAGATTTTTACAATGGTTAATGAGGAATTTTTCAGACTGATCTCTTTGAACCATGTTAATGTGGCCTATATAAAAGATTTGAAAAGAATAATGTGTGTCAATAAAAGTTTTAAAATGTTCGTTGCAAATTATTTCTTGTACAAGTGATTAATTTAATTAGCGGGCTTGCAATATAAATACTGCCAGATTATGCAAATAATATTTTTTCTTATTTACACAACAGATACTCTTCGAAATGTCAATGTTGTTTGAAATTTAGCATGCAAATACATTTTAACTATATTTACAAGCAAAATCAAATATCCAATGAGTTATTGCGTACTCACATCAGCTGTTTGGAAGGAGGAATATTTTCTCTGGTGGTCAAAATTGTAGTCGCATTTCAAGTGCAAATGTCCGAAGTCTATTGTGAAAATATTTTACCACATGAATTTGAGAAAGGTTGCGGGTTCGATTGTACGAATTGAACTGCCGTCTCATTCGACATATGTGTTGATTACATCAGGAAACGCCTAATGGGCTAAGGAAGGCGGGGATCACCCTGGGTAGTCTTAGGGCCGCGCAATAGAAGATAAGTATAAGATTCTAAAATATTAACTCCCTGGAAGGCCATAGTTTTTGCCGGAGGTTGTGAATGACTGCTGATGAGCTGTTTTGTTGAAAATTTCAAATTTCATCATATAGTCATTATTGTTGGTACATGTCTTTCATGTGCTTCTCCAATGAAAATTCTAAATGGTATTTTGACATTTTGACTCCTCTGCGCTAAAGCCACTGTTGATTGGTGGAAAAATACAAACCCACGCGATCGTGGAAAAAGCACAAAAAAAAAAAAAAAAAAAAAAAAAAAAAAAGTGAATTTTTAAGAATAATGCGTAACAAAAATCATTACATAATTAAATTTTGAGTGGATCAACTCATGACGATTCAGGATGAGGAAGAAATTACCTCCAATAGTTCGGCAAGCTATTGTGTTCAGGACACATCAAATCGTCATTGTTGATACAATTTCTTCTTCAATATTTTAATAAGTGTTCCCAAATTCACCGGTTTTATCGGACAACGTTTTTTGAGTTAATTTTTTTACCATAGATTGAAGGTAAAAGAATGTTCTGATTCTCAATTTTGATACTTGTACCCATATTTTCAAAAACATTTGACTTTAAATTTTATATTGCTCTTAATCATAAGCATTATGAAACACAGAACAAATTACATCAATTAAATTGCAGTCCATTTCTTTCATGGTATTATCATTAATAATGAATTCATTTATTTATGTGAATTCATTAAATGCAATGAATTTTTTGTGTTATTTATGACATTTAAATTTGCGCCATTTCTTTAAAGTCATCTAGTTAGAATTTTTATTACAAATTATATTTCGCTGAATCAGCCGACGTATCTTACATAGGTATACAACTAGAAAAATAAAGAAGTATTTATTCAGTGTAAAAATAAATAATTTTATACATTAAGTATATGTGTAAACTTCGAAAACTCGACCATAAAATATATTTCCTTTATTTGAATTTAAAATTTAGTTATAAAATGCAAAATTCTAAATAACTGAAAAAGCTTTTCTTATAGCGATACATAAAACATATTTAAGTTAAAATGTTTATTTGTGTCAGAAATTTATTGATTTTAGCTTTTTTAAATTTAGTTTCAAATAAATAACAGGTTTCTTCACTATACGAATTTATTTCATGTGCACTATTGTTTACCAAAAATTGTAGAGTTTTTCGCACCCAGGTGGATTTGATACCGCCTCAGACTAATCAGGAGGTTCTAACTAATCAGGAAATGACAGGTTGTGAGAGACGACTTAGTTATGAATTGCGATAATTCTTTGAATGAAGATACGGTACTTGAAAGTGAAGTTACTGGAGGCGGTTTCAATGTGATTTTGAGATGAATAGAATACCACCTCAGACAGAGAACTATTCAGGAAATGAGAGGTTGTGACGACTTAGTTATGAAATGAGATAGTTCTTTGAATGAAGATACGGTACTTGAAAGTGAAGTTACTGGAGGCGGTTTCAATGTGATTTTGAGATGAATAGAATACCACCTCAGACAGAGAACTATTCAGGAAATGAGAGGTTGTGACGACTTAGTTATGAAATGAGATAGTTCTCTGAATGAGAGAAGAAAAGGTAGCTTGAAAGTGAAGTCACTGGAGGCGGCTTCAATGTGATTTCGAGTTCAATAGAAAAGGCAGGCAATATAGGAATAAACTTACAAAAAAAAAAAAATTTTAAGAGGTGTTTAATGTATGTGTCACGTTTAATTTAATATTGTATTTTTATATTAGTATTAAATTATTCATTTGACCGATGTAAAAAAGCGATGATTCATGAATAAGTTGTCACGTTCTTATAATTGTGTAAATGTAATCACTTTTAGTCTGATATACAAAAAATAATTATTTAAAATTGATGGATGAATACATAAAATAGTGCATGAATTTCAATGGCATTTTATAGAGTTAATTGATTAACTTAAATTAAAATAAAATAATTTTATGACGAATGAAAGTTCTTGTAATTGATTTTTTGAGTTACAAACTCTACTCTGCAATGATAAATCAAACAAGATTTTATAGTATGAGGCACGTGACTTAATTTAGTGTCCCACTCTTGTTGATTACTCAGTTTTCCTGTGCATACTCTTGACATGGTTTTGTTACACAGACATTAGAATTTGTGTCCATTTCTATTTAAAGAATGACACCATTTAAATTTCCGTTATGTAGACTCTAGTATTTAAGTCTGTCGAGTTACAACTCCTGCAACTATAAACTGCTACGCGTAAAATTAAGTACTACCCAGTAAACAAGAAAAGTTTTAATTACCCTAAAGAATATGACCTACAGAATGTGTAGCCTATTGTTAGTCCTCGAAGTGTCTCAAATTGTACAACCCCCTTGTGCTAAAAAAAAAAAAAACTTGGGTGTTTTGAACACAGAGAAATCTGTGAGTGCTTGGCGAAAGTCTGCTTCATTGAAGAAGGGTTTTCTAGGGAATGGAAAAGGTGATGGTGCAAGCTCAGGTGAATAAAGAGGATGGCACAAAACGCTTGACAAATGATTGATCCCCAAACGCTTGACATAATCTTGATGGAGCAGCTGATAAGCCCACTTTGAAGCTGTAAAGCAAACAATGCCGAACGAGCTACTTTGACCCGCACATTTATCTTCAATGCTATTCGAGTTACGATGGATGGTGGTCCTGATTTTATTACGACTGTTATTCATACTCTTGACTGACTTGTGTCGAAACTACGTCATACACTAATTTGCATACATAGTCTAACTTCATTCAATGACTACGTGAAAAAGGCCTCAATTTTCTTCTTTACCTTATAATATCTAGCGACTTATGAATCAGCAGACATTATTTGAACAACTGACTTTTTTGTTTAAGTTATATCTGAATGTAATTTTTAGAAGGAGTTAAATGAAGGATAGAACAAAGAGAACCTAATAATGTATCATAATCTTTCTAGAATTTGTTATTCGCACAGATTTTCTCATTAACAAATAATCAGTATCAATACCGATAAGATGATTGGAGATCAGAATGATTCGATGAATTTCCAAAATTATTTTATAGTTACCGAAGAAAGAACTTAATATATTACCACTACATTATTCCGCTGGAACACATATGTGCAATGGAACTAATGTTCGATCGTTTAATAAAAGTTATAATTTATGCATTTTCTTTCATTTCCTCGTTACGGTTAAGACCATGGACAAATGAATGATTCCTTAGAGCATCAGATGAAAAAGGATCGTGAATTTATATGTGTGAAATACGGTGATTAAGTAGTGAAGTAGCAATGGAGAGATTTTTTTCCTTTTGAAAATTTTCATGCTCTTAAGAAGAGGGTGATAAAATTAGAATGTCCGAAGATTTGTCTCTCATATGTTTAACTGTAGCAAGCAAGAATTTTATGAGGAAAAGTATCAGTTACAGACCTCTGTTTGATCAGTTGTGCATAAAACAACTAACATTTCTCATTGAAAAAATTCAATGAAATATTTAAAAATAAATAACTGAACAGGTGGACGAAGTCATTTAGAGACGTAAACAAATTTATGATCATCAATGAAACCTGGAGAAGCATTCACTTAAAAATGACATACATAGACGTATATCTGGATTCAAAATAAGGTTTAAAGCAATCTTTCAATCTAATTTTACACAAAGAAAAATTATGCTTTGCTAATGTTTTGCTACTCAAAATATGTCGTAAAATAATGCTGGATCATGTTTGGTAGAGCTCAAATACGCGAATAAATATTTTCTGTCATGATTCTAAACAGTCAAAGTTAAAAAATAGGCTGTCGTGTCGAAACTTACAATCTTATAAAATTTTCAATAAATATATTTTAACAAAACTAGTCGAAAATTGCTAATGCAATGCATTCCTTCGTTGATATATTTAATCATGCCAAGTTTTTTAAGGTCTCTTTTTTTTACTCATAAAGTATCTGATCTTTAAGCGGATTTCTGTTTTCATGTTTAAAAGGATTTTTTTATTTTATTTATTTATTTATTTATTTTTTTTTTACGATTTTTTGATATCAAATTCTTGTTAAAATGCCTATAATCTACTGAAATTCTGTTTTGAACATTAATACATAACTCTCATTTACTCAAGACAAAGAAAATTCAAGGGATTATTTTATTTTGCAGCAGTTGTGATATTCATTTGTCATAGAACGTATTATTGTTTTAACATAAAAATAGAAATAAAATATGTATATTAACTCTTTTTGAAAATTATTTGAATTCTAGCATAGTAAAATTGAGAAAATGTAACCAAATAACATAATCATTTATTTTATATTCTTTGAAATTGACGAAAAAGGTTTGAATAGATGACGCTGTCATCTACTATGATGTTTGAATACTTTGCACTTCAGATTTTGTTTTGATTGAGGGAAAAAGTTCTCCAAATTTTTCTGTGGAACTGTAAAATCTTTTAGATTTCTTGCATATAAATCATTATTTTGAATTTATATGTAATTGTTAAATGTGTGTACCTTTTGTGTTTATTAAAATTGTTTTTCTTTATAAAATATGATCTTTTGTTTACTTTCCCGAGCGGTGCTTTGAAATCACTCTCAATTTTAGATATTATTTGGATAGATAGATTTATAAAACAAATTTCATTGTGCATCGGCCGGGAATGGATCTTATCATTTTTGATACACACGATAGATTATTGGATTCAAATTTGTGAATTTCGTTCGATAATCTATAAATTTGGATTATTGCATTTTGCACCACCTGTGCAATTTGCGAAGATAGCCAAGGTAGGATTTACCTTTTTATTCTCTGCATGAAATTGAAAATGAAAATGGAAAAGATTAAGAAAAACAGATCCTTTGTGAGAAGTAGTGTTACTAAATTAATAAATCAGATTGAAATCTTAAAAATAGAAGAATTTGATTTGTTAGAAGAACGTGTTCATCAACTCACTCATTAATGTGAAAAGTTAAAACAATTAGAAAAGCAAATTGAAAATTTCAATCCAAAGTAAAAGAGTTTGAAGCTGATTTGCCTGCTATTCATGACTATGCCAATAAAATATCGCTAGGTATTTTCCGTGCTCAAAAACGATTAAAGCAAAATAACTTTGTAAATGTAAGCTATTATGAAATACAGAACTTCAATTCAAATCAAAACTCTTATTACGAAAATGAACATGTAAAAGCTCCCTAAATTGAACATTCAAAAATTATTCGGCGATATAGCACATTTCAATAGTTTCTGGAAGACTTTCAAAGTCTCCGTTGATGACAATAACGGATTAACAAAAATTGATAAGTTCAACTATTTAAATTCATATTTAGGTGGACTAGCGTTGAATGTCATTGAAGGTTTCGAAATATCAGATGATAATTATGATTCAGCTGTGAAGATTTTAAAAGAAAGATTTGGTCGTAAAGACCTAATAATAAATCATCATATGAACCAATTGTCAAATCTCTTTCTCGTATACATGATACTTTGAGATTAAAAAGAATGTATGATGAAATCGAAATTAATGTGAAAAGTTTACAGTCTTGTTGAACTTAAATATTATTGTTCAATGCTTATTGTGCTGTTATATTGAAAAAAATTACCAAGTGATTTAACGTTAGAATATAAGAGATAAAATATAAAAGATTCCTCTGATCCCGATATTCATAAAATGTTAAATTTTATCGAACTCGAATTATTTAAAACTCCTAAGTATATATTATTTAAATACTAAAATTATAATTTTCCCTTATTTTATTGAAAAGTTAAATATAAATGTATAATAAAGATTATTGAAGCTACTATATCTGTTGCATTTCTTAATCGATAAAACAAGAATTAAAATAATTTCATGAATTCTTTTAATGTGTAAAAGTTAAGTCACCCTTTAAATAAATCATTTAAAGGGTGAATTTTTTACCCTATTTTGTTAGACATTTTATAATTAAATGCCAATGAGAGTAGTATTGAAATGAAAAGTTTATGTAAGGAAACTTATAAGTTGTATATATACACATTTATCTATAAATCGCATATTTGTTTCAATGAAAATCTAATACATGAAACAAAATTTAGCCATGGTATTTGAAGAATTCTTAATAAATATAGTTCTCAGCGTTAAAAACTATGTTCCATGTACTAGTAGCTTCGTTATTCCCCCTCAACCACTATTGTGACGTCACGAAATCAGCGCTCAGGCTAGGGTGTGTTCGATCGACCTCATTCCTGAGGAGAAAAAGACTGAATCATCCACTTACGGCTTTTCGGTAGTTTCTCAAACCAATAAATCATGCATATTTTGTAAAAAAAACCGCCCGGTGGAAAACTGCAACTTGAGCTTCGAAGAAAAAAGAAACAAACTAAAAGCTTTCGGCAGATGTTTTTTGTGTCTTCGTGTAAAGCATAGAATTAACGATTGTAACTCCGGACTTTATTTGTAACACGTGTGGAGGGAAACACCACTAGACTATTTGTTTTAAGTCGTCTAAGGATAAAAATGATGAGGTTCGGGAATCAGAAGTTGATCCATGAATAATTTCTGTGGTTTCGCGTATAATGAAAAGAATAAAATATTATTGCAAAGATGTTGTGTAATAGTAATATCGAAAGATAGTAAATTAATTACTCGTTTATTGTTAGATAACGACTCATTTATTTGTCAAAAACTAGTTGACAAATTAAAACTCGTGAAAATAAGAGAAGAAAAATTATCAGTTTTTTTTTTCTTTCGGTTGCAAAAAGGCTATAAACAAAATTTATGATGTTGTTCGTGTGACATTAAAACAGACTTTTCCCGAACTAAAAAATAGAAATAGATGCTTTAGTTACGGATGAAATATCAGGATCAAACAATCTACCCCCTGAAGCATAATATAATATAAGTAGTAAATGAAAATAGAGAATTAAGAAAGTACATACTCACTGACTCCCCTAATTGTACTGAGCCGGTAACTAATTTGCTAGGGGCAGATTACTATTACAACATTATGACTGGTAAAATCAAACATTTGATTAAAAATCTCGTATCTGTTGTAAGTGTTTTTGATTGTTGCCTACTGGGCCAAAACCTCATAATACACTTCTCTTATATTTAATGTTATGGTAAAGAAAAATTTAATTTTCGATACAAATAGAAAAATTTTTGAATTTGGAAAACTGTGATTTAATTGATAAAAATAACGAAGATAATTCTCTCGAAAATAAAGTTTTGAGACAAGTATTAAATATGAAAATCAACGATACATGGTTCGATTGCCTTGGAAACTAGATAAGCAAAATTTAAATAATAGAGAAATCGCTGAGGCAAGATTTGACAGGTTAAGAAGATTATTTAGAAATCCCAAGCTATTTGAATAATACAGAGAAGTATTAGATGATTACAGAAAACAGAATTATTGAGTTAGTGCCCAATCCGAATGAAGTAGAAAACATACATTTTATCTACCAATAGAGAAATCATCCGGGATAATCGTGTTACCAGCAAATTACGTTTGGTCTTTGACGCTTCTGCTAAGTCTTTGAATTATCTTTCCTTGAATGACTGTTTACATGTTTTTCCAAGTCTGTATCAAGAAATTTTTGATATTCTTTTGAGAATTAAACTTAAACCTATAACTTTTAAGGCTGACATGCGACATGCCTTTTTGAAAATTTTAGTCCACGAAGAAGATAGAGACGTTGCGTGATTTCTCTCTACTAAGGACCCAACAAACAATTCGGAACCACCTATAGAAGAGAGATTCACTAGAGTTTTGTTCTGGATAAATAGTGACCCTTTCTTATTGGCAGCGACAGTTAAACATCACTGAGTAAAGTATTTTGGAAAGTATCCTGAAACTGTTTCGTTCTTAAAAGATAATATCTACGTGGACGATATACTAGGAAATCATGAAACTGTAGAACAAGCTTTATCCGTTTCATTAGAATCTAAAGAAATTTTCAGTCAAGCAAGTCTACAGTTGCATAAATGGTGAACCAGTTCTAGAGATTTACAAATATTATGGAAAGAGAACAATATAATTTCAATTGATGATTATGTAGCCATAGGAGAAGGAAATCTTCCTACAAAGTTTTGGGTGGGATAATTGTAAAGATAAAAAAGTTAGGGATAATTGTAAAGACTTGTTACATTTTGACTTACATACATTGAGTTTGTGTCTAAGAGAATACACACTAAAAGACAAGTGTCTATTTTCTAAGACTATTCCCAAGTGTCTGATGCAAGATGTTTGGTCTTCAGGTATTAAATGCGATGACTACCTACCTATTGATTTAGCTTCTACTTGGAAAAGTTGATGCAATAAAATGCCACAACTGACACATTATTCTGTTCCTCGCTATTATTTTGCTGAAATTTCAGTAGATAATTTCAAAAGTTTTCAGCTACATTTTTTTCGGACTCTAGTTAGAAAGCATATGGATCAGTTGCGTATTTACGGACATATCAAGTGATCAGAAAAATTTTCATTGCTTCTAAAAACAGAGTAGCGCCGTTGAAAACCTTGACTTTGCCAACTTGATTGGAACTTAATGCTGCCTTTTTATCGGCTAAACTCAGCAGCAACATTTTTAAGGCTCTGAATTTGGATAGCCCTTGTTATTATTCGACAGATTCGAAAATTGCCTACTTTTGGATTAAAGGAGCTCCTAGAAGATTTAAACTTTTTATTAAAAATTGAGTTGAAGAGATTCGCAAGCTATTATTACCATTGAGTTAGTATCATTGTCCAGGTGCAATGAATCGTGCCGACATTGTTTCTAGAAGGGCTAAAATACCTCACCTGCTTTAAGACCCATCTTGGATGCATGGGACTGAATGACTACAGCAACCTGAAGAGTACTGGTCTCAACTTGAAAGCAATGAGATTAAAGAAACTGACAATCTCCAATACAAGAAGAAAGCTAATGAGGTCTTCCGAAACGAATGCCTAGTAGAAGAAATGACAAATGTCATTGATGTCAACAAATACAGTAGTCTTGAAAAATTGCTACGAATTACTGCCTGGGTAAATAGAATTATTTGTAAAGCTAAAATAAACGTGGTAACATTCGGATCCTATTAACAACAGAAGAACTGGTAGTTGCTAAAAACTATTTGATCAGAACAGAGCAAGAGAATTGATTCAATGAAGAGTACAAATCACCGATGAAAGGAAATCCAGGTCAGAAAAATTCTTCTTTATTGAATTACGTTCTTTATATAGATGATAACGAAATTTTACGGCTTGAAGGAAGATTGGAATTCTATTTTTTGTTCACTGAATAAAGAATAGTTTGGAAGAATATTATAGAACGGGCAGCATAGTGGGAAGTCTGTGAACAATTGGTTTTATCTATGAAAGAATGTTTAAGGAAAATCATTGGTAAAGCTCTACTAAGCTAAGGCCAGCATAACATTTTTACCTGTTGGAACAATAAACACTTTTAACTTTTCTTGAACTTTATTTGCAACATTAAATTTGAATTATTTAAACTTTAAATTTATTTCATTTTTCTTTATTACAACACAAATTTCACTTTTAAAATAATTATAAAACTTGAGCTTTTATAAATATTTTTTACAATTTTAGAGACTCTATAATTCGAAAATTTACTTTTTAATATTATCAAAGTTAAGAATAATTAATCAGTCTTTTGAATTTTAAATGAATGATTAAAAATTCGTCTATTGATTTCATGTTTTTTTTTTTTTTTAATTTATTGATGTTATTTATGTGCAAGTAATTTTAGTTTAAATTTTTTATAATTAATATTTTTAATAATTATTGTGTGTTTGTTAGTGTTGGTCTTAGATTTAAAATTTTAATTAGAGAACTCTATAGAGTTCAGGTGGGGAGTGTGAGGAAAAATGTTTGAATAGATGGCGCTGTCGCCTACTATTATGTAGGAATATTTCTCACTTTAAATTTTTTGTTTTGATTGTGAGGGTGTCGCCGTGTATTTAAGAACCATGAATAAAATTTTGTCAAATAAATTTTATTCTATATATTTTTCAATGGTACAAAGAGACAAATATATTATTTATATTCATTTGCTTTTTAATTATTCTTAAAAATTTTAATTCATAAATTTTATGCAAAGGAGTAATGAATAATATAACACCGATAAAGTGAGTTTTAAAAGGAGTTATTTGTTTGACTATAAAAAATTACGGAATTACTATTTGTTACAAGAACAACCCCTCTAAAATTCTTTCGATTTAATACCAAATGTTTTTTCAATGTGAAAGATCTGAGTTTTAAATTTTCGTACATTAAAAAGTATAATGGCTTATTTAATAACATACTTTATTTGTTTTAATTATTTTTGACATAAATTTCCATGAAAATCCGAAGCGGAATATTTTTTCTTTTCTTAGTAAAATTCATTTTTCTAATTAGATGAAAATATTGAATTAAAAATGCAAATTTTTAAGATAAAATAATTTTTGTTGAACAAACTTTTAAGTATTTCATTTTAAGATTCATCAAAAGAGTAAAAATAATATCTTCTTTGCTAGGACTTTGATTTTTTGATTGACACCTTGATTTTTCGCTTCATTTATAAATTTAATTTTAAGATTAATTTATAAACTTAATTTTTCATAAAAGTATTTTTTTATTTGCATTCTTAAAATGTGCCATTTTTCTCTGTAGTTTCAATTTTCTAATTAAATCATTTATTTACGAATTAATTAAAAAAATTAATTTAAAAAAATTTCATTTTCTTCAGTATATTACTGTTTTTTTTAATTAAAATCACACTTCAAATGCTTCGATCTTTGTCACAAAAATCAGTTTTTCTCTTGGCTGTTTTTCTATTCTTTTAACACCGATGTTTTTTTTTATCTGAGAGCTATCAAAATTTATCAAAAGATAAATGTACTTAACGTATTTACTGCGATAGGATGTGTAAATCACAATATCAGAGTGGGCGTACATAATGAGTGAATTTATTTTCACTAACACTATATTTTAGAAATGATTTTCGTTTTAAAAAAGTTCAATGCGTTTTCTGATTGTATTCTATGCTGCTTGAGTATGCATGCTAAATAAAAACAAGTCCTATTTCATAAATTCTTGCATTCAATCGAAGACAAATAATCGCCTTTAAAGACTCTGGGTTATAATTTCCAAAGATCAGTTGGCATATCACCCATCAAGCTGTCCTCTGGTGACGCAAGAGGGAGCAAGTAGAGATATTTGTGGATACATTTTCAGTGGAGAGTTGTACTCGACTTTCCACAAATTGCATTGCTTCCGACCTGTTCTCCAGGGTTTTTTCTCTAAATATCCTTTCACTTCAGACCTTCAGTTACTGATTGAAATGTCAAGAATACAAACATTCCCCAGTAAACCGAATTAATTTTGGTTATAAAGTAAAATGGTTGCAAACATGATCTTCCATAAATCAGAAAAACACCGACGCCCTATTGCATTCCAAGTAGTAGTTTTATGAGCAGAGCTTGCTCCATTAAATACTGGCTTTATTGTTTCTCACCATAATATTATTTTAATGTGCATCATTTATACATTCTCTGAAGTCCAATTCAACATGAATAAATTTTTGTCGAAAATTTGACCGTAATGCACTGGTTGCTTAACGTGCCGTTCTCATTATTGGAAGGTAATGGGCTATCGAATCCCGATTTAACTAAAGATCCTTCGTGTTCTCTAAAGGCAAATGGGATACCTTCAGTTGTCATGATTACAATGTCCTCCAATTGAAATGATACATCTGGGAGTGAGAGTATTAGATGTTCTGCTTGAATAGCTGTTTCTAAGCTACGAAGACTCCTACCATGCTATTTCCACTCACTGCCCAACTCAAGTCTAGGTACAAGGAAGCATGTTGCTGCTGCACCAACAACCTTAAAATTATATAATTTCATTCAATTAAAATTTGTACTGGAGTTCTTTTGATATCCTTGGTATTACCAGGGCAAGGCTTTTCACGTAAATCACGAACGAACCGAAACACTTTGAAGGAGCCTTGTTTAATGCTTTCATCTCTGCTTCTTCCAACTATTTTATGGCATTTCGTGCCTCACTAGTCTTCATCAATGCTTTCAAAAGTACTCAATAGATTTGAAGTCACGAATCCCTTTGTTAATCCATTTATACCTAATTTTTCTGCTCTGAAATAGTTTTCATTTCGTAAAATTTCATAAAAATTAATATTATAATCTATCTTTGAGATTCTTCTATGTTGAACTGAAAACAACACTTGTGAGCAATCATTAAACTCTACGTTTGAAGCCTTTCACTTTAAAGTATTCCACTTTAAACATTTATCTCTTATAAATAATATCTTTTACATTTATCATCAAAATATATATTTTAATTTTAAAAATGTGCTCACATGTGACACAAAATTAATGACATTCCACTTACATTATTATCTATTCTGTAAGTTATTTTTTTTCTTTAAAATCTTATTTTTTCCTAATCTTTCTTCTGTTTTTTTTCATCTCGTGATTTATCTTTTAGTTGTTATGCGGTACATTTCTTGTAACTTCGGTCCCAATGTGATATTCCTTGGCCCACAGGGAGATGTTTTGTTCTTTCAAATAAAAAATTCTACATACATTGGAACAGTTTCTTAAACTCTAACTGTAATGGCGGTCATGAAACCTGCAGCGGGTATTGTCAAAAATTTTGAAATTTCGATATTTTTTTTTAATTTACTACAATATTATTATATATATATATATATATATATATATATATATATATATATATATATATATATAATTACACAAAGATCTTGTCCAAATATTAAATGATTAGGAATTAAAAATTGATTTCAATACCAAGTCCCTTAAATAAATATGATTTTTGACTAGGAGTTTCTTAAATGTCATAAATTTTCTTACGTCACACTTGTATGAGACATTTTCCTGTTTAATGACCATAAAAACAACAGAGCGTGGATGAGATTTAAGGAATATTGGAGGATTTCGTACCTTCCTAACTTGAGGCTGAATATCAAAACAATTCAAATTAATTCAGAACATCGTTTCCATGAACTTTATTAATGTTTTCATTGAGTTCTCTCCGTTTGAATTGATGAGTAGCGGTAGTTGAGTTTAAAATTCTGTTCAATAGAAATGTGCAGGACTCTATTATTTCCTTTTAACGTATTATCACACATTCCGCTATTGTTTTTATAATTGAATCTACAAGGATCCTGAATTAATTAAGATCCTGTAAAAGAAGTTGCGGTATGACACTTTTGTCAGTATTTGATAACACAAGTAAAAATAAACAGATGCCCTTTACACTGATACTTAATCCCCGCATTTTGGGGTATCAGAAGTTAGTGGGAGTCACTGCACTTAATGAACAAACTGTAGTTAATGCTTCAATTCACTCAAGTAATTGAATTAGCTATTATATTTTTGCACTGTTCTTTCTTAAAATTTTAAAAAAAATGCTGACCTAAAACTATAATATTATATTACAATGTATATAGTGAAGGCACTGATAGTTTCACTCAATGGTTTGTGCAATGATTATGAGGTCCCACGAAACTTTCGTAATGTTGTTTCCTAAAAATTTGAACAAACCCTATATTAGTGGGATAATTTCATATAGGTACTATATTACACACATACATTCAGTTACATATTAATTTTTAAAAAAATTTTATTTGTTATTTTTCAATACACTCTTAAAATTAAGCTATACAGGTATGCCAAAAACCTGTAACTTATTGCAAAGGTAATTTATTTTTAAAAATCGATTAAAATTGCTTTCTGGAAGAATTAAAATAATAATATCCATAAAAGTCCCTCGATTTTGAAATGTATCAAAGATAGTTTTGTTAAACGAACTAATCCGCTTAGGTATTAAAACAGCATGTAAAACACACACTTTTTCTTTAAAAATGGGTCAGAGGAACGGGGTGCGTGTTATACGCCGATGCTCAAGTTTTGATCACGTTCATGCCCTGTTGTTGTCGATACCAGTTAAACTTTCCAATTTTTGAACAACTTTTAAGTGTGTGAAACTTCGATTTTCTTAAATTTGTTGTCCAATTATGCTTCAAAAATGAAGTCGATAACTATAACATAGCATACATGAAAGAACTTGGGCCACACAGAAGCGTCCCAATTAAGAACCTGGCAAAATCATATGGACGACATCGCAACCGACGGGAGACATTCCAGAAATGTTTCCACTGCAGTTGCATGAAGACTTCTATGCTGAGTGACAAGATTTTCATCTAGTTTTGGAGACCACAAAGTATTACTTTTTATTTAAATCGGGTGTTCGAACTTTTCACCCTTAGTACTAAGAAGTTTAATGTCGACTTGGTGTATAAAAATAGTGGTTTGAGTCGGACTGATTGTGCTACATACCTTGGCATAACTCTTGATACCAGACTAACCTGGAACAAGTACATCAACCAAGTGGCAGATAAAGTGACAGACGCCATAGACTATTGAAACGTCTTGCGGGTATAAAGTGGGGTTCTACTTAAAGTGTTCTTACTTCCACATATACTTCTTACATTAAAGCAATTTTGGAGTATGGTTCGGATGTCCTCATTACTGCCTCTGACAACGCATTGTCAAGACTCGACTTGGTTCAAAATAGGGCACTGAGACTTATCACTGGTGCTGCGTTTCGACCCCTATTCCTGCTATGCAGCTACAGACGGAAATTTATAATGTAACAGAGAACATGAATTGGTTCTGCCCTTTCTCTTGGTGAGAGATTGTTGAGAAAGGATCATTTCTGGCCTGACTACGTTCTTCCTCATACTAGACTTAAATCTCGACATTCTTTTCTTTTTGAATCTCGGCGACTTACTGAGACCTTTGAGGTCCCCGACTCTAGATCTAACATCTATAGGCCGCGTATTTTTTCCGGCCTCTTGAGATATAACACTGCTAGATTTGACTTGATACGGCCTGTCAGGAAGTCGGATCTCTACCAGTCTGAACTGTATTCCATTGCTTTCGCCACTATACAAGACAGATACTCTCGTCAAGAGTGGTTACAGGTTTTTACTGATGGTTCCCCCTTTTCCTTAAAAAAAGGGGTGAATCCCCCTTTTTTTAAGGACAAAAATGAGTTTTATCCTTTCAAAAAAGTCTTATAAGTCAGTGCGTAACATATTCCATTAAATACGGTAACTGCTTTTGTTAAAATTGATTACATAGCATTAAATATTAGTATGTATTACAACTGAAGCTTTTCAATGATTTGAGTATTGTTTTTAAGAATTTGAATATTACTTTTTTATTTCATCTTCACAATTTGATGATTCTTCTTAAACTGTTAGACTTCAAATTCGTAATATTTTTCCCTTATAGCTGTGAAAAGATTACTTTCATGATTAACCAGTTTTTAATTTCTGATTAGTTTTGATGTTATGGACTGCACTTAAATTTCATCTGTTGTTTCACAATATTGAACATGAATAAAAATAATTAAAAAGTAGAAAACGTGCGCAAGTCTAAATAGAGAAGAAAAGTAAATAACCAATTTATTTGAAAAATTGTTAATTTTTGAGTCACAAATATATCAATCAGTTAGAACGATAACTTAACTTAGTAAATGAAATTATTAATAATAAACCAAGAAACTAAACATGTCATAAAAGTTAAATATCTATTCAGTTGCTTACCTATGACTTCCTTGTCTCAATATGTTCCTTATATGCTTGACTTTAAGTTAATATTAGAGATTTGAATATATTCTTCATTAATTCGTAAATATTACATTTTTCATCATAATGAAAAATTACCTTTTATGCCTCCCCATCATTTAGATTATAATTCTGTAAGAAGTGAAAGATTTACACAAGGATTCATGTGTTTTGGATAACTCCTTTATTCTAAAATGAGATTTTTCCGAAAGTTAAAATAAATGTTTAATTCATTTACAGATATTGCTCAATAAGCATATTATGTTGTTAGTGAATCAAATTACGTTGATTATTTTAATTAGCAAACTGTAGATGCTATGTTTGGTTTTTGTTTCAGGTAAAAGTTACAGTTGTCTAAAATATGGCAAAAAATAAAAAGCCATTATACAATACAATGAATGGTATTGATTACCCACCATTATTTTCGCCTAAATGTTTTCGCGAAGCATCTAAGCCTACAAGCCCCAATTTGGCGATGTTTTCATCGCAACATATCCGAAGTGTGGAACCACGTGGATGCAAAACGTGGCACTGTATATTTTCCGGAAAGGTAGAGAATTAGAAGACTTGTCCTTGTTCCTCAAATACTGTCCATTCATCGATATCTCCTACAAGGAAGGCATTAACCGAATGCCGCGTCTTGGTGCATTGAAAACTCACCTACCATATAGTCATCTTCCTTATTCTGCAGATGCAAAGTACATCTTCGTGGCCCACAACCCCAAGGATTGCTTTGTTTCCCTTTATCACCATACAAGGAACCAGCCTGGTTATGCGTATTGGGATAGAGAATTCGAAGATTTCTTCGAACTATTCATGGCGGGTGAAGTGGAATACAATGGCTATTGCAACCATCTCCTGTCAGAGTATTCGCATCGCAATGACCCGAATACTTTCTATACAACTTACGAGGAAATGAAGAGACATAAAATGTACTGTTGTCAGATTGGAAAATTTTCTTGGCGATGAATTCATTGCTGCCATCGAGAAGGATAATTCAGTTTTTAACAACATACTTCATTACAGTGGATTAGAATACATGAAGGAACATTTATCTGCCGCATATGATTTGAGAAAGTTGAAGCGTGAAGCAACTTCTGAAATTTTAACTTTTATCAATTCAGTAAAATTGTTATCTCATTCTGTAAATAAAATCTAATGAGAGAGACTTAGATATTTATTCTTCTTTATTTAATATTTATTTTATTAAAATTGAAATATACAGAATCTAACTGAACACTTTTATACTTTAAATTATTTCTTACATATAAATTATATACATATTTATATACCCTGTCTTAAATTAAAAGCTAAATGATATAATCTTATTCTTAGCTTTTATGCAGACTAACAACTTGACAACTAGAGAGAGAGAATTTAATGGAAGATTCACGCAATGTATTTATCTACCAATAACGAAGGATTTAATTATTATCTATCATTTAAAATGGATTCATTAAATAAGAATGAACAGCTGAGTGGACGACTTTAAAATATAATTAGCTTTATACTAAATACAAATGTGCATTTGGAATCTCTACTTTTGTCCAAACTATTTCTATAATTTAAATAGTGCTTGATTAAGTCAAATTTATTTTTTGGAAAATAGCGACATTTGGGAAAGTAATAAATAAGATATATAAGAAAGGGAAGAATATAGATATAAATCTCAGTTTGTCGAAAACCTGAATGTGCCTGAAGATTTGCCGAAAATGCGGTTCGTAAGAAAAGGAAATATTGGAAATTGGAGAAATGTTTTGACTAAAGAACAAAGCGAAATAAAAGACAAGAAATTGATGGAGAAAACAAAGAGTACTAAAATTCCAAATTGGTTTTCGTTAGAATAAATTTAATCTTATTTCTCAAATTGTGAATTAAATTATTTAGGAGATTAATCTTTAATGAAGAATTTCACTAAAGTTAAAGAATATTATAAGCTTTAAAAATTACATATTTTTATTGTTCTTTGTAATTATTGATATCTTCCACTTGATATGAAATGTTATATATTGAAAGTGCTACTGAAAATAAATAATTGAGTTACTGCTTTTTTTTGTGTTCTTCCCCCCCCCCCTCACACGCACACATTATTGAGAAGGCGATAAAACCATTGCTGATTTAACTAATATTTCGAATGTGGTTGTCATAGGATTGCTATAATTTTGCGATTGCTTTTATTTAGTATGAGAGGCATACTAATCTTTTTCAATGTATTTTCCTCATATCAATTCGTGAGATCATATTCAAGTCAGTGACAAAATTCGGCGAACCCCAAAAGTCTTAAAATTCTAAATGTCAGCAACAGTTATACTAACAGCAAAATTAATAGGATTTTTTGTGGTTGATTATAATTTGCCATTTATAATCCAAGCTATCCGAACAAATCTTTGATTCTTCTGAGATGATGTGAGTATTTTCCATTTAGAATTTACACTTCAACGAGATATATCGAATATGCAATTAAATCAATTCCTTTTCAGTTTCCTTCGGAAATTGAGGTTAAAAACAATTTGCAATTTTTTGGTAATATATTGAGGGACCCGAATAAATAAAGTGCCATCAGCTTATATGAAGGATTCATTTGAAAAAAAATATTAAGTACGATTATTAATTTCTACAGCAGATACACGTGCATATTAATGTAAAGATCGTTTTTACCAAAATACACTATAATGAAATTTCATATACAAGCAATAATGGGAAAAAAAAATCTTTCACGTACATGCTCAAATATTTTCTCCCTATTAAAACGAGAGAAGTGGCTGGATATATAGCCAATGAGGGTATAATCTCTATTGAAATCATAAACAATATTTTGGAAACAGTAACATTATTTTATAAATTCTCTTAAATGATTGACATATCATTTTAGCAAAAACATGATTAACAAATTTTCGAACATGTGTCATAAAACTGTTTGCAAAGTTGAGAAATCTTGCCATCAAAGAAAAAAAAAGTATTAATGATTTATCCACACATTGGTAAACTTTCAAGTATTCTGGTTATTACATTTATGTATTACTTTAAAATACAATTCTTTGGTATTTTTATCTAAATAATGAAGCAAGAATTAATGAAAGGTGAGATATATTAAGCTAAATTTTCTTTAAACAGCTGTTCCCATGTAATGGCTTATTAGCTGATTCGCAAGTAGTGAAGTGTGTAACTACACATTTTACTTCTTACGAATTTGATTTTATATATATATTCTAAGTTACACTATTAATATTTTGTAATATAAAATTAATACAGCTTCACAATAGCTATGATATATGATACAGCTGGAAGCAATTATAGCCTTAATAAGTTGCATTTTATTTCATGGACGTATTTTCCATATAAGCCCGAATTTATGAACAAATTATTTTTATCGATGTATTTTTCAAACGTTGTCAAAATTTTCAGTAAGATTCAGAGCAAAATAAAAGTATGTTTTTTTTTTTATTTTTTTAAGAAATTTGCCTGTTTTTACCGTTTAATCCTGCTAAAAATATAGGCGCTTATTGGGAAAGAAGTCTCCATATGATTTAAGGAATCAGTTTTGATTCCAGGATACTATCGATATTTTGAAAGTTTTCTTTCATTTAGAATGCTATTAATGATTTGAAAACAGCAATCTCCAGACATTCATTGTGTTCTTTGGAGTTACTTCAGTGCTATCAGATTGTAGGCCAATCCTTGCTCTGCATTGTACGCGTCCATTCCTGCCAGAGAGCGATATACTATTTCACTCTCATTTCTTCAGATCATTTACTTCCACAGACCTTTAATTATAATTAATATCGCTGAAATAATAAAAAGCAGATGCGTAAAAACATAGGCTCAAAAAAGTTCGCTAAATTTCTTTCCTACTTTTTTTGTGGTTTTCTGTTTTAGATTTTTTCTGTTCAGAAAATTTTGTGTGTTCTACTTATTTTTTTAGCAAAATTAACTTGCAGACATGTGACCTTGGATTTTCTCTCTTTCTTAATAAATTGATTTAATTCATTCACAGTCTAGTATCGATTATTATTGTTTTTATTCATTTTGCATTTTCAACACTAAGTGAAACACCCACCTTTAATTTGAAATACAACAATTAATTAACTTCACTCTTGCGATTTTTTTACGAGTGATAGTGAAATTTAATTTCTTTCACCTGATAATTTATTACATGTAATATGAATTCAAATTTTTTACTGTGAATTAATCGTGAAACATGTCCAATCATTTGTATTTTATATTTAGATATAATTATAAACGTGGCGCTAAATAAAACACACGATTTAGACTCTAATGAAGAAGAGTCTAATAGTATTAAGTGAGAATGTTCTCACTTGAGTTAAAATTGCACACTCCTTTTCAGTCCATCCCAAGAATCTTCAAACTTTTTCTAAGCATAAATTGCATATATCTCTACCACAAACAATATACTCACATTCTTATCTCAAATAACATTCTTTTCAATAAACGACTCTTCCTTCAGGACAAAATATGGCTAAGCTTCCTAAGAAAGTATATTTCTGCATGATGGTAATATAACGAAATACAAAATTAGAAATATTAAATATCCTCTCCATAAACCAAGAAATAATATCACTTGTAGCTAATGAAATTTGTAATAATACTCCTCGTAAAAATAAACTTGCCGTATGATTTAGACAAACTAGACATTTATAAAATTTGCAAGTCTTAAAAAATTTTCTACGCGATATAATCAACGCATCTTATACAATAACCCTAGAAAAAAATTAAAATTTTTTTCGAATAATTCTTATCAATAAAGAATTTAAACAAATTTCCACTTTAAAATATGTCTAAATGCATTTAATAACTGAAAAACGAAATTTCGAACTTAATTCCAACCATATTCATGAACAGAAAATGTTTATAAAATAAAAACACATTATCCCAAAATAACTCCACTGATGACCTCAAACGCTATGCATATTAAATGCGCTCGTATTACAATATGTTTAAGTTACCAGTACACGTTAAAAACGTCAATTTCGACCAAAAATGATAAATTAATTTTATTCTTTCGTTAATTAAGGAATTTAAATAGCCTTACAAAACAGGCTTGTTTTTGTCTCTACGTTAATTAGATTCCGAGATATGAAGGATTTCGTAAAGATTAGGAAACCAAAAGTGGACATATTTAAAGCACCGGAAGTGGGCGTTTAAAGATCCAGAATGATGTTAAAAGTTAGTTGAAACAGTGTTTAATTTTGAAATATAAATTAAGTAAGCTTTTAAAAAGATACATAAAATAATTACTGTTCCAGAAATCAATCAGCAAATCAAATAAAAAAATTAATCAACAAATATGAGAATTTTTTTATAAAGGCACAATAATATAATCTTTAAATGCGATTTTCTCAGAATTGGCTTTTGCCTGCACGCTTCAAAAATGATAACTCAAAATATTTTTATAATATCACTATGAAATTTCATGAGCGTGATCTGTATATTGTTTTCTAGAGAGTGTACTAAAAGAATTTTAATATTTTAAATATTTCCCAATTTATGACCTGTAATTTGAATAATGGCATAGAAAATTAGGCTAAAATTTCAGTATTCAACTAGCCGCGTAGTTATTTTATATTTTAACAAAAACTTAAAAAATGATAACAACATATATTATTTGGGATTAATTTTTTTCAAATATGTTTAATAGTTTTTGATGTAGCATTTTTTAAAAAAATGCTGAAAATTGTAGACATATTTAACATTTCTGAAGAATATATATATTATTAGCATATATCAAATATCAGTAGCTCAATATTAATGTTTTCTAAAGTTAAATAAGAAATAAAGGTTACAATGCATATATATATGCAGTGTATTTAAAAAAAAATGCTTTGAACGTGTTGGGGTACCTTAAAAAAGCAGTACAACTTTCTCAAATAATATATTCTCTCTCCAGATCAAATTGGCTTTTATATGCATTTCTGCAATTAATGATGCAAAGAGAGAAATAAGAATGTATAAAGAAACTATTTTAACTATTATTGAAGATAATTGAAACTAAATATATTAACAATTCCCTACACATATTTAGGGTTCTTTATTCTGTCTTCTGGTAAGATAAGATATCGACAACTAATGTTTAGGCAGTCTACTCACAAATACATCCATATTTGATCAACACATACCAGAGCAACAGATCAATAGCTGTTGTTGGCTCAGTTAAACATACAAGGGTTGACCACAAGGTGGCACGGGTGTTTTTTACCCCCCATTCAATGAACTTTTTTGACATGTGACTAATAAGGCAGCGTTCCCCATTAGGATTCTAGGATCAATATGATTCAAATAATGATTATAAATCCCAATTTGAAAATAGATTCTGATCTCATGAAGGACATTAAACAAGCTGTGGGTGGAATGACAAAAACTTGCTTTTAGAACCTAAAAATATCATTAATAGAAAACATTACTTTTATAATTACCAAAATAGCAAAAATCAGCTCCCATTCATTGTGCTTATTCATTAACATTTGACGTCATGTTGCACAAATAGTGTCTCCTTCGCTTAATCAATTACATTATTCACTTTTGTTCAGTCAATTGTCCAGTGATGTCATTACTATAGTTCCAGAACTCAAGAATGTTTGTGTCCACTGCAGATATGCAAATTAATTTTTTTTATTTAATCCTATTACAGGATCCCATTTAGAGAAAAAGGTGTATAAGTTACATGCAATGAATTTTCTGGTAGATCCAACAGAATAATCTAAAGAAAACAATCGAAGCTATCTTATTTCAAACATAATACGTGCATAAATTTTCCCACACAACTACACACACACACAATTCGACTCTCAAACATATTAAAAATAATTTTACCTCAAAATAAAAATTGAATATGCCATCCTTCAGTAAAGTATCTTCGTATATATGGGAAATATATACATAACCAGAAATATATATTATCTCATGATGAATCTAAGGATGATTAATTAAGGAGCAACAATGTATTTATAAATAAAGAAAATTCTAAAGTAACAGAAAAATGTCGGTAATTGAAAAGGTTTATAAGACAATAACATCAAATTTCTACAAACTGTAGAAATAAATAACAGTAGGGATCTAAACCAAGGAAAGCCACTAGAGGTATTTAAGGTAACGCCAATATTAATAAAATAAATAATGGAAGCGTTAAAAAATTTACACAACTCATTAAAAAATTAACCATTAAAACTTCAGAAAAGAATTTAAAAATAATAATGACTTAGTGATACCCATAGAAAATTAATGCCCTACCACTAAAATATAAATACTAATTGTCATTCCTAAAATCAATCAGAAAAAAAAAAAAAAAAAAAAACTCATTTAAAACTGTTACAAAAGGTTAACATAATATAAGTCCAATGAGGAAATTAAAAAATGATTTAGAAAATAGAAAGTTGAAGGTAAATGAAATTACCCAATTAAAAAGACGAAATCAAGCAAAACTTTCTTTTTTTTTTAAGTACAATTAAACAAAGCTCATAATATTGAAAAAGTTCATGAACTGCGTATAGAAGTAAAGGTAATAGAAATAATTGTAGTAGAAATAGAGGCCTATAGCCTCAACTGACAGGCATGGATTAATGGTTCCAATAAATGCTTTTGTACAGCCAAATGCTAAAAATATACAGGTGATTGTACCATAAGGGTGTAAATAAACTAAAGAAACCTCTGACAAATGAATAAACTGTGAAAGACCACATCCTGCTAAACTGAAGAAATTGTGCCAGAGCAACCCAAAATACTAAAAACAGTAACACCACGAGGAAAAATATTGACTGGGCTAAAGTAATCAAAGAAACAGATGAAAACTTCACCCAACAGCATGGCAGGGATAGGAGTAAGGAATTTTTTTTATTCAGGATAAGATTTACAAGAAATATTTTAAGGATACATTTCAATAATTAAATAAAATCAATGTTTCTTTATATAATTAAATATTAATTTCTGCAGTACGCATATAACACTTTTTAGAAAGCCATTATACTATTAAAAAAAAACTCATTATTTTATTAATATAAAAACGAATACAAAAATTAAATTTATGCATATCCAAATAATATTCATTTTTAACACAAAAGATGTATTTAATTTTGATAGTTTAATACAGCACTTCTTTAGCTTATCACTGATACTGCAATCTGCAGCTTGATTAGTCCAACTTTAACATCACACATGTTATTATCGCTAATTCGTCTTTGTTCCATCACCCAATGCAATTGAAATGCACGCAGATTACAAAGCAAAGTTTTCACGTTCATTAATATTTTCCAACAATTGGGATTTTATTTTTCAAAAACACCAGCTAGGATGTGTTTCTTAACCCTTCTTTTCTCCTCTAGTTGTATTGATCTTGTTTTTTCCATGCTTGGCGCATATTCTGCGTGAGATTTCTGAATATATAATTTCTTAGATAAATGGAATGGAAGAAAGAGAATTGTCACACATTCCAATGACATCATAACAAGTAAGCAAACATGTGAACGTTAATTCTGATAATGATTTTTACTTTGTCACAATAGAATGCTCTCTTGAATTAATAAAGATCTCGTTACATTTAAGAAGGATAGGCATGATTTGACAACTCTAGGAAGAGTAAAATATTTAGTACAACTCTCAGCATATTAAAAACAGCATTCCTGCATTTGCAGATATTTTGGTCGTTATCATAACTATTTACAAGTCACATTTCACACATGTTAAGAATCTCCTCGCCATTTCTCTTATCAATGCCTGACGAAATTTTATTTGCATGAGAAAGATGTTGAATAAGTATAAGGGATGAATTTTTGGACTCTTCTCTTTCCTTACTATAAGAAGATCTGGAAATGGATTTGTTAAAGGAAGTATTTGAAGCAGATGTTTAGATGTAGCAATTTCTGGCACTTTCTAGGAATGATGCTTCATCAATAAGCTCTTAGATAGCTTCATTGTCTATTTCAATCTTGTTCATATTTATTTATCTGTTCATAATTTTTACTTAAACATTAATTTGTAACAACTTTAATCGATTATTTTCATCAATTTCTTTTGGATTTTAAACATAACACTGCATATTACTTCATTTAATGTACTGTATTTCAAAACTACAAAGCATCAGCTTTTTGAAAACACATACACATTAATGTCTATTTTTAATTATAAAACTTTTTACACTTCCAAATTGAAAATTCATAAATGTCAGAATAAACACTGAAATTTGATCATAAATAATTTAGTTACTGATTATTAAAGGTATAAAAATGTTTCGCTTGAAACATTTTCGATAAATTTATTTTAAATTTTGCAAAAAACTTAAATATATGAAAGTAATTTTTAAAATAATAAAAAAAGTTGCTATAACTGTTATCAAGACTTTGAGTATGCCAAAACCGCGGCCTTTTTGTTTTCCCAGCAAAAGACAGGCACAGAGAAATTGGCAGGAGCTATACTTATGTACAGTAAAAATAGAATCCTTTGTTCCTAAAGGCAATTAATAGAATCGATTGCTGACGAATATTCTGCATCCCTATTTTCAGTTTGGAAAACTAAAATGAAGGAAAAAATGTCTCCTTCTTTATAGAATAGAATGCAGTTGAAAAAGAAATTGTATTTCATGCGCAAATTTTATTAATGATAAATATAAAAGTTTATTAATAAACTCAATCATAACTCTGCAAGTTAAATAAAATTTAACTTACAAAGAAATTTAATAAAAAAAAAAATAGAAATTTTAGAAATAGAACATTTCAGGAAGTTTTTTTTTAAAATCAGGAATGTTAGCACAATATCAATTCCAGCAAATTTTTGTAGCACACTTTTTTTAGCATTAACAATTCTACAAAAACGCAATTTTTGCAGCATTAGGGAGAAACCTCAAGCCTATGAATTTGAATTAAGACGTCAATGCAATGAAAGAAGTTCTCCACATCCGCATAAGATTAGTAGAAGTTGAACACTCTGTGGCTGTAAATGTATGCAAGTAAATGTTGTCACTCTTATGCTTATGAATGCAAAACTCAAGGACAAACTGCCAATGCACACTATTTTCCTATTTTTAAAACACCCTTTAAACTAAGCAATCAACATTTATTGCAGTTGTTGCATAAGATGAGCAACATCCTCCCGACATGAGTCCTTGTAACTAGGACCTCATTCCTAAGTTTAAAAAATTTTTTGAAGTGTTTCATTTCCTGCTGACATGTAGAAGCTAAAAATACCTTGGTAATGCAATTTTCCTTGCATGTCCATTATAAAATGTTTCCCAAATATGTTGTCATTATTTTATTTACACTGCTTTATGTACAACAACTTCTCACAAAAACAAATTGTCATTACATTAAAACTCATGCTTTGATCATTTTTAATAATATAAATTAAGTACCGCAGCAAATAAAAATTGTACACTCTTAGTACATCAGAAATATAGATATTTAATAAATAAATAAATAAATAAAAATTAAAGGAATCTGAGATATTTTTTGATTGTACAAATATTTGAACTAGTTACAATCATAAATAATGCAACAAAATTTAAACTGCAAGAATAACTCTAAAAATGCATAGCTATCATTAACAAATATTTTTGTCATTGGATGGTTCACTTAATGAAAGTTTAAAAATAAAAATATCTTTCTTTTTTTTTATTTTATCTTATAGTTAAATTTTTTCACATTAGGAAATATATCTGCTAATATAATTTTAAAAAATAAAGAAACTTATCTGAAATCTTTGAGTAAAATCAAAAAAATAAAATAAGTACATCTTTGAAACTAGGGTACAGATTTTTTGTAAATTTAATTTGAAAAAGCTATTTTTTTGAATATAACTTAAAATGATTTGTGCATATGTGATTATAATCCTTTTTTCTAATTTGTAGTTTGATTTTTTGACAACACAATCAAAGCAAATTTTGGATACCATATTCAAAACACAAAATAATGATAGAAATAACAAAGATCACAGTTACTAAATATCCATTTAATAACTATGATTATTTATGATTTTTTTAAATTAAAATATGAATTTTACACACCAAATTGAATAATTTTATGATATTAAAATCAATTGATAACATTCTGATATATAGCTTATTTCTAGGAACAAAATATTCAATTCCTAGAACAAACCCAAATATGAATATAAATGAACTATATAATACCATACTTTACAAGAATTTGAATTTCAATTAGTTACAAGAGTCAAACATCTTTACTAAGAATCACGCTTTTCTTATTATAAAAAAATTAATGCATTTAGATAAATTTATGTAAATCAAATGAAAAGTATTATGTGCTCAATATTCAGGAGTGAAAAAAAAATAATTATGAATAATTTGCAAGTTTTAAAGACTATTTAGAGTAACTTGAAAAAAGATTTACTTGGAAATATTTTACAATTGTATATAATATATATGTAACTTTTACAGTAAAATTTAAAAATAGGCATACTAGAAAGAGCACATGAACAAATATAAGTTAATTTTAATAGATTAGAATAGTAACTTATTTAAATACACATAGTTTGCTGTTGAACATGACTTTCAGCAAAATATACAATTTTCTAAATTATTAATGCAAACCCGGTTTAAATAAATTTTCTATATTTACTCATAAAAATATTAACATAGATGAAATTAGATTTTTTTTTTGGTTAAAATATATGCAAATTTATATAACACACAAACATTTACATATTAAGCTAAGAAATTCATTCAAGGAACAAATGGGGGAAAAATCTGCAAAATACCAGAATCAAGATTTGAGATCAATAGCTTGACAACTTTAATAAATGAAGTCTTCTTAAATTAAATATGAGATAATATTGAAATATGCATATTGAGAATGAAGTGGTCTGTTTTAAATTGACATTTTGTTTAATCAAGAAACTAACTTTTGATTTACATTTTCATAAAAAGATGCAAGACATTTTGTAAATATATTTACACAGAAATATTTATTAAATGTCAATAACTACATGCATAAAATGGAAGAAACTGCTGTTTCATAATACAATTAATTTATTTTCTGATAAATAGAAATTCTTTCAATTTTATAATTCTAACCAAGTTTCAATAAATAATAACATGTTTGACATGTAGTCAAATGAATAATATGTATTTTCATATCAGCTGAAAAAAAGAGAAATTTAACTATGCATTTCTAATGTAAAATATTGAAAACAATTCATTAAAATTTAAAAACTCATTCTATGCATTATTGATAATTTTGACAAATACTTTTTATATTGATAATATTTTCATGCTGAAAAAAAATCTAAAATCCAACAATGTTCAAAAGATAAGCAGACACATTTTAGAATTCCCCTTTTTATTGAATCCTAGAGCAGTGTTACATGAAATTCAAAAATCTATTACTTACAGAACTCAAATGAGTTTGCATTACAAGTCAGGGGAATGAAACTTCTCTTACAATTTTCCAAACAAAAAATTCCATACTTTCAGATATGGCATATAAAACATTACACATAAAAGATCCATATACATGAACATTACTCTGTACAAAATTAAAGGTATGACATTTTACGTCAATATTTATAAATGTTGTACAAATATAATTGTATTTTTTCCACTAAAGTATAAGCAAAGTAGCATATGCTATTTTAAATGTAAGATTGAATTCTATGTAATGTCTATTATATTTATAAATGAAGTATTTTTGGTTTACCATTCTGTAATATAAAGTGCAAATTAAATCCATATGTCCTTTTCCTATATTCTTCTAGGTACACTAAATGAATGACTTTGTAATATCATTATATTTCCTCTTTTAACTGTTTAGTAGAAATTTTAAATGATTTTTTATAAAGTGTAAACAGTTTTGGTAAAATCCCAGATAAATATTTACTTAATTCAAGAGTAAGAACTGATGAAAATGAAAAAAACTTGAAGAATTATGTAAATCTTGCATAAAAAAAAAAAAAAAACTATTAGTGGCTCAGTGGGAAATAAATAGACACTTATTACTTACGTAAGACAAAATAAGGGAAGAAAAATAGAATAATAACTGTGGTTAACAAACTCAAAAACAATTTTCAATTAGACATAGAGATGGTAATAAATGTCAGAAAGAGATACAGCTGTTTAAAATTTTTCTTCATGAACATTAAAGAACTGTAACAATTTTTTAACACACAAAACTACTTTCATTTTGCATCCAGAACTAGAAATCCATTTTATTGCTTGAAAAATTAAGAAGAGCTATGACAAAACATGTACAAATGATTTAGCTGAATTAATACCAAGAAAATGCATGACTGTCACAAGTTCTTGGATTTAGAGGTAAAAGGAGCTAAATTTATTTTGTTTTCAGTCATGAAGCCAACCAAGGGTGATTTAAGCAGTCAGAAGCTTTAGCACGATCGGTTGGATCAAAAGATAGCATAGGAATTAAAAAGTCAGTAAAGGCCTGTGCCTCAGAAGCATCCCATTCATATTTCTCTACTAACACTGCATACAAGCCCCAAGGCTTCAATTTTGTTATATGCCGTAATTCACCTGAAAGAAAAGTTTTGGATTATAGTTTTGCATAAGCTGCAGCTACTTAAGTTACACATAAAGCATTTTGTTTATCACAAGATAACATGTATGTACTGCAAACAAAGTTGTTGAATCGAGAAAATAAAATAAGAAAATCTTTAACTTTACTTTTGCTTAAACTGATTAAACTTACTTTGAAAAAAATTAGTTTTAAATCTTAAGCTACATTAATATGCTAGTTAACAATTTACAATTAAAAAAATTTAGAGTTGATTCAAACTTCATAAGAAATAATAAATTTCACAAATTTTCTATCATAACATAGCATTATCATTCAACCATACAGTTGCAACTGATGGTTATAAAATTTTTTGTTAAGTGGAATTTAAAGTACCTGCATGCATGTGCAGAAGAGGTTTTGTTTGGTTTATTGCTAAATAGTCAATTTTGCACTCAAAATTAATTGAAAAAGGACTGTGGGAACTGTTCAAAATGGAATCCAAGCCACGAAAAATATTCTTTCTCAAAGTGGGAATAGAATTCATAAACTGTTGAATAGAAACTCAAACTACTTACCATTCAACTTGGTGTGTATAAGAAAAGATAAGATCACTCTCTTATAGACAACAAAGAGCTCACACAATTATTGATTTTAACTTATTTTAATCTCTTTTGCTTGATAATAATTATTTGATTCATTAAGAAGGTTGCTTTGATGAAATATTAATTAATCTGGATAAATAGTTTTGCTCATTACATGGAATGAAAATGATAAACAATAGTTTATTATTTGTATAAAATGCAATCAAAGTAATTTTAATGTCATATTTCAGCAAGAAGATAAGACGTTTTAGGTACAACTACCCATAGCACCTCATAACATTCTGAAGCCACACCAACAGCAATGTCATGACCATCAATAACTCTATATAGTTTTTGCAAGAAGCATCTGCTGAATCATTTTGCCAAATACAAGATTTTATAAATATTTGGTTAGTTTGCCATGCAATTTTGATGACAACAATTTTAAAGCAGATTTTGAATTATAACAAATATTCAAGCTCAAGGTGGGAATTGAACCAATGAACTCTGTTAAGCTCAATTTAATTTGAAAGTAAAGTTTGTTCTAAATTTTCTGTATTATTTTATGAATAAGAAAATGTAGAACATTTTCCAACTGAAAAAAGTAATATATTTAGATATCAGCTTTCAATTAACCATTTAAATAATATTTATTCAAAATAAATATATACAAAATTAAGCTAGAATATATTGAGAAAGAAATTTGATAATCAACCCATTTTCTTTTTGTAAGTAAGTTACAGGTGACTGTCTGTGATAAAGTCATATGTATACCTAAATGGAATACTTGAATGCTACAATTATTCATACAATATAATAATTCAAAGCAAAGATAATTTACCAGTACAATTCACTGAAAATTTATCTAAAACAAAAAACATCAGTAACAATTGGCAAGACGAAAGATAATGTACTACAACAGATGGATCTACAAGTTATTCTGATAGAAAATAATGTAGAAGTATAATTTTTATATAGAACCAATTTTGACACTTTTCAATAATAACAATGTGAAGATGATGCACACTAAAGAAAAAGTATCATAATTAATATTGATATATTTTCCAGTAATATATGCTATAATATGGCTAAAAAATCAATATCTTGTTCATCATGCTAAATTATAAATTGGATATGCATTTAACAACAGTTTGTAACTCTGTAGTAATAGCAATCCCTAATTTTTAACAACTATTTAAGGTCAATTAACTAAAGTAAACAAAATTTAATCACTAAATCATTACTAACAGTTTCTAAATGATTAAATAATCAAAGCGTCATACTTTTACATAAACATTTTTTTCAGCAAGTTTTTGTAGGTAAGAGTATACCAAATAATTTTGACATACAGACATGAATGGTTTTAAAACCAATTCTTAATATTATTAAATATGTTTTAACAGAAATATTTGCAAATAATAAAAAAAATATTTTTTATATTTCTCCCATTAACATTAAGAGTTATTAAATGACTACATTTTATCTATTAAAATAATATTCTGGCATTTAGAAATTAGATTTTGATCAAAATTTTGATTGGTATTAGAAAAAAAACAAGCCTATCTTTATCCTACTTCTAAATATTTCATGAAAGAATAAAATAAAACAATGCATAAAAACTAGAATGAAAACTAAAATATGAGAGATTCCTAGATTTAATAAAATATATAAATATATTCAATTTTAATATCATACATGAAATTTATGATATTTCAAATGAAAATAATGCCAATAGCATACAAACCTTTTTTGTTGAAAAAATCCCGAGAATATTTCCCAGAAAATGCAATGTATTTTGGTATATCACCTAAAAGTTCAATAATATGTGCTAAATGATCTTCATCTCTGGAGTAATCCTCACCAGAATGAGGCTCAAATAAGTAATCACCAGTAGCTAATTCAAAAGCCTAAAGAAATTATATACATATACTTAAAATAGGCCTTCAGACTTATTTAATCACACACACACGTTTGTAAACAAAAGGAATTAATTGAATTGATAATAATAATTTCAAAGTTATTCATGATCAATCATTTAGTTTCATTTTGTTTTGTCTATTATATGTCTAGAAAAAAAGGAGTATGTACAATAAATTTCAAAAAAAAAAAAAAAAAAAACTCAAATTTTTTGAAATAAATTTAAATTGTATTCTTTCCCTGTTAAAGATTCCAAAATGTATAGAAATTTTGATATGCAAGAAGAAATTTAAAAAGTTGTAAAAATTTTTATGAAAATTTTAGAAAATATGATGGAAAGTTGAATATTTTAGCAAGTGCAATTTGAATTGATTTTAATCCTTTTAAAGCAAATATATTTTTCAGCAAAACAAAAAAAGTGAAGTTTGCTAAATGCTAATTTTTAATTTCATAGTTTTTGTAATAATATTAGATGTATTAAATAAAATGACTAAATTTTAAGTTAATATTTTTTCTTTTCTTTCTTATATTAAGAATATGAAAATAAAATAATTATTTTCATATTCTTAATACTAATAATTATAAAATATGCTTAAATAATTATTCAAAGGAGTAACTAGAAGAACATAATTTGCTAAGTTAAATACATGAAGTTTTGTGATGCTAAAAAATTTTTTATTTCCAATAGCTGGCAGCAAGAGAGGCAAAAATACAGAATAAAACAGAGAACACAAACAAAAATACAAAATAAAATAGAAAACAAAACAAAAATACGAAGAACAAAGTAATAAATCAGTTGAGCAAAAACTTTCTTAATTTCCAAATATTGGTCATTGACACATTAACTGGTGAAAGCAATTGTCTGCTAATGTTGAATGTTCATTTCTTGGTGTGAACTGCATAAGGGAGAATTGAGGCTCAGGAGAATTTTCAAATAATACAGATGTTTGGACAAGCAGTTTCACTACCAGTTAAGCATCACAGTATAATCATTGACTAAGCCCTACATGATACTGGTATCAAATTGTGGCTCACAAACCACAATTTAACATTATTTCTAGATTTCAAGCTTCTCCAAAAACTTTTCTTGATTTCTTTTTAACATATAGCTCTATTGCATTAAATTAAAATGATATATCTGATATTTGGATAATTGCAGATCTTTTCTTCGCCAGATTATCTGTAAACTTATTTTTGTTAATCCCACTATGTCCCAATACTGAGAAGCAGAAAAGCAAAATTAAAATATATGGGGAATACACAAGCCATCTTCACTAATATTCTTATGCCATTGCTCATATAATTTACCTCCAAAATAAAACCAACAAGCATGTGCGAAGAAACTATTTGCTTTAAGTAAGTTTGATTAAAAGTTAACCAGATCAAACAACATTGTCCTTTAAAAACAGAATATTAACATTATGACACTAGAAGCATCAAAATAATTACATTACAACCATCAAAAAATTTTATAAAGATAATTATGGATACACACATGATAAATTAGGAAATGTGCAATTCCCAATGTGAAGAAAGAGAGAATAACAAGTAAACAAAGAATTTCAAAAGCAGTGGCTCTTATTGGTTCTCTGTTTTCACATCAAAATTAATCCCACTGAAAATTCACATATATTTCATTTATAAAAGTATTGCCAGAAATTATTATTTTTACTATCCTAAAGAAATTAAACCTGAGGAATGTCAGCCCATGTAGGCTCAGGCCTACAATGAACATGTCTGTTTTCCTCACTGAGAGCTTTAGGTTGTGAAGCATATTTCTCGGTTATGTAGTCAACATAATGTGCAAACCCCCAGTATTTAGTTCCCAAACATGCTTGGTACTTAGTTTAATGTTCCACTGAAGGGATGAAAGAGCGTATCATACCTACTCAGACAAAGCACAGAATCTTAGAACTTTGTTGTAAGATGGGAATGTGAAATGCTACAACAGTGGTGTGTGTGTGTGTATATATATATAATACTTTAGTTGGAATAGATAAATGGTAATTTATTTATGAAAGGGAAATAATGCTGATGCAATATAAAGAATTCAATTACATGCCTGAATATACAATGGAATATTAATCTCCCTTGTACAGTAATCAGATGTTTTTTTAAAATTTATATTAGATCATTTTTTTAAATAAGTAGCACATCAATTTTTTCTTATTTTATTTGATGTGTAAAAAGAAATTCAGTTACATTTATTTATATTTAAACACTGCCTTACATAACAGTAAAGCATCTTTTTAGTCTAGTTTACTATATATTGCAAACTGATTTGAATAAATTGCAATATCATTTGCATTAACAGCTTCAAATAGCCATGTTCTGACAGCAGCATATTTTAAGTATTTTCCACATAAGAAGGCATATAATTTTCTTAGAAGATTTTAGCATGTTGGTATATATAACCATATTTTTAATTTTATTTCAAAAGTTAAACATTAACAATTCATAAAAAAATATTTTCCTTTTGATTTTGTGCTAAAAATTTATAATTTTATACAATTTTTATTATTTATTACCTTATTTATAATGATATAACAAATTTGTCAAATTTCTAAAACATTAAATAAATTTAAAGAAATTGAATTCATAATATCTGATATCAAATATTTTAGTTCATTTAGAAAATATATTTTAATTAAAGATTTTAATCATCTGAATATATGTATATATATATATATATATATATATATGGATATTTTCCAAACATAAATTTCTATTAAGACAAATTTATACTACCATGCAGGCTGTACTCCAGATATCAGCAGGTGGCCCATATCCTGCACCTAAGAGGACTTCTAAGCACCTATATTGACGAGTTTGTATATCTTCTGTGAAATGATGATGCTGGAACAAAAATTAAAACACATTGCTACAGAATCGTGTTTAAAAAAACACTGTGAAATAATCAAAATTTAAGTAAACCTATTTCAAATTTCTTTTGCCCAAACAGTGCAACTGGTCCTATATTTGCCTTTTTATCATAAGCTAATAATAAAAAAAAAACAGATTCTCCCAATATTATAAAATGTACATATATTACAATAAAAAATAGAAAACTTTTGTACTAATTGTACATTAATACAATTAGTACAAAGGTTTTTTCCGTATTTGCTTTTAAATTTGATTGATCCATACTACATTTGATACATAGAAATGAAACAAAAACTTTAACATAGAAACACTAATGATTTCAAATTTATTCCTACAGAAAAACTTAAAAATAAAAATATTTATTATATTTAATATAAAATGTCAAAACATAAAACATTGTTTTTGTAACAACCTAAATATTTTTAAATGGATTGTATGAATGTTAATATTTAATATATTATTTAAATATTGTCAAATAAAATTATATTATTTTAATACAATTACTTAGAAATCTTAAAAACATTTATTTTCACTTAGGAAAATTAATTAAGTCATAATTAATAATTATCTATACATCTGTTTGAGTTATTAAGTGAAAATTATATTTAACATTGCATTAAATTAATTTTATGGATATTTAACATTTCTCTTCATTCAGTAATAGCATCAATTCTTAAATTATTCTAGTTTACTATTATTCATTATTATAATGAGAAAAGATTTGTAATAAGAAGTTAGTCATCTCTTAAATAGTTATCTGTTCTAACAAAATAAAAAAAAAACATCCAATCTATCTTTTTGATTTGTTCTTTTATAAACCACAGCTTTATTGCAAGAAATATTAACATATTGAAATATTCTATTGAAAAATATGTTACTGCTGTCTTAGTTTTGTTCTAGAAAAAAATGAATGATCACAAATGAGTATTCTGACTGCTAATTGATACAATATATTTATTATAAACTTTAAAGTAGATTTTAGATATATGATACACGTCATATCCCACACACCAATATCATCAATTGCTCTCAATTAGTATTTAATGGGTTTCTTCATAAATGCTGCCAGTATTAAACGATTATAATCAAGAATATTGATATTAAATTCTATATAGAATAAAAATTTTCTTTACTTATTTAGTATATTTAAATTGTTTGGATTTAATGATAACTTTAAAGTAAGTTTTTTTTTAATTTTTGGTGGAGTTAAGTTAGTAAAGAAACATGTTTTAAAATAATCAGCTTGAATTGATACAGATGTAATGATAGCAAAACAAGTGGAGAGAATCTATTACTTCATTACTCTAACATTATAAATAATGACACAGAACAATAGAGTAAATGATGATAATACTCAAATAAAAATTGTATTCTTTTAGCATGTGACCTATACATTCAATAACCACATACTGGCATCTACATAACCACATACTGGCATCTACATAACCACATACTGGCATCTACAAACTTTGAATTTATATTGCTTGTAACCAAATTGTTTCAAATAATTTTTTAAAAAAAATTAGTAGTTCACTTAAAAAAAGGCAACTAGTAAAACATTTTAAAAAAGACAATTAATAATTCACTTAAAAACAGACACAAAAAAGACATGAATCTGAAATAATATATTACGTGAAAATGTTTTATTTCAGATTCATGGGAAATAAAATATGATTCATAGACAAACTTAATTCATGAGAATGCACACTAGGTCTTATCATAATCATGCACAAAACTTTGAAAACATCTATTTTTGGTTAAGTAATCTTTAATGTTATAACTGAATATGTAATAATTTTTTAATTAAAATATGTGATATATCTAAATCTATCAACAGATATTAAATTTGTTAAAAAAAATTCTTTGCGATAAAATATTACAGAATATAAATTACTTAATAAATACTAACAACATTCTAATATTTAATATAATTTTTAAGCAAATATTAAAACAATCATATAAAATGAATACATACAACCCAACAGGCATTTCCTAAGTCAGCTATTTTTACAGATATATCACATACTTCATGAACTGGATCAGGTTTATGGTCCATTGGTTTATCATTTTCTAAACATAAAATTAGATCTTTATTAGTTAAAAATATCAATTATTTTATCTTCAGAATAGAAAATCACAAGACAATTTCAATTCACTTTTCTCCTTTTAGGTACAATGGAAAAAAAATATTTTGGAAATAATGGAAGCAGATAATTATGAATAAAAATAAGAAACTTGTTATTTGAACAAATAATATAAAAGAATTTCCTTGTAAAATTAATCATGCATATTTTAATAATTGTTTTTAATATATTTTTTAAATGACTAAAGGCTTTCAGAAATGTTATTAATTTTTTTATGTAAATCACGTGACTATAAAAAATTTAGATAAAATATATTCGTCAGTTAAATAGTTAAAAAAAAATTAAATTAAAAATTTTAAAGTAGCTAAAAATCAGCCAAGATTTTTCTGCTAAAAGAAAACAAGAAAACTCTTTTGGTCATTATAATGATTAATTAAATTAGTTATTGGTCTGACTGAGAAAAAAAGATATTTTCAACTTTTTATGCATACTCCTTTTTTTACATTAATAAAAACCCATGCTATTGCAGCTAAAGTTAATTTTTTAATTATTGCTTATAAGCAAACATAACTTTATTATGATAGTATTAATACATATTAATTAGTTCTATTAAAAATATTTGAAAATATCAGAAACTTTAAAATTTTATACCAAATTTAAAGTGGGCTATTATTTATTTAACCCAATAAAGCTCAAGTAGACTTTAATACAAACTAATTTTGTTTACTCATTCGAATTAAGTGCAAAAATGCTTTGTTAATGGTCATTGAATATAAAAAATTTAACATTTAAAATAGTTTAACATTTTTGTAATTTTTTTAGGAAATTTTCTGATATATTCTCACTCTTTTATCAACAAATTTTATCAAACAATTAAAATTTATCATTTCTTATTTGAATTTTACAAACATACAAACTAAAACATTAAGACTGATAATACAAAATATTAGAAAGATCTTCTGATAGATACACTACTTCAAATTAATTCATGAAACTCAATGCATGTTGTGAGTTAAAGTTTTTAACATTATCAAAAGCATTTTAGCTTCTTTAACAAAAATCTTTATAATGTAAACTATCATTTCTTATTTTAATACTTATAAATATTGAAACTAAAATATTTAAGCTGTCATTACTTAAAAGAGTAAAAAGATATTCTGGTAAATTAATATAAATTCTTCTAAATTAATACAGTGTTTTGAATCAAAATTAATTAAATCTAAAAATTTTAACTTGCATTAAATTAAATAAATCTTTTTTGTATTTCATAAATAATTTATTTAGTCTGCATAAAAATCATTCATGATTATAAATTTATTTTTTTTTAATATATAAACAGCATTTAAATGAATTTAACTATATTTAACAATATATGCTTATTTTTTCTAAAAAAAAGATTTAATTACTTTTCAAAATCTTTATCAAAATCTATTATTCAATACCTGCCAATCTTTTCTGGGTAAAGAGTATATTTGTTCTATTTACATAAAAAAATTATATTTTTTCTTTAAAATTATGAAATAATAACAAAAATCCAAGTTACTAAAAAAATATCAATTTTCCTAGAGATAATACAATTGTACTGCAAAAAGCTACAAAGTAAAACATCAGAAACAAAAAACTTCATTTCTTAAAAAAAAAACACCTTTTATAATAACACAACATAACTTAATTTCACTTCTGGAATTCTGATTGAATAGTACTTTTAGTAAAATAATATAAAAAAGAGCTGCTTCTAATGTGTAATACAGCTAATTTATAAATTAAAATCTAAATAGCTTCAAAAAAAATATAGTCACAGAAATATTTCCTTTAACAACACAAAATAATTTTTTTTGTTGCTTGGAATGCACATAATAATTTCCTTAAGTAAGATAATGGCTATTTTAAAAGGAATGATAATGTAATTATAATGTTTAATTAATTAAAACTAATGAGGGATTAAGTCCTGTTTCAACCCACCAAGAACTGGACAAATGGCGACAAACATTTTTTCGCCAACCAAAATGACATGACATCACATGATTACGGATAATATTGGATTTTTTTTGCAATATTATGGGATTTAAAATTGTAATTTTATATATTTCTTTTTATTAGAATATTTTTCTGATTTTATAAATTTAAATATAGCGATTTCAAATTATTGTATATTTCTTTCTATTTGCTTTTTTATGTGCTAATTCAGTTAATTTTGAATTTTGAATATCATGACATCAAATATTTCTTATTATTTACACAATTATATGATTTTATATAATTTCGAATATTGCACTAATTCTTATTTTTAATTTTTACAGCATGTCACATCTATGCAAAATGCTAAAAAAAATAATTTTATCAAATTAATGAGAATTTATTTTATAAAATATACAAAAATAAAACATAATTTTTTTTTAAAATGTTTTTTACTTAATCATGCAGTGCAACTGTATCAATAATGTAAATAATATTGGACTCTTTTTTTTTTTTTTTTTTTTTTTGCAATATTTTCATTTTTATTTAACTGGGCAGTGGCACACACAGCTTAAAAAAATCTTTTGTAATGCAGCCAAGCAGAAGTCAAAAACAGGGCAAGAAAGCTGGATCACTAGCAAGAATAATATTTACAAATTCAGTTTAGAAAATTAATTATTTTTATTTTTTTCTCATGCTTACTTTAAAATTGCAAATATAACAAAATCTTGTTTTTCACCTTTTTGACAATTTAGAATTAGCAATTTAAATAATAGAGGTACTCTTGTCATCCCTACATTTTAGTTCATAAATATTTGAAATATCTTTTAAGAATGTCTTCATTCACCATTTATATGCAATTTAGAAATTAAATTAACATATCATTCAATCATATTTTTCTTACCCTTAGATAAACTCAGGTGTGTACACAATCATGGTACTGGACAATATGTAATATAGATCATAAAAATATGTATTATTTTAAGAGGAACACAGGTATTTTAATATTTTAAAATCAAACGATAACATGAAATATAAATATTGTATTAAAATATTTCTTACATCTCAATTCTAATTAATTAATAAATTTTAAAATATTTGGCCGAGAAATATTATAATATTACTATTTTTTTACTGAAATTTCTAAAAAATTATTTAATTTTCAGTTTTACTAAAAATGTCAATTTAATATATATAGATTGAAAAAAATTTCATCAGCAGATTATTTTTTAAAATATTATGTGGTAATGGTAGCGATTCTATAGCAAATGCAGTTTGAAAACTGTGATACTTAAGTTTAATAAATAGACTCACTTTAAATTCATTGTTTTAAAATATCTAGCTTGGCATCGAAATCTGCTGATTTGGCTCTGCATTTTATCCTTGGCAATAGAATGGGTCCAAATAAGATTCAGCAATAATGAGGATGCAAATTGACATATAAACCAATTTTAATTAGAAAAAAATAACTGTTCATTTAACAGTTTTATTTTATAAAGTTTTTATTTCCAATGAGGTAATTTGAAGTTGTATGTAAAATTAATAAGGAGTAACTAGATCAGAATAATATAAATTACACATGATATTATAGCAGACCCAAATTAGAAGTGATATTTAATTATTTATATGAATATAGAAGCTATAACAAGAGAAAAATCATAACAGAAATTTCAGTATCAACTGTTACCTAAATATTTTAATTTTTAGAACATCAATAGAAAAATAATAGATTTAAGTGAAAATTTTCCTTCCGATTGATGAAACACAAAGATAAATAAATAGTGTTTATTAAAATCAAATCAAAAACTTGTACTATGGAATAATTCAGTAAAATTTTTAAATACAAGGTATGTACAGATTTTCAAGAATCAAATTGCAATAGTTTTAATAAACCAAATCAAAAAATTCCAGGGAGGTATTGATATTCATGCTAAATAATTTTTCTATTTTAAAAATTGTTCTAAATTTGCATATATAGCATTTTTTAATTGTATTTTAAAATTATAAAAATAAATTATTGCAAAAATTAAGGATATTTTTTCTATATAAGTTAGAATTATATTTAATGATGATTTCAAAAGTCTTCAAGTACAGTAATGCTGCTGCAGTAGAAATTTTTTCTATTTAAATAATCGATTTTCTTTTTGAATTATTGAATTAAACTTTGTTTAAAAAATTGGGTTTTTAAACATCTTCATTAAATTTCTATTAATTTATTTATTGAATATTTCAAGATGTGCATAACAATCTCTTAAAATAAATATACTTATTCAAACAAAAATACAACTATTAGATAAAGATTAAAGGATGTGAATTTTTTCCAAACTATTATTTAATAAAATCAATTCTAAATTTTTCTTCTGTTTACTTTCAAATGCTTTTAAAAGTAGCAAAATAGATTTTCACATTTTTTTATTATTTATACATACACATCACTGCAATTAAAAAAATGTGAATTTTCCATCTCTAAAAACTTTTGTTTTTAATTTATTATTAATATGTAATTATAATTTTCCCTATTAATAAACTAAAATTAGCTACATCATAAATAACAATAATTTTGTTTAGTTCAAAGTTAAAAATAAAAAGGTATCATTTCCATCTTTAGTAGGATCAAATTTCTCATAGTACATGTTTAAATTTTGCAATCAGTTGTAATGTTTTAAACTCTTCTACAAAATTACAAATGTTTTAAACTCTTCTACAAAATTACAAAGTTTTTTCTTTTATTCTAAACCACACAAAAGCCAATCTTTGATTGGTTTTTCCTGTGTCCTTGAAAAAACACTCTCTACCAAGCATATTAAATAATTTATTTCAACATTAATTTCAATGAAAAAAAAATAATAAATAATAAGCTCAACTCTTTTAACTGAAATTATGCACAATTTTTATCATGGAAGATGTGTATATTTTCACTCAAAAATTTTATACTTAAATATTAATATTTACTGAATTTTATGCAATATAAAAGACAGAAACAAACGGAAATTTTTTTTTATTAAAGTCACTCCTCTGATTGCACCATATAAAGATTTTATTGTTGATTACAGTTCACTTTACATACATAAATTTAAATACTAAATGTGGTCTGGTAATAACTGAACTGGATCATCATGAAAATATTGTGGCTGAATTAGAACTTTATTCAACAATTACAAAAACAATCTAATTTCGATCGTACCGTTATCTAGTGATAACATTTAGAGCTATTATTCAATTTTGTTTTTTTACTTCATTGAAAATTTTAAAATATTGAAACAAAAAATTCCAACTTAGAAATGCGACTATCTAAATAGATCTATACATAAAAATACACAATGAATCAATCCATCATACCTGGACAAGATGCTACTCGTCGGATTTCTGGTTCTTTCGATTTTTGGTGAGAAGAAGGTGCTAGAGTGCTTTCTGACCTCTCTAATCTCCCCCTTGATGATAAATAAGATTCATCAATATTTTCTTCATGACCATTACATAGTCTTTCAGCTGAAACAGAGAGTCTTGGTCTTTCTACACTTCCAATCCTAGGCACATTTTCACTAAGAGATGGATTACAATAATCTTTAGAAGGAGAAACTGATGTACTAGGAGAATGACCATAAGATGATTTAGAAATGCAAGCATTTTGTCCTTTAAAAATATAATAATAATTAGACAAGTAATATTAAAAATTTAAAACTACATGAAGCAGTGTTTAAGAAATTTCTTTTCCTATTTTTATATAAGAGATTATATACAATATTTTTAGTAAACAAATATATACTAAAAATTATTAGTAAAAATTGCCATAATTTTCCAACAGATATTAAAACTTTTCCAACTCTAACATTAATTAATATCTTAAAATGAAAAATATTTTAACAGGCTATAATAAAACTTCAAAACTAAATTTTTTACTAAAATCATTAAAAAATTTCTAAAAGTAACATTCATGATTATATTAAATGATTTACACACTATAACTACATTATCAGATAAATTTATTCTTAAATTTTATTGAAAACATTTAAATTCATCAAAAAAGAACATTCCTTTGATAACATAAAAAATAAAACTAACAATAACATCACAACTAAAATATATAAAAAAAACCTTTAAGTAGAAGAAATATGAAATGTAGAATGTATGAAAAAAATTTACTTTGATAATTAAGATTTATATAGCATTTGAGAACATTAATAGTAAGAACAATATAAATAATTTATTTTTAAAGTTGTTTATTCCAATAATACAGATATATCAACAAATCTCATATAATAATATAATAAATGGCCAACATAATAAATAGTGAAATTTATAAGTGAAGAAAAAAGTGGCTAGCACAAGTTTTCAACAATTCTTATGTGTCAAATATTGCAAAATATTTTATTATATTCTTCCACATCTAAATTGTGTATAACAGAATCTAAAAATATGTAAACATAAATTATCCATCATAACTTTCTAAAAAAGTATTTTATAGTTAGTCTGTCTGAAACATAAAAACATTATAAAATCTTCAAAACATAACAATAAAAAAATGTTTTTATAAAATTATAAATGAGGTTTTTTTTTTTTTTTTTTTTTTTTAAGTATTCTAAAGACATTGAAAAAGTCTGAGATAATAAATAACAGCCTTATACAAAGCACACAAGGGAATGCAAAAGAATTTTCATAACAATTGTATTTCCTTTAAAATTTAGTTTCAATAAATGTAAAATTATTCTACAAATATTTTATGATGAATTTCTATTAATTTGCAGGGAAAGAATATTATCTGTGAAAATTAAATAAAATCATATTTTACAGCAAACATTTTAAAATTAAAAAATAGAATAGTTTTTATTTGATATCAATAAGCTATTTATGATACTTACATATGAAATATAATCACTATATAATTTCTTTCCAAATTTAAATACTTTTAATAAGTAAAAGAAGATGTTAAGACTAAAAAAAAAATCCTAAAATAATAAATGAAATCTTAAGTCATAAAAGAAAAAAATTTCTCTTTGTATCACATATTTAAGTTAAATTTTTATAACTGGTATGAAGAAAAAAAGTCTTAATAGATGGCACTGTCCCTAATTATTTTGCTGGATTTCATTTGCTTCAGATTTCGTTTTAATTGAGAAAAATTCTCATCATCTTTTTGATAGAACTATAAATACATTTAGATTTCTTGAATATATAACTGATTGTTTTAAATTTATGCAAATTGTTTACTGGGTGTACTTTTTGTGTTTATTAAAATTTATTTTATTATAATATATGATCTCATTTACTTTCCCCAGCAGTGTTTTGAATGCACTCTTTTGATTTTAGATTTCATTTAAACTATTTATTGGAGGATTGTCTTCCTTTTCTTGTTGCATCAGATAGGAAATTACTTATATATTATTTTTAGTACATTCGATAAATTATTAAATTTAAACTTTGAATTTGTGACTTTATATTGTTGGATTACCAGTGCAATTTGCGAAAACAGTCAAGATCAAATATTTTTATATTCTTTGCATGAAAGATTGATAAGAACACAAAATGTAAATTGAAAAAAATAGAAACCTTGATATTCAGAGTAGTTACCAGGTTACTGAATCAGACTGAAAACTTAATAAAAAACAGAAGAATTTGAAGACGAATGTGTAAATTAACTTATTCTTAAAAGTGAAATTTTAAAACAATTAGATAAATAAATTGAAAATTTATCCAAAGTAGAAGAGTTTGAAGCTATTTGCTCACTACCAATGTTGATGAAATATCTTTACCCATTTTCAGTGTTCAAAAATAGATTAAAGCAAAATAATATTACAAATATAAATTCCACTGAAATACAGAGTTTTAACTTAATTCAAAACTTAATTACTAAAAATAAATAAGTAAAACCTATGTTTTCAAAAAATGATATAACACATTTTTCTTTTCAGAAAGTAAAAGAACTGATAAAATTTTTCATTGTAATTAAATTAGCTCTGTAGAAATATCTCATACAACTGATTTTTTAATCATCTGTACATGCATTGTCTAAAATATTCTTATATCTGAACTTTGTATGAAACCAAATTTTAATTAAACTGGAATTTGCCAAATTAGCAATGGAAATATATCATAGTTGGAAAAAAAATTTATATTGATATGACTAAAAAAAAAAATCAGTTTTGCAAACTAAATGTTTGTGTGAATAAATATAAATAAAAATACCACTAATCAACAGTTGGAATAAACGCACATACAAAACATGGAATAAATGAATATTGTGGAGAATACATAATTCAAAGCGGGTAAGAAAAGATATCATCGATAAAGAAATTACAAAAAAAAAAAAGGCAACGTAGTACAAAACATTTATAAACAACATATACAGAAAGATATCCAAAACAAAAGTGCATAAAATACCAAAGTAAAAGAGAACACTTAAGCTCTAAGTGACAGCAGCAGCAGCAGCGCCAATACACTGTGCATACTTGGGAGGAGGCGAAAACTCCTGCTATTGATGTTCTTTGCAACAAACATAAAGCAAATAATTCCTTAACTGATCGCTATTTTTACTAACATTGACCATTGTCATAATATTTTAAAGTATGTTTAGTAAAAAATTAAAATATTGTGTGTTACTGATGAATTTAAAATGTAATTTTCTGAAAATTAGGAAATTTAAGTTCTTATTAATATTTTAATGATTACTATTTTAATGCTTTTTCTTTATATATTTTAACATATATTATAAGAATCATTGTTACAAATAATTAATATTACATTATGGCAATTTTTCAGATTTTTATCAAAAGAAATTTTTATGGAGGAAACTGTAAAATTAATTAAATTACTAATAGTATTTTATTCAATTAATTATATTTTAATGTGTATAATTCTGTCATAAAAATAGTACAGAAATAAGTATGAGGATAGCAACTAATCAGAATTGAGGTAAAAGAAATATAACAATGAATTTTTTAAAAGGAATCCAACAGAGTAAGTGGATGATTTTGGAGGTGACCCAATACTATTGTTGAATAATGTTATTTAAAATTATTCCTTGGGAATACTTTATTACAAATAAAAAATTTGTAACAGTGTTTTTATATTACAATTTCAGAGATTGAAGATATAATAACAAAACTTTGCGAGAAATGGAAGTGACTCATTAAAGATCCTTATTTATAGTATTATAAAGAGCACAAATTCCTTTGAATCTTTTTGGATACAACATTAAAATGAAATACATGAATCTCCAGCATAATCTATGAGATTCAACTATTTTTAGCAAGAAAATGTCTTGAAGCGAGGTTGATTGTACCGTGCTTCTGGATTCATGTTGGTCGAGAGTCGATAAAATACTCTTAAAAATAACGACTTTTATTTGCATTCAAATTCAACTAAATACAGAAAATTCCAGCTGTAGATATTACAATTACACAGCTCCAATAAATCTAATATAACAGCAAACAGCTTTAAACCACAGAAGTCTTTAATACCTCAGATAGGCAACAGCTTCTATTTGCTCAGCAAGCGTTCAAGATTGATTGACTTCACTGTTTAGTGACTCACTAACAGTTTTTATAACCGGCTTGAGATGAAATCTAAGAGTTTTGCCAAATTTCTGGAGGGTTTTAGGCTATTAAGTTTAATATTGGTCTTAGAGGTTTGGAGATGGATTTTTCTAGAAAGTGGTGACTTGCCGAGAAATAGATTCTCAACAAGTCACCAAATCAGATTTCCAGGAAAATGTTTCGAAACCATAATTAAGGAAAATATACTTCTTTTTTACTGCCATTAACAAACTTTTTAAAATAAATTTACTTAGAAAATTCTTCCAAAGACAGAAATTTATTCCCATGAGACAAAAGTCACATACATGCAGTCTAATCTTTGATATAATTAAGTCCCAATTATTATTTGCTATCAACACAAAGACGTTACAGTGTAAATTACAGCACTTTAAAAGATGTTTTCAATATAGAAAAGAATGCATAAAATGTTTTGTTTACAATAAATAATTAAAAAAATAATAATAAAAAAAAACTTTAAGAATATAAAAGCAAAAAATGGCTTAATAATTAATTTACTATTGTTTTAAAAAATAAGTTAGTTCTGTTCATAAAATAATTAAAAATTTTAATATATATATATACTAAAAACTAAGAAAAAATTATAAATGTTTTCTTTGTTATCATAAACAAAAAAAATATGAGAATCAAAAAGTCAAAAACAATAATACCATTACTTTTAAGAATTTTTTCAACTTTATATTTTCTATTTATTTATTTATTGTACTTTCAACCTTTTTCATCTTTATAGTTCAAAAAATTTGATTTAAAAAAAAAGTAATTTTTTAAATTTAACATTTGTTTTCTTTATTTGAGCAAATTTTCAAAACTTATTGCAAAATCCTTTCCATTTATGAATTCCTGCTTAATCATTATGAATACCTGCTTTATGAATTATGCTTAATCTTACTTTCTAAAAAAAATTATCTAGAGTATCTTCCTGCTTAAACAGGCACAATCTGCCTGTGTGAGCATACGCAATTTCTGTGTGCATGTATGAGTACATGTGAACAATTTGTTATTTCTAGTTAACATATAGAAATTTATTTAATATATAAAATTTATGTGCCAGAATCATGTTTAAAATTTGAACAATATTAATATTTTTAAGGGGATATATTAAAAAATTAATTGAGTCAGCAATATGTCATTCATGAAGCAAGTATAAAGTACATAAATTTTCCCATTACTCTTATGGTTATAATTTGATGATTTTATGATTATAATTAGTTAAGTATAACACAAACTATTAATTGATTAAAATTAAAAGATCATTGCACAAATTTAAAATCATTAAGTTTAAAAATTTTTCAAGAAAAATACCATTAAAAATAATACAAGTGTTTAAAAAATAAAAGTTCAAGTTCAGATACTTTTTCAAGGTTAATTCAATTTTTATTGAACAAATATCATATGATAAAATTATTCCATCATTAGAATTGATAATAAACATGACTGAAATACAGTTATCCAATATTTAATAATTTATAGTTACAATAATTATGAAATAATATTTAAAGATTGAGTATCATTTATATAATTTAAAAATTCAAAATATTGCTTTCCCAATGCTAATGCAATAAGCTAGTTTGTTGTTCAATGGTCATTTTTTCACGTGTGAGGCCTAATTAGACAGGGACTAATTGTCTAAAAAGTGAATTCCGAACCATTACAAACATCCATGCCCAAGGTGGGATTTGTACTCATGAACTGAGCACTAACAATTCAGCTGACAGAAATAAGCAAAACAATAATTAATAGACACTTTTAATTTAATTAGAGCTCAAGATTTCCCTTTAGATAATAATGCACCAATAATAAGAATTGATATTTCATACAAATAAATAAGCCTTTACTTTTAAATCAGGTAATCACATTACTCATATTACATAACAACAATAAAACTTAGTCCAGAAAACATTGAAAATTGAATGTTTGATTATTACTAATTTAGCACATCAAACATGATACTTAAAATTTAAAATAGTAGCAAATAGAGAAAATCTACGATTTTACTTCATAATATATATTTGTATAGTATTAATAATATAAAATATATAGCAATTATTGTATTTCAATCTCTCATTCTCAATATTTTTAAAAAAATTTTATGAAATCAAATAATTTATTTCCAAAATATTTCACATTCATATTTACATACACTGATAATGTTTAAAAAAAGAAAGAAAAAAATTAATGGCTTATCTTAATCCAAAATATACTTACTCCCTAAAAAAGGAAAACTTGTCTCCTTTATATGAACAAAAATAATATGATAATAGCGAAAATAAAGTTGAATTAGACTAAAAATATTAGATTTTCAGTTACACAGGAAAAATCACATGTTGCAATTTATAATATTATTCAACTTTTAAATTCCTCAAATGATTTTGAATTGTTTGCTATCTACTTTATCATTGTTAAGAAATCTACAAATCACATTTTTTGGATATTAAATATTGAGGTTATAAATTGAGCTACATTAAAGCAATTTTCATTAGTTAACTTGTTTAGAGTGATTCTGAATGGAAAATTTCACAGTAGAAAGTTATGTATGATGCAAATGTTTCAAATGAGAAATTTATTATATCTAGTATTGCAGTTAATTTACAATCAGCAATGTAAAATATTGTGCAAATAATTTTAAAATAGAGATTAATCCCAGTAGGGAACTTTTGAACAATGAGGGATGGATATTGTGCTTCTGTCTTTGGCATGTATGTTTGTTGAGGTGGGTATGCTTGGCAGTTTTCTGGGTTGCAAACTAGAATATAGCCCACTATTTATGAAGTCTTCTTGGAAGACAATTAAGTAATGGATATTAAAATACCTAATAACAGCCTTAGATTATTGGGCAATATACAATGTGGCATCAAAGGATAATGATTAAATATTCATTATTGGTTACAAAATGAAACTTACAAATAAAATCCTATAAGTAAGAATATGAACTACATTTAATAAGAAAAAAATTGGTGACAGCAATTATAGTTGATAAAATTTTAAAATTGCATTTTATGATTTGAATATCCTACAATACAAGTGAAGAGTCGTGTTTCATTAACATTTACAGAGAAACTAGAATCTTTCAAGTTTTAATGTATTTTAAAACCCACAGCTTGAGAAGTCACTGAATTATTTAAGAAAAAGTTATGTAACTGATAGTTTAAAATAACATTAGAAAGAATTTGTACTCGTGCAAATTTAAAAGCAATAATATTGGCTCTTCAACTGAATAAAAATATGAACATAAATTATTTTAATTTTATATAACAAGATTTGTACAAAAAAATAAATAAATAAAAGGTATTGCTGTTTTTCCCCCCTTTTCTAAATCTCTCATCTTATTTAATTTTAAAATGCTTTTAGTTAAGATATAAGAATGTTTCATATTTTTTCAAAGAATTTCTACCTAGTTCACAACGTATTAGGTATATTTTTATTTTATTTTATTTTAAAGAATCATATTCTTATTAAGAAAAATGTACACGTTGTTTACATAAGGAATTAATTTGATGCCTGAGAATAAAGCAATATTATTCTAAACTAACATATTTTAAATGGCTAGAACACAAAATTGCTATGTATTGCATTTATTACAAAGTTTCATAAAACCAAAGATTGCCTAATATGTTATTAAAAGCATACAACAAAATCATACTAAGCTTTAAAAAATGCTGTCAACTTAAATAAAATTTTTTTTTTTTTAGAAATGGTAGAAATTTTTGTATCAAAGTATTTTGATAACATAAGAAAATAATTAAACTACATAACTTTAATTTCATAACAAAAAATATAAAATATAGTTTTATTGGCAAAAATCTTGTTAAAACTTGCACAGTCAACTTAGATTCTACAATACGTATCGAATAAAATAATATATATAGTTTACTTACTTACATCTAACTCAAAATTTTGTAACATTTTAAAAGAAATATGCTTATAGGACCATAATTTTATTTTCAGTGGACTCATGCAAGTATTGTACATCATAAATAGAACTTAATTGAAATTATTTTTCATGATCATTTATTGTAACCTTAAAATATTTACTCCAGAAATCATTTTACCCAGATCCTGAATACTGCACAACAAAAAAAGTTGTAAAGAAACAGCAAGTTACTATAAAACAATACTTAGACTTTTATTTTTTATAGGTCAACAATACAAGTGAGCTTAAGTAAATTTTTAATTCTTACCACAATTATCATCTGAGCTACCATTGCATCTATCATTGTCTATTGTTTCAGAATCACCTTCTGCATTATCACAACCACCAAGACGTTCCTACAAAAAAAAAATGTATGCAACTTAAGCTATTGAAGTCTTATTAAAAAAAGAATGACTCATATCTCTTATTTGGTCCAACAAAAATTATTCACATTAATTGCAGAATCCATTTAAAACTTAAAAATAAAGTTTGAAAACAATATTCTTAATTTAGATAAAAATTTTTAATAACTTTTTCTTTATATACAAAAAGAAACTCAAGAGAGTAAATTCTTTTAATAGTTTTAAGATTACTGTCAATACATTCTATTTAAATAAAAAAATACTACATGAAAGTATTTATAAATAAGCATACAACACAGATAATTAAAATGATAACTGAACACGACATCTTGCCATGCTATTTCAGTACCTGATTAGAGTTTTCCTCCATCTCTAGCTCTTCAAGTTGCTGCATTTGCATTTCTAGTAATTCTTGTTGGCGTTTAGCTTTTTTTCGCATTTTTTTCTTTTTATTTTTAGACATTTTGATATTAGGATTTGGACCTCTAAATTCTTTAGGAGCTGTACTCACTACAAAAAGAAAAATTACTAAGAAAAAATATAATATAAAATAACTAGTAAAAAATATAATATAAAATCCCTATATCACAAATAACTACACAACACTGGAACTAAACGTTTATTTATCTTTTTTATTAAAATTTTTTATATTGATATTTATATGGCTTCTTCCACATAAAATACATTTTATCAATTCCTTAATTAAAACTACAAAAAAGTAAAATAATACAAATGTTCAACTAATATCTGCACCACTGTTGAAATAACTTCTCCCCTGCACATTGCAATTGTGACTTAATTTTTTTTTTAAGTGATACAGTTTATTAATTGATTACTAACTAAACAAATGGAATGCAGCAAAAAATAATAATAAAAAGAAAACATTTTTACAGTGCAATTATAATCTTTTAAAAATTAAAGATATCCATAAAAAAAACACATGAGAATTCTAATTGAGTATAATCAAATTAATAATAATTAATCCAAAAATATTTACTTTATATGCAATATAAGTTTTTAAATTTTTCAAAATCATAAAAATAATGACCCTAATTTTTCTATTCTGATAAAGAATTTCTTTAAATAACAATACTTTTCATTTAAGTAATAAAGTTCTCAAAGGAAAAGGACAACTAAATTATATAATGAAGAAAGAAAGGATTTATTTTACCTAAAGAACCGGGAAGCCGAAGGCCTAACTTTTGCCACTGTGTTGCTTCATAAGCTAATTTCCTAACATAAGTTTCATCTACAGCTATTAGAATATTTTCTGGTTTGATATCAGTATGGATAATCTTGCAATGTCGGTGTAAGTAGTCCAAGCCTTCAAGTACCTAAAAATATGAATGATACAAGTCTGATAATACTTTTTTCACAAGCAAATTCTAAGAAATTTTAAAACAATTTCCAAGAGTTTATTCATTTTAAAAATTAAATTTCATTCTGTGTACAATTTTTAACAAATCTTAGTTTTAAACCATAGGGATATTTAATTTAGTGTATATCAGATATAAATTCAATCTCTAAAATATTCTTGAAAATCATATTTAATGTTTAAGACTGGTCAAAGAAAATTGTTTTTTTTTTTAAACTTATTTTAAAAAACTGGCTCAACCAAAGCTTTAAAAATTATGTCATTTAGGAAAAATTAAAATTTTACTTATCAATATTACATTATCCTAGTACACTTTTAATAAAAATATTTTTAGTAACTGTATGTCACAAATTTAATTCCGCTGACAAGGAAAATGTGAAATTATAACAACAGAAAATCAACAAAAACTAAGAGAAATTTTATCATTTTATCTTACTTTATTTCGCAAAGCTAATATATCTATTATAAAAGTAATGCATAAACATAAGGGTTAAAAACTCCGTAATAAAAAATATAGAGGGTATTAACGCATTTTTAGAACAATTACGATAATTAATTCAAAAAAGTAAATGCGTTAGAGTAAACATTTTTGGAAACAGCTTATTATATGAAATGAGAAATATCGTCTGCTATTTTTAAATTTATTCTTCTTTCAAAATGTCACATATAAACATGCTGTGAACTGAAGGATATGTTTTTGTGCTTTCCAAGGATAAACGTTCTTATTCCAGAATTAAAAACGTCGTGAAATGCATGGTATTTGAATTTCTAAGTGCAAAATAAGCAATATTATTAATCAGACAGGTAAAAACTGTCACTCATTATTTCTACATAGAAAGAAGACTCCAAACGAATATCTGTAAAAGGTATGTACACTTTCAAATGTTTCTAAAGTGAAATCGCTGGTAACAAGAAAAAATCCGCCAACACAGAAATCAATTGCAAAGTTTTTTTAACAGCAATAAATAAAATAATAAACCAGTATTTACAATTTAAAAATGCTAAAAAAATAATGTTCACCAGCTTTTGCTGAGACATGTGGCTCAACACAAAACATTTTGTAGAATCCTGTATGAAAACCACTTACAGGGAGATAAATGGAAAAACATAGTGACCCTTGATAAAGCATGGGTTTACCCAAATGACTGTAACAAAAAAGTTCTTTTTACAATAGAAAATGAGGAAAAAAATGTACAAACCCGTTTCCATCAATGTAAAGAAAGTTTCAATAAGGGGTTTATGATTGTCTCAGGTTTCTCCTACAATGGGAAATTAAAAATTAGAAGAGTGGAAAAAAATGCTAGAATCAACTCATCATACTATCAGGAGACGGTTTTATGTGCAATATTTACAAAAGAAATTCCACTTCTTTATCCCAATGACTTTCAAAGAGAGAAACTTCAACAAGACAAAGCTAAAAGTCATACTTCGAAAACTACCACTGCATTTGTTGAAAAAATGATGACTAATACAGGTATTGCGTATACATTTTCAACATATCCCTGTGAAGTCTCCTGATGTTTGACTTATGGACAATAGTGCCTTTGATCTGTTAAAAAAGGCTCTTTCTAAGCACAAACCCACCACGATAGATGGACTCTGGAAAGTAGTGGAAGAGAAATGGAAAGCAATACCCCTGGAAATATTGCAAAAAGCTCTTCTATAATGGAAATCACGATACAGACTTTTAGTCCAAAAAAAAGGCTATCATATCGAACATTTAAAAAAATCTTTACAATTTAAACATCAATTAAACGGCCTCATGCGCACAAAATTGTTCCAAGAATGTGTTAATACCCTCTGTAAAAGTGGATATTTGAATGGATTCTGAATGTCCAATTTGATTTCTAAATAGCATGCACGCAAAGATTTTGAACTTCTTGTAAAAATATAATTATTTATACTCTTTCAATAAATAAAGTTATCTTATTCATAACAAAATATATACAACTATAAGATAGTTTCCAGGACAATTTTTCCCCCTATTACTAATTTAACCACTTAACGCATTTGCCCGTGTCTCACACGGGTGAAAGTTTCCGGCAAATTTGCACATGCCCGTGTCTCACACGGGCGTCCTTGTATCTCGCGTTATTTTATTTCTAATGCTCATCTGAGATCCGTTCCAGTAAAAATAAATAGGCTAGATTATAATTAAACTTATTTGACATAGATGGCACCACTATTCAGCAGTTTTCTTGTGTAAACCAGGTGGCGCATTTTGATGATTAGCTATAAGTTTGCTAGGAATTCTTTGTTATAAAGCAGTCGTTTGGTGTATATATCTGTGGTAATATATCCATTTTTATTATGTAAATATAATAAAAGTAAAAGGATATAATTGCAGTAAAAAGGATGAGAAGGGTAAAAAGATAAGGAAAGAAACAAGATACTATTGTAGGAACTGTAATGTTGGACTTTGCTAGTACCATGCTTCATGGTATATCATACCAAACTGAATTTTTAGTCAATTTTATGTATGAAAATTTGATTTAATTTGATTTTAATAACTTGAAATTCAAAATAAACATGCAATCAAATCGTTTTCACTTTGTTTGTATAATATATATATTTTTAAATTAGCCTATACTTGTACCCCTGTATGTTGTCTTTTCTAATACAAAGGAGCATAAAAAAAGACAACTTTAAGTGAAATTATTCCAAAATTAAAAATAAGATTTTTTAATTAAATTTTTAGTTAAAAATTACTTTTATTTGTCGATCATGTCTTAAAATGCACTAGAGAATATGATTATGCAAGAAAAAAATAGGTGATTTTTTGACCGAAAATTAGAAATTAATGTGTGCCTTAAGGGGTTAATAAAAGTAATTCTAAATTTTTCTTCTGTGTACCTTCAAACTTTCTATACTCATACTATTTCAAAAGACTCTTTTCTATTTTTTTAATCATTCAATAGATTTTCACATTTATTGCTTATTTATACATGCACAATATTGCTATTAAAATGCTATTAATAATCTTAATTAATAGTGCTATTAATTAATTAATAGTGCTATGTTTCATCTTTAAAAACTTTGCTTTTAGTTCATTATTAATACTAATTAGTAAATTTTGCTTTGCTGAAACACCAAAGCAACAGGTGTATAATTCTTCAATTAATGTTTTTTTACAAGTTCTTTCAGCTTCTTCAGCATACTCCATAGTAAATTTTTCGAGTTCACTTATGTCGTCTTTCAAACACATTTTTTTGATTTTCAGTTCATCAATTTTTTAAGAAGTGTTTTTTGCTTTCTCTAAGTTATTGGCTGCCTTTTTTTTTTTTTGTTTCAATTTATTAAAGTGTAATTGACAATTTTGACTAGCACTAGCAGTTAAACTAAAACTAAGTAGGTATTTGTTAATTTTGTTCGCAGATTTAACAGATACTTGACTATGAAAGAGTGGTAAAAACAAATAAACTATTTTCCATCAATGATAACAATTTAGTCTATTTAAGCGCAAGTTAAAATATAAAGTAACTTATTTGATATTAAAAAAAAAGGATCAAAATTTGCATCAACCCAATTTTGAAATCTTACAATTGGTTGTTATGATTTAAACTCCTCAATAAAATTCAAAATTTTTTCTTTCTGAATCACACAACTGCCAATCTTTGTAGAGCTTTTCAAGAGTCCATTAGTTATTATTTCCATAAGGTATTTTAAATAATTTATTTCAACCTTTATTTCATTAATAAGCACATAATTTCATCCTTTTCACAGAAATTAAAAGCAATTTTTCCAAAACAAGATATAGAAAATATTTTTAACTCATCAATTTTATATTTAAATCTTAATATTCTTAAATATTAATAAACATATGTATTATAATTTAAATATAAAGTTTCTAACAATATAATTTTATACAATATAAAAGACAGAAACAAATAGAAAAAGAATCAATTAAAATTGCCTTCTTGATTGCACCACATGAAGATCTTATTGGTAATTACTTCACATACAAAAATCTAAATACTACATCTGGTTCTGACTGAGCTGGATCATCATGAAGTTATTGTAGCTAAACTAGATTTTTAATTTAATCAACAGTTATGAATATAATCTAATATCAATAGCGCCACTCCTTACCTACTGAGGAAAACTTACGAGATTTACTCACAAGTGCTACTAGTTTTCACAAAGGTATGCACAGTTATGCGGTGTGTCAGAGAAAAAAAAATTCACACTTTTCATTCTAACTGCTCACTTTGAACAAACAAAAAACAAGATGAAAAAAAGAAACGACAAAATTTAAATGTAATTTAATTTAGATGTCATGTCATATTCTGACATTTTTGATCCTGAAGAAGAAAAATAATCATTTAGTTAACTATCAGACATATTAAAAAAAATTAAAAGTATGCATAACATACTGTAACAAAAATGCATAGGAAAGAATAAAAAGTAATATGTTAAAAAATGCAAATTGTTGCAATATCTGGAACAAGCAACAGCTTCCCCCTGCTCCAAGAAAAACTTTCTCCCCAAATCAACTCTTCTTTGAGACATGCAAGATCATTGTAAAACAAATATGTGTCATTCTATTGCATTCTAAAGCAATGGGTCTGCTTCAGAAAGACACACACACACATATATATATGCCAGTGGCAGGGAAGGGGATAAAAGCTAATACTCAATTTTGCTTTCAAACAATTTCATTAAAAAATTTTAAAATACAAAACAAAAAAACTTTAAGAATTATAATTTCTAACAGAAAATATATACATCTAGGTAAGTAAAAATTATAGAAGTAATTCACAATTTCCAAGAGTAGAGGTCAAAATCCCAGGAGTTTCAAGAGACTTTAAAAAAAATTCAAATTCCAGATGTTGTACAAACACTTAAGAAAACTAAATAAATTTCTCAACTAAAAATTCACATTCAAATATTCTTTCACAAACCCACATAAAAAATTAAAATTTAAGGAAATCTTTCAAAAAAAATAATAATAATAAATTAATAAATAAAATATTCTTATATATTTTTTAGCTTATTGTAAGGCTACAATCTAAAAATATAATCACATTTTTAAATATTACTAAGAAGAAATTTTAATAAAATATTGTAACAGTGTGTGCAGTATTTAAAAAAGACAAGTTAAAATAAAATAAATAAAGTTCAGAAAGTCAAGTTAAAATAAATGATGTAGAGTATTGCTCTACAAAGTTAGTTAAATTATCTTCTTCTCAGTGCTAAAATATTTAATTTAAAATAACGATTTGAAATGTTAAAGAATTTTCATAAGCAAAAAAATGTATTAAGTAAGTTATTTGAATTTTAAAACTAAACGTCTAACAGTTGTAAGAAAACAATCAATTAGTTATTTTTATTATTATTATACAAATTTGCTTATTATTTACTATTATAATAAGTAAATTATTTTTAAATAGCTTTTCCATGAACTGAATTTAAAAAAATGCATTATTTAAAATATTGGAATATTCTATCTAAAAAAATAAATGAAAATTTTACTACAATATTTTAGCAAAAACATTAACTTTAATGAAATTACTTTTCTTGAAAATTTATTCTTTCACAAAATATTACATTAAAACTTTTAAAATATACTTCATTTTTTATTAATTTACATTTCATTGAATGAAAATCAACATAAAACTATTAAATACACAAAATATATATTTTAGCTTTATTTTATACAAAAAAATATTAAATGAAAATTTATTTTCAGCACTTTCCTGCATTTTACATAATTTTATTTACACATATTTAATTTATTAAAGAAATAAAATTATACATTATAGTAATGAAAAAGTAATTAAAATAGAATAAGAAAAACTGATTTTTTAATTAATAGTTTTTGATAGCAATATATTACAATGTGAGAAAAATTTCATTTTATCCAAATTAAATCATTCATATATTTTGTAAATAAATAATTATTTAGGTAGAAGACAAAAAAGCCATTATTTTTAATTATCTCTGAAAAATATAATAAAATTTTGAAATTCATAAATTTGGAATCATTTTCAGTATATGCATTGCATAGTTTCATTTTAATGATTAAAAGCAAATCAAATCAATATTAGAGGTTAAATTGATTTAGTGAGAAAAGTTTTTTTTTTTTTTAAAAAATTCAGATTTGGTATGAGAATTATTTTCTAAAATATGTTTTTAAAATTAAACAAAGAGAAATTTTTTCTTTAAAAAATTATTTTTTTTTGTTATTTTATGGATGCTAAGATTAATATTCCTTAAATTTTTCTAGTATATACTTTCCTAACATTTTCAAGGAGATTTAATTATGTCTCAGCTAATTTTTCAGAATATTGAAAACAAAACATTTTTCCAGAAGTTTTTAAAGCTTTCTAGGAACATACAGACTTGATAATTGAATTTTAATAAAATGTAATCATATTTGTACATAATATAGCACATAAATGACAATAATAAATATTGAATACATCTGCCTGCCTGATTTTGTCTTTCAATACTTTAATGTAACTTATAGAACTTAATTTTAAACTGTTTTTGTTAGTTTGATTCCCATACAATTTAAAAAATTCCACACAATTAGAAAAAGAAAAATTCTAAAAATTTAAAATATTGTTGATGAGAAGTTACATTAAAACACCTAAAAAATTTTTTAAACTTATTTAATATGAAATAAAACTATACTAACCTGTCTAATGATGAGTTTTACATTAGCCAAGGGTATACCTTGATAATTGGAGCGAATGATTAGTTTCAATAGATTATGCCCCAATACTTCGAATACCATGCAAACATCTAATAAAGTTTTAAAGATAATTTCTCTAAAAGAAAATGATTGTAATACTGATAAATAATTATTTTATTTATGAAAACTCAAATTAAATTTTAGGAAACTCAAAAATATGAAAATATTTCAATTTCACAGACAGATTTTAAACTAAATACACAAAATTTTATTCTTTTACAAATTGGAAATGTTTAGTAAGGAATATTGAAATTAATACCAGTAAGTATCTACGCACAAAGATTTAATTAACAGATATTAGTATCTAAAAATATCAATTATCTAACGAATAACTTTTTTTTTTGAATATTTTGAAAATAAAAGTTAAAAATAAAAAATTTAAGAGAGTTATAGTTCTTAAATTTATGTTGCTAACAAAAAAAAAATGTGATCTTTTGAATTTACAAAATTATATTTCTTTATTAAAATAATGGCAATTAAATTTTTTTAAATGATTTTTATTAAATGTAACACTTTAAGCACTTTATCTGAAAATATAGAAATTGGTTTTTACAATATTAGTCTTGTAAGTTCAAATCCAAAATTAATTTGTTCTTTTCATCTATCTAATTACACATGAAATAAACATTTAATTGCCTAAACTAACAATTATTCCAGACTAAATATAACTATAATGTTTACTGAATAATAATTCTTAAGGTTTAAAATCCATGATTATAGTCAGCATTTTAACTGTAAAATGTATTTATACTTTGAAATAACTAGTTTTAGTCCTAGTACCATTGAAAAATTACTGTATAAAATGAGAAATATTCAGTTTTTTGCCCTCATAAAATACAGCAGATAGAAAATCTTTCATTAATATAGAAAATGAATAAAAAAAATAAATGCCCAAACCAAAAATGGAACATAAAACATTTCACCTATGGTACAAGTAATTGATAATGACACTGCAGAGAACCACAAGATGTCTTTTAAAACAGAACCATTTGTTAAAAAGTTTATTATGAGACTTACAAAATTGTTTTGAGAATTACACATTTCAGGGTATAAAAAGCATTTATTATGATAAATAAATAAATATCTGGACAAAATACTAAAAATCTTGGGATTTCTACTTATTTCATTACTTCCAGAATTTTAAACAAAGTATTTTTTTTAAATTACATCCTTATGTTGGCTTTTTTGAGCATAATAAGTCTTGCAGTCCAGTAAAGAAAACAAGTATCTCCAGGAGTGGAGAGCATCTTGAAATGTGAAGAAGTGCAGGCTTCCTGGAGGGCAGAACATTTCCAAAGATGCTCGCCATCAATGTCAACATGCTCCCTACATAAAATGCAGTCGGCTGAATCCACAAGCCCTATGTGATATAGATGTTTCTGGAGAAAATCAGGCCCAGTAAGTAACCTGAAGCAGGAGACCCCTATAGATCTAGGTAGATCTCTGGGGATACACTTTAAACAAAGTCATTCAATGATTCTAACAATGGGTTACAATTTACAGGGGTTTGGTTTGTTGATAGCTATAGTCACTTTTTACATAAGAGTTGTGGTTCTAATAGGATTGACAGTTTAAGAAGAATTCTAAATCATTACAAACATCCATACCCTATAGGGTAATTGAACCCAAAAGCTATAAACCTAAAGAGCAGTTTGACATCAATTTAGAAAAAAATCTGATAATAATAGAAAGAGAAGAAAATTTACATATTTTTTCACTTAATTATACAGAAAGGTTAAAGAAAACTTTAATTTAAATTTTTTGCATATACATTGTGCTATCATAAATAGAACTACACAATATTAATAAAAATAAGTTTTACACTCTAGGAAATTAAGGGGATAAAATATGAAAACCAAATAACTATTTTAACAAGAAGAAAGAAGTTAATGATACACTGAGAAGAAACAAGACTTAATTTTCAATTTCAAGTTAGGAGCAAATTATTTAAATGGTGTAAACATTTTTTATTGCATAACTTTTATGCAGTTATTGGAATAAAACTCTGTACATAGTTGTTAAATACAATTATATTATATACTAAAAATATAATAAGCCTTTGTCTTACACTACAATTATTATATGTCAAGTTGTCACAAAAGGATACGAGTTCCATTTACACCAGATATTTTAAAATCATCTAATAACTGAACTACCTTTTCTCTGAAACAATTATTTGGATCGGTATCCCGTACCTAAAAAACAAGAAATAACATTAACCAATTTTTATTGACAGTTTTCACAAAGTGCATTTGATAAAGAGAAAGATATTTAATTACTCACAGAGCGAAGTAATTTAATTTCATCAAGTGCTGTTTCTGTGTAATGTGATGCACTCTTAACTACTTTAAGGGCCACAAATCTTTTACCCCTAAAATAAAATAGCTTAAAATGTTTACAGGTAATATATACATATAAAAATTGAAAAAATAAAATTCCAATTTACAATTTTATTAAAAAATAAATAAATAAATAAAAACACGTTTGATTAGACAATTTTTTTAAAAAATCATAACTAAGAAAAAATATCCATGCAATTAAATGAATTTTTTTTTCTTTTATAACTGTTTGTTTCATGAGATATATAATTTTTATGCATGGGGTGAAGCACTTTAAAAAGAAGTTTTAGAAATAAACCTTGACACAAAAAAACATACAAAAATTAAAGCAATAACACAGCAAGTGTTAAAGCAATAGTAAATCAATAAAAATAACATCCATTAGTTTTTTTTAATTAAAATAAAACTGGAAACATCTTTTTTATTACTAATTAATAAAATAATTTACTTAAAGTAAAAACAAGTTTTTTCCAGGCAAGCATTTTTTCACGAATAAGAAATTCTATAATGCTGTCAAAAATTTAAAAAAAAAAAGAAAAAAAAAAAGAATCTTACATTAAATCCCAACACAGCCAAACAGTGGAAAAGTGACCCCATCCTAATTTACGAATAACATGATAGCGACTATGAAACAAATCTCCAATTTTTACTGGATGATAGCCACCTAATTAATAAAGAACAATATAAAAAAATTATATAAATAGTAAACTTTACATGCATCTCAGGATACTTAATATATGGTTGCAATATTCATTGCAATTTTGAAATTATTAACATTTATTCATAACATTAATTTCAGCAATATAATATTCATGTGACATAAAAACATGTCGATATACAAATTCTTTCATCATTGCAGAGAACTCATTAATATAAAATTTGGGTGTAATTTTAAAAAATAACATGAAATTTGTACAGTGTATTTACAATATTTAAAAGTTTTCAATGTAACATGTTAGTGCCAGCCATATATGCTTGAACACTAATAAAATTTGACTATTGACTTATATCAGAAATTAACATGTATAGTTTAATTAAAACATAACATTCCTTAAAAAAAGTTATTCCTGTCTTCAAATACACTTCATGCATAATATGTTTAAAAGCACTGCATTACTAAATCTTGAATATTTGAATCAAAATAAACAGCTCCAAAAAATAAAATAGTTTTGAATTCAATGTTTTGACACAAATTACTCAATTTAAGAAGAAAATTTTATATAAAAATGATTATATATAAATAGATATAAAAAAAAGTTTGCAAATTTTCAATATTTTAAATCAAGACTACAGTTGAGACACCTTGAAAAACATGAAAACTTAAAACTTTTGATTCTTAGTAAAATACTAGAGCTGAAAACAAATAAGAAAATGCTATAGTTATTTAAATTTAAAGATATAACTCTTTAAATTGATTATCTGACTATTTTACATTCCATTACAGAGGAATCTTACAAACAAGCTGAGACTTCAATCTTAGCAATGTAAAACACTTAAAAAAATAAAATACCTGAAGCCAATGTTTAAAATAATGCTTTTTATTTTTAAAGAATTATAAAAACAGCTTTATAGTAGTTGTTATTTATTTCTTTTATATATAGTTAACTTTCATTTCTTTCATGAGGTAATTATCAAAAGATATTTGTTTCTGAAACATTTTAAAATTACTAAAAAGGATATACATTATTTTTAAATAAATTAGTATCATGTGCATTGTTGTTTCATATTATGATTAAGCTTCTAAACAATGATGCAACACATACAACTTCCTATGCTTTAGACATTTGCTTAAAACTCTAAAAAGTGAATTCAACAAAATTGTGTGATTAAAGTTTCTTCTATAAAGCAAAAAACTGTTCTTTTGGCAACCATCTTCCATACTTTACCAATTATGTTATGAAACAAGGTATATGTTTCACAAATTCTAAGTTTTTTTTTTTTTTTTTTTTTTAAATTTTTTTAAAGAAAAAAAACTTTATTATAAAGCTTTTTAAAACTTGAAAATGTTCTTCATGAATTACAGCATAGAAGCCCTCATGAGGCAGATTTTTTGTCTTGATAAATTAAAATTTGTTTTAGTAATCTTAAATTTGAAGGAGTTAAGTACTTTAAAACACAAAAAGGATATTAAATAGGCTAATTGTCACAATTAACCCATTATACTCACTAGTCACGAGAACATGAAATTAAAAATTGTAATAAGATTAAAAGAGCAAATAAGTGTTTTAAATTATCAATATAAATAAATCCTCATTTTTTGTTTATCTATTAGATTTATGTCCAGGATTAAATTAAGAATTATTTCCTTACACTGAATGAAATTTATATCAAGATATTGATTTTTACTTAAAATAAAAAAGCCAGATTTTATTTCTAAACTTAAATTATAGTAGTTGTAATTAAACAAAAACTGCTGTTGATTTGAACTCATTTTAAAGTTGCTTATGTAGCAATATAATCAATTTAAGCAATGTAACATTCCAATTTGGACTCTTTTTATTAAAACTAGAAACAAAGGATTCTTTCTCTTTTTAAAAAATTGCTATCTGCGCCTAACTGCTAGGAGCTGAGGAAAGTATTTAATTTTTGATCTCCTTCTTTTTACATTCCAACATAAAATTTAAAAAAAAAATTATTGCTAATTTGTTTTTATTTTTTGAAAAGTTCTCCCCCCCCCCCTGAAGTGCATGATTTTATGTTTTGCTTAATATGCAATTAAGAGGAGGGGTATTGGAATGTGTATGAAAAGAATCTCCACTTAAATAACTTCCTAGCTAGAGAATTTTCCAGCTTTCCACACTTTAATTGATTTCTCTTCAGCTAATCTATTAGAAAACTTACTAATATCACAAAACAGTGTTTTGAACAAAGCTAAGTAGTAAATATTGTTATTTATACAAATTGCAATTTTTTTAAAGCCAAATGCACATTTCCCATTGGATTTTATAATCTACATAAGATGGCAGGTTTGACTCACTAGTAGATTTATATAAGAATCAAAATGATTATTTTAAAATTCAATTAGTTTTTATATTATTACTACTGATACATTTTTATAGAGTTTTTATAATAAAATCGTTATTCATTGAGAAAATATTCTACATTTCTGAAATGTCATGAAAAAATAGCATTTTACAGCATGTCAAAGTTCTTGATTTTGTTCATTACCATTAAGAAGTAAAAATAAATAAATAAATAAATAAAAAATCCATTCTCTGCAGTGAACTGTATTTTTTTACAACAACTGTGTAAATAATTTTTTGACAGCAGTCTGTGCTTTAATGTACATAAATAAAAAACAATCAGATCAATGAAAACTAAAGTTTAGTATATTGCTAACAAACATTGAAAAACTTTCTGATGAATCTGCTCTGAATAAGTTTTTTTAATGCATAATCTGTCATTTTTTACAAACCCAGTTTACATTCAAGAATGCCTTGTTTTTCAAGAAACTTAGCTCAAGGCCATTTTTAACCATCATTTTTAAAATTTACTGACATCTCCCATTAGGAATTTATATTTGCATAACTAAGTATGAAACAAATTCACAATGACTTTCAAAGCCTGTAATAATTTTAAAAACATAAATATAACTGATCTATCCTTATGTTGTTAGAGGAAACCATAGCCATTGTTACATTTCAAAAGTATACTATAAATGCCGTTCACTTTAAAAATATATATATAGTTGCATTGTATAAAATAATATTAACAAAGTAAATATAAAACGATTAATTAGTTAAAAAGAATCTTTTTTCCCTATTGAAATAACTTTAATTTTTTTTATTTATAAAAAACCCTAAACTATGGCACATCTAAAAATATAAAATATTTCAGTTTAGGAGTTTATCAATATAGCTTATTAAATAGTTCACACCTTTAAAACAAATAAGCTTATGAATATTTTTTTATAACTGTATAGTGAATTTCTGCAAACACACACACAAAGAGAATAATTTGTATGAAAATTATATTAATAAAGATTTTTAACAATGGCATATATTCTTTAAATGAAGAAGTAAAAAAAGAAGAATTTAAGAACTTAAATTCTAGATATTGATGTTTCAAACTATATTTTGGTGTGGATTATTGTAAATAGTATTTAATGACTCAAATTGTACATTTAATAATATTCATACTGTAAACAATTTAACCTTTATTTTAATTTCCATTTTTTTCTTTCATTTAAATTTTAATGAGCAGACATTTACTTGTTTATTTCCCATTGAAGTTTCCCTTTTATGAAACAAATTTGATAATTTTCTGAACATTTATAACATTAAATCCTGGTACAAGTAAAAATGATTGGAAACTTTTAGAACCAAAATAACATCAAATATTCCATATTTGATGTTATTATGTTATTTAAATTATAATATTAGCTTAATGTTAAGATGATAATAGTCCCATTTATTAAATTTATAAATGAAACACATATTTTACACTTTGCCATCTGTCTAACATAAGAATAGATCCCACTAAGTAGTCCTGATTGTGGAGGGGAGGGTTATAATAACAAGAGCAGCCATTTTGGATAGGAATTTAATGGTATTTAGCATTGTGCAAAAACTCTTAATATTGCCACTACTTTGCATTATATTTCGATTTGAAGTACTAAGCTTTGCATGTGTATTTTTAATGTTAATAGTTGCACATGTTATTTTTTAGTGGGTTCAATGATGTTTATTGAGCATTTGTTTAATTCTCTGAAATAACTTTTCAAATTTATTAAATTGTCAAGATGACTTTTCATTTTAGAAAAAATGAACTTTTGAATTCGCAAGTATGGAAAATTGTATACAATGCTGCAGAATTTTGTTCTGAAGAATCAGCATTGAAATCACTGTTCAATGCCACAAGTTTTGAAAAGGCTTCACAAGCCAGTGGAGTATCTCCAACTACCATTAAAAAATTAAGAAATGAAGTATCACTATTGGGCATTAACAACATTAAAATTATTTTTCAAAGACACTGTTTTAAAATATTGGTAAGGTGACAATTGCTGGAATTGTAACAAATGTCAATGCAAAAGAGACATGGTTCATGCTGATTCGTCAACAGATTTTCTTTAAAATGCTCAATTTGCAAAGAAAGCCTCAACAAAAATCAAGGACTAACATAGAGAAATGAATTATCATAATTTTAAAATATAGCTGTTAGAAAATTTTCTTTCAAACTCGCAACAAGTAGTGTCTTATTTCTTTTGCAAGTAGGCAGTCCATTTGTGGAGTCAAAACAGTGTCACATTTTCAGATAACATGCTGAATCATACAACTATTGTAAAAGACATTTCAGCAAAATATTCTGCAAAAAAGTAGTAACAGATTTAAAAAAATGGATTAACATTAAAACAAGAATATTTAAAAATCAGAATTGCTCTCTAATACATAGTAATCCTGTATAAAATATTGTTTGATAATTTAATAGAGAAAGAAGGACATGAAGCTCTATGATTCTTCCTTATCACTACAATTTAAATGTAATTAAATTTGTGTGGTTCCCTGTGAAAGAAAACATAAAAGAATAAAACATTAATGCTGATTTAAGTTTAGAAATTTTAATTCTCTTTTTCAAATTGCTATCACCAAAGCTATTTTGAAAATGGAAAGTATACTGCAGAGAAAACATTAAAAATTATTACAGGGAAAAAAGTACTGTTAGTAGAATCTAGTGGACAACTTTTTATTTCACATTAATGGTGAAAATTCTGATTCAGAATATAATGAAGTTGCTGAGAAAGACTTAAAGGACTTCCAAATTCTTGGACTATATTATAAAAGTTTAAAATAAAATTTTAAAATATATTTTCTATTATAAAATTTCTTCAGCACTCTTGCAAATTAACTGAAAAGTCCTGTTGAATATTATAAAAATCATTGAAATTTAGTCCATTATATTAATAATAATAATAATCATGAAAGGTTACAGAAAATATTATGTGAGAAATTTTACATAAATCAATTTTACTTTCTTTCTTTATTAATTTTTTAAATTGATATTATATTTAAATTTTTTTTAACTTAAATATATAATTAGCCTATAAAAATTAAAAAAAAAGAGTGTTATTATAATATTTAGTATGCCAAAATAAGCACTTTCCTTTTGGCTTCACCTGTCGTAAATGGACCAAGTCTTTTGCTTCCTCAGCAATAGACAAGCACAGACAAATTGGTGGAAGATATTCTGATATACTACACAAACAGCACACTTTCCTTTAAGCTTTATTAAGTCTTAATAAGTAAAAAAGCTAAATATTCTTAATTTGAATGATTCTCATTTTTTCCCACTTTAACTTTTCAACAATTTAGTTCTTTCAACACAATGATATGAAAGATCAAAACATTTGTAAACATATTGTAACACATAAATTGCAAATTTGAATGCATTGATTCTATTACCTTTACAATAATCACGAGGATCTTCTTGTTCATCATCATCAGATCCCAAAATTTCTTCATCTTCCTCATCTTCACCAAAAGCATTGTATTCGAATCCAACCATATTTGGCCTATAAAAGTAAAAATGTCAAAATATTAAACATCAAGTATACATTTCAACAACATTTCTATTATAAATAAAATATCATTGACTCCAAACAAAAAATAATTAAATTAAAAAAGAATAATTAATATGACTAGAGAAAAAACAATGTTAATAAAGCATAAAATTAATTTAAAATCATAGAATATATTGTAAATAATGTATAAAAATATCTCATATTGGAAATTACAAAAGCATTATTGTAAAATCTGAAACACAATTAAAATTTATAAAAAATATCTCTATGTGTATTTACATCAGTCTATAATATATTACTGCTTGACAGAATTGATAAGAAATTTTGAAAAAAATTTAAGGTATTTTTAACTTTTTTCTCTAATATTAAAAATAATAATAAGATCAAATATAGTAGGGTACATAAGTTACAAAGAAAAATTTTCTATCTGACATTAAAATATTGATTTTCCTTCAAAAACAAATGAGGAAATGAAATAGGGGAATACATAAATTATTACAAATATAAAAAACAGACTTTTGATGATTTCTACTTTGGTCTGCATTTATGTATGTTGGAATAAAAATGTAATTAGATCTTTGGAAATCCCATTCTAGAAATTTAATATCTAGAAGATATCATTTATTTTCCATTTAAAATTAGAGATTTCTACTCTCCATCCAGAAATAAAACTACTTATTATTTTAGTTTCCACTAATGTATTATATACATTATTTTCTTTGATTTCAATACATAAATTGAAAAGGAGAAAAATTTAAAAAATTCAAACAATAATCTTGAAATAAATAAAAAAGAAATAAGTGTTATACAAATAGTAGAAAATTTCTGAAATTTATAACCCTAGCAATCTCTCAAAAAGAAGCTAACATAAAAGATTTTTGAGAATAAACATTTGCATAACCACAATGCAGACACACATATTTATAGATGATTACATAAAATAATTTCACTATTAAAATTTTTCATTATAATACAAAACAATATTAAACTAAGTTTGGTACCAATGAAATATTTTAACTAATCTTTAAGTATGTAAATTTTGTCAAATTATTAGATTTATAACATATCCTCAGAAATCCTAATAAAAGCTTCCTAAACTTTTAAGGTTTGATAAAAGGAAGATGTTTTCAAAAAATGCAATGCATTCCAAAAAAAATTTTTACATCTAAAATAATATGAACTATTAACATTTTATTCATGTATCTTTTTTTTAATTAAAAAACTTTAAATTTTGGTTTACAACTCCAATTCAAACAAAAAATATGCAAAACAACAAGAATCATTCTTTTATTCAAGAAGTTTTCAAAGAATCTGATTTTAACTTTTATTTAGTCAAAAAAAAATAATTAAAGAGTTAAATATTACTGACAAGTTAATGTTACTGACAAATTAATGTTTTTAATTTGTAAACATGAACATTAAAAATATTAATTTATCAGTAAGATGTGTTCAAATATCCTGGCAAGAAAGTAAAGTAAATTTCTTTGATAAATTACTATTGACCAATAGGTATAACACTTTTACAATTTCTTTTTAATATATTCTAAAAAAATGCAATAAACACAAACAATAACTACAAAATATCTATTACCATTTTCATATAACTAATATTCATCCTTATATTCTAAATACTTTGAAGATAAACCATTTAATATGTTAATCTATGATTCTTTTATTATATATTGTTATACAGCTTTTATTCTATTCCTACAAATATATTTATGCATTTTAAAATCTACTTGTTGATAATTCCAGTATATATACTTATATTCCAGTATAAGATAAGCTAATTATTTCTATCGCAACAATATATAGTGTTGAAATGCTTAGCAATAAAATTTTGCATATTGAAGTCATAAATAATATTTATACTTTTCAAATTTGTGATAATCAATTTCAACTAATCATATAATTTCCATAAAGTTGACTGTTATCTTAATTCATGGAGTAATTCTTGTTGCTGTAGTTATAATTTCCTCAAATTACTAATCAACAGCACCACAAATGTTGATGAACTGAGTTTCACAACACTTTGAGCAAATTTCTAACAATTGTCAAAACAACTAAACAGCCTTTTTACGATGTTTGTGCATCTTAATGTTTATTATGATACCTTGCTTGTTTGGCCAGTTTTAAAATATACTACTCCTAATTAAACACTGGCTTCATCTTTTTCAAAGAACAAAATCAACACTATAGAGTACAGAGCATTCAAAATCACTGGTGCTGTCTCCTTTACAAATAACTATAAAACTCAACACATGTGAGTGTCGGCGAACGTTTCAAGAAAATAGAAGAAAAGATGCCATCATGAAGTTCATTAACAAAATTCAAAGCCTTATAGGCTTTCATACCTCAAACAAAACATCCACAGTGTAAAACACACACAAAAAAAGACAAACGGTTTTTCACCCTTCAATTTGACAAAGAAATTAGAATGGAAATCAACTTACAGCATGATGACCTAGCTTGTGGTCAAGAACCTTCTTTTCCCATCAGTGCCTTAGCAATGGCAACAATAAATCTAAACCGGTATGATAAACCTGGCATGAAAAAGAGTCATTTACATTTATCAAGGAGATGGGTACCCATAACATCCATGATATTTCAAATTTGGCTCAAAATATTGCTATTGCTTTTATAGATGGCTCTTCAGACTCTAGACTTTACTCTTAATGTGGTTTCACTTATGCCAATTTCCCTGATGCAAATGGAAAAGCTAAATCCCATAAAATATCTGATGGTAAAACTGTGAGTACATTACACCTGTGAGTTAGAGGCTATCAAGGAGGCTTTGAACCTCTACTATTCCAAAGTAATGCAAAATTTCAATGGATTTTTATTATTCTTATACTCTGGATCTGCCCTCAAGCCATTTTAAAGGACAACTCCTAACTCACTTAAGATATCATCCTGCTCTTAAACAAAATAACTTATAAGGACCTGCATTTTGCAATGGTTACCAATGCACATCAACATAGATGGCAATGAGAAAGCTGATATCCTCACCAAAGATACCTGAGATAACCATCAAATTTTTTTCACTAATGATGATACAATAGCCAATTTTATGCTTTTTCTCAGAAGCACTTCATCCCTGCACTAAACTGACTGTCCTATCTCCACAATCATAGTCAGATTGTGGATTAAACAACTCAAGGGGATGAAAATATCTCCTGATGGCTATTGAAGCTACAAGAGCTGTCCTCAATGTACAGACACTGAACTTTCTAATGACCATATCTTTGATTGCCCAGCCATATTGGCAAAACTCTTCAAAATCCATCTTGATCACCCACATCAACTCCTCAGAAGTTATAGATGTATGCCTGCAAACCTTGGAGGAAAAAAAAATCAGGAGCCACTTACTAGAAACATTTTTGCTTGAATGTTTAAAGCAGTAGTACTGCAAAAAGGCAGTTTTACGCTTTTGATTATACATTCCAAGAGAAATTTATGTTAAACATATTTTGTGTTAATCTTAATATTTCAATAAAATATTCATCAACATCATAAAGGATCTGTGAAAAATAAAATATACTACATGCAAAAAAATAAACACTGTTTATGCCCCAATATTTATTTTATGGAAATTAACTAAAGTAAAACACATCCATAAACTATGTGAGAGAGGTTGTAAGAGATTACAACTTCTTAAATATATATCCGGTAGTGATTGGGGAGCAAAAACTCTCAAAATTACTTATACTGCACTCATAAGACCAGTACTCAAGTACGGATACCAGATCTATCAGGTCACAGCAGCTTCTAATCTGAATAAGTTAGAGAGAATACAGCTTAGTGCTGGCAGAATTATCACTAGTCTTAGGCATTGTTGTCCTAGTGATATAGTTCTTTATGAGGCTGATGTCAAGCCCTTTTCCCTGCAAAGAGGAGAAAATTGTGCAAAGTACATCACATCGTTCGGGCTCTACAATAGAACGTCAGTTTTCCTTTCAAATTGGACAAACAATCAGAGGCTGAAAAAGGATAGCCCTCTTGGTTTTATGTGGAAACAGGTTTAGGTGGACATTGAGGTAGAGCCCTGTACTAATTTTCATTTTCTGACACCTACCACTACTCTTGGTAATGTTGTTTTTAATGAAGACCTGAAGATGAATTTTGTTAAGCAGAATTAACATCCAGAAATGCTGTGCCAGCTCTCCCTTGAGGTTATAAATGATATCCCTTCTCAGGCCCTTGTTCTTTTCACCGATGGAAGTTGATCAGATGCAGGTAGTTTGTTTGTTTGTCGCTCAACGGTCATTTTTTGCAGACGAGGGCTGATTAGACTGGGACCTACTGCTTAAATTAGATTCTGAGCCATTACAGACATCCATGTCAGATGCAGGTAGATCAGGCAGTGGTGTTCTTATGAAGACAAGTGTTGGAGAACATAGATATAGTATTAGAAATCCTGGCCACAGTTCAGTTTTTCGCTCTGAGTTCGTCGCTATCAAGGAGGCATTGAATCTGGCTCTAGATGCTGACGTTGATGATGTTTGGATATTGACTGAGAGCAAGAGCTCCATCCAGTACTTAAAGAATTGGCCTAATGTTCTTGATAAATTGGGGCAGAATATTGTTCTCAAATTGGCTGCATTGAGCCAGAGTGGTACTGTCGGTCTACAGTGAATTCCCTCGTATGTTGGGGTTTACGGAATCGAAGTTGCTGATTTGCTTACTGGTGAGGGCTGAAAGCTCCACTCCTCCTTCCAAAGAACTACGAATCCCAGGGATCCACTTGTTATTTCTAGCTGGTATAAATGAAATTGGAAGATTCCATCTCAGCATGCTTGGTATACTGCTGGGTGCCCTGGTCTGTCCCTACAATGTACCGGTTCAAGACATCAGCAGACAACACTACCCAGACTTAGGACTGGCCACATAAGAAGTTTAAGGTTCTGTAGTGGTTTGAAGACTAATGCTGTCTGCCGATGTTCAGCCTCCATCTCTGCCTCTCATATCTTAGAATGTATTGGTGCATATGTGGGGTAGCTATTGAATGAGGGGGATAGGGTCTTCTGGCTAATTTCACGACCTGATCTCTTGGACCTGGTTTAGTTTATTCTAAACCAGGGGGGATAAGCAACATTTATTTTATAGGGCAACTTTTGCTACTCTACTATGATTTATAAATATTTAATTTATAAAATTATATAAAAACATAAGATACATTACTTAATAAATTTAATTCAGTGACAAATATTTTCCCAATTAAATTCCTAATGACTAGTAATATTCATCCTAATTGAACTGCTTATGTAAACAGGCACATGGTGTATTCTTTGAGTTAATTATATGACTGTTAACTCGTAAAAATTTTCGGCACCCAGGTGGTTAAAGCGTCATTCTACAACGGAGTACAGATGTGGTTTGAAACTCAGAGGAACACATATTCATATTATATCATTCATAACATTATAATAATTATATTACTGCATCATCTGTGGACTATTTTAGCTACTACAACAATCACTAAACCTAAAAACAGCTGAAATTTTGATGAAAAATTTTGGATGTTATAAAGTTTTTCACTGAAATTGCCAAAAATCAAAAGATTTTCATACTTTATTGGGAAATCAGGAGAAATGATGAAAAAATAAAGACTTTCTCAATAAAATCAGTAGAGTTGGTAATAATGCAGATGTGGTCAGAGCTGTCTTGGACACTTTTGGATAAATTTGATTCTATTTACAAGACGAGAACAACCAAAAATAGACTGAGTCATTCGACAACTTTTGATCTACATTTAAATTAGATGCTTTCTTACAACAATCAAGTTATGCAGAAATTTATTGATTTAAGGAGCAGTAATTACAAGATTTATTTCTTGTAACTAATTATTACTGCTTAAATTTAAGTCTGACATATTTAAAGTTATACAAGTTAGAAATTATGAAACTTTAAATATATTATAAGTTTGAAGGTTTAAATTTAAAAGTTCTAACTTTTTAATTTAAATTAATCATTTTAAAGTAACATGCATGTACTTTTATCATATAAGTATGAACATACTTTTTCTCGTATGTATAACCACAATGAAAACTTTCTCTCTTAACCTCTTCCGGTATTATGACGAGCTACACTCGTCATGCAACTAAAGTTACTGTTGAATGTGATAATTAATTTAGTTTAAAATTTCTAGTGTAAGTTTCTAGTTATAAGAATGTGTAAGAATTATAAAATTAAACAAGTTTTTTTAATAAAAATTAAATGGTTATTTCATGCACAGTGTTTCATTATTAAATCTTACCGGAAAGGGTTAACAAAAAAATTTGAAATCTATAACTTCAATTTTTTAATATTGTAATTCTGAATATAAAATAAATTTTTGATAAGAATACTGAATTTAATTTTTTAAAACGATCTTGTAAACAAAATCCTACTAAATTAACTTTTATAACTAGTTATAATTTTATAGCAATTTCTGGAACAAAATTTTAAATTAGTTCACAAAAACTTAAAAATAAAGAATATTTCATAAGACTTAAGGACTATCAAAATTTACACACATCAGAATTTTTAAGCAAGTCCCAGAAAACTTACATATATCAAAATACACTTATGTGAAGAAATCCATTAAGGTACAATAATTCATAAATTTGGCTTATTTTAAATATAGTTGAGGTAGTAGGATTTATTAATTTATTATGAAGACTTTAACTTAGTGCTATTGCCTAAATGTATTCTTTATCTGGATTTATACAGGATATTTACATTCTATACAATACCACACTGAATAGAATGTTTTTTTAAGAAAATGTTAAAACTTATTATTATTGAACTATTAAAAAGATTACTCATGATATTTTGTATGAATAAGCAATATTACAACTAGGCTTAGTAATTTTTAATGCATATTTTGAAAATTTTTATGAAAAATAAAATTTTATCATTATCTTAAGTTCTGTTATGGAAGAAAATAGAAGGAAATATTTGGAATTGTGATCTTCCATTAAAGTATTGTAATATTTCAAGAAAGTTGCAATACAAAAAACTTCATTTCAACATTTTGTGAACAACTCTTTTTTTTAATTAATTATATTTTGTTAGCAATAACTCTATAATAAACATCTTATCAATAGACAAATGAAAGCAAGAAATTCATGGTAAGAAAGTAGGAATGACAGATGACAAAAAACCAACAGTAACAATCAAGAAACAATGACATTAGAAACCTGTGTTCCAATGTGAATAAAAAGAATTCAGTAGTTACTGAAAAGTGCTATTTCGTTGGATGTTAGCAATAATACACCATAGTCATGACAATTTCTTTTAGCTCATTTCCAATTTTTTCACTGCATCTCGGAACTTAACAATACAAAAATAAATCGTTGGTCAACTATAAAATTACAAATAGCTTAGTAAGAAAAATGAAATTTGCTCTAAATCTGACCAATAGATAAAACGTAATTTATAATTTTGACAAGAATATCAAAATATTTTTAATGCTATAAATAATACACATGATATAATAATGAATGCAAAGTAAAAATATCTTTTTCCACTGTATCTCAAAAAGTTCAAATGGATTCATTCTATTGAATTAAAAAATAAATTACTGCACACATAAAATACATATATATCACAGGATTCATCAGGTGATATTACTACAATTAACATATGCTGGCTTCATTAAATTTATAAAATCAAACTTAGATATCAACTCTAAATTTAAAAATACCATAGGTTATATTATAAAAGTCACACAACAAATTTGATGTTAGTTATCTATTCTAACTCATATAGACATTACAATAATGAACATTTTAAATAAGAAAAAGCTACTCTTTTACTAATTAAAATTGTGAACCTATTAATAATCAAACAAACAAAGCAATTGCAAATTATTTTACAAAGCTCGGTTCAAGATACAATACTAATACATACTAAATTATGTGCTAATGCTTGACTCAAACAGACTACGTAAATTCTGTTAAAGAGAAATTGAGCTCAACTTCCATCTTTATCAAATAATTTCATAGAAAAACTACTTAAGCTTATTCAGCTGATAGAAATGAAAATGTAAAACCATGATACATAAAATACTGATACAAGTTTTCTTCAGAGGACTACCATTAACATTTTAAAAATACAACTGCAAAATTATCTTACTAATACAGCATACTATGCATCAACATAGATTAAAAATTCAAATTTTAAGTAACAAATTTCAAGTTTTTAAGTAAATAATTTCATTACAATACAATGATAAATATATATGACAATCATATTTTATTTTTTTTAATGCATGTCACAAAAAAATTTATAATAAAACAATTCATAAATTAAAATTATTACATGTTAGAATTCATAGCTGTTAAATATTCTCGGTTGTAAAACAAATTATTTAAAAACGTAAGAAAAAATTTATCTAACTGTCCAATAATTTTTATTGATCTCTAAAATTAAGCATACAATGACTATCAAAATAAATACGAAAATATTATAAATTTTAAAATAATTGCTTAATTACGTAATATCTTCAACAGTAAGAGAAGCCCAATAAATATTAGCAACTACAAGATCGATTTATTCTTGCTTGTTTTATTTTAAATGCAAATATTACAAAAGTAAATTCTTACTTCCTGGAATCGGTAACTTCTGGTCGACTCTTTAGTTTTGATTTAGGACCTTTGGATCGTTTTTTCTTGGCTTGAATGGCCATCACTAAGAATATAAAGAAAAAATTATATGTGAAGGATCAAAAGGATAGGTCATTATTTTAACAAGAACAAATATTTAACACTTTACTAAGAAATAATTAATTACACTAACCTTTTCTATTAACGTCAGAATTCATTTCGAAATTGGGTAATGGATAAAATATTTCCGAACGTTAATCATGAGAATATATTGTCAGATATATATAAAGTACAATCAACAAAAACAAACATACAAATAAAAGCTTTAAGAAATTAATCTTATGCCACCGCAAAATATATAATTTTATGCAATAACCTCAAAAAATAAATATTTATTAAGTATTCAAAAATATTTATTAATGTAATTATTTTTAATAAGAACTTTATAATTTTATCGTAAAATTATTGCAATACATTATTCCATATACAAAAATTATTATAATTATAAAAAATTAAAAAAAAAAAAAAAAAAAAAAAACTACAACTTATTACACTGTGATAAAAATCAAATTTATTTAATTTAGCTACTGCATCCTAGTTATAGAGGCATCAATCTCATAAACGAAAGTAGCGGCTTTGATATTTGACACAAAAGACAACCATTATATGTAAGTATTTTCATAGATTCTAATATCTTTCTCATGACGTGGGCGATATGAGGAGTGAGATTTCAGTAATACCATAAGCTTTGTCCCTTGACTGTAATTAAAAACTACGAATTAATAAACAGAAATGAGTTAATAACGAAAATAAGATAAAAGCTTATTTCAATCATTTAACATGAAGCTACTCAGTTTTGTTAAACCCATATATGATAAATCTCATATACGATAAAAATAATATGTTCCACAGACTTCTTTTTTCAATTATTTGTACCCAAAATATCAAAAATATTAAATGAATTTAATTCAAAATAGTAAAAAAAAATATTATGAATTTAAAAAGATCAAAGATTTTAATTACAGTGAAGGGAATTCAGGTTTCACGTGGAATACAGCGATATCTGTGGATATTTCATAGATTACTTACACAATTTTCTTAGAATGAAACAACGCATTTTTATTCATGACCCATTAATATTTTATAGAATAATTTTTATATATTGTATATTGCTTACTTTCAAAATAAAGAAAAAACAAAACAGTTACTATACATTTTCATAGTTGAATCATGAGAGCATAGTTATTTGTTTATAATTACAATATGAGAGTTTTATCGAAGTCGTAATATCAAGGTAAACTGTAACCGTACTTGGTACATTTTGGCAAGTGTTCTTATTTAATACAAACCAAAAGGGGTTATCTGAAAAGGAATGCGGCTAATAACGTTAACTATTAGAGCGGGTGTTATTATGTAAGCAAATGTAGAAAACGATAGTAGAAATTTTATTAATCCAAAAGGAAATTAATGAAACAATATTTAAAATCGCTTATTATAATGATACATCTGTTCAATTTTTTTTCTCTTTAATAAAGAAATTAAATATTTTTGATTCATAAATTATTAATGATAGAATGATTGTAAAATTTATTTTCCGTTTATAAATTGCATAAAATTTGTAAGGAATATATTCGGTAATCAAAATAAATCATAATTATCTAATTACTTCTAACATAAAATTTCTAATGTTATCTTCCATCAATTTACTTTATTTAAAATCATATTAATAATTTATTTTTATGTTATCAATTTAATTTGCCATTTATTTGTAGCTTCGCATATTCCAATAATTTATAAAATCTCAACTGATAAAAAGAATTTAAATTCAGTACTTAATTTCAAACCTTTTAAAAAGTGTGAAATTAACTATGTAATAAAATAAAACTTATAACTGGAATAAATTTTTAAAGATTTGTCCTCATCCAAAGCATGGAAAATTATTTTTTATTTATTTATTTATTTATTGATAATCACCCATTATTGATTAGAAATAAGCACATTTTTTTACTTTAATACTCAATCTATTACAAAAATGATAATATATTACCCCCCCCCCTACTCATTCTAGATTACAGTAGTGTCATATATCTTTGTTTTTAATATCGTATCTTTAACGCATAAGTTTTCGCAAGGCAGATTAAGGGAGATTTTGAAGTCCAAATTTGATCCAATATTTAAAAACTGCTGATGTTCTTAGTCTGATCTTAAAAAGAAATGTTATTTTGAATTAATTTAATCAGATCGGATAGTTATAATAAATAATTTAATTTTTCTTGCTTATGATATTTATATCTTTATAGAGTATTATAAAATTAATTGTAATTTTCTTAAGTCTGAAAATTAAAATTTATTTTTGAATAAGCAATATTTTTGCCTTATTTAAAAAATTTTTCAAAAAAAAAAAAAAAAAAAAAAAAAAAAAGGATTTATTTTTGGAAATACACATTTAGAAAGAAATTCTCAGTGATATAAATTATCAAAAACCTATGTGTTATAATGCTTCCAATCACAGGTCTCAAATACCTCAGACAGAGAATGGTTAGCAGTCACTAATCGTCTTCACTAACTATCTGTTTTCAGAAAACTCACTATGTCGGGCTGCGGTCTTTATACCTGACTTGGCGGGGAAATCTACTAATTTCGCCAAGGTTCTGGAAGCTTCTAGGATATCTCGCTAAATATTGGTACTAGAGCTTAGGTGATGGATGTCTCCAAAAGCATCTATTCCTCGCCAATCGCCAAAAATCTCAACAACTGTCGCCAAGTTTTCTGGCCAAAACAGTGCTAAGTCACCAAATCATTAGAAAACCAGTTTTTAACGTTTAACACGTCTAAATACCGCAATTTTTGCCCAAAATGTGAGTATTTCCGATCTGTCTGAGATATTTTAAGAAATATACAATAATTATTTATAAATTTGTAACATTGCCCCTCTCTCAAGGACTGCACGTCCCGGGCAGTACAATCCCTTGATAGGAGGCCAAATTTAATATAAAAGAATTTACATCTTAAGAGGATGCAAAACACATTACATACACAAACAACTAAAATTACAAATACAAAAAAATAGAAGATATTAAAATTATCTATACTATTTACAAAGAGACTATGGTATACTAATTTTTACTTTACATTACGATAAGGAGCTAATCTATCATAATGCACTACCTTTGGTTTTGAAGAAGATGATTTCCTTATACGAACCACGACGTCATTCAGTCTTTTTAGGACTGTGTAGGGACCTTCCCAGTTGGCTTGCAACTTTGGTGAAAGTCCTTTACGTCGAGTCGGGTTCCACAACCAAACTTTATCACCTTCCTGAAATTCGTGTCCTGTCGCTCTTGTGTCATACCTTGTCTTCATTCTTTCGGTCGTCAGGTTAATTCGGTCTCGAGCAAAGCTGCGGACATCTTCAAGACGCGCCTGAAGGTCTCGAAGGTATTCCTCTGGCGATGAAGATGTATCCGGTGGACGACCAAACTGAAGATCACAAGGGAGACAAAGTTCACGACCAAAAAGCATTTGTGATGGAGTATATCCGGTAGTCTCATGGACAGCACTGCGATATGCAAGCAGAAAGAGCGGTAGCTTCAAATCCCAATCTTACTGATTTCTGGAAAACATAAGTGAGAGATTATTCAAGATGGTTCGGTTGAACCTCTCTACCATGCCGTTTGATAGTGGGTGTAATGGCGTGGTCTGCGTCTTGTCTATTCCGAGAATTTGACACACTCCTTTAAACACAGCAGAGGTGAAATTTGTCCCTGGATCTGAATGAATTTGTAAGGGTGTGCCAAATCTGGAAACCCATTGCTGTACTAGAACCTCAGCTACTGTAGTCGCTTCTTGATCAGGGATTGAAAATGCTTCAGGCCACTTAGTAAAGTAGTCCATAACAACTAGGATGTATTTGTTGCTATTTGAAGATCATGGTAAGAGACCCAAAATGTCCAATGCTATCCGCTCCAAAGGCGCTCCTACATTATACCGCTGTAACCTTCCTCGGCTACGTTTCTTTGGTCCCTTACGCGCCGCACAGTCATCACAAGATTGTTCCTATTTCTCTACATCTTGTCTAGTTTTGCTCCAATAGGAGCGTTCTCGAATTTTCTGTAGAGTCTTCATTACTCCGAAGTGGCCTCCAGTTGAGCTCCTATGCAATTCGTTCAAAACATCTGAAATTCTTGATTTTGGAAGAACAAGCTGCCATTTGAAATTACGTCCATCATCGGACTTTCATTTCCTGTATAACACGCCACTTCTAATATGGAGTGAGTCCCAAAGAGCCGAATATTGTTTAGTAGCAGGACTGTAGGTGGAGATGTCCTGCCAACTTGGTCTCATTCTGGAAGATTCTTTTAATTCAAAAATTGGATTTATATCTGAGTCTTCTTTTTGGGCTTCTCTAAGTCCTTCATCACTCCATGGGTCTAGTTTGGATGGCGGTGAAACAGTAACTTGTCATACTGTAGGATTTACTAATTGATAGTTCTTCTCTACTCTTGAACAATATCGGCAGCTTCCATTACACGGTCTCCTTGATAAAGCATCAGCATTTCCATGAAGAGTGCCTTTGCGATGGCGTATTTCATAGTCAAACTCCTGGATTCGTTGAATCAATATAGCTACCTGTCCTTCTGGATTTTTAAAATTTAAAAGCCAGGTTAAGGATGCGTGATCTGTCTAAAGCAAGAACTTTCTTCCATAGGGATAATGGCGGAAATGTTCTATGGCTTTAACAATTGCTAGCAATTCCTTCCTGGTTGTGCAATAATTTCGCTCCGGTTTCGACAAACATTTACTCCAATAAGCAATGACATATTCTTTATCATTAATTTCCTGCGACAAAACAGCTCCGATATTTTTGTTGCTGGCATCTGTGTCTAAAATGAATAATTTTCCGGGGTGGGGATATGCAAGAGCTGGAGAAGATGTCAACGCCTTCTTCATTTGTTTAAAAGCTTTCTCACATTCATCTGTCCATAGAAATCTCTGTTTAACTTCTGTCAACTTGTGAAGGGGTCTGACAATACTTGAAAAGCCCTTAACAAATTTCCTGTAATACGTGCATAGTCCAAGAAAACTTCTTAATTGGTGGACATCTTCTGGACGACTCCAGTCCTTAACTGCAGATATCTTTTCAAGATCTGTTCTTACACTTTCAGCAGAGATAATGTGTCCCAGATAGCTTACTTCACGTCGAAATAAATTGCATTTGCAAGGATTCAGGTTAACCATTTTTAATTTTTTCAGCACTTTTCGGATGTTTCTTTGTTGGTCTTCAAATGTGCGGCCTACAATGATGATATCGTCCAAATATACCAAACAGGCTTCGTAGGAAAGTCCTTGTAATACTGTCTCCATCAGGCGTTCAAGCGTTGCAGGTGCATTGCAAAGCCCAAATGGCATAACCTTGAAATGCCAAAGTCCTTGTCCTGTGGTGAACGCAGTCTTTTCCCGATCCTCAGGATGTATCTCTACTTGCCATTAAAAACTCTTGAGATCCAAAGTCGGAAACCATTGATTTCTGGATAAAGCATCATGTGTATCGTCAATCCTAGGAAGAGGGTAACTATCTTTTTTAGTGATGTTGTTTAACCGATGGTTGTCAATGCAGAATCAGGTAGAACCATCTTTCTTCCGAACTAAAACAATAGGTGAAGCCCAAGGACTCTCTGATGGCTCAATAATGTCATTCTGCTGCATTTTCATCAGAAGATTGCCTACCTCTTCCTGCTTAGTGAATGGTTGTCTTCACAGATGTTTTTAATCGGTGGAGGATTTCCTGTATCGATTCGATGCTGCGTTATTTTGGTCCCAACATCATGTGATTTCTTGGAAAATAGATCTCCGAATTCTAGTAATAGATTTCTTGCAGCATTGCTCTGTTTATCATCTAACTCTGCATTCTGAAGGAGTTCATTAATTAGAGTGTCAGGAGGCTCAAATAGTGTGGCTTGACAATTTCTGTTAATACTGGTCACTGGAGTACAAGTCACTTCTCCTTTTTTTTATTAGTTCTCCTTCTTTTATTAGTTTTGCTTTATCGCTTAGATTAGCAACTCATACCGGGATTACATTTCGTGAAAGGTCTATGAGTGAAGAAGCCACTAGTACTCCTTTAACGCTATTGTCAGAATCTGGGTATTCAATCAATCCATAATGAAAATTATTATCTTCTGAAAGAGCTCCGGAAACTATCGTCTCATTTCTTGGTGGTAATGTTGTTTCACTCTTTGCAGTTATATGATGGACTGTTTTAATATGAATATTTCGTCTTAAAAATCGCTATGTCTTCAGAACACGAGTATTCATTATTTTTAAAATTTAACTTGAAATGGTTTTCTTTGAGGAAATACAATCCGAGAATAAATTTGTCATTTATATCAGCGATATATGCCATATGATGGTACACGGCATTACCAAATGCAATGTTTAGATTGACTTTTCCATGCACTTTAATCTTTAATCACCAGTCACAGTTTGGAGGGTAATGCAGGGCGGCGTCCAGATGAGTTTCTCACCAAGTTGGCGAGCCAGATCTGTCCTAATGATGGTTACGTTGGCTCCAGTATCGATTATCATTCTACAGAGATCTTCGTTGACATGTCCCATAACGAAAAGTCCGTTGTCTCCGCCACTTACGGAAGAAATTTGAAACAATTTAAAATGGGGATTCTAATTCTCTGGACATCTCCGCCCCTCGAGATGCCCACATATTAGTTTCCCTGCAGTGGGGGAAGATCCTTTCCACCCTCTTTTGGTTTCGGGCAGTCTCTACGGACGTGTCCGACTGCACTGCAAGTCCAACACTGAATTTTCGTGTTTCTGCCACCTTTACTCAATTCTAAGCTACGGAATTTTCGCCACAGATCTTCAATTTGTTTTCTTAGATCATAATCTGTATCACTAGCAGAGAAGGCTTTGATTGAGTGCCGGTCCTTACGCGCGGGCTGCAGGGCAGCCTCTATTTTAAGTGCGTAGACTAGAGCAGATCCGATATCTTTGACATCGGCGAGTCTAAGTGCTTTCTGTATATCCGGATCCCGCACACAATCGATAAAGTGATGGAGAGCCAGATCTTGACGTGTTTCAGCTGGGCAGTCCGAAAGTGCTAAATAGGAAAGTCGCTGAATATCGACAGCCAATTCTTGCAGACTTTCACCCGCTTTTTGATAGTTTTGATAGTGGGATTTTAACTGTAATCTGTTATATTCTTTATTGCACTTTTCTCCGAACCGCAGCTCAAGCGCACTTGATTGGGCTTGGAAATCGTGCCTCTGCTCTTCCGGAAGCATCTTGAGGATATCGGCCGCGTCTCCTCTTAAAAAAGCCGCCAGGTGAAAAGCTTGGTCCCAGGGATTCCATCCCTTATCTTCCGATACCATCATAAACTGGGTCTTGTGTACCTGCCAGGATGATTTTCCGTCGAATGTTGAGAGTTTAATCGTAACTAGGAAAGGTATAAATGTCACATTGGGTTCCTGTTGTCTGTTTGACATTTGTTTCTTAAAGCTTTCAATCTCCTTATTCATATTGTCTAATGCTTCTTCAACGTTTTCTTCGATCTCCAAAATTTTAGTTTCAACTGAAGTTACCTTAACTTCCAATGCACACATCTTCTCCTGAATGATGTTGGAGAATTCTTTTTTAACACTTACAATGTTCTTTATAAGTTCCTTTTTAAGCTCCTCCTGTCCAGATTTTATCTCTTTCGTCATCTCGGTTTTAATATCTTCTTGTCCAGCTTTCATCTCTTCTTGTATAGTTTTCATCTCTTCTTGTATAGTTTTCATCTCTTCTTGTATAGTTTTCATCTCTTCTTGTATAGTTTTCATCTTTTCTTTTATAGTTTTCATTTCTTCTTGTATAGTTTTCATCTCTTCTTGTCCAGCTTTCATCTCTTTTTGTCCAGCTTTCATCTCAGCCATCTGCTCCTTTAATTTTTCGAGAAGACTTTTAATTAAATCCATATCCATTTTTCTTGTGACACGCTGCATCAACTCTTCAACTTTGCTTCTAACACCAGTTGTACCGAGCTTCGGGATTCCTGTGGATTGAGAGTTGAAGAAAGCAACCACTCAATGAACACAAGACTTTTATTCGTAAAAATTCCACTCGAAATACCAGCTGTAACAATCACAATTATACAGTTACAATTCATCAGATACAATAAGTAACAGCTTCCAATCACAGGTCTCAAATACCTCAGACAGAGAAAAGCTAGCAGTCACAACTAATCGTCTGCACTAATCTGACTGTCTTCACAAAACCCAATTAGGGCAGACTGGTAGAAATTCCAAAAGGATTTGACTGGGTTGGTTGAGCTCGGGAACAGATCTATTGGAGATAACTACGATCTAGATCTTCTGCAGAGTAGTATTCTAAATTCTTATCAAATTATTATAACAATTGCCCTATTCGCACTAGAAGAGCTAAACTCCAATGTCCTTGGTGGAATGACTCTCTAGCAGCCGAAAGTGTAAATGTTAGGAAACTTTTTAATAAAGCTAAGAAAAATGGTGAATGGGAGAACTATAAAACGGCCCTCACTAATTATAACAAACTTGTAAGCAAAAGCAAAATTAACTGTTGGAGGAAGTTCTGAGAAGAGATAGATTCTATCTCTGAAGGAGCTAAACTTCAAAAACTTCTCAAAAGGGATAAACCTATTTTGGTTGGCACCTTAAAGGACGAGGAAAGTAGTTTTGTTGCTCCCTCAAAAGAGGTTATGGAAATTATGGCCAAAACCCACTTTCCAGGTGCTAGAAATATTTATAGCAACGAAGGGGAGCACTGAATTGGCTCTTTTCAAAGAGTCAATAGCGATCAATGGACCATCGCTAAAAATATCATTAACTACAACAATGTTAAATGGGCAATGTCTGCCATTAAACCTCTAAAAAGCCCAGGTCCTGATGGAATTATGCCCATTAAGATCCAAAATGCAGAGGAGGTTATCATACCAGTACTAACTAGAATTTACAGAGCTAGCTTAGCACTGGATTGTATACCAAAGATATGGCAGAAGACCAGGATTGTTTTCATTCTTAAACCTGGCAAGGACACTTATGACCAGGCCAAGTCTTACAGACCTATAAGTCTTTCTTCATTCTTTCTTAAAATTATGGAGGAAATCATTGATCGGTATATTAGAGATTACTTGGGTAGTAACAGTCCCTTGCATGTTGTTCAATTTGCCTATCAATCCAGCAAATCTACTGAAACGGCTTTACATCAGCTAGTTTCTAAGATTGAAACCACTCTGGATCAAAAAGAAATTGCCTTGGCATCTTTCCTCGACATCCAAGGTGGCTTTGATAACACTTCCCATGTGTCCATCCTCAATGCACTTAGAGGGGCAGGGATTAATCAGACCCTGTGTACTTGGATTGAGGACTTGATTTCAGATAGATGTATACAAATGAGCATCTTTGGTGAATCATTTGAAAAAAAGACTACTAGAGGTTGTCCTCAAGGAGGTGTTCTCTCACCATTACTTTGGAACCTAGTTGTATATAGCCTTATAAAATATCAAATTGATAGGAGCTACTATACGCAAAGATATGCTGATGACATTGTCATCCTTATCCTTGGTAAAGATTTTGACATAACTTGTCATCTCATGCAGGATGCTCTAAGTTATGTAGGTCAATGGTCCATGGATAGGGACCTGATGGTTAATACTTAGAAAACCTACCTTTTACTTTTAACACGCAAAAGAAAACGGGAGGGTTTTTCATACCAAGAATTTTTGATGTTGAAATCAATGTGGCTTTAGAGGTGAAGTATCTAGGAATTTACTTAGATCAAAATCTCACCTGGGATAATCACATTGATGAGATAGAATTAGCAAAGCAAAGAAAAGCATTATGATTTGCAGGTGAATGTTTGGTAAAAACTGGGGTTTACATCCAAAACTGATGTTTTAGATGTACATAGCTATTGTCAGGTCCATTTTCACATATGCCTGAGTGATCTGGTGGCGTAAGGTGGAACAGAAGACAGTGACACACAGACTAGGAGGTCTACAAAGACTGGCCTATCTCTGCATCACAGGAGCATTGTCCACCGCGCCAACCAGAGCATTGGAAGTTATGTTGGATCTGACTCCCTTAGACATCTTCTGCAGCACTGCCAGAATGACTGCATACAGAATGAAGTTACAAAACCAATGGTACGACCAGCCTGTTGCCAAAGGGCACTGGGGTATTACCGGGCAAATTCAAGATCCTACTTTCCTGATGCCCTCGGACATCATGGAAAAATCTTTCATGTTTGAAAGGACATTTGAAATAGTTTTTCCAACTAGAGACGAATGGGACAACAACATGTTCGAAACTAAAATAGGAGATCTAATTTGGTACACAGATGGATCACTGAAAAACAGCCTCTCAGGACTGGGAGTATGTGGCGTGTCACCAAGAACCAGGTTATCTGTAAGCCTTGGGCGATACGCTACGGTCTTCCAGGCAGAAGTTTTGGCCATTATCCACTTTCTGCGACTAAATAAGAGGAAGGGCTACCACGGTAAGCGGATTCTCATTTTTAGTAACAGTCAAACCGCTTTAAAATCGCTCAATTCTTTCGAAATCAAATCTAGAATGATTTTGCAATGCAGAAACCTTCTTACAGAACTGGCAACTAGAAAAAGGATGATCCTTGTATGGATGCCAGGGCACAAAGGTATCGAAGGTAATGAAAGGGCTGATGAACTTGCTAAACAAGGATCGTCTTTTGTTCCCATCGGTGCAGAACCTTTTTGTGGAATCAATTTGCAAACCGCAAAAACCAGTGCTCTTAGATGGGAAAAACAGAAGATGTAGAAGCTTGGCTCAACATTCCTGTTCAAACCCACGCTAAAAGTATGATCTGTGGATCATCAGTTAGGATTGCCTCTGAAATTCTAAGATGCTCTAGGCAGAAGATACGTTTAATCGCAGGCTTTATAACTGGGTACTACTAATTCAGAAAACACCTCCATAAAATGAGACTGTTTCAGCAAAACCCTATCTGCAGGAAATATCACATGCAATAGGAAACGATCAAACATATCATTTACGAATGCGAGACCCTTGCCCTTCCTAGATTAACTTCTTTAGGCATCATCCATACTAGAGAGCTACACCTAGACTTCATTAAAGGGTTAACGGACTTTATTAATAAAGTGGGTGACCCGAGCAACTGGAACTAGGAAACATTGGGTTTGGAGTTAACAGCACAAAATGCTGATAAAAGCATTGTTGTCCAATGACATACAAATCCAATTTTAAGACGAAGAAGGCTACCTAAAAATATTATCCTTGAAATGTACTGGCAAAATTGCTTTTTCTTAATAAGAAACTAAGCATCCCTAGTTAAAATATTATCTCTCATATAATTTTTTAAATTGTTTATCAAAATTTAACTTCATTAGCTCATAAGAAACATTTTTTACTATTAAAACTCGTTTATTGCAATTTTTGAGGTAAATTATCTGCTTCCATAAATACCAAATCCTTTTATCTAAAAATTATTCATTTAGGAGATTTATCCACTTAAATCAATCATTAATAATTTACAAAATACCTCCAAGAATTATAAAAACTGTATTAAAAATATGTAAATGATTATGGAAAAGGAGAAAAGTTGATGAAAAGAAACTTCATTTTTTATACTTTGCAATTATTAATTAAAACATTTTTACACACTTGAAATTTCTTCTATTTTAGTTTCAAGTTATATAACAAATTATTTTTTGTTGATGTTGTATATATTGATTTATGGATCAATAATCCTGGGAGATTCCCAAAATGTAAGCTCATGAGATATACCTAATTGCTTTCTCTTGAGATATCCAGCAAGATTAATTGTTCTTTTTACGTGCGAGTCCTAATTTTTTTACAAGTTGTCTAAGTCAAGTTACATGCCTATGAAAAATTATAATATTCATTAATCAAATAAATCTTTTCAGTTCAAAATAAAGAATACAATAATGTTGGTTCAGCTGATATATATATATATCATCAGCACTTCTCTTTGGTTATTTACTATTTAAAAAAAAAATCAAAATGGAAATTTTTTTAGATGTTTTAATTTTCTGAAGTATTATTTAACATTCTATTAATAATTTTATAATAGATTATATCCTTTTATTTAACAAAGTATATTTTGCTAATATATTCTTTTGTAAATAAAAAATGTTATTGTTACTTACCTCAGGTTGTCTAGCCTAGCCCCCATAAAACCAAAAATATCTAAAATGTCTAAAAAATAAGATGGGTCCCGAAGGACATCGTCTTTTTTCAAATTTAAGCATGTTAAGATGTGTCCAGGGGAAACCATATTGATGGAGCACCAAGGACAATATATGTGATGAATAAAAAATTTTAACTTTTAATTGTATTTTGACAACAATAACATTATGAAACATAGCTCCCAAAAGAGGAAATTTCATAAAATCGAAATATCATTTATGAAAAATTCTTAAAATAAAATTAAATTATAAACAAAAAAGTTTCGTCAGATGTACTTAAAATTTGATTCGTTAATAATCAATAAGAAACCCATGAGAACTGATAAAATTTTCTCTTCGAATAAAATTAATGAATATGTAAGTTATGTACAATTTTACTCACTGCAATTTCGATTATACAACATAAAAATATAAAAATGGAATTATAGAATCCCTAATTTTATTAGATAAATAAACTATATCTTAGGATTTACCCTTTTAAGAAACTCCTAGACCATTAACATCCTAAAATACCATATAGGATATGCCTAGTAATATCCTAAAAATGTGAATGAAATACCAATATTTATTTAAATATTATTATATTCAATAGTTAGGGCTTCATCAAATCTAAAGCTGGATGATAGTAAGTCAAAATTTTAGGAATTTTCATTTTAAAAGAAAAATTGATATTGCATGAAAAATAAAATGATTTCTACTTCAGATTTTTTCACTTGATGATTAAATTAATTACATACTTAGATCCTTTCCTTTCCAGACAAAGAAGGAACTAAACAAGGATAAGGAAAAAAAAAATTTGAAAATAAATCAAATTCTTAAATTTATCAATTTTCATATAAGTTATATTTCACAAAAGTCATTTAAATGTGTTGATAGTATCAGAGAAGTCATAGATTCATCTTTAGTATCAAGAACCATAATAGAAACATTGGTTATTGAGTCTTAAGAAATTTATGACATCTCAGAAATTGTACATCGCCTCAAAATAAAAACTCTTCAATTTTTTTTTTTTTTTTTTAATTTCAAGTTTTATTTTAGTCATTTTTTCTAGTATCATGTTATATTCATGAGAAAATTCCTATTGAAAAATATGTCACATTAACCAAGTTCTATCTGAAATCATCAATTGTAATTAGTGATAGGCAACGAAAGAAAAGGGAAGTTTCTATTAAAAAAAAAATCCAGGAAAAGAACTTCTTTCCTGGAATCGAAATGTGATACAACTATGGAAATTGAAAAGTAGTAACCACCAATTTCGAGGAAAATACATATATTTAGTTTCCATTTGCTTTTTATTGTTTACATCGTTAATATATCATTACTTCTTCCTAAATATGGTTAGTTTAATTCTCACAAATTTTGATTTTTAAAGGGATTGTTGTAGATGAAAAAAAATTTAATTTTAATGTATAAAGCGTAATTTTTATTTCCTAATAAAGAAATTATATATTATTAAACATAAGTTTTATAATTTGTTCCATGGTATTTTTTAATTATTTTTTAAAAAAGTATACTTTTATGTTTATTTAATAAAAACGCTTCTCTATACGATCATCTATATATATAGTACTTACTATAAAAAATTAGCATCAAATTTTGTTAACACATCTGATGAGAAAATTTTAACATTTAACACAATAATATACATCAAACGAAGTGTGCATTATTTTTTTCATGTCTTAGTATCAGAAAAAAAATACATATATATTCTACATTTTGTTGCAGTTTTTAAAAAAAAATTTTCAATTTTCGCAAAGAATATATTGTGAAAAATGCAATGATTTGATATATTTTTAAAACCTACCCTTAAAAAGTATGCGTTTACATTAAAACAAATTGAGAAAAAACTTAAAGTTTCAAAATAAAATATTATAATTTGAAAAAATAATTATAGGTTGACAAAATTATTGAAAAATTGATACAAAAAATAAAATTAAATTTTTTAATAATGCTTTTTTTGTAAAAAAAAAAAAAAAAAAAAAAAATTAGTAAGTAATGTTATAAATCAATCTTTGTGTGTTCCAGATTTTTAATCCAGTAAATTACTATCCGAAACATGTTATTGTAAAATTCAAACATGTGAATTCAGATAATTGATTTATCAATGTTTTTTACCGACTTCAACGTCATGTGTCCCCCAGTTAACATTGCTTTGTTAAAAACGATTAACTTAGTTCAATAATTTTGACTTTCAGAGATCTTGATCTATGGAACAAAAAAAAAAAAAAAAATATCAAATTTTATTTTCTGTCTAGCACGTATCCATTGCATTTACTTATTTAGCACATATTTGTAATTTTTACAATGTATAACAAAAACCTGTAGTAACTTTAGAAAAATCATTCTACAGGAATATAATAAAATCGGGCATAATAATTATTCTGCACTGTAAAAAATTAAAAAGATCTTTGAATGTATAAATTATTGATTTAAAAAGAAAATATACCATTGGTTAAAACAATATGAAAATGATTCAAAATAAAAATAAGCTCTTTTGAATAAAAAAAAATTATTTCAAAATAGTAAGAATGTCCTATTAAAAATTAAAAATAATTACAGATTCCTCATTAGTAAAGTAAACGACTGGGAAACTTCTCAAAGAGTAAAATTATGAGCTGTGAATGTGTTAAAATTTCTTTTTTCTTATACGAATACCTGTATTCCTAGTTTGATATGTATGTCGTTAAACGGTCTTTTTTTGTACACGAGGTGTAATTTGATCGGGACCAACAATTCAAAGTGGGAATTTGAATCAATAGAACTTAAATACTAAGTTTATCAGTTTTGTAAAAATAAAAAATTTTACAAATTTAAATTTTTTGATTGAGAATATTTATGATTTTACTATAAAAAAATATACATAAGTACATACTTCAAAGAAATTAAATCTTAAACTCCCCTGAAGCTTTTAACTTGCATAATACAGTAAGATGAAGGTGTTATTAAAATTATCAGTGAACAAACAAGCGTTGCTATTTTAACGTCAATTGTGTTAGTTGCGAACATTCGTTCAGTAAATTAAAATTAATTCTGACGATCAAACATGGGAGAAAATTATTTGAAAGACAGCATTTTTAGGCTTGGAATTTGAAAAAATTGAAGAGATCGACACTGATGAAACAGTTCATCAGTTTCATCATTAACGGAAAATAAAATCTACGCAAAACTAATTAATATGTCATAACTCACTTATTTATAAATACATTTAATCTCTCCATACAATAGATGTTAACATCATTCATTGCTAAAAAATGTAAGTTTTTGAAAATATTTATATGTAAAATAAATAATTTTTTTTAATTATTTATAAATTATAATAAATCTTATTATTCTCCTTTTACATTTCCAAATCCAATTCTAGAGTTGATTGTTTTTTATTCGATTTTTATTGTTTCAAATTTTAAAAAATAAACTAAATCTCCAAAATAATCTGCAGCTTGAATTATTTTAAAGAAAGTGCTTTTATTATTTGTATTATAATCTCTCATTATGAGTTTATATTACATTACTATTTATTATGGGGAAGCACCATCATAGATATCCTTCAAATTCTCATGAACTGGGAAAACGCACACAACATTTGTGTCTGGATAGATCAGTTTATAATTGCTTACTTTATTGACAGAAGATATTCTGGTTCATGGAAAAGTGTCATTTCCCCTTAATTTGTCGATCGATTTGAAATTATTACCAGATGTGTGAAAAGCTGCTTAACATCATGTGGTATTTGTACTCAAAATTTCTCCCAAGGGAGGCTGGTTGCCATTTTGGATGACCTAGTTCCAGTGCTCCAGGCACTCACCACAAATTTATTTGCTTTGACTCCAAATGGGGTATAAATTTTAGTCAGAGAAAGATTTTAATAAGATATAACAATTATTTCCATTTACCATATTTATTATCGTCGAGCCTTGTATTTTCATCTGGTTTGGCCAAGCTGCGTGACATTCTTTATTTAATAAATAAAAAAAGGGACTATTTACAAGGAGGGAAACAAAGCAAATTTTCTATGTACATATATCTTGAATAATTCATACATTTAGTATAGTTGATGTGTGTGTGTGTGTGGGCAGAAAATATTCCTAGATTATTTTAATTATAATATATATATATAAATATTATTTCATAAATTGATACAAATAAATATTTCTTGTTTCCATATACTTGTTTACACATTTTCTAGATAAGATTTATTTAGTAATATAAATACTTATATTCACAGATTTTTAAAAATATTTGCAATAATGGTCAGTATAGCTCTGCACATACATTTAGATGCAAGTAGTGATATAAATATTTAAATAGTATTGGATTTTCGCTATAATTATATTTTGGATATGGAATCAGAATGATTTGAAGGAGGGAAGAACTTTTTCTATTCGTTTTAATTTTTTATTTACATTTTTTGAGACTTAATTTATTTGCAATCTGCGGATTAATAAGGTAAAAATTAAAATTGCTTAATTTTAATTGATACTTGAATGGGAATTAATGTAAAGAGGTTTGCAAGTAAGAGTGGTAATGCCTTAATTCTGGCTCATATTAATATTGCAATTGAATTAATCTTCCCTACTCAGGGATGGGGAGTTAATGAATAATCCGTGACGAATCACTCGGCTGAAAGGGAAGTTTGCTGGGAAGCTGATCAACGAGCGTTGAATTTAAATTTACAGAATGAGAAACATATAAAAATAAAATGAAGATATAAGAATTATATATTTCTAAGAATAGCTTTCGGACATCACCTGTTTTCAGGTTCGTTGTAATTGTATTGTGGTTGGTTACTTATGAGAAGGTTTGGAATTTGTTTTAAATTTAAATAAAAATTTTCCACTAACTTCATTATGTGCTCTGTAAAGAATTCACTGTTAAATTTGCTGAATATGTTTTCGTTTCTGAAATACGCGGGAGTCATTGTACACATTCTAATGATTTTGTTCTCATGGTGTCCGAGTTTGCAGGTCAAAATTTATCAAGAAAGCGTGGAAAAAATAAATTCTTTATGCACAAAAATAAACCTACATGTTGCACGGCTATTAGTAATAAGAGCTGAAGACAAATATCCATCATTATTGATAATAGTTTTTTATAGATTGATTTTTAGTTGTTACAATCCTTTAATTTCTTTTGCATATTTGTAACTACATATATAATCGTATAAACTTGTAAAACAATTTATATAAATGAAATAATTAAAAGTAAATGTGTACTTATAGTTAAATAAATGTATACTTATATGCCGAGTTTTATGTGAGCTGAGCAAAAAACTTGAAGATTAAATTATAAGCTCTGCAAATGTTACAAAATAACGTTTTATTGCATTAACAAGACATAATATCTTAAAATATGAATGAATTGGAATTTGAGTAATGAGAAATGTTGAAAATATTTAAGCCATAGCAAAAAATCTGTGATTAGTAACTTTAATATACAAATATTCCCAATAAATATATTTAGTTCACATGTGTAATTTAAAAAAAAAAATTATTCCCTTATTACATACATCCGATTTTGGTAATTAGAAGAATACATATCTAAATTATAGTATTTAATAATACTTATGTAATATATTATATACTTTCAATTATAAAAGTGTAAATATGCTAATTTTTATTCATGCAGTTTACATGATTATCAGATATAATATAGAAAAAACAATTTTAAATTTTATTGCAGAAAAAATATGGAAAGTCATCAGTAAGTACTTAAACTACCATGCAAACTTCATGATGAAATAATTTTATTTAAAGAAGACACGCAATACTATTGGTTATATTACATTTAACTTTTCCTTTTAAAGGTACCAAGTATTAATGTTAAAATATCATAACCACTGGTGCCACATGCATTAAATGACTCAAGTCATTGTTTTGAAAAAACGAGTTAAACATACAAGAAAAGTATTTATTTAAGTTCTTGACATTATACATGCTTGGATGTAAGATATGATAGATAGTTGTCTATGTTTTTACTGTGTTATGTTATTTACAAATATAAAATAAAAAAAACTCTTTTATTCATAGTTATTTTTACTTACAATAAATGTTTTTGATTTTTATATTTGTAAATGAACGACTATTAATTTCGAAATATTTTTAATATTTGAAGTGCTAAAAGACAAAGAATTATTTTTCGAATCTTTTTCCACTTATAATAAACAATAATATCAGCATAGCAAATATTAGAAATGTACATTGTTGAGAATTTGTTTCAGAAATAAATATTTATCCCTTATTTTAATAATCATCATAGATTTTCTTTTGCAATCAAATAGATTGAGAAAATCCTAATACGAGTGCCACTCTGAAATTTTTGAGATACAACTAGGTTTTTAAAGTTATGCTTACAAAATTTTAGGTGTGTTCAAAGTAGTCTCCTCCAGCATCAATAGACTTTTGTAGACGAATTTTCCACAGATTAAATGACTCAAGCCATTCATTTTTTGGAATAGATTAAAAAAAATGCATTTATAGCCATATCAATCTCTTCTTCTGAATGAAAACGACGTCCCCGTCAGTTCTTTTTTTAGATTAAAGAATAACCAAAAGTCGCACATACCTAGATCAGGTGAATACGGCGGATTTTCGATCACTTTAATTTGTTTTTGTTTAAGAAATTCAACTGTTAATCCGGTTGTATGTGAAGATGCATTGTAATTGTGAAGCATTAGTCCCCTAACATTCATTTCTTGTAGAATTTCTGGAAGACATTCAGTTTTATACCAGTTTGCTCTTACTGTCTTCTGTCCTTCCAACTCGATGGCTTTGATCAATTCCGTACTTCTGAAGAAAACGGCATACATCACTTTTTTCAGTGCGCGTTGTTTTCTCACCATTGTCGGCGTGGGATCATCTTCAAAGACCCATACTTTGCTTTCTTGACGTGTTGAAACGTCAAACGATATGTATGTTTCATCACTTGTTACAATTTTAGAAATGATGCGGTGGCCACCATCATATAGCAATTTAAGAGTTCCTTTACTGATTCTGACACGCTCCTCTTTTTGGTGCTCAGTTAGATTATGGGGAACCCAACGGCAAACTACTTTTTTCATAACTAATTCTTCATGAATGATTTTGTGTATGGCTGCGGATCCAATGTTAAGTTCCTTCTGTATCATTTGATAGGTACAGCAATTATCATCCATTAACATTTTTCGTATGGCAGACACGTTATCCGTTATTATTGCCGACGTCGGCCTTCCTGTGTGCTTTTCATCCTGAAGAAAGTTGCGATCTCTTCTAAATTTTCTAAACCATCTGAATACAGTAGCATGAGCTGGAGATTCATCACGAAATGCTAATTGCAAACGTTGAACACATTCTTATTGATTTAATCCTGCTTTAAAATCGTAGAAAATCATAGCGCGAAAATGCTCTCGCGTCAACTCCATTTTCTCTTCTGTTTAAAATTTATTCTACGCTAAGCAAGTTGAAGTAAGTCAGTAAAAAATTGTCCTCTGTGTTAAAATACTTTGTATTTTAAAATTAAACCGCTATTTTTATTTTGTAAATTCTCGTCTGCGCATATCTCAAAAATTTCAAAGTAAACCTCGTACTAATTTATTTTTATATTGTCACATAAAGATTCATATACATCATAATTAAATGTGATTGAAGCAGCAAATATTTGCAACTATATTGTTTATTACAGTATTAGAAGAGTCAATTTTTAAATTCTTAAAAAATTTGTAATAATATTCTTGAGTTAAAATTTATGAAATATCATCAATTACTGAAACTGACTTCAGTTAACAATTAATAGTAAATAAGATATATTGTGTACGTTTATTGAAAATAATCATTATTTTATTTCTCTGATAAACTCAATAAATTATAAAAAAATATAAATAAAAATTAGAATTTTTGTGATGTATAAGTAGGATAAAATTTATCTTCTAAAAAAAATTATTTTACAAGTGACATGCGTTTAAATGTTATTTTCATAGTAACAATTATATTTTTAATGGTAACATATTAACTCAATATTGGAAGGAAAACAGAAATTATAGGCAATATAAAAATTAAATACGGCATTCATTGACATTTAAAATGTTATTTTATTTAATTAATTATGTACATGATTTCATAAGGTATAAGTATACCTCTTGTGTATTTTACCTAAGAGTAATAACATGCTAAAAAGGTGAGTATCAGTACAACGCATGCGTGCAGATTCTGCCGCCCTCCTCCTTTCCGATTATATTGTTTTTTGTTTATTTTAGTTAAAAAAAAAAAATGTGTATTCTCAAAGAGACAACGCACTGGAGGTGCGTTGGTGGCGGTGTCCGCTAACGACATTGTCATGATTATTAAGTTGAAATTTGTATAAAAATTTATGTAAATAGTAAAATTTATGCATTTTTAAAATTTATTCTCATCAATAAATTAAATTAAATTGAAATTGTCTACAATTGCCTTGCCACCTCGGTACGCTACAGTTTTAAATGGTGCCATCGGTGCGGATGGAACTATTCCGAATAATTCTGAAGAATAAATGAGTGATTCTGGGTAAAAAAATTTCTGAAAAGTATTGTCATCCCAACAACAGAACATAAATTGATAGCAACCCGCTCTTGATATTTGTTAAGTTTGATTTAGTGGTTTCGATTCCGACCCTTGGAATCAGAAGACATAGCTTCCCGCTATTTTGGAGTGGAAAGGAAAAAGTGTTTCCAGTTAAATTCCCGCCCGTGGAATAGAAGAGAAACGGTTAGTTCCAGCCTTTGGAAAAAGAAGCATCCAGCTTGAAGTATTAATTCAATCCGTAGCACCCTGCTATTTTGATGTGTTTCCTGTTATGCTTTATTCCATCCAGTGGTATAGAAATATGCTGTTTTGATTCCAGCCCTTGGAACAAAAAGAAAATAGCTTTCTGTTTGTGATTTAATTCCATCCGAAATTTTGTGTTGGGAATCTAAGAAATATAGCGCTACTTCTGATTTTCGAATCCATCCTGGCCAAGTATACCATTTCGGAATTGTGTGCTTGAAAATTCCTGTTCCTGGAATCAAAGAAAGAGTGATAATCAAGAAGTGTTGTGCGCGTGTGTTTTTTTCAGGAAATCTCGAGAAAAAGAAAAGAATTAAGTGAAAAAAGAAAGTGAAATTTCGTGTGAAAGTGATATTTCGAAATCGAATGCAAAATCGAAAATGAATGAAAAAATATATATTTAAATATAATTAATTCTTTTTAAATGCTAAAGTAATTTGATAAGAATTATTTTTGGGTTTTAAAATAACCGAAAAATTGTGTCTGTTATTTTCTAAACTTAATTAAGAAGTTTCATTTTGAATAATAAGTGAAAACATTCTTTTATTTACATTAGTGTTTTTTATAACAATATTGTGTATATGATATATAATTTCATTAATTTTATATATTATTAGATAAAAATCTTGCACATTTGCAGAAATATATGGTTAGAAATATTTTCGTATTGGGTACCCTATCCTGTTTAGTTTCGATTTGTGATGTTACAAATGAAAATCTCTCCTAATAGTATTTTCGTTTTGTTGACATATAAGTTTCAGTAAATATAATAGTTGGTATATATATCATATATATATTTGCATACTATTACTGTTAAATTTTGTTACCGAATTTGTTTATTTCGAGAAACTCGTATCTACGAGTAAATTGTTATTATTCCTTTTTGCAAGTTTTTTGTTCTGGGTCATGTGCTAAGTGCATTGTAGACGAACAGTACAAGTTTGTACGAATTTTTATAGAATTAAATTTTTGCTTAGAGAAATTTTTTTTATTTTAAAGTAAATGATATGTTTAAACCATTTCTGTGTGTTTCCAAAAGTGAAACAAATTTATTATATTAAGTATTCAAATTTTATTCTGAGTTTGAACATAATATAAAAGAAATATTTTAACTTAGATATTGTTTTAAAAATGTTGATAAATTTTATGTGCATAATAATGGTAGGTTACTTTTGTTTGTCAACTGAAAGCAAAAATTAATTTATTAATTATTATAATTTCATGTGAAGTTGAAACAATCAATATTGTTAGTTAAGTATTTGGGTTTTGTTAGAAACGAGTTAAATTAGGCTTAGATTAACCATTAATTTTGTCATTCTTGGGAAAAGGTAAAAAGCAGGACTTGTTAGTTTTAGCTTCAGAGCTCGAAGTAGATGTTGACTCAAACTTATCTAGTATATTTATTAAACAAGCTATTATTAAGAGTCCTAACTATGAAGAGGACTTTATGAAAGAATTGTTCCTTTCTATAATCGATGAAAGAAAAAAAACAAGAGGAAATTGAGAAAGAGAGAATTCAAATAGAAGCTGAAGAACGGAGAAGAGAAGCAGAAAGGGAGCATGAATTACAAAAGCTGAGATTAGAAGCTAAATTGAAACTTACAAATGGATCCCCCAGCGATGATACGCAACATTCTCGTAAAGATCTTCAAGGAATGATCCATAGATATGATGTAAAAGAAGATATTAGTCTATATTTAATTCTTTTTGAACGCCAGGTACGTCATGCCCAAATACCTAAAGAATCGTGGGTTTCATATTTGTTAGGCTTACTGCCGTATGAAATCACTCAAATAATTGCACGTGAGCCAGAAGAAGAAGCACTGAATTATGATTATGTTAAGGAAGTTTTATTTAAAAGATTTAAATTGACCCCAGAGATGTTTAGACAATTGTTTGTAAAACATCAAAAGGAAAATGATGTTACTTGGATAGATTATTATCATGAACTTTATAATTATTTTTATGGATGGATAATGAACTTAAAGTTGATACGTTTGAAAAGTTAAGTGATTTAATCCTAACGGATCAGCATAAAAAGAGAGCTCCTCAAGAATTTAAAGAATTCTATTTAGATGAATGGGGTAGTTTAAACAATCCACTTCATTTGGCAGAGAAATTAGAAGAATTTGAGAACATCAAGAAAACTATAAACCAATTAATGTGATGAAGAAAACTCTTCAACATCAAAATCAAAGATCATATAGCCCTCCTCACAGGTTTGTGAAACGTGATAATAATCATAGGAATGAAAATTTTAAGACAGAGAAGAAAGATCTTAAGGAAGGATTTAAAGATAAATGTTTCGAAAAAGAAGACTATTGAAATGTTTTGAATGTAATTCACTGATCATTTGAGAACACAATGCCCTTTAATTAAAAGACACGCCCCTAATTCTATAAATAACGTAGGAGAAGAAATGGTTCAGGAATTACTCAAACCATATACAATTATTGGGAAAGTGAATGGAATTAAATGTGAAATTTTGAGAGATACTGAAGCCACAATAGATATTGCTAGTAGGAAGTATGTGTTACCTAATGATATGACTGGTGAACATGTTTGGGTACAACAACCCTTAGATTTGAATCCCACATGTTTACCAATTGCACGAATTGTGTTGGAGTGTGATTTAGGAAATGTTATTACAAAAGCTGCAATTATTGCAAATGAATTGGATCGTTGTAGATACCTATTAGGAAACCGAACAGCCTCATTAATAGAAGAAAAGAAGGAAAATATGAATTTGGCACAGGAGATACATAATGTGCAGACTAGAAGTCAGAAACGTATAGAAGAGGAGTTGAAGATGAACTCAAACAAAACAAAAGAAGGTTTGAATACAAATTCCAATGAAGAGATTGTGGATAGGGAAGAATTAGCAGTTTTACCAGAAGCTCAGTCAGATGATCCTTTAGTTTCCTTACTTAAAATTGATAAAGAAAAATTCAAAGAATAAGTGAGGATCTCAAATCATTGATTAAACGAGCTGAAAATATCGAGTCTGGAGAAGTCAATAAAACAAATTATGTAATAAAAATGAATTGTTACTTAAAAGAAAAGTAGATAAATTAAGACATGAAAATGTTTTATTAGTTGTTCCTAAGGAGTTCAGAGAAAAACTAAAAATAGCTTGTAATGTAGGTACATCTACTCATCTTGGAATCACTAAAACAAAAGACAGACTAGCTCGAAATTTTTACTGGACAAATTGTTGCAAAGAATTAGAAGAATTTGTAAGGTCCTGTGATCCTTGTCAAAGAGTTGGAGAGAAAAAGAAAGCTCTTATGAAAGTAGTACCAATAATATCTGAAGTTTTTAGAAAGATAAATATAGATGCTGTAGGTCCTTTGCCTGTCACACCTTCAGGAAAAAAATGTAATCTTACGGCTATGTGTCTTGCATCCAAATATCCAGATGCTGTTGCCTTAGAAGATATATCATCCACATCAGTTGTTAATGCATTGCTGCAAATGTTTAGCCAAATAGGCTTTCCTAAAGAGATCCAACATGATCAAGGAACTTCGTTTATGAGTGCTTTAACTACAAAATTTCTTGAGAGGTTTGGAATAAAAATAATACATAGTTCAGTATATCATCCACAAAGTAATCCTGTAGAATTCCACAGAACTATCAAACGAATTCTTAGAGTATTATGTTTAGAATCTTCCCCAGATTGGGAGTCGCATATTCATGCAGCTTTGTTTGCTTTAAGAACTATAACTCACGAGTCAACCGTATTCAGCCCTGAAGAATTAGTTTATGGAAAAAACTTAAAATCACCAATAACCTAACTCTATGAACACTGGTTACAGCCTGAAGAAGAGCAAAATTCTGTTGTTGAATATGTTTTAAATCTTATCAATCGACTAAAACGATGTCAAAATCTATCTGTGGAAAAAATGGAAGAATGTCAAGAAAAGCGAAAGACTTATTATGATAGAAACAGTGTTAAACGAGAATTTAAAGAAGGAAGCCAAGTTCTTGTTTTGGCACCTTCTCCTGCAAATAAATTCACGGTTCAATGGCATGGCCCAGGAACAATTGAATCTAAAATCTCTGATACTAACTACATTGTCTCTTTGCCTAATAAGAAAAAGAAATCACAAATTTATCATGTGAATTTACTAAAGCCCTATTACAGTAGATCCAACGTTATAAATCTTGTTGAGTTAGATGAAATGAAAGATCCTCCAGATTTAGAAATTGAATTCCCATTTATTGGAAACAACTCAAATATTTTTAATTGTTCTGAATTAATTCAAAAAAATAATTTAGTAGAGAGATTAAGTAAAGAACAGATTCGAATCTTAATTGAATTACTATGTAAATATTTTGACATATGTTATTTTATAGTTATGTGGTTAAGCTTATTATGTTTTGTTATTAGTTTATTTGAGTAATTGTAAGACTTTTACTCATGTAAAAGTCCTTCCGGAGGGGGAAGGAGTTGTAACGTACTAAAAAGGAGAGGATCAGTACAGCGCACGCGTGCAGATTCTGCCGCCCTCCTTCTTTCCGATTATATTGTTTTTTGTTTATTTTAGTTAAAAAAGTGTATTCTCAGAGAGACAACGCACTGGAGGTGCGTTTGTGGCGGTGTCCGCCAATGACATTGTCATGATTATTAAGTTGAAATTTGTATAAAAATTTATGTAAATAGCAAAATTTATGCATTTTTAAAATTTATCCTCATCAATAAATTAAATTAAATTGAAATTGTCTAACAATTGCCTTGCCACCTCGGTACGCTACAGAGGATTGATAACATGAATCCTCTTAGGTAAAATACGTAAATATTGTATCATCTGCTTAACTTTAATTCCAATAACTAGATATAAAGTTGGAAACGATAAATTCTTAAGTAAGGGATGCATTTTTAAAGTAAGAAAAATCGCAGTATAAAATTATTAGAAAAATCCTAATATAATTAAGAACGAAATATCCTCGAACAAGAAAAAACGCTGCTAAATATAATGCAATCAATCACATATAGCTTCACCTATATTAACTCAATCACATTTTCCCCCAGGCATCAAGGAATCCGCCTACAACGCATCGTCACACAGCGCGATAATCATTTGTCCCGTTAGCTGGGTCACCATGATGACTTCAATCGCTTAGATTTGTCGAAGAAAGCAATAAAATGTGTCATTTGGCGAATCAAACACGAATACCATAATATCCAACAAATAAACATACTAACAAAAGCTAAACATTTATAGGTAAAATAAAAATTTTTGAAATGGGTCTTTCGAAGATTCCTGAAGAAGTTTTTATTTTAACAATTTTAACCCGTTTGTCATCGCCCAGATAAAGTTGAACTATTCTATCTAATGACCATTTTAAAGGCAGTAGAATTTCATCTTAAGTAAGAAATAGCTCACTGATTTTAACATTTTCTTTCTCAATTCCCCATTTGAAACTCTGTTACAAATTATTAAGATTTTGCACGCGCCTCCAAAAATTTGAATAATTTATATTAATTTTTTCCAGTTACTTAATTTATTTTCATTAATCTCAATTAAATGAGGTCAAACATGGGCATTTAACAGTCGTATCTATTAGGAAGTAAAACACATCAGTATCTAAGGACAGGTGTACAAGTGGTCTGGACCACAGTAATGACAATTAAAAACTCTTCATAATTAAGTTTTACATTGGTACTAGTAATATTAAATTTAAAGGCTATCACACCATTCTCGCATAAGCCACCAACATCAGCACTTCTAAGAGGAATACAATGCTAATCAATTGACAAGTAATGTGTAAGTTTTTATCTGCTTTTAAAACTAAGAAGCATAATCTGGACATCTCCTTATTTGCACCTGTGAAATTTATTTCATTATCGGAATATAATTTTGAGCCTAAACTTGTACGAGCAACAAATCTCTTAAAACATACAATGAATTCTTTTGAGGTTAAATCTATTAAAATTTCAAGATGAATAGCTTTCATAACCAAATATATAAAAATGCACTTTGTAGAAGATACCTTTTCTTTGATGTTTATATTTTATACTAAATTGTCCACACAAATCAATTCCTGAGCAATTAAATGAGAAATCAGGATTTAATCTCTCTTTAGGCAAATCATCCATTAATTGCTTAACTCCTATAGGTTTAACTTTAAAACATTTAATACAATCATGCACAATTTTTCGACGCGTTTTTTTTTTTGGTCTTGTAAGGGCCAAAATTTTAGTGTGACATAATGCAACAAAGTAGTTGCACCTAAATGAAAATATCGTTTATCGCCTTTGAAAGAATAATAGGAAATTTACTATTAAAACTTATACTTGCATGTTTTATCCGATCATTTACTCTTAATAATCCATCCTGATCTAAAAAGGGTCATAAACATTTTATCTTACTTTTATCAGGAATAGGTTTTTGTTGATCCGAACATTTCATTTCGGAGGGAAATTCTAGTCTCTGAACCTCTCTTAATAAGAATTGTTCTGCTATCTTGATTTTTCTTCTGTTGACAATTCTCCTATACTCTTTTTTCTAAAGCTCTTTAATTTATGGATGAATGTGAAAATATGGCATATAATATAATATGTAATATTTTAATGTAATTATTACTAATATTGAGTAAGTCATAAATAAAAGAATTTAAAGTTAGAGTCAGTAGAGATGAGTCACGTTGATGTCTAAATTCAGACGTAAACTCGTCCTGTATGACTAATGAAGGAATTTCTCGGTCTTCAGCAGCAAAGGCTCCTTCCGGATACACGAAAGAGTCATCATGGAATCACTCCCCACTAGTCTTTGCAAGAAAAACTTTGATTTAGTTATTAGTGGACCAAAGAAGACAAGGGGATCAAGAGTTCTTACAAATGTAGAAAGCTCACTAATTTTTTCCAAGCAGGAATTGAAACTCACGATGAATTTGGAAAGTGAAATGATGTGTGTTGTGCTTCCACAGAAATCCTAACGCCTTTATCTCTTCCTGAAAATTATAGTCATTATTAGACCCTGTCTTCAATTAAGAATTATTGCTGCACCACTTGAGTAGCGTCCAGCTTGAAGGATATTTTGCAGTCCAGCTTGAAGATTTCTTGCTTCAGTTATAGTGGCGGCACCACTAAGCACATAGTCCATGTGAAAGTCTCTCTCAAAAACGAAAGATGCTCGGGGGTACTTTTCCCTTTCGTGTTTTGATAACTGATAAAGTACTCTAGTTGCTTGATATGGTGCACTAACTGTGCCATAAGTAACTGTTTTGAGCTCATAAATTTTAACTGGTTCATTGACTCACTCTCTCCAAAGAGTTCTCAAAAGTTTAGTTTGATTAGGATCAATTAGAACCAATTTATACATTTTTTTTATATCAGCCACAAAAGAATAAATGTGTTTTCGAAACCTCACCACTATTGAAAAATGATCTTGTAAAGTACCACCATTAAATTGTAAGGAATTAAGGGAATTTCCTAAAGTTGTTTGAGAAGACGTGTTACGCGAAGTTTGCAGTACTTTTATCAGGGCAATAGATACCTAAATGGGGTATATATGTGTTCCAACTTCTTCCTCACAATCTGGAATTTCTTATATAAGGCCCAATTTCTAGCTGAAAAATTCCTTACATAATTTTAAGTACTCAGGCTCTCTTAAAAAACAATTCCATAACAAATTTAGTTTTTTAATGCGATTTCTTTAGATTTCCCTAAACACTCTGGATCCTCTTAAAAGGCTTTTTAAGTATATATCTCCCTGTACTGTCTCTCTCTCTTAACATTTTTTTAAAATGTTCTTCACATATTATTGTTTCCTTATTTTTCGATTTTATAGTTTCAACATTTTCCATCTCCCAGAATCTCTCTATTGCTTCATGTAAAGCAGTATATACACTACTGGCCATTAAAATTGCTACACCAGGAAGAAATGCAGATAACAAAATGATATTTATTGGACAAATATATTATACTAGAAATAACAAGTGATTAAATTTTCAAAAAATTTGGCTGGATATAGATCCTGAGAAATCAGTACCCAGAACAACCACCTCTGGCAGTAATAACAGCAGTTATACGCCTGGGCATAACTGGCGTAGTCAAACAGAGATTGGATTGCATGTACAGGTACACATGCCATGCAGCTTCAACACGATGACACAGTTCATCAACCGTAGTGACTGGCATTTGGTGACGAGCCAGTCGCTCGGCAACCATTGACCAGGCGTTTTCTATTGGTGAAAGATCTGGAGAATGTGCTGGCCAGGGCAACAGCCGAACATGTTCCGTATCAAAGAAGGTCCGTACAATACAGGCAACATGCGGTCGGGCATTATCCTGCTGAAATGTAGGGTTTCGCAGGGCTCGAATAAAGGGTAGAGCCACGGGTCGTAACACACCAGGAATGTAACGTGTACAGTTCAAAGCACCGTCAATGCGAACAAGAGGTGACCGAGACGTGTATCCAATATCACCCCATACCATCACGCCAGGTGATGGGCCAGTATGACGACGAATGCACGCTGCCAGTGTACGTTCACCACGATGCCGCCAAACACGGATGCGACCATCAGGATGCTGTGCACAGAACCTGGATTCATATGAGATGATGACGTCTCGCCATTCGTGCGCCCAGGTTCGTCGTTGATCACACCATTGAAGGCGCTCTTGTCTATGACGCAACGTCAAGGGAAGCCGCAGCCATGGTCTCCGAGCTAAGAGTCCATGCTGCTGCAAACGTCTTCGAACTGTTCGTGCAGACACTTGTTGTCTTCCAAACGACCCCGTTTCTTGACTCACGGCTCGTGACGTGGTTGCACGATCCATTACGGCCATGCGGATAATATGCCTGTCTTCTCAGCTGCTAGTGTTACGTGGCCGTTGAGATCCCGCATAGCGTTCCGTATTACCGTCTTGAACCCATCGATTCCATATTCTGCTAACAGTCATTGGATCTCGACCGACGCGAGCAGCAATACTGCGATAAGATAAACCGCAATCCGGGCACGCTACAATTCGACCTTTATCAAAGTCAGAAACGTGCTGGTACACATTTCTCCTGCTTACACGAGGCATCACAACAACTTTTCACCAGGCAACAACGTTCAAATGCAATTTGTGTATGAGGAACCGGCTGAACAATTTCATTTAAACACAATGTAGGTGTCGCTACTGGTGCCTACTTTGTCTAAATGCGCTGAAAAGCTAATCATTTGTATATCACAGCACCTTCTTCCTTTCGTATAAATTTCACGTCTGTAGCATGTCGCCTTCTTGGTGTAACAATTTTAATGGCCAGTAGTGTATATATGTGTGTGAGAGTATGATCTTTATATAATAAATCCGCAATATAATTTTCGCATTGGACTGGGTAAACTCCCACTAATTATATAACCAAAATCGGCATTTTGCAGAATCAAATCACTATTTACAGAAAAAATCTTATCTGGACGAAATAACTCGTAAAATATTTCGGTGCATAAAAGTAAATCTATGCAACCTAGTTTATCAAAGTTTTCATCTGCTATAATTTTACATATTCTATAATTCTGATTTCAATCATATTTGACGGCATGAAATCAGTAATTTTAGAAACTAAAAATACTAATTCTTTTTTAAAATTTCCCTCTAAATTAGAAATTGCTGTCTTAGCAACTGATTTAATTATTGTGCATGTATCACCTATACTAGACTCAAATTGGTTTTATTTTAAGCCTAAGCTATTTGCACAATCAGCCGTCAGGTAATTATTCATTGAACCTTGATTAAAAATAGTAGCTCTGTAAAAATTTCCTCCCTGATCTCTTATACCCCGTCCGCACTGCACCTGAGTTTTCGAATTTCGCTTTAAATGTATATGTATACAATAAATTGTAACTGCTTCAAACTTTAAAAATATTACACGGTGACGACTTTATACTGTTGACAAAATTGTTTTGTTTTTGATTGGTTTAATTCATGACCATGACTTTTTATAATAATTTCATTTGCTTAAGAGATTTTAATGTTAGTAAAACAAATAAGTAGTTTTTATTTCCTGTTTGAAACAACATGCCAAACCAAAGACGACAAATAATTGCTTTATTTGAGGCTGGATTAAAACAAATTCAGATTTCCAGATAAGCGTTCATATTCACAGACAAGCGGTATCAAGTACTATAAAACGATTCTTAGAGCTTGGCCATGATGGTAATAGACACCGAAAACTAATAAAAAAAAAAAAAAAAAAAAAAAAAAAAAAAAGAATACAAATGAAATTCGCAAAATTATTAATAAACTAACTAACCGAAATCCAAAAAACTCAATGAGAAAAATAGCTAAAGAAATAGGGGTTAATAGAGAATCAGTTAGGCAAATTGCAAAAGAAGTGCTTGGACTTAAGCCATATAAACTTCGAAAAGTACAGAAACTGAGCAAAATAAGGGTACACGGTTGTGAAGATGTCGAGCTCTCCTTCGAAAGTCAGCAAAAAGCTCATTGAAGCACTTCATCTTCACGGACGAAAAACTTCCCACAATCCTATAGTCGACAAAATGACCGTTAGTGGTCATCTGATCGTCCTGGAACTTCCACGAGAGTAGAACGTGGGAAAAAACAACAGTCAGTTATGGTTTGGGGGGGCATTTGTGAATTTAGAAAAACTCCTTTGATTTTCATAGATCAAGGTGTCAAAATGAACAAGACCATGTACTGCAATGCAATTTTACTTCCTTGGGCCCAAAAATATTTTAAAAACAGTATCTGAAAAGTTCAACAAGATTCTGCCTCTTTTCATCGAGAAAAGAAACGCAAGACTGGTATCAAGCAAATCTTTGATTTCATACGTATGGGAATGTAGCTCCCCATATTCACCTGATTTAAACCCAATGGGTTATAGTGTTTGGTCTTTTCTGCAATCAAGAGTATGTTCTAAGCCACATCAAAGTTTGGAATACCGAAAGACTACTCTTAAGGAATAGGTTAAATTAATGCCTGATGAACTGCGGTCCATCGCATAAAATTTTACGCGATGTTTAAGGATCTGTATCGATACCCAAGGATCTGTAATGATACCCAAGGGGCCCATCTATGAATATACTTAAAGATGTTGTATCTAAGTAACAAATAACTTAAGTTAGTTTTTTGAAAAAAAAATTCCATGTTTTTAGTTTAATACAATATTTTTTTTTTGTCAACAGGATATTGAATAATGAACAGGTATTTGAATAATGCATTTGATATTTTAATGGAAGTAATAATAGTTAAGCTGTAAATGACAAAAAAATTTTATAATGAAAATTTCATTTCAAGTTATGTTTAACGTTTCATCATTTTCTGATTTTTTGACGTTTCATTATTTTCTAAACTGAAATTTGATGAAAGATAACCGACGTAGTTAGTTATCTTTCATCAAATTTCAGTTCAGAACTAATAATAGTTTTCAATGAGATTGAGAATTAGGTTTTCACTTAGTTGAATAATAAAATTAGAGCCAAAACCATTTTTATAATCTAGTAAACAAAATTTTAGACATTCAATAAATAGGAAGAATGTGTTAAGGTAATTAAAAATACAAATTCAGAATGATTTGAAAAATGATATTTTAAGTTATATGAAATGAAAGTAATTCATAACAAAATTGATACAACATTTTACTAATGATCATTTAGTGCCATACAAAAATGAAGAGAACAATGAGATTAATAGATACATAAGGCAATTTACAAATTACTATGCTAAGGTATGTTTCAGACAATAACATATAGGTGAAAGGAATATAAAAGAATAAAATGTTATAACAAAAGAAAATTAAAAGTCCTTGAATTTCCGTAAATTCTCTGAATGTTCAATGGAAGCTAAAATATTTCCACAAATCATGTTGCAAGGATAACGGAAAAAGACAAATATGTAACTTTTTTCTTTTTGAAATTGTTTCAATGTTTCTTTCTTTTACAAAAAAATAATGAAACAAAGTTGTATAATTTACTCATTTATTATAATCCAAAATTAGTGTCAAATTTTGTGGATATACTTAAATTAAAAATAGGGAATCGCAATTGCAAGTATATATAAAGGAAGAATGATTCAGTAAGGCAAATATAAGCAGTATTTAATACACATGAAAAAATTTTAACAAAAAAGAAAAACATTTTTGAGCAATATTTTAAGTCCAGAGGAACAATTGATGCACAGAAATGATTGAACTAAACCAACATGATCAATAAAATAAACAATACATATATGTTGACTCATAACATGACAACCAATGAAAGAAATTTCTTTTCCTACCAAAGAAAATGATATGGTTTGACCAATTTTATTTTCTATTTTGTATTACACACACAATGGATAATTAATTGAAATAAATATATTCTTAAAATAATAGTTTTTAATAAACTAAGCAATTTAACATAGTAGCATCAAATTTGCACATAACATAGAAGAAAAAATACAATTTCAAATCCTTATATTTTAAATGTATGTGTGTGAATAAATTTTAATCATATTTGCAATGCTCATACATTATTTTTTTCCCAACAAATATTATATAGTGCAGATTAAATTCAATTATTCCTAAATGTTAACAAATTAATCTGTAATTAAGATATAAGGGTATTCATAATAAAAGGAACAGAAATATGTACTGGTAAGGAAAAAAATACTTAAAATTATAAAATAAAAATACATAAAACAAGAGTAATGAGATTAAAACAAATTCTTGACAGCAACATTGAATTTTTACCATGAAATAAAATTCTTTACAAACAGTAAACATTCTAAAATGATTCATAAAAGTAACTACAAGAATTATTTCAATATTAAAAAAAAGATAGTTGTAATATTTATAAGCATTACACAGTTTACGAAACTGACAACTTTCATTTTATGTTCGATAAAAATTACACACTTCAAATATTCAGCAAAAAGGCATTCAATTTTACAAATAATTAAATCAAATATTGATACAAATACGATTAGTTTCTTGAATAAAGTGATTCTGTCGCTTCACCATTGTAAATTACAAATTTGTTGTTATTCCAACAGAATACTGTCTATATTTAGATTTCAATACAAAAAGAAATAGGAGTAAAGTTTTGTAATCTTTTACACCAATCATAAAGGATAAGTATTTTCAATAAGAAAATATTTACAGTCAATAAAATATTTTCTTTCTAAGATTATTGTTACACTAGCAGCAACTTTGTCTTCAGATACAATTTTAAAAAAGTCTGCACTGAATAACAGACTAAGGTAAATTTTTAAATCTCACAAAATAAATATAAAAATAATTAAAAAGAAAAATTTTAAATTTCACCTTTTTGTAAATTTCACTCTGATTTACTATATTCTAAATAGCTCATCAGAGTTATTTAGAATATATTTAGAGTTATTGAAAATAAAAATTCTGATAATGATAATATAGGAAAGAGAAATGTCTCTAAGACAATAATTCCGTTTAACAAAATGTATGATGTAATGGTATTAATTTTTGGTGGTATCAAAATTTAATCAAAAAGTGAAATTTGTTTTTCTGATTTTCTATATTTCTAAGAACAGTTGAAAATTTTTTTTGAATCATTGAAAATAATAAAATTTGTATATATAATTAAATGTTTAAGTAAATTTTTAATACATAAAAATAAATTTAATAAAATATAATTAGATGAAAAGTAAAATTAGAAGTCAAATGTCTTTTGAAAGTGTTTTTTTTTTTTAATAAGTAAATAATGAGTTTACCATGTAAATAAAATGTCATTATATAAGTAAAAATTTGCCTTTAAAAAAAATTAATGAAAATCTGTATTATTTATACTTGTTCTTTTTGTTAAATTTTCTTTTTGTTTATAAATACAAAATTTTTTACTGCAATAATGATTACATATGCAACTATAATAAGCTAAAAAGTTTTATCAGATTAACTTTTTGGAAAACTTATACCTTTTTAAAATTAATGCAATATTCTAAATTTGATAGTGTTTACCTTAAACACATATCTTTCTTGAATATATTAGCATATATATATATATATATATAATTTTAGCAATAAATTAAATATTATGCCAAATAATATATACACATTCATCTCAGTCTTACATTGTATAGCTTTAGCTATGAACTTACATCATTAATTTGAATATTAGCTATATTTCGAACACAAGTCTAAAATGTCTCAAAATATAATATTGAATTATTTTCAACATATTTTTCAATTTTATCAATAATAATATTAACATTAACTAAACTTTTGTGGTGTTATTTTTTTTAAAAAAGCTTATTTTATAACTTCATAAAAGTAATTAAAATCTAACTTCTTTAAGTACATTTGAAAAATATAAAGAAATTCTCCACATCACATAAACTATTATTTATATAAAAATCAGGATTTTTAATCAAAGTGATAAGTGATCATAAGTGATGTGTGAGATTAATTATGTTTTATACTTTTCAATAATAAATTCTAATATAAAGAAAAATTAAACATAAATTATAGAAAAGCTATTTAAGCAAGAGAAAAAGATCAGAATAACAGATTTAATAGTAATATAAATTTTTAAAAAAACAGCTTAATCAACTACATCACTCATTTCACACGCACAAAATAATAATTCTAGCGATGAATATGCGGAAACAATTATGACTATAGGAGAAGAGTGTGAATATATGTATTTATATATACATATAATGCTGAATGAAGTTAAAAGTCTATTGTTAAACTCAAAATTGCTATTTTTAATAACAATAATGCAAACATAAAGTCAATAATGTTAATTTGTTCTTTTTGGTTTTAAACATTAGAATACAGATGAAATCAATGTAATTCAATTACAAAACAGCATTCATTGGAATATATTGTATCAAAGTTATCATTAATTAAACAGAAAAAGAAAACAATTTATCAATATTAGTTTCTTCTCATACAAAGCAATTCTTGAATCAATTTTGATACAACCTTTATAAATAGAAGGTTGAGTATTGGGTATCACTCCATAAACGGCTTTAGCATATAAAAAAAATAATTTAGCCAGGATATACATAATCGGATTCTGAACTGAAAGAAACTTTATAGCTAAATGGGATGTCTAGCATACAATCTACTAAATAGAAAGCAAGGAGCTAAGGAATTAGCAACCTGTTAAGTCATTAAATAATAAAATTTTTTAATGAGTATACATCTTTTCATGCACTTTACATATATTTAATGTATGTATTAAACAAATTAATAAAACTAAAAAATTAAACATATAGTTAGAATAGAAAAAGTGAGCTAAGTTTAGCAATTTTGCAAACCAAAACTTCAAAAAATACCATACATATCAGGGAGATTCTTTAAAGTGAAATTTTCTCTACAATTATCAATGAATGATTAAAACTATTTATTCTACAAAACAAAACAGAAATAAAGAAAATAAAAAATTATGATACACGTATCAGTTAAGTTGGTGAATGATGTTATGTGCTCTGGTTTTTCTCTCACTGAATATTATCTTATTTGTGAGATTCCACAAATAAGGTAATATTCAGCAAGGGAATACAGGATTAGGAATGTTTTTATACTCCTACTTATATTTAAGTACAGAGTTCTAAAGAGCTTGGTTTTTAAAAAAAATTTATGATAAAGTAGAAAAAATAAAACTTAAGAATTTTTCAAAAACTGATTCTATAAATATCTTGAATTGCTTCTTTTACAAAATATAAATAGGTGATATATTTTTGGTATATCATCTGAAAAACAACGATGTATGTAAATTTTAAAAGAATTTTTAAAATATTTACCTTGGTATTAATAACAATGCTGAGTAATACATAAATATAATCTATAAAAACAAAAATAGAATTTATTTCAAATAGTTTAAGTTTGCAAAAAAATCAACAAGTGTTTCAGTTCAATGTTTAATAATAATCATTAATCACATTTTTACTGAATAGTTTTATCATCATTGTTTTATTTATTATAATATGTGGATAAAATTTTTAGCTAACAGTTTTGACATTTTATCAATAAAATAACTTATTTTTTAATACTGTATTACCAATAACATATATATTTTAGAATATAATAAATATAGAAATATTTGAAATTTAAAATATATTTGGAGAATAATTATTTCTCATAAATAATGAAACTAATTGAAATTTTCTGCAAACATAAGATTTTTAAATATTTTTTGTCGATGAAGTTTTTATAGACTATGTTTAACACATTAAAATTAAACGAAACTTTTCAAGGAGCAGTCATTGAGATATCTGTAATTATTATTTTTTGGAAGCATTGTGTAATCAAAATGTTAGATATAATTACAGCTAATATAAAACAAAATAATAATAATAATAAAATTTGATATAGTAATGAAGAGAATTTAAATCAGAAATAATTTTATCAAACTATTTAGTAATGAAAATTTTCTTTATGAAATGCTGATATACTTATGCATACAATTTGAATAAAAAATTAATTAAATCATTTTTTCCTTTTTTTTTGAGTTTGCTAGTATTTTTAAAATTATGATTGATGCAATGGATAAAAAATAAAATTTAGCGATTTTAACATACTAAACTTATATAAAGTACTATTTAACACCATACTTTTATAATAATCAAGTAATTAAAACACTTCAGATTTATATTAATTACTTGATTATAGTAAAAACTAATACATAAGAAATTAACTTTATTTAAACACTGCAGATAATATAATTTTATGACGTTGCCTTATTTTGATAACTATAGAAATTATTTAAAAATATAAATTTATCATTTAGAATCATAATTATCAATTTTATCAGCAAAGTTTTATAGTTTATTTTATGATGAAACATATGTGTTATTTTATAAAGTATATATACATATATATAGATATATAATAGATTATGCTCTATTAAATTTTCAAATAACAATGGATGCTGAAATAATGACTTTTTAAATGATACTTCAAAATTAAATAATGATGTAAGAAATCAACAAACAATTGCATTCTGTAGGAGAAAACAACAAATTTGTAATTTTTTTATAAGCTTAAATGTGAAAAAAGAAAGTTTTTTGACATTTTACATTTTTAATAAAAATAACAAGACTTTTCACAGTAATTTTATTGTAGAAAGAAAGACTATAAATAATTTAAACAGCAAAGTAGTTGCAAATAAAAATAGGTAAAAACTATTATACAAACATTTGTCAACACTTTGGTAAGCAGCACATTTTAGTTTCAACAAGATAGTTAAAGAATCTGCATAGTTTTCAATGTGAAAAACACAAGAGCATTTTGACAATATCTGATTGTCAAAATTTTGGAGAAATATCAACAAAGTTGTATATAAATTAAACAGCTATATAAAGATAAGCTTTTATGAAATTAATACAAGATTTATTTTCAAAATAATTATGTTACAATTCTTTTTTTTTTTTTCTTTTTTAGAAAATATGCAAAAGTACATGATTAAAATCTGTTATAATCCTTCCAAATGAAAAATAATTTCAAACAGACCTTTTCTGATAAACAAATATTAACAATTTTAACAAGTAGGAATTTCACTTTTGTTCAAATAAGTGTATCACAGAAACTAAAAACTATAGCAATGGTTATTAATATGGAGATAAATAAATTCAATGCAATCAAATCAAAATTCATCACATTCAAAATACAAATTAATAGAAATCAAATCAAATTATAATTTAAAACTTGATACTCTTAAGATATGCAAAAATTTCTAAGGGGAACTTTTATTTATTGTAAAATTTTACTTTTACAATAAATAAATGTTCCAATTTGTCAAAATTATTTCAAATTTTTTAAAACTTACAAAATTATAATAAGCATGAAGATGTCATATTAGTAATTATATTCACATTTTAAGTTAAAATACTTAATTAAAAGCACAAAAATTAAAGAAAAAATAGATTTCCACTAAATGCATAACATTTAAAATAAATAGAAAAACTGAAGATGTTTACCGTGTAAAAATTATTCCAAATTTGTCACATTTATAGCAACTAGTATGTGATACTGAATAATTTATTTACAATAAATTATTCAGTATGAGAAGCATATATTTCAGATTTTCTCATACATTAAATAACATCAGTTTATAGAGAGCTTCAAGTTGTTAAATATTTGTCATGATTTTTTGTTCCAGAATGAACATTTTATTTCAAAGTCACAAAATTTAATTACCAGAATGAGAATATAATGGAATTAATTATAAAAAAACTGTCAAAACTTCACAAATAATTTTTATTTCATGAATAATTCAAGGTGTTGAATATAACACAATTAAATCAACACTATTCATAATTAATATTAACAACTAACTATGCTGTGAGTTTTTTCAAGATTTAATCAAATTATAATTTTTACTAAAATACTTTGTAATTTAAAAATATTTTGAACTAATAATAAATTAACATATTTTCAAGAAAATGAATTGTATATTATTCAAAGCAACAATTTATAATCTATTGTAGGTAAATGCATTATTTCCCTGAACATGCAAGTTCATTGTTTTAATAAAAAATCTTTTTAAAAATCCAAAAAAAGAAAGCATGTATGTAATAATATAATATTAAAAGCAAATAAGCAATTGCGATAAATTTACTAATTAACAATTTCAATTAAAGCTCTCTTTATCCAAAATGAATGCTATTGGATAAATAACAGTTGTCGTAAATTGATTTTATCATTTTTTATAATAATAGTAAAGAAAGTATATAGTTTAAATTTCCTTTTAAAATAATTATTTTAAAATGTAATAATTTTCAGAGCATATTTACCAACATTATTTAAATATGAATTATAGTATTTTATTTCACTATTTATTACAATTGAAATTGATAAAAATGTATTAAAACTGAGAAATTCCTAATTAAATCTAAAATAGTTTTATAATACAGATACATGAAGTCACAATTTTTTACAGATTGACAGCATTTTTTAATAATAAAAATACTAATTTTCATACTTAATATATTTAAAAAATAATAATTGCATTGAGAAAAATTTGCTTTAATGAGAAATTACTTTTTTAGTAAAATATATTTGCTATAGACTTTTTAAAAATTTATGTAGTTTTGACATATCTGTTTTGAATTAGACTGTCGAAAAGCAAAATTTAAAATGGAAAAGTCTCAGATAGATTTTCTTATTTTTTCAATAATTTGATTTATTAATCAAATTTCTTTTTATTCTTTCTTAAATTGTATTAATACAATACACATTTTTCTATTGTTAGAATATTAAAAACAACTTTTTTAATAATGCCATATAATTTGAATTACAGTATATATTAATAAAAAATATTTTATAGTTTTTTAATCTCTGCTCTATTAAAATCAATACTATTTTTGGTGATTATTTTTACAATTAATGCATGCAATTATTTTAATACATTTAGTTTAAAAATTATTAGAAACATCTTAAAGTGATCAATCACTATATTTAATAAATTTAGTTTTTGTCTTTCACAACAAATTCAGTTTGTGTTGTTCAGATCGTACCTAAATACAAGCTTTTCCAATGTAAACACAATCACTTGGTACAATTTTGAATATACTGAAATATAAACCCAAATTATGGTAAAATTTGTGATCCTTCATTAAAAAGGTAATCAATGACCTAATACATTTATTGTCCCTTTTTCTGTTTCATAATAGTTACAATTTACAATCACTAAAAAATAGCTAGCACTTAAGTATTTTAGTTAAGTGCTAGAATTTTTGAGTGATAGATAGACTCTCTAATAGTAAATTTTAATTCACCATAGCCAGCAATGTTCAAAGAATTTTTGTCATTTTAATTATAATAGAAAATAACATTCATCTTTGATTCAGCACAAATAAGATTTAATATGTTTTCTTTATCATCTTTTACTTTAAATAATTATTAATGATTTTGATGTACCAATATATTTACAAAGTAATTTTTTTATGATGGTTTGATATTTATTATTTTACCATAATTGCTATTCTAATACTTAGATAATATTTATTCTACTAAATATTGTATTAATTTTTTTAATGTAAGTGTATAAAAATAAAAAAACAGACATTGTTACAGCATAGAACACTTTTCTCTCTCTATATATATATACATAAAACACATCTATTCCCTCTTAACATCAGTTTCAAAAGTTTCCACCAAAATAGGAATTTATTAAACTAAAACAATTTTAGTATTACATGTAAATTTTAATGGTGAAAGTGAATCAGAAATTAAGATTAAATTGCAATATGTAATTTGATTAATTGTAACAATTTTTAAAATGAAAACAAAGGAAGCAAAATCAAACCAATGCTACAATTAAAAGCTGAAAACTGTAGAATCAATGTCACAGAGTGGCAAATTTATGTATTGTAAGGTATTTATTAAGAAGAGTGAAATTTCTAAAATACTTCAAATTATCATTGTTTGTTATATATCGCTTTCACTTTAAAAAGGCTATATTTTGGATAACTTATAATTAACTTTTAATGTTTATTACTTAATATACTTATATTCAATAATGTACATAAATGTATAACTATGGATTTATAGCAATATTATTGTAAATATCTGACAAAATCGGTAATATTATTAGACAAAAGAATGACTCTCTTAATTCTCATGACACATTCATTACACAACTATTTTGACAATCCAGGAATATTCACAGTTAATTGGTTGATAAAATTTAAAAAATACCAAGTAAAATAAACCTGAAGATAATTCTTGCATTAATTTTAAAAAGCAGTAACTTTTAATATTAAGATTATAAAAAAACAAATAAAGCAATTTTTAAGAAACTATTTTAAAATTGAAAATTTTTTAAATAGATTGAGAAAATATTATAAAAAATTTGGCACTGAATTGCTTATAAAACGCTTCATAAATTTAAAGAAAATAAACATTTATCAAACTCAAATGAAATGCAAGAGATTAAATGCAATTATTAAGAAAGAAAAGATAATTTTAAATAATAATATGTAAAATAATTTTTTAAAAAAATTCAATTTCCATTTTTATTTCTTGCAAAATTAATAGATTCTAAATGATGACTTCTTGAGTTCCTTAAGTTTTTTTTTTAAATAATTACAGTTAAATAAATACAAAAAACTGATAATTTTAAATATAATAAGATTTATCATTGGTTTTCATTAACTAAATAAATAGTTCAAAATATTTTACAGTTTTTCATAAAAAGTGCAAATAAATAAAGAACATTTAAAGACAACTATTAAAAATAACGTTAATTGATTTTGACATGGTTTTTAAAATTTAGTTAACCACAAGTTCTACAAATGTATAAAATTATTTAGATTTTTAAGAAAAGGTATTAATAAATCCTTATAAGGAAACAATTTTTTAGTTACTTTTTATGAATATGAAATTTTTTAAACAATTTATTATTTTATACATAAAATTAGATTTATAAAAAGTGCTTGATTCTAAAATCTTCCCCTAGACATTGAAAATCAATCACATTGTAATATATACAAAGAAATTAAAAAAGAATATTATATTTAAGTAAATAATTCCATGCTTTCCTCATATGTGAGCTTTTTACACTTTTGTAATAAATTTATCATTTTGAAAAAAATTTTTATTTTTAAAAATAATAAATGTTGGCAGATATACAAATTATATATTAGAATTACACAAAATATAGAAAGATATAAATTAGAAAAGGAACTTTTTATTTTATAAAGCAATGAAGTAATTATTTAAATGATTAATTATAAATTTAATTAAATATACTAATAAAAAAGAGAAAGATTTGTTTGGAAGGAACACATATAATTATAAAGAAAAACTAAATACACAATGGTTACTGTAAGCACTACAGATTCAATTATTAAGAATGAACTAAATGTTTAAATAAACTATATACTTTATTTCTAACTTTTTAAAATGGTTCATGTTTTAAAATTAAGAAGGTATTTTATTAATTTCAATTTACTAACATATGTAATTAAATTTTTTCTTGAATAGTAAGGAATTTTTTCATATTTAAAATTAAGAGAAATCAAGAACTGCATTTACCTACAATATTTATCAATTAGACATGTTTCAATTTAAATAAAATTCATATTTGTGTGGATGTTAAAAGTTTTTAGTATGACTTAAAAACTAAGATTTCATTCAAAATGAGCAAAAAATACCAAATAGTATAAATTTGGTAAAATAAATTCTTTTCAAAATCATAAATTTTAAACAATTCTTTTCTGAAAGTAGCTATGATTAAAACAAGTTTTTTTCCTTTATATATACAGTTAAGTAAAATTATAATAAGTTATAGACAGAATTAAATAATTTTCTTTAGTAATCAAATAAAATAATATGTAACATGTATAGAACAATGCATTTTATACAGAAAATGTATGTATTTTAGTTTTACTATAATTTCACATTTGACGATTGTCACAATCCAATGTTAAAAAATATATACATATCACTTTTCATCAGCTTTGTTGGAATTTGTAATTCTAAACTTATGTGACAATGCTTTTATATTGCTTTGTTTGATTATTTATATACAGAAAAACATAAATTTCCTTTATCAAGGAATCAATCACAAAGTTTTGTCACAATTTTTTTGTGAGAGAATATTAAGATTTTTATTTATTCATGTTCATAATATTAATAATTTAAGTATACATAATCAAAATGAGAATGCTAAAATCGAATATGTCCACAAATGATCTCGGTCTTGTTAGGTGAGCAAATTCAATGAATACATTTGTATGAAATTTGCTGCAATCAGCTTAGTAAATTTATGGTTCAACATATGAAAGGCAATTTATGTTTCAACATATGAACTTTATGAATGTTGAATGCATAAACATGTTTTTAATCACAATCTCAACAAACCACACACATTCAAACTGCACATTCTCAGGGGAGTCTTGGAATAATTACAAGAAAATAAGTTTCACAAAATTATTTTAAGATAAAATAAAACTTCACATGTGTGGCACTGAATGGTTTTTGTATGAGTAACTAAGCACTTTAGTGACAAATGAATTAAGCAGATCACACAATACTTAATTCAAATACTCTTTTCATAATGCATGGCTAAAATTTTAACTTATGATGAACCTTTAACTACAACCACTACCAAATGATCCTCTTTTGAGGAATCGGAATTTAGATTTGGAGCAATACGTCTCAACAATTCTAAAGCAAATGAGCATGGTGGAAAAGCATACATAACACCATTTGCATCTTTACCATCCTTTTTCATATTACAAGGCAATGATATAACACCAGCAGCTTCTTTTTGTTTGAGATATGATACAAGGTTTCTAAGAGGTCTTTGCTGTACAGCAGAAGACTGATCTTCTGCTTGAATTGGACCGGGAAATGTTAACAAAAGGCAATTACCATGAGGTCCAGATGTTGATATTCTTCTGGACACATCATCCAACTTGGGAGGATCTAAGCGTAACCTTTGTGTAATTCTTAACATAGGAAGTTCAAGATCCTTCATCATGTAATCAACTAGAGAAGGATCACCACTACAGACATGCATACGTGTAGGAAATGCACTGTTTTTCAAAACTAATCCTCCTTGCCAAGCAACAGGGCAACATTTAGCTAGATCTTGTAGGTTTTCAACACTTTCAGCTACTGTCACATTATCTTTAACATCATGAGACTGTCGTTTTTTATCAAAATCCTGCCTTTTATTTCTATCATTTTTAGTATCAAATTCATAATCCTTACGAAACTCTCCCCTTCCTTCAGATGTTGATATATGAGCATCCCTTGATATACGGCGATTAACACCACCATTGCTACGATTTCGGCGAGGGGAGAGAGTGTCTTTACTAAGTGATACATGCTCATAGTCATTTCTATCAGCATTTCGAGATCTGGGCCTCTTATAATACATATCATGGCCCATTTGATCAGATTCATCAATATCAGGTGAACGGTCTCGTTTTCTACGATTATTATTGTCATTTCTACCACCCCTAGGATGGTCATCCCACCAACCCTGATGATTACGATTCCAACCTCGATAATCATGGCGGTCTTCTTGTTCACAAAGGCCCCATGAGTCTCGACCTGGAAATTTCGGGGACCTATCGTAAACTGGGTCAAACTGTTGATTTTCATACATAGCATTCCTAGACCAACTATTCTCAATACCAGTATAAAAATCATCAGCAGGTTGAGGAACTTCATTTCTAAAACCAGATCGTTTAGAAGGAGGTGGAGGTCCATATCCTTCTTCTTCACGAAAGCCTGCCCTTGAAGGTGATTGATAATAGCTGTATGGTCCAGGATCAGCAAAATCAACACGTAATCGCTTATCTTGGCCACCAAGAGGAAAACCTCGCATTTCTTGACAAGCAGCCTGTGCAGCATCTATGCTGTCATATTGAATATATGCATGATTTTCACCTTTCACGAAATCAATTTTTCGAATGGCACCAAACCTATCAAACTCTCTTTCTAAGTGAGAAAGAGAAGTCCATGGACCTAAGCCACCAACCCATATACGGGTCGTAGGTGTTGCTTTGCCATAACCTATTTTACACTGAAATTTTCCAATATATTGTCCTGACATTTCCACTTTTCCTCTATGAGCCATGTCTAAATTTAAAAACTTAATAAATGCATAAGCATTGCCTAGGCCGGGAGCTGGACGTTTAACATCAATATCTTCAACTACACCATATCTTTCAAATATCCGACGGAGTTCAGCCTCCGTTATTGTTACTTCTAAATTGCCCACAAACAAAGTTCTAGTAGCTTTGTCATCTTCTTCAGGTGGCACATGATGTAAATAATTAGGAAATTTTTCTTTTTTTGATTCATCTCGTCGATGAGGTGGGTGATGATGAAAATCATTATGCATATCTCTTCGCAGACTATCACGGGGATGAGAAAAAGATGGATTTCTTTCAATTGCATTCTGTCTACCACCTCCTAAATTATGACGTCCTAAACTAGTATTGCTTGCTGAAGAATGTGCTGGAGACACACCACGCATACTGTAATCAGGACTTGTGCTTCTGTTTCTTCTTCCTGCAGTACTTCTGTCAAACACTGGTTCAATTTGCACTGGTTTATCAAAAAACACAGGTCTTATCTTATGGCGAGCATCACGGGCATCTTCATATGTTCTGAAATACACATAAGCAACACGTTCATTACCACTATGTAACACTTTAACACTCACTTCACCAAAACGACTGAATTCATGAACGAGTGTATCACGGATAGTTGCATCCGTCACTTTATGATTTAAATTTGACACACACAGAACTTTTGACATAGATGGCGGCGCACGTTCAGATTTCATGTTACGATATTCATCATATGAATCTCTACCCATAACACTGCCAGATCGGCTAATTGTGACGCCTCTTTCATTTGAGGAATCCCTAGTTCGTCCCCGTCGCTCATTTGGTGATTTATTTGAACCACGCCTTTCCCTGCGATCAGGGGAAGATCTATCATGGGGACTATCATCATACCGCGAAATGGATGAATGAGAACGTTTACCTTTAATTGGGGAATCCCTCTCCTGTTGTCTTTTCATTGTATGAAAATAAATTTCACAAAACACAGTTTTCACACACAAAAGTATACAAAATAAATCACAGACACCACTTAATTTTACATAAACTCCCAATTTTGTGGCATTTAACACACGTTAGAAACACACAAATTGAAATCATTTACACAATCCGAGAACTGAAAACATTTGATCAGCACAAGGCATAATTATATAAAATAAATACAACGATTTATAAATATGTAAAATAAAATAATAACAATAACACAACACAAATGTCGGATAAGGGCACTGGACGATCGATGTAATCAAACAAAAAAATTAAATGACATTAAGTAGATGTAAGCATTTTAAATTTAATAACGATTTGTGAGATTTTGAAAATTAACACTTCACCAAGAGACCAGTAAATAATTTTTGCTCAGCACACAAACAAAAATACAAATTTTCCGTTTCTCCACTAAACAGGACGTAGATGCTTGTATGATGGCAATGCTGAAATGCTGCCCTTTCAAAATATGAAACTTTTTTTTAAATATTAAAAATAAAATATTTGCATTAAAAATTTTGGATTTATTCATTTGATAGCAAAGATATTCATTCTGAATCAACATAAGAAATTTATACTGTCAAAAAATTAATTTGATATTAAAAACAGAGATGATTTTAAAACTTCAGATAAGGCATTAACAAAATGGCAACAAAGTAAAATCTGGTTCAAAAGTGAAGTAATAAAAAGTTGCAAAGAGTAAATAACCAGAAACGTAGCTTAATTCGTTAATAAACTTAAAAAAAATTAACATAAAAGGAAAAATTAATACGCGAAATTAATAGGTTAAAAATATTTCAAATTAAATAAATTTCTTCTGTAATATTAAAATTTTCTGGCTCAAAAGTAGAATGAATAACATTTGAAATATGTAATAAGATTAAAATATTTATAAAAGATAATAGGAAGAGTAATACTATTTGAAACAGCAAGAAATTATATTTTGCATACGAAACGAAAAGCCAGAACAGCATAATATCTAACAAAGATAAACCTAAAATTCCTTAAAAAAATTCCAAGAATTTATTATAAAAAAAGCAAGTAATAAATTAAAGAATACTCCAAAAACAGATTAAAAGTTTTAGTATATGAATATCAAAAATTTGATAAGAATAATTTCGTTTATAAATGTATTCAAAGCAATTTAATACCCCGTTCTACTGCATTTTTAAGCAAGTTTAAGTCTCGGCTATAAATGAGTGAAAATTTTAGCTGGCGTGCCACAAGGGTCAAAATTGGTGCCAAGACTCTTTCTTATATAAGTGTACGACATTCCAACATCAACACTAACTACCCTGCACCTTTTTGCAGACGACACATTTATACTAGCACAAGGTAGGAAAACATCATATATCACAGAATCATTTAACAAACATTTAGAACAGATTTACTTTGGTTCGTTAAATGGAAAATTCTTATTAATTTAAATAAAAGTGTATCCATAATTTTTAACAAAAAAAAACTACTTCCACCCAGTGTAATTAAGATCAATAACGAAATTATACCATGGTCACAAACCTGTAAATACTTCGGAGTAACTTTCGACAGAAAATTAACATGGCACCCCCATCTGATCCAAATTATTAACAAATTTAAACGGCAAACAGCTGCATTATATCCACTTTTCAACTGGAATTCAAAACTTTCCATGGAAAATAAAGTGCTCATTTATAAAGCGTATCTTCTACCACTTATTTCCTATGCCTGCCCTATCTGGGGTACACCTATGATAGTAAAATAAAAAAACTGGAAACTCTCCTAAATAAAGCCCTCAGATGGGGAGTTAAGCCCCCCTGGTTCATTAGAAACCAAAGAATCAGACAAGAATTAAAAGTCCCTACCCTGAGAAGATTCTTCGCGAAAATAATGTATAACGTGATTAAAAATATTGATAGAACTAATAACGAAACTTTAAACAGCCTTCAGTCCTATAATGACCTAAGTGCCCTGTAGATTGCGTCCTCGCTCATTGCTCAGATATTGCCCAAAGTTTCTTCACCAACCAACATGAAATAAACTGTAAATAGAAAAAAAAAATTTTTTTTTCTTTGATAACTACTTCTTTGTATGGAAAAAAAAGAGACTACTAAAAAGATAAAAGAATTTTTTTTTGTTACATCTCATTCTATATGTGGAAACAAAAAAAAACTATTTAAAATAAAAATGATGAAAAATGCATATATAAGTGTGCATACTAAATGTATATAAAAACAGATTTTTTTTAAATATACATGTATATGTAAATACATATATAAAAGAAGAAGATAAAGATAGATATATTGTATTACAGACCAATTTATACTTTGTAAATATTATAGCGTGTATAAATTCTTGTAAATACCTTTACCTGTTCTTATGTAAATATTCTTATTTCTCTCAATTTATTCCTAAACTATTTCATTTATTATTCTATTATTTTCATTTAATTTAAATATATATTTCTTTAAACAATAAATTAATCAACAATAGCTTCTTAAATTCTGAAATAAATTTTATGAAATAACCATAGTCCCGTTCATTAAAATTTGAAACTCATTTTAAACCAATCAGATTCATGTTATAACTCACCGACCAAGAACCAGCTATCTCATGAGGGTGCCGAGCTAGCAGTCGAATGGTTAGCGCTCTTGCCTTCAGTTCAACAGTTCGTGGGTTCGAATCCCACCTTGGGTATGGATGTTTGTAGTGGTTCTGAATCCACTTTAAGCCGTAGGTCCCGGTCTAATTAGCCCTTGTGTGCAAAAAATGACCATTGAGCGACAAACTAACAATCTAATGAGGGTAGAGGATCGCCAAATCCAGGGACCTCTGAAAACTGCCAGCCGGCAATCACTTCAAGTCTCAGCTAAGCTTTCTTGCGGTGGCAACTAGCGATTTAAGTGAGTTCGAATTGATTTAAATCAGTTTGGGCAACTGACTTAAATACGCTTCATCTGATCTAGCAGCCGGTCAACTTGTCTAGTGGTCAGAGTGGGTGACTACGGATAGGGAGGTCCTGGGTTCAAATCCCGGTTCCGGCATGGATGTGTTGTATTTGCTGGCTGGATAATTTTTAGAAATTAAACAACCCATTTTCTTCTTTCTGGCTGGAAGTCCTTTTTTTTTTATTATATTCTATAACCCCCTCCATATTGACGAATTGAGATGCCCTAATGTAGGACTTGAAAGAAACCGGTTTCGCAAGGCGAAAGCGAGGGGAGGAGAGAAGGGACTTGTCAGCGCCAGAGAAAAAAGGAGAAAAAGAAAGGCTGCAAGACATCAACTCAAAAAGGGATCCTGTGAGTGTGTGATTCAAGCCCGACGCTTTAGTGGATTCGATAAGCAGAAAAATTGAAATCTCCTGATAATATTTTAAATATAATTAAAGTCTGAAGGAAAGAAGAAAAAGGCCAATGTAGTTTTATTCCGAAGAAACTGAAATTACGATCCAGATGATGGAAGCCTCGTCGTACTTGCTGTAAAGCATGTTTTTGGAAGCCCTCTAAATAGGCCGGCCTAGTCACTGTTTGTACGTAAGTTAATGTTTTTTTAAATGTTTTTCCAGACATTCGTTAGTGTGGTACCACCTATTTTATAACTTTAAGTAATAATATGAGTATAACTTTAAGCAATTTAGTATCATTATGAACTCCACGTGAATGCTTAATCGTGTTGGTAGCAAAGTTGTAATATTGAAATAATATAAGTGATTTATAAGTAATTGAGTTATATGTGTTTAAATAGTCTTGTTACTTTGTAAGTGAATAAAAAGAAATTTCTAATTATTAAAACAAAGCCAGTTTCAGCTTCTATTTTTCAGGATTGGATCTGGGTAGAAAAATAAATAAAATAATAAATACACAATGCAATTAAAAAATACCTTATTGTAATGTAAATACCTTATTGTAATTTAAAATATCATTTATAATTGTTATTCAATAACAGTAATCATATATACAACAGATGTACTTTCTCTCTCTCTATCCTGTCTTAGTTTTTTCCTTGAGTGTAAATTGTTGCCTACCCTATAAAGGGGTCCCTATGGGATGTGTGTGTACTGAAGAAGTCGGACTCCACACCAAATACGGTTCAGTTGGAAAAGTGGAGCAGCGCACCCCAATTTTTCAGCCTAGCTGGCACACGAGAACAACAGCAACTGATTTAGCGCAATCTAATTTTCTGCTATCTTCTTGTCAGTGTATGTTGAAATATCTGACACCCACCCAAATAAATGCAAGAGAAGCAAAATTTAAAGAATTATAACATTGAAGTATTTACCTAAGTATTAAACAAACACCAAATAATATCATGTTAAGTTTGAGAAGAAATAGGTTTGTCAACGACATTCTTTGGTTTCGTATTCTTCATTTAAAATATGATAATTTTAATAAATGCCATATTGGTCTGTAATTACTTAATAAACATGCTCAACTATAAAAAGAATTCGAAAATATCATATTGTTTATAATAACAAATCATAAATATGGTTTTGAGCAAAAACCAATATTTCTTAAATAAGTTTCTCCAGTGCGCCATTAGTTTCGCCAGTTTTCAGCATGGTGTTTCAATTAAAGCTGATTTAACTTTAAATTGATTAATTAAAAATGGTGGTGCGAACGAACATTTTATCACATTTTTGGTATATTATCAAAAAATTTTTAAATGATTTTTAATTCACATATAAATAGTTTTATTCAAATATTATATAAGCCCATTTTTTTCCATGTAAAAAGTATCTAATTATCCTCATTATAATTAAATAAGGATTTCCATTACCTTTATCCATTTTAATGCATCAACATAATGTTAACATTAATTTATATGTTAATATTATTAATTTATATGTTAATATTATTAATTTATATGTTAATATTATTATTAATATTATTGTGCTACATATATATACATATTATTAATACTGCCAATTAAAAATAAGTATTTTTATCTAGAACTATATTGGAATAAGGAGTGGTTAATAATCTTAATACACTCCCACAAGAACCAGCGAAATCATATAAAATTTACCTGACCTATAAGCAAATCATTAGAATTGTAGTGCATTCGTATATCATGAAGGACAGTAGTGCAAACTCAAGCGTTATAGTTAGAGATATAAGTTTGCTTATATATATGAGTTTTGGAAATTGAGCTTTCGAACAGTTTTCTGTGTACGATAGCATAGAATAATTGTCTCTAGGGATTGCCGATTGTTCTTCAGAGATATCAGCTGATCGTAATGAATGAAATCAAGCAATTGTGATGGTGATCTGTAGTCACTGAATGCAAATAGTAACGGCAGACCCACCCCTAGTAGCAGAGGCTCAGTGGTATTACAGTGGCCATTTACCGGTTTAATTGGTAACTTACTTTAGACCGGATTTTTCTCCGGTCTGTGCCCATCAACTTACATATGAAACGGTCACTGTATTTTCTACCGCATATTCTGAATGTCACCGTCGTCGGCCTCTGATAGAGTGGTCGCTGGACGGCGGCTGCAGCATTTACCATTGAGATTGAAGGAAAGTAATATCATGCGCAGACTTATATGTTTACGCATGCATGGCGGCCATATTTAAAAATCATAGTATTATTTATCTTTTCTGAATGTTTATTTAAAATTTTGATTAATAACATTATTTTTAACAAATTAATTTAGTAAGTACTATCAATTCTCTCATTTGAATAAATATAAAGTATATATCTTAAAGATATCAATTCATTTAATTCTATTACATTGTTTTACGAAGTTAATTTTTATTTTGTGTTCGTAAAATTAAGTCAAAATAAGCATTGCAAATAATAATCTATTTTAAATAATATTAATTATATAATTTTAATATTAAATTTCACTTTATTTTGTTCATTATTTTTGACGTTGAATCCATAATATTAATAATGTTTGATTATTATGATAATTAAAATCCAATAGCCATCCTAAAGAGCAATGTTCATGATTTCTTTTGTATATTTTTGATGTATGCTATTTTTTAATTAGATTTCTTTTTTGTTATTGGCATTAATATGTTAAATTTAGCCATAAGTTAGCATTTTCAAAAATTTAGTTATCTAAAGCTGTATTTCAAGAGAAATTTCTTAAAATATAATCTAATATAAAAATTCATCTTAGTGATAAATATCAGGATTGATTATATATTATTATATTGTAAGGATATTCTATAAATTGGTAAATAACAAATATCTGTATAAGTAGTTTCTAAATTTTAATAAAACTTAAAAGTTTAATTTTTCTTTTACATTTAAAATTTAATCATATTTTCACAATTAATTTTGATACAATAATTTCTATGATTTCATAATAAAATCAATTTTATCTTTGTCTTAATTTTAGTGAACTGTTGCAATTAGTCCATGTTGTTGAAGTCAATTTCCAGCTGAGGTCATTGTACAGTTTGTGTATTAATATTAGTTTTTATACTTAAATGCATAACCAAAAGTTTTATGTATGCATTATAATATGTTTATATTTACAAATAAATTCTTCTGTTGAACAGAAAGTAAAAAAAGATGTTTTTCTATTATTCCCTTGCTTATAAACCTGAAGGAATAGCTTCGGCTCAACAGTTAATGGGTTTGAATCCCAGCTTGGGCTTGGGTACTGGTTCGGAACCCACTTTAAACTGTATGTCCTGGTCTGATTAGTATCACATGCAAAAAATGTAAATGAAATATTTGTATTATTTTCTAAAAATGTAAATATTTTTAAACAATACATGATGAAAATGGAATATTTAGGACTAATTTATGACGAAGTCCAAATATTTTAATTATTTATTTATTTTGTAAAATCTGTTTTCATAGTTCAATTTTAATAATAATTCCTTTTATTATTTTATTTTTCTATAATAAACAACAATTTTTATGAAGCAATATATTGTATAATATAATAGCAAAATAATATAATAAATATTACAAATATTATGACAATGAAAAAAATTAAACCTTACATTAGTGCCGATGCATACAGTCTGCGAATTTTGTATTTCAAACTGGCAGATATTGAAGTGTATATTTAAATGTTGCTGCAAAAATTATATTTAATGTAAAAATTTACTGTAATATATATTTTTGAAAGAAATAATTCCAGAAACTTGGTCTGTTTTTCATCTTTATTGGAATTTTTTCCTGGCATAATGCAAATTTAGTAGGCGGCACGGGACTGGACTGGGCATGCGTACTATCCTCAGATGAAAGTAGATTCAGTCTGTCATCGGATTGTAGACGCCAACTGATCTGGCGCGAAAGTGGTACCTGCTTATCGTCCAACAAATATACAGGAAAGGGACCGATATCCGACAGGATTGTTCAGTCCAATTGCAATGCTCACGACACAATTGCAAATGGGCAGTACGGTGCTGTCTGGTCAATGGGACACACACAACAACTCTTCGGGCGTATAGCCCTCCTCTCCTTAAATGTCTGGCAACAGTTTTTCGGGAGATCTGCTTTACTAAGGCAGCAAGAAACTGATTTGCCACTTTCTAAGCTGTGGTGGTCTTTTCCTTTTTGCTGATATATCTGTCTTCTGCAGGAGTCGTACTTATAACACGACCTCCCCCGTGCCGCCTACTACACATTCGAGTAGTTTTAAATGACTTCCACGGGCATGAAACAACGCTGTGAGCGATGTCGAACTCCCTGGCAACATCTGTTACTTTCCACCCTTCTTCGATATTTCTAATAATTCGGCCGCGCATAAAATCATCTAAGTGATGTCGGGAAGACATACCAAAAATTTCAAGTTCATCTATTAAATCTTTCCTGTAAAACTTTGACTTGAAACAAAAACTGTCCACACGCGTCAAAACCTTTAAAGCTCTAATGAACGCTATCACGTGATGAACAGACGTGGGAAAAAAATTTGCCCACGCATACTTATTCTTACTATCCCCAACTTATTCAAATTTCCCACATTTTGCTTCCTTTCATTTTGTGATTGTTATGGATGATAGTGTTATCCTTCCTTAGCAATTGTCCTGCAGTTTAGTATCAATTATAAAAATCTTTATAATGTTGATCTTACTTTGTTTCTGTTATTTTATTTAACATTTATAGTAGCAAAATTTATTTATTTGTAGCTTTTCTTTGCCACCGTGACAGCTGTATCACAGATATTGGTATACAGAAATATATAAAGAAATGGTTGATTTCTCTTCCTGACAGAGAATAAATTGTAGAAATAAATTTTAAAAGGTATATAATGATACATGAAAACATTATTAAATTAAATTGTAAAAATTCATTTTTACTAATTCAGTTTATTCTAAATATTTCAGAATCATAACCATTGTAACAAATCATCATTGTTTAATATATGTGATTTCTTTTTATATAGTGTTTGTAACGTATGAAAAATTAATGAATAGTTTTCATTTTTGATTTCAGTATTTATATGTTTATTAAATGTGAAGTTTACCACTGGATCAAAATGTTAATTGGAGTATATAGATGTTAAAGAAGTTTGTGTTGATCTAGTTTTTGCGGAGAAAACTATGTTTAAAGTAAATTTTTATTGTAATATATGTTTTCTTAAGAAATACTTCAAGCAACCTGATTTGGTTTTAAACTGTTTTGGAATTTTTTTCCAAATGAATTTAATTTAAATTTCAAAATAACTAAAATCAGTTAAATAACGAAAAAAAGCTTGAAGTTCACACACACACACACACACACACACATATATATATATATATATCAAACATTATAGTTAAACTAAGACCATAGAATCAAAGTTGTCTGTGTTCTGTATTAAAATAGAATCAATATTTTATTTAAAATCTATCGAATATATCTAATTTAGAAAGGTTCTATAATAATCTATACCTATTGTTACAAATATATTGAAACTATTTGAATTATGTATGATTTTATTATCTAGAACTGAATCTATACACACATGTTAAAATAAATATCTTATAAAAGCAATAAAATACAGATTTTTGCAATTAAATTTCCAGGTAAAATTTGTTCAGAAAACATTTGGAAAATCATAACAATTAACAAACTGCTAATTTATTTTTCTAAAACTGTAAATTATTTAAAAAAAATCTTAATAAATATTGTCATTTATTGGGTTTTTCTTATTAGTGAAAAAATAAAAGCAAATCTATAAAACTGAAATTATTGAATGCTAATTTTGTGTCCTGCAATGAAAACTTGAAAATACTAAAATGTCCTATAGTGAAAAAATATTAGATTTTGGGTAAAATGCATTTCTTATTAATTTAACTTGCATAACTGTACTATATAAATTATTAATTACATTTTGAATTTATTTATAAGCATTAAAAAATCCTTCAATACAAGTATTTTTATCTATCAAAACACTTACAAATATATGAATATTTAAAATAAGTTTTCCTTAATATCGTCTGGCTTATTTTCAAAAATACATTATCATTAAATTATTATTAACGATAGTGTATTTTTGATATTTAAGTCGGAAAACAGCATGAGTACAACACGAGTAGAATATAAAGCTGAATAGCATAGTATCATCGATGCACTCACACCCTTTTCATCGAATCTTATAAAACTCACCTGGCCATACGCCATAAACTCAGCACACCGTCACTTCAACTGAACGGGCAGGGACACCGCAGCCGCTCTCCGGCCGAGGTGACAGAAGGTCCACTGTTCCAGGCACTATTGTCACACAGGGTACCGCTGAGTTTCCATCGGTTAATGTCGTTAACCTTATCACCACCCCAGTGTTGAATTGCAACTAGGGACGGCACCCCATTGCACTACTGCACAGCGTGACAGGGATATTAAACGTGTAGTAATGATGGGTCACTAAGCCATATCACACACGATAGCACTTACGTCTGCAATTCCATGATCATCAATGAAAGTTTCACAAGTAGCTCCTAAGCAAATGGGAAATGCTTAGGCGTAAATAACCCACAGGAATGAAGAACAATTTTTAAACTTCATTTAGTGCGCCATTTTTTAAATAATATCTTCCATATCTCTCACTAATATTGTCATATTATTTCTTACTTAAAAATTTTACTAATTTTTCGATTTCGCATAATTGAATATTTTTGATAATAATAGAGACGTAAACCGGAAAGTACCCAGTAGGATAGTGTGGATACAATTATTTATTTTATACTGGAATTTATTATTGCATTATTTTTTGCGAAATTATTATTTAAGATATAAATAATTTCCGTTGTTTCTTTTAAAAGAAAAACGTTTCGATGTTTAGTTTCTTGTGATGTAAATATGATTTTTCTGTAGTGTTAATTTCGAAGGGCTAACAGTGAGCCAATAATGTGATATCTAAACACAGTTATCTGTTCCAAATCCGGTGAATCTAGTATTTTTATAATTACGTCACTGACAACTACAAAAATTACTAACAAAAGAGAACTAAAAAGAAATATGTTGGTCTGGAAGCCTCAGTTACCAGGATCTTCTTTACCAGGGTCAAAGATGATCTCCCCACACGGCAAAAACGTTGGTGATTTAGCACCTAGAAGAAGTTAATAGCAAAAGAATGCCATGGGTTCTCAAGGGAAGCCCTCAACATTTAACAAGGCAACCTCAACAAGGGAGAAAAAGAAGAAAAAGTAAAGAATAGAAGAAGAAAAGAAAGGAAAGAACAGATCACTGGGATACCTTGGCATTGTGACAACGGTGTTTATTTAAAGAATTTGAACTCTCTGAGGTGATAAAGATGCTTAGAATTCTTTGACAAAAATGATAACGACGAATAACTATTTAAATAAAAGCGTTATTTTGTTAGTCCAATGAATTTTCCTCCGGGACTGAATTCAGAGTGATTGAATAGAAAGGAGTGAGTTTTGTATCACGATGCCGATCTCTAGTCTACTTAGAATTAGAAGATTTCATTCTGAAATTCGCATTACAGCTTTTGTAATTAATTTTAAACATAGGTAAAGCAGATTTGAACTCCCTATAAATCTACTTATGTTGCATATAATTAACTTAAGAGATGTTAACATTCTACTGAAAAAGTTGTTTCGCTTCAAAAATAAAGCTTGAAGTTATCTTTTTTATTCTGAAATTATAAATTCTACATAACGAATAGGCATCAAGAAAAACTTATTGCGATATCTATGGATTTATGCTTCTCATTATGAGCATGAAAGGACTCGTGCACGCATGATTTCAATATTTAATAACTTTGCAATTATAGAGATTTTTAAAGCGTTTAACAATTTATTATTTATTTTTAGCGGATTCATGATTGAAATCTCATTTGTTTCTTTTTGCTTTTGCATAGCATTTTGCACAAAGAAGAGCAAATAGTATATAAATTTATATTTTCAAACTGCATATTTTACTGAAAGTTTTAATCACACTTGACTATGAATGATAATTAATAACGGTTGTTGAATATCACGAAATTAAAAAAGATGGAAAAGAAACAGATAATATTTATATACGTATACATATTTCAAAAGGAAATTCTTATCTACTAAAGCCTTTTTTTTATAGAAGTAGAATTTGCCTTATTTAAGAGAAAATGGCACTTCGAATAGAGATATGATATATGAGATAACTGAAATCTATATGTTCTAATCTTGAAAATACGAAATCAATTTTGCATTTTTATTTAGATACTTCTGTTTATAACTCTGATTATTTTTCTTTATATCAAACATACATTGATGATATTCTAATTGCTGAAAAAGTTTCTTCCTACAATACAAAATAATAATTGTTTGCTAAGTATATCATCACACAAACTGAATTTAAACTACTATTTCATCAATAAAAAGTTATCTGGAAAATCTTAAATAAGAGGTGACTTTAACTAAGAATCTACCAGGAGAAATCGTGTATCTAAATTTTACAAGATATTGTCTAATTAATCTATAGAAAGAAAATCTTATAGAACTAAACAGATTGATAAATTTATACATTGAAAACAAAAACTGAACGTACATAATATATTTTTATTTACTGAATACTGAAATAAACAAAAACTCTCCCTTTTATGATAGAAATTTCAATTTAAATTCTGAAATTATACAGCTTAATTCATAAAACTGATTATATTGCAAAATATATTTTGAATTTTAATCTGTTTATGAACTTAAGAGACAAACATTAAATTAATGCAATGAAAGCGGAAAATGAATTTATGCGATATTTTTCATATACAACATACAAAAATAAACAAAAAGTAAGAAAAAATTATTTCTGGCTGAAGTTTGTGCTTAAGGCTCTTCCAGACCTACGTGAGAACTTCTGTTGTCTTGTCACCCCATCTGGTATTAGTTCTCAAAGCTTGTAGAGGGGAGTATCCCAAACATTATTATTGGTTGAAATTGCTTGTCAATCAATCCTTTGAAGTTAGGGAGTCTGCCAGAATTGGCGCGTTATATCGTGAAAAATTAAAGTATTAACGCCATAAAGACAGCCGAAAAGAGAGTTTTAAATTTGCTCCTAACAGATGTTTACCTCAAATTACCCTCAGGTTTCTTAGAATAGGGGTGGGGGAAATTGGGTCAGTACAAATGCTCAACAAACTGACACCGGAATTACCCGTTGCTGTCTTATGGAAAATGAGCTGCCAGTGATTCTAAAGAAAATATTTATTTTTATTTTAGAGTTCGGTTTTTATTATTCGCACTAAAATATATGAAGACAAATTGCAAATGTTGAGTGATTTTACAGTTACTAATTAAGTGGTCAAAAATGATTATCAGAATTCAAATAAAACCTCATATACTATATGAATGATTAAAAATATATTTTTTTAAGTACCTTGGTTCAATTTGATTTTATGGGACTTGATCCCTTGACTTAAGATGCTTTTGAATATGAATGCAACAAATAATTAAAAACTATTATTTTCGAAACTAACTCAATATAAAAATATTTAAGTTTTTTAAAGTTTTTTTTTAAACTAACACACACACACATATATATTCTAATTATATAAAAATAGATTAAACGATTATATAAATAATTACAGTTACAATATATATTTTTATGAAAATAACGTTTCGATTTTCTATCTATTATTGTAACTGTAATTATTTGTATAATAATCATTACATCTATTTTATATAATTAGAATTACTTAGAACTTGAAAGAGAGATTCATCTCTTATCTTTCATCTCACAAGTCCCTAACTTTATTCCTCTATATAAATAAAATTAACTAAGTTATAATTAGGAGTACACGTTTTTTAAAAACTTGATATTCTGGTGTAAAATGTGTAGTGAAATTTACTTTAATTCTGAAGATTTTAAAACTCTTCAGTTATTTTATTAGATATTTTCCCCTGGCTTGATAAAAACAAAATTAGATTAGCACTAAATATGCCTTATAAAAACACACAGGTAAATTAGATTAAAATAAGTTTAGAGTAAAATTGTGAGAAATATAAATTATGTTTATATTTGTCAACGAATAATCAAATGCAAATGCAACTTATAGCATACGAGAAAAATATAATTTCATAGTAATACGAGTAAAATATAATAGAATTTTATAAATTAGGTTTATTTGTCAACAAATAATCAAATGCAAATACAACTTATAGCATACGAGAAAAATATAATTTCATTGTAATACGAGTAAAATACAATACAATTTCATGAGCATATGGGAAATTTAGTTAATACCTTGAAATATATATGAGGTAAAATAGTAATTAAAATAAATCTGTTAATAAAGTAAGTAAAGAAATGCTTGAGCAATTCACATTTCATGAAGGAAAAACAGAAATTATATATATATGTATATACACAAACACTCTACATACAAACATAAGCATACAAATTCATATAGTTAAACTTTTATTTTTTTTTTATTTTAATTTTTCAGCTTTTTTTTTGTCTTTTTTTTGTTTGCTCCTCAATTATATAAGTTGGATTTCTTATGTCCATTGATCTAGGATAACGTGGATCGATTAGTTCTGGCAAAAGACAGTCAAAATAAAAATCATTTAATTTAGTTTTCATTTGTGTCTCCCAAAATGCATCATCTCTAAAAATAATTTCAGTTTTAATTCCTCTTGGGGACCAAATGGCAAACCAACAAAAGTTTCTTTCACTAATATGTAATTGTCCTTGGATTTGATAGAAAAATTTATGATTTTTATTTATGACATTAATTTCTTTTGTTTTTCCATCTTTTTGCCAGAAATTGAATTTAGATTTCTTTATAAATTCATTGGGATGTATATCGCGACATGTATATGGGCATTTAATTTCAACAATACCCTATTTGCCAATTATTCCATCTGACGAGGCAGCTAAATGAGGCAAATTTTTATCTATGAATATCCCACATGGCTCTATTTTAAGTCCTATTTCTTTTTCTAGTTCGAGAATGGCAGTTTTTTCATGAATAATTCCGTATAACATTGCTTCAGTTTTTACGTTAGAGTATAGTATTGTTTTTACTAAATTTTGGCATCCTGTAGAGGGTAACTTCCGACATACAGCACCAAAATTCGACGCTGTCAATCGAATTCTTCTTTCCTTTCTCCAAACAGCATTCTCACTTTGAAGTACAGTAGCTCTTTCTAAATCTTCTCTTTCTTTCAACGTAAGAGCTAGATTAGTCAATAATTTCGATTTTTTTTCTTTGTATTCATTAGATGATAAATCTGACTTTTCAGCAGCTAGGCCATAATTTTTGTCGGGACCTGAAAAAATATTTGCTAATTTCCTAGGCTTTGACTTATTTTTTGCTTTATTTAACTTATTTATTCTTTTATTTTCAAACTGCTTGCAGTATTTACCTGGTGACTTATATATTAAACTGACTTATATATTTCATTCGATTTTTCATCGATTTCCTTGTAGTGGAAAGATGAAGTTTTCTTTTCGTACTGTAATCATTTTTTTTTTTTCATGTTTAAAATAGACTAATTTTACAGAGTTTAATTAATAAGAAAAATATCCAAATACATTTAAAATAGTAAAAGTGTTGAAATGAATTTATGAGAATTTTGAATTTTCGGACAACAGCATTCAACATCAATTGAGAAACGTGTCAAAGTGAAAAATATGTTCAACACAATCTCGCGGTTGAATAGTTTGGAATGACTGCATTAGAAAGCTGTTTGGTGACGGTATTGTACTGCGTATCCCATCTTATTGTCAACAAGGTGATTGACGATTTAATTATTGTTGTATCCATACAGAGAAAGAAAGTCGTTCAATCACACTATTTCTAGACTAGTCACTTTGAGCATATCTAATTGATTCGCAATCTCCTTCCTGATATTCTCTCTCAAGTATTTCTACTCGAACATCAATACTATAACTTCAGTTACATATTTTATATCGCCTTAAGTGCTACAGGATTTATACATTCTTTTGATATTTATACATTCTTTTGATATTTTATTACTTTTATTCTTTTTTTGTCAAAAATAATGTCATTTGCGTTGCGTAGAACAATATTCTTCTCAAATAAATTTCGTGAGCATAAAATGATTCCCCTAAAAGCATTGATGTCATCTGTATTGTAGTGTGTTGTAATGTATTGCTATCATTTGTTTGGTTATTGAAATGCTTTTATGTTTTTCCGCTGAAGTTATACTACAAACCCAATTTTTTTTCAAAGATATATATTATTTTTCAAATTTAAAGTGTTTAATTTCTCATCAGACGCAATATGCTGGTATCGTATGCTTATTAATCATACCTTATAATGTATTTTTTTTCATGAAATAAGTTGAAAATAAAATTAAATGTCCAAATGTTTGTAGAGGTAAAAACTCAATAATTTTGGAAAATGATTAAAAATCAAATTTAAATATTTGTCTCACTATTATTCTAATAAACTTATCGTTCTTATTATTAAATATTTTATTTTATAAGAAATATATATGTATATATATGTATATATATATATACGTATATATATATATATATATATATATGTATATGTATATATATATGTATATATATATGTATATATATATGTATATATATATATGTGTATATGTATATACATATATATATATGTATATATATATATGTATATATATATATATATGTGTATATGTATATACATATATATATATGTATATATATATGCATATATATATGTATATGTATATACATATATATACATATATATATATGTATGTGTGTGTGTCTATTGTAAAATGCATTTTTTTACATCTTCACAAAGTAGTTTGAATTTTTAATACATAGTTAGTCTTATTTCAAAATCGTAGTATATAATATAATTGAACAAGGTAACACAAAACAGTTTATAATATTTCATTTTTAAAATTTACTTAAATGAAAATAATCAAAGTTGATTTAAAAGTACATATCATAGCTACTTTTCCAACGTTAATAAACAGAAATCTAACATGCATTAATTACAGATTCCTTTTCTATTTCATGAGTGAGAAAAGCTAATTCCTCTTGCTCGATTTGGAATTGTTTGCCAACCAACGGGTAAAACAGGGGGAATCATAGTGGGAGAAGTTTTTCTCAGAAATTCCTCCTTCTTTAGGTTACCGTAGTGAAGTAGAAAACTCAGCCAAGTTTGGCTTTAAAAATTTTCCAGTTTCATAGGTGGCGTTATGTACAGAGGTGGATTTTCAGAAATAAGAATGAGTTTGATTTGTAATTAAAATTCGTATCAAAATATTAATGCAATGAAAAATATTTTTAGCTTAAAAAAAACAAAAATGTTCATTTTGTAACTGTACGGAGAAAAAAATGAAATATCTTTAAACCAAATTTTGTACAACCTCAATTAAATTAGAATTTGGTTAAAATTTACTTGGATGGAGATATTTTGAAATTTTAAAAATATTTGAAAAAATTTTAAACGCTAAAAATGGACGTCGAAGTGACAGTAGCTCTGTTTTTTGTAATTTGTAGAAGACCGGAAGTTTCTATCATGAAAATAGCACTTGTGAAACATTAAAATATTATCCATAGGATTAACATAGGATTCGATTTTCCCCAACGGAGGTCTATCAGGGCCTTAAACATGAAAACGAGAATTTCTACAGTTTAGCATAAAAGTTTATGCATTACAGAATAATTTAATTAACATTTGCCATAAGGATATTTTGTATTGGGGAAGGAAGTTACCCTTGGAGATTAAGGCCCTGCTAGACCTCCGTTGGGGAAAATCGAATCCTATGTTAATCCTATGGATAATATTTTAATGTTTCACAAGTGCTATTTTCATGATAGAAACTTCCGGTCTTTTGCAAATTACAAAAAACAGAGCTACTGTCACTTCGACGTCCATTTTTAGCGTTTAAAATTTTTTCAAATATTTTTAAAATGTCAAAATATTTCCATCCAAGTAAATTTTAACCAAATTCTAATTTCGTTGAGGTTGCACAAAATTTGGTTTAAAGATATTTCATTTTTTTCTCCGTACAGTTACAAAATGAACATTTTTGTTTTTTTTAAGCTAAAAATATTTTTGATTGCATTAATATTTTGATACGAATTTTGATTACAAATCAAACTCATTCTTATTTCTGAAAATCCACCTCTGTACACAACGCCACCTATGAAACTGGAAAATTTTTAAAGCCAAACTTGGCTGAGTTTTCTATTTCACTACGGTAACCTAAAGCAGGAGAAATTTCTGAGAAAAACTTCTCCCCATATGATTCCCGCTGTTTTACCCTGTGGTTAGTAAACAATTCCAAATCCAGCAAGACGAATTAGCTTTCCTCACTCATGAAATAGAAAAGGCATCTGTAAATAATGCATGTTAGATTTCTGTTTATTAGCGTTGGAAAAGTAGCTATGATATGTACTTTTAAATCAACTTTGATTATTTTCATTTAAGTAAATTTTCAAAATGAAATATTATAAACTGTTTTGTGTTACCTTGTTCAATTATATTATATACTACGATTTTGAAATAAGACTAACTATGTATTAAAAATTTAAACTACTTTATGAGTGAAGATGTAAAAGAATGCATTTTACAATAGACACACACACATACATATATATATGTGTATATATATATACATATATAATATACATACATATACATATATATATATACATAAATAAATAAATAAATATATAATATATATATATATATATATATTTCTTATAAAATAAAATATCTAATAATAAAAACGATAAGTTTATTAGAATATTAGTGAGACAAATATTTTAATTTGATTTTTAATCATTTTCCAAAATTATTGATTTTTACCTTTACAAACATTTGTACATATAATTTTATTTTCAACTTATTTCATGAAAAAAAAATACATTATAAGGTATTATTAATAAGCATACGATACCAGCATATTGCGTCTGATAAGAAATTAAACACTTTAAATTTGAAAATTTATATATATCTTTGAAAAAAAAATTGGGTTTGTAGTATAACTTCAGCGGAAAAACATAAAAGCATTTCAATAACCAAACGAACGATAACAATACATTACAACACACTACAATACAGATGACATCAATGCTCTTAGGGGAATCATTTTATGCTCACGAAATTTATTAAAGAAGAATATTGTTCTGCGCAACGCAAATGACATTATTTTTGACAAAAAAGGAATAAAAGTAATAAAATATCAAAAGAATGAATAAATATCCTGTAGCACTTAAGGCGATATAAATATGTAACTGAAGTTATAGTATTGATGTTTGAGTAGAAATGCTTGAGAGAGAATATCAGGAAGGAGATTGCGAATCAATTAGATATGCTAAAAGTGACTAGTCTAGAAATAGTGTGATTGAACGACTTTCTTTCTCTGTATGGCTACAACAATAATTAAATCATCAATCACCTTGTTGTCACTAAGATAGGATACGCAGTACAATACCGTCTCCAAACAGCTTTCAAATGCAGCCATTCCAAACTATTCAACCGCAAGATTCTGTTGAACATATTATTCACTTTGACGCATTTCTCAATTGATGTTAAATGCTGTTTTCCGAAAATTCAAAATTCTCGTAAATTCATTTCAACACTTTTACTATTTTAAATGTATTTGGATATTTTTCTCATTAATTAAACTCTGTAAAATTAGTCTATTTTAAACATGAAAAAAAATGATTACAGTACGAAAAGAAAACTTCATCTTTCCACTAGAAGAAAATCGATGAAAAATCGATTGAAGCGTCGAATTTTGGTGCTGTATGTCGGAAGTTACCCTCTACAGGATGCCAAAATTTAGTAATAACTATACTATACTCTAACGTAAAAAGTGAAGCAATTTTATACGGGATTATTCATGAAAAAACTACCATTCTCGAACTAGAAAAAGAAATAGGACTTAAAATAGAACCATGTGGGATATTCATAGATAAAAATTTGCCTCATTTAGCTGCCACGCCAGATAGAATAATTGGTAAAGAGGGTATTGTTGAAATTAAATGCCCATATACATGTCGTGATATACATCCCAATGAATTTATAAAGAAATCTTAATTCAATTTCGGGCAAAAAGATGGAAAAGCAAAAGAAATTATTGGCATAAATAAAAATCATAAATTTTACTATCAAATCCAAGGACAATTACATATTAGTGAAAGAAACTTTTGTTGGTTTGCCATTTGGTCCCCAAAAGGAATTAAAACTGAAATTATTTTTAGAGATGATGTATTTTGAGAGACACAAATGAAAACTAAATTAAATGATTTTTATTTTGACTGTCTTTTGTCAGAACTAATCGATCCACGTTATCCTAGATGAATGGAGATAAGGAATCCAACATATATAATTGAGGAGCAAACAAAAAAAAAGCTGAAAAATTAAAATGTAAAAAAATAAAAGTTTAACTATACGAATTTGTATGTTTATGTTTGTATATAGAGTGTTTGTGTGTGTGTTGTGTGTGTGTATATATATATAGTTACTGTTTTTCCTTCATGCAATGTGAATTGCTCAAGCATTTCTTTACATTATTAACAGATTTATTTTAATTACTATTTTACCTCATATATATTTCAAGGTATTAACTAAATTTCCCATATGCTCATGAAATTGTATTATATTTTACTCGTATTACAAGGAAATTATATTTTTCTCGTATGCTATAAGTTGCATTTGCATTTGATTATTCGTTGACAAATATAAACCTAATATATATTTCTCACAATTTTACTCTAAACTTATTTTAATCTAATTTATCTGTGTGTTTTTATAAGACATATTTAGTGATAATCTAATTTTGTTTTTATCAAGCCAGGGGAAAATATCTAATAAAATAACTGAAGAGTTTTAAAATCTTCAGAATTAAAGAAAATTTCACAACACATTTTACACCAGAATATCAAGTTTTTAAAAAACGTGTACTTCTAATTATAACTTAGTTAATTTTATTTATATAGAGGAATAAAGTTAGGAACTTGTGAGATGAAAGATAAGAGATGAATCTCTCTTTCAAGCTCTAAGTAATTCTAATTATATAAAATAGATGTAATGACTATTATATAAATAATTACAGTTACAATATTTTTATGAAAATTACGATACGATTATATAGATAGATAAATAGAAAATCGTAACGTTATTTTCATAAAAATATATATTTTAACTGTAATTATTTATGTAATTATTTCATCTATTTTTATATAATTAGAATATATATATATATATATATATATATATATATATATATATATATATATATATATGTATATATATATATATGTGTGTGTGTGTGTGTGTGTGTGTGTGTTATTTTAAAAAAAACTTTAAAAAAATTAAATATTTTTATATTGAGTTAGTTTTGAAAATAATAGTTTTTAATTATTTGTTGCATCCATATTTAAAAGCATCTTAAGTCAATGGATCAAGTCTCATAAAATCAAATTGAACCAAGGCACTTAAAAAAAATATTTTTAATCATTCATATAGTATTTTAGGTTTTATTTGAATTTCGATAATCATTTTTGACCATTTAATTAGTAACTACAAAATCACTCAACATTTGCAATTTGTCTTCATATATTTTAGAGCCAATAATAAAAACCGAACTCTAAAATATAAATAAATAATATTTTCTTTAGAATAACTGGCAGCTCATTTTGCATAAGACAGCAACAGGTAATTCCGGTGTCAGTTCGTTGAGCATTTGTACTGACCCACTTTCCCCCACCCCTATTCTAAGAACCCTGAGGGTAATTTGAGGTAAACATCTGTTAGGAGCAAATTTAAAACTCTCTTTTTGGCTGTTTTTATGACGTTAGTACTTTAATTTTTCACAATATAACGCGCTAATTCTGGCAGACTCCCTCACTTCGAAGGATTGATTGACAAGCAATTTCAACCAATAATAATGTTTGGGATACTCCCCTCTACAAGCTTTGAGAACTAACACCAGATGGGGCGACAAGACAACAGAAGTTCTCACGTAGGTCTGGAAGAGCCTTAACTAAGAACAAATCACAAATGAGGAATTAAGTATTTATATTCTTTCTTTAGCTATGAAAGAAATTAAATATTGAATTCGGAAAGCTTTTTAGTCGTTTCCAATGAATTTCCGTTCAAATGAATTTCTTTAAAACGAGAAAAATCTGAAGCGGAATATTCCACATTGCTTAAATTAATTATATTAAGGTATTAGCAACTTTACAAGGTGTTCATATCAGGATTACAAAATGTTTATTAATCACATTTTAAGTAATTTACAAACGTTGTAGTCAAAATTGTGAAATGGAATTAAGTTTTGTTCATATAAATTTGAATAACAATGACATCAGAGAACAAAATAGAAATAACTATAATTTGTGTAATTATTGTACTTATTATTGTAATAAGAATTATTACTTTGTTTGTCTTGTGCCAACTAATCTAACATTAGGGTTGCATTGCTCAACTTTTCAAACAGAACTATATTTAGGTGTAAAGTTCAACTTCCTCAGTAAGCACATACCATAGGTACCCATTTATAGGGTAAGTAACCATACACAACCCATTCATATAAGGAAAGGATAAAGATAAGATAGACACAGGGAGAAAGTACATCCATGCCCGAATTGGGATCTGAATCCAGGAACTCCCAATTCGCAGTCAGGCACGCTCACCACTAGATAGAGTGGAGAGCAATAATTATTATTGTAATAATCATTTTAATATAAGATGATGAATGTTTATATGTTTAAATAGTTGACACTGAAATATTCTTATTCGTTTTAGTTTCATATTCTGATTCATACTTGACATTTCATTTAATATAGTATCAAATAGCTGTAAGAACACTATGATATTTTTTAAGTGCACATTTCAGCATAGTTATCAATCTATTATAAAGTTTTTTTCCAGCATTCTGCCCGTTGCATGATCAGTGTGATGGTGTATAATGCACTCTCTCTGTGTCTGTTCGAACTTTGACAAAATTCTGACTATTCATGCAGTGTTTATCCTATTATAAAAAATCCTAAATTCATGATGGTTTATTTTAATACTTATAGTTTTTCGATAGATTCTGGGAAAAAATTCGCAATTATTTGAAAAGAGACGACATTAACCATAAATTACTGCTAAAAGTCACCCTCATTTGCTCCTGGTGTAAACCAATCTTAGTTATAAATGGCAGAAATTGATAACAACCAAATTCAGCTTAATAAAGTAAATTTATAGCCAACTGTATTTACAACTAGTAAAGCAAAGACCTGTATAATTATGAAGATAGATTGACATAGCGTTTTGTATAATCATATCCCTTTAATCATTCATTCTTATGTTGGCATAAGCATAAATAGAGACATACTCAATTAAATCTACATCAGCAAGTTTGTTAATAACTACGATACGTTTGCTTGCAGTTACGTCCTCGTTTTGTTTGGTTTTGAATAGATTAACTTCATACGAATGAAGATTTTGCATTTGTTAAAAATATTATCGTTATTTGATTTAAATGAAAAAGATATTTAATTTTAATTTGTATATTAATGAAATAAAACTAAATCTAAATATTTAAGTAGGTTTCATACATATTGACACCATATTTTCATTTTAATATATCGAAATGATTTTAATTTTAATTTCTTTTTTTCTTAGATCATTGAATAGCAATCGGAATGATGATAAATGATGCTAAACTATCATTATATTTGGATTATATTTTGCTTCTTTTGCATTCCTTTCCGAGCTGCGTCTACCTATTCATGCAGTCTTGATAAAAATGTAAATTTTCAGTCTGGTGCTTTATTAGAAAAATTAAATAGTAATTATAATATTTTTTTGCAATCTTCAAATGAATATGTTGGCAAATATGGAAGATTCAGCAATGCACTCCGGTTACAAATGCGGGAAGAAGCCCGAAAGATGTTTCAATTTGGTTATGACAGCTATTTAAAATATGCATTTCCAAAAGATGAATTAAATCCTATATACTGCACAGGAAGAGGACCTGATTATGATAACCCGTAAGATTTTGTATAATCTTTACATATTACAACTATATTTTAAAAGTGATAATGAAAAGCATTCTTAGACAAATAGGTTAAAGTATCTAAATTTTAAGGAATTCCTGTTTGTAATAATTAATGCATAGCAATTTTTATGTTATGTAGTGTAACTAACCTGAAAATATAATACATGTAATGTGCACAGATCCTTAATTTTCAGAACTGTTTTTGAATCAATATTATAAGCAACACTTTTTGAAAAATAGTTAAAAAATAAATCTAAAATTTTATTTGTACCTTTTAACATGCCCTTATTATTTATTCTAATTAGTTGAAATTTGATTACATTTCATTCTAACTTTTTATAGGCTTAAAAATTGATCTTTTTAAAATTTGAAACTATTAATTTAAAATGCCCTTATATATTTTGAAGATTTCTAACTGTTGTAGAATATTTATTTACTTTAAGATATTATACACTAATAACTTTCTGTATTATGAGTTTTTGAATGATAAAATTTGCCTGGTAAATATTTCTACAACACTCTAAAGTTAAGCAATTATTTTAATTTATATATTTTTTGCTATATCATTATAATTTAATTAAAAATTTAACTTTTGGTGATTTGATGCTTTTGGAGTACAATTTATTGTTCTGAATTAGCTCTTAATGTATCAAATGTACTGTAATTCTAAAATTTTATAATGTGCTCCAAATAATTAAAGCCCAGATTCATACATATCTATTTTTAAATCATTGAAATAATGTGTAATTTTTATGTATTATGTAATGTTAAAAATTAATATTTGAAAATAAAGCATTTAAGTATTACAGATTTAGTTTTTATTAATTAAAGAATATTAAAAAATTTTTTTAAATTTTTCATTGATTTTGAAACTATAATTTTTATATTTACTGTTAGTAGTGGTCATCTAAGTAATAAAAAATTTCATTTAATTAATTATATGAAATTTTTATTTATTAAATTTATTCAGTTAATGACTCCTGTATTTTAATAATATGTGTTTTGGTAGTAAGAAATAAATTTTATAATAATGAAATCTTTTTTATTTATTTTATGATCAGATAAGTGTGTTGAGGATAAATTAAACATTCATGAGGGTAAAAAACTGATATCTTAATCTTTTGTACTTAATTATGATGAAATATATTTTAAATGCATTTTTTTAATTTATATAAAAATAATTTAAAAATTTGATAGCATATTTATGATTATATAATGTAGTAATGATGTAATTTTATTTAAACATTACAAATAATTAAATTATCTATGATGCTTTCCAAAATATTTAAAGATGAAAAGAAAGAAAAAAGTTTGATCAGTTCTGATTATATTTGTGGTTATCTGACATAAGTTTTTGTAGGTTAAAAGCTACACAGTCGAACTCCAATTATCTCTGTCAATCTGGATGAGACCCCATTAATATAATTAAAAAATTGCTTAATTGGATGTTTTTGAAAAAGTGTCCATTTTTAATTAATGTTAAAAATGGAAGAAAAAAGATGCATATTCTTAAAGAAAAATAATTTTTAATTGATTAAATGAAAAGGCAACACTTTTACATGTTCAATACTTTAACTTACAAGTGCTGTACATTAATACAGTATGTATGTACACAGCTATAAATGAAAGTCATTTCTTGCTGAACATTACAGTCAGAGTAAGCTGTTTCACTGACTTCATCAGTTTTCAGACAGCCAAGTCACACATTTGCTTGACAGAGAGAATTTACATATGACTGCACTTGGGCTGATGCTCCATCTATTTCATAGCCGGCTAATGCTTCACTAGCTGATGATCCAATGTCTGTTTCATTTGGACGTTAAAGTTATCTTCTTCCTTGACACTTTGACTATCATTTGCAATTTGAAATTCAATCTATAATCCATTTGGATGTATGCAGTTTAGATAATTGGAGCTCTACTATATATGCTTTTTCCAAAATATTTATGATTATTAATAAATTACAAACTAGTAATTTAGAATAATTATTATTATTAAATATTTTTTTGATAATTTATCTTAAGTTTAAAAATTTTTATAATACATTTTTTTACAAGTTTAAAATATTTTAATCATTTAAATGGACAAAAGTTTTTTATTTATTTATATTTTTTAATGTTTTGTTAATGTATTTGTAGATAGTAAAATAACATGCTTTAGTTTTATACAAATGTTAATATCAACAATTAAAATAATCATTTTAGAATTTAAATGAGAAGGATACATCTAAGCAGATTTTTTCATTTTTCACAAAAATATATATATTAACTGCATTTAAAATTTCTTTGTTCACTTTCATTCTTTATCTTTTCCAAAATTATTTTTTTTTTTGTACTTTTATCATATCATTCTACATTTGCAATTTTTTTGAAGAGGTGCAATATCTTTTTGTAGCTATGCAGAAAGAAATTTTCTTGTATTAACTTCTCATTTTTTTCCAGATTTGAAAAATAAGTTACAAGGTTCATTTCATATTAAGAATCTATAAATTTTATTTACTAAATAAACTAATAATAATTTCCAACTAAAGATAATCATTACGAAATCAGCTACCATACACAGTACTGGAATTTGTATAAATTAGGATATTTTAATTGACTTGGTAACTTTTGGCTCATATATATTGGTATAAAAGTAAATTAGTATGATACCATAATTTTTTAACCAAATTTTTAACCATTAATGTTTTTAACCAAAGGATCCATTCACACACTTTCCTTGGAATACAGATATATCATTTCAAGGGTTAAATTAGATATAGGAACATAACTGTAAAGTATCCATTTAAAAATATTTTTAATTTTTGAAGCATGTTTAAAGTAACAAGAATTGATGAATTACCACTAACATTTACAAAATATACCATTAAAATTAAATGAAATATTATCCTTCTAGCCATGAGTATTTGTTTCAGTTGAATAGAAAAAGTCAATTGCTTGATGAAGTTTGTGGATTGGATGTGAAATTTTGGTCCCTTTATTAAACTTTATAGAATTTTGAATCTTATTTGTGTAAGTGCAGGCTTCTAATAATGTCCTCGATATGCATCTCAATTATCTATTCATGTTATTTTAAAAAATAAAATGCAGCTTATCATTGCTCTTAAACTGTATTTGAATGGTTAGTAAAAGCTTTATAGATGTTGCTATAATTTTTTCGCCAAGTTTGTTACCACAGTTAAATTTTGTTAACTACATTTAGAATCATTTCGGTATAAAGATTTAGGTCTTGGATTTTTCCCATATAACTTTTATGAAACTTGAGGGATATATTATTGTTATAAAATCATACAATTTATGAACACTTCTGAATTTTTATAAAATCCATTTTCATATAAAATCAGCCTCATTATGAAGATGAAACATTGATGCTTAGTTCTCAGACAAGAGTTACTGGTTTTATTTCATTATTTCGTACCTTTCAATTATCAATATTAAATAATAATTATAAGTTAAAAGTACAGTAAATAATACTTTTAAAATGTAAATATTTAAGAATTGATTTCGTGAGATTATTAGAATATTATTGGAATGTCATTATGCCATGTGAAATTTTGTGTTAAAAAATATTCATAAAATTGATTAGAATATTGAACATTTTTCTAAATAATTTAAACAATGCAAGAGATCATTAAATATTTAATTTTTATAAATTGATAATATCCATTTGTGAAAAAATGTGAATATTCATTTTGAAATTGTTGGTAATAAAATATTAGATATTGCCATTATATGTATTTGCATAATATGTATAAATGTAAGTTATTATATAGAGCTTATATAAATAATACTATAATTTAAGAATTAAATTATAAAAAATATTTATTAATATTAATATGTATGTGTGTGTGTGGATTAATAATACACACATTGGCCACAGGAAATTAGAAGTCCAAAATAAATGTCTTATTAAACCACTTTCTGGACAGATAATTGTACATATTCATTTAGGTATTGACTAGTCATGCTTCTGATGAACATATATCTCCAAAGAATACCATGCATTGGTTATGAATCTTTTTAGATCTGTAAATTACTAAGTAAACTAGAATATTTTTGTCATTTTAGCTGTTGAATATAGTAAGAATAGGTACACAAATTAGTGCACGATGTGGTTTGAGACATCGGTCAGTCAAGAGTGAACTATCAGTTATAATAAAAGCAGGTCCAATGACCACATTCATCAATCATAACTTGTATAGTAGCGAAGAGAAATTGATGTGTTGAAGGAATTTGTTCAATGTTTGCTTTACAACTTCAAAGTGAGCTTATCACCAGCTGCATCAAATGTCCGAATATGTCGAATATTAGGAGATAGTGCTGTGAATGAATGAAGGGCAAGACATTGGTTTCACAAATTTGAGTTGGGAGATTTGTCCCTTTTATGATGAAGCTCACAGTTGACCTCACATATTGTTAGAAGTTCACTAGCAATAAGAAGTGGCACCCTGTTTATCATTGCTTTCTCACCACCATAGACAATCCATATTCAATCAAGTGCTGACCATGCATAAAAAGTGGATCCTATATGACACTCCTCAGCATTCCAAACATTGGTTGTAACCCTGTGATAGTGTCCTGCACAGTACAAGATCACCTACACACCCCTGCAAGATTATGCTTTGTGTAAAATGGACTAGTCATCAAGTAGTTAACTGTGATTTGCTATATATAGCCAAATATTCACTACAGACCTGTACTCAAAGCAATTGGAATGTTTGCAACAGAAGGAGCCAGCACTGATTATTTGCAAAGGTGTATTGTTCTTGGCTGATAACCCGAGAGTGCATGTCATGCTGGTGGTCAAGACTATTCTACAGCGACTTGGTTCTGAGACTTTGTGTCATTATTCATACTCACTTGACCTTCTACCATCAGATAACTCTCAGGGCTAGGTACAGGGAAACATGCTGGTGCAACAACAGCCATCAGATTACCACTTCTTTCATTACCTGGGTACTTACTGACTTTTATGCATCCAAAACCTGAGTTTTACCGTAAAGGGATTGCATAAATGAATACCTTAGCAGAAGGTACTAGATGCTGATAAAGATTACTTTGAGAACTAACAATGGGCTATATTTTCTGTAGATTTTCTCCTTTTTGGGCATTAAAAAGGGCAACTTTCTTGTTTACCTCATGGTTGGGAGAAAAACAGTGCTGCCAGGTGTGTCTTTCCTCTATATTTTGCTCATTTTCTGTAAGTTAAGGTCTTGAGTGTGCTAGGACCAGGGAGTTTATTGAAAATTTGATGTTCAGGGAACCGATTTTGGATGCTTCTGGCATGATGTATAATTGCATTGCTGTCCATGAAGTATCTATTACTATCAAAATAAAAATGCAAGTCTGCAAAGTGTACTTGATTTGCCAATGTATACATGTGCCATGTTGCTGTTTGTTTAATGTCTTGAGGAGCACCTGGGTGCCCTTTCCATGCCAGCAAAACATACTCTACATATTCCCACCAGACACTTGCAGAGTGTGAATAATGTAAAATTGAATCATAAATTTGTAGTTTCTCTCCAAATTTGATGTATTTCATCAGTGCAAATAAGATGTATCATATATCATTAAACCATATAACTCATTTCCAATCTTTAGATTTCCAGTGTCTTCTTTCATGATATTACTACAAACAAAATTTTACATTTTTGTGCAAAAAATGAATATTTTTTTCACTGACACTCAATTATTCACTTCTAATCTTTACACATATAGTTCACATTAAAATTGACTGACAATTTTTTTTATTTTAAGCACAATAGGATCCCTGTTCTTCCATACAGTTTGTCAAAGTTGCCACTGATAATAAACTTGGAAAACTGCTTGAAATGCACTTATGTCTTCTAGACAAAGATTGGATCCTGATTCAAACTTTTGAAAATCTTTTGTATGGTTACTTATAAGAGATTTACTGTCATCAAATCAAAGCCTCTACTTAACAGGCATCAACAATAAGTCTTTTATTGAATAGTGATAGATATGTCATTTCTAAAATGCACTTATACATTTTTCTGTTTATGGCATTCTAATGACGTGTAACTTGTGTCGTAAAATAAAGTTTGCATACTACATCTGCATTAAACATTTCATGAAAACCTCGAAGGTTTTTAAATGATTATCCAAAAAATGTTCAAAAGCTTATAAAGTAATTTATGTATGATATATATACATATGTTTGTATATAAATGTGTATACATACATTTATATATATATATATATATATATATATATATATATATATATATATATATAATGTAGGTATGCACGTATAATGTATGTATGTATACACACTGTCTGGCATTGAAAGTGCAATATTAAGAAGGAGTGTCTAGAAAATTAATGAAATTTCTGGATAAACGAACCGTAACAAGTTATGCAATTGATATGAAATGCTCAGCTCTCCACTGCACATAAGATAAGATTAAGTGAGGAACCAGCAGAACTGGCAATATTTGCACCATTGTTATTGCTTGAAAAATAATCGATGAAAGTTTATTCTTGTCTCAAAGAACTCCAGTAATTACAGAAAATGCCAGGCCATTAGCAATAGAATCAATTCCAGCAGACAAATGAGTTTATGTGGGGCATGATGATTGGACTGAGAAGGGCAGGTTGATCATTACAGCAAATTTCAACTGACAGACACCTGTTTTGCCCATGGTACACCAGCTGTGGTGAAGATGTTTAAAATAAGGAACTAGGGAACTTTTATGGAGTGCTGGTGCAACCAGAGCAACATTATCATGCGTGAATGATCCTGATGGGAATTGGCGGCACCACTCAACACCCATCTATCAAAATTCTGCAGCATGTGCTAGACACCCTGGGTGCTCCCTTATCAAACTGAAACATTTACTTCTGATTGGTTGATAGTGTCCTATGCTTATTGCATCTTTTAAGAAGACTGCTATCTACACTACAGCATAGATGCCAACATCTGGAATAGTGCCAGATTAGAGCGGTGTGAATGATAGAGATGAAACAATATAGAGGGTGGAGAAGATCTTCTCACAGGAGTGAAGCTTCTATTTTTTCAGTGATAGTCACAGTGTGCAAGTGTGGCATTGATTTGGAGACAGGTCCAATCCTGTGCGACAATCTGGCATCATAGTTTAGGACGCCATTGCATACGTTTCCAGGCCACTTCTAGTTTCATGCCACTATGACAGCCCACTGTTACATAAATGATGTGCTGCCACCTGTGTTACTCTAATACCTCCTGGAGATGCAATGCTCTTTATCAACAGGATAACACTCAACTGCATATTGCTCGCATCAGCTAGCATGCTTTGCAAGGTGTACAGTTGCTTCCTTGCCCATCATGCTCACTAGCTCTCTCACCAATCAAACACATTTGGGATGTAATTGGATGCCATTTGAAGACCCTGCCACTGTGCCTCTTTCAGAAGACACACTCTAACAAATGATTGACAAAAAGAATGGAGAGCCATTCTTCCGAACAACATTCATACTGGGATTGACTCTGTACCTAGACATGTTGCTTTGTATATCACCGTTCATCATGGTCTTACAACTTGCTGACTCAACTTACTATGTGTTATACATATCATTTAGAAATACAGATCACTTATGGTTTGTTACTGTCCCTCTCTGTTTGCCAAATTTCATCACTTTATAGCCACTCCTTCTTGATGTTGCAGTTTCAATGTCGGGATATATATGTGTGTGCGTAATATTTTTGTTTAATTATAATTCATTCATTGTATTATAAGAATCAATAATCGAATATTTTTATTTATATTTTATTATTAGGTCCAATATCAATATTAATGATGTTTTAGGTGATTACTCTTTAACATTAATTGATGCTTTGGATACATTAGCTGTAAGTATATTAAATTGGAAAAGTGTTTAAATCTTTTTCATTGAATAAAATCTATAAAACAGTATTATTGATCATTATGTATTCACTGATCACAAAATCATAATTCCTTATTTAAGGGTATTTTATTTTCAGCACACAGATGATTGCTGAATCAATCTAGCTTAAATTTCTCTCTTTGTTAATAGATATCTGGGTAATTCTAGATATTGAATGTTATGAATTTCTTAATGCTTTTGCCCATGTCTGCCGTGTATTAAAGTTACCAGTGATTTGCACATATGTGTGCTTTTGTATCTTACTTCTTTTATGTTTAATGCCCATCTGAAATCCATTCTAGTGAAAATAGGTAGGCTTGATAATAATTAAGTTTATTAACATAGATTGCAAACTCAATTTTTTTTTTTTTTTTTTTTTTAAAGCAAAACTTTTGTTTTAAGAGGTTAATGTGCATTTTTTAAGAAGAGGCTGATTATGGTTCTTATGAAAGAGGCTGAGAAGTAGTTTTTATAGCTCCAAATATGATTATATAATGGCAATCACATTGCTGTCTACCTTTCATGAGTTTCATGTAAATAATTTGTTGTGCACATTAGCTTTTAAGGAAATGTTTCTGCATTCAAAACACTTATTAAATTTGAAAACTGATTTTTCATACGGTAGTTGAGTCTCTTCCTGAAAAATAGTTTATGTGATCAATTTACATGTATATATGTTTTCATTTAAAATAGGAATATATAATATTTTATGTTAAAAGAGAGAGTTTTTATCTCATTAAAAATATTGCTTAAATTGCTAAAAAATATTTATTAAAATAGCCCACCTATGGGAGAAAGGTTAGCATCCCTAACTTTGAAGCATTCCAGATTCAAATCCTGGTTTGGATATGGATGTTCCTTTCTCTTTTTATGTTTGTCCTTTTTTTTATCCCTTCACTTCTGCAGTGAAAATGGCACAGCCACTGGGTGCTCAACTGGTGCCATCAGTTTCGCCTATTCTAGTATAGAATAGGTATATTCATAGGGCAGTGAGGCATTAGAAAAAAAAATAGCTTTGAAAAATGCATTCATATTTTATAGTGAAATTAACTTTTAAAAAAGGAATTTGTAAAATATATTGCTTCATTCATTTTGATTAGGACTATGACACCTATTGCCAATATTTTATCTAAAAAATAATAATAAAATAATATTTTATCTAAAATATAATGATAGCATGTACAAATAATAAATTGTATTACATGGAATTTTTTTGATTGATTTTTATTACAGTAAATATAAATATGATAAATGGAATTAGTAAACTAAATCTACCCATATGAAAAGTCCAAACATTTTACCATTACTTTAAAGAAATTTATAGTGGCTTTAAAAGACAGTCTTTCCTTATAAATTTTTTTGTAAGGTTTAAAGTTATAGGTTTTTTATTTCAATTTTTCTTATTTATTAATTAGTTAGGTTATTAAATAAATTCGTTTTATATTAGAATTCATATTATATAATTATTTTCCTTAAAAATAGAACATTTATTTTAAAATTACTATAGAATTAAAAATTCTTTGTATTTAAATATTTCTTTCCAAAATAAAAATAAAATCGCGAACTATGCTTAACAAATATAAACTAATAATTCCGATTTTACAATATGCTTGGTGTATTACTTTAAAAACGCACATACATATATGCACAGGTCTACTCACTCACGCACATTAGCCATTAATAAATATTTAGATATAGAGTTTGATAAAGAAAATTATATATTCAGCATTATTAGGCATTGGAGATTTTGTCCAAGTACACACTTCACTTTTTCTTGTATTATTATTATGATATATTCTTCCATTCATCTTGGAGAAAACAGGACTATTACTCATTGATTTTGAGTTGACAGATACCTTCAAATTGATTTAACTACTTATGACATTAGTATTTGATAGAGTTGAGGCTTAGACTTTTTGTCGACCAACCACCATTCTTGACATATAAAGCTATGATAGATTTCACAATATGAGAGTTTGCAATGCTCTGAAAATGACTTGGTTAAATTCCATAAAAATGATCTAACATAGAAAGTGAGTTTATCTAGATTCATGTGGTAATTCTCAGCATTGAGTCTACCTAGAATTGTCACCAAGGTCCTAGATCATAGCAGGAGAAATTCCTCATGAATTCATTTGCATCTCTCCTGAATTTCACAGTTGATACAATACAATCCAGCAGAAAACAATCTTTTAGAACCGGTAATCAAAACAATAGAGTATGAACCTCGATTCATCACTCTTGAGCACTTATTTTTACTATTTTACCATCTGCTGTTGTCAGTTTTTGCACCACATAAGTCGAGCCAATCTGTTGAATTTGAGAATCAGAGGAATGGTATGACTAATAACAGATCAGGTGCACATTTTTTATGAGTAGTTTTCTTTGACTGATCATAATCTGTCTGGTGAATCTTAAAATTTATGTGAAAATTTGAAATGCATGTTCACTTTGGATTTAGTCCATTACTTGATACATTGTTACAATTTTTTCAGATTACTTGGAACTGCACCCTTTGGTCATGAGCTCTAATTTGATTGGTGGATTAATCCATTTTTCATCAGCCACAGCATGCTTCTCATTTGTGAATCACTTAAGCTACTGTCGATCTGTTACTTTATCTCACTGATATTGTTATTCACTTCAATGATAACTCTTGATCATATAGGAATCCACAATCTCTGAACAGTGTACCACAATGCTTGTAAATGGCTGCAACATTATTTTCTACATTTTAAATGATGAATGTGGTCTTAACAGAACTGCAGATTACCCCTATTTGCCAGAGCATTCAAATATTTATTAGTTGATAGTGTGTGATGTATATACTTCTCAAAAAATAAAAAGAGGAAGCAGGAATTAAAGAAAGTTATTGTATAACCACTGGTATTTGAAAAGAATACATGTGAAACAAATTTAAAAACGATACCAAAGAAATTGCATGAGAACTTTTTTGCTTTGAATGATAGTAATAATATAGAAAGAGCTTCTATGCAATTGTTTAATATGTAAGTGATTCAAAAAATATTTTTTTTGCAACTAGTTTGTAACTGTAACTGTTTGCATGGATCTGATAAAATCATATATATATATATATATATATATATATATATATATATATATATATATACACACACACACACACACACACACACACACATATATATATATATATATATATATATATATATATATATATATACATATATATATATAGTTTCATTCTGAAGACACTTAAAGTTGCAATTTTAAAGTCCATTATAATAAAAGGAGACCTTGGTTTTATATTTGCCCATTATTTGAATGTTCTTTCCCAAAATACATGATCAGATTTAGATAAAAAAGACCATGTTGATCTCTCCATAAATTATATTATTTCCATTTTATGCATGTTTTCTGCAAGAGGAACTATTTAAGGTCTTGTATTATCAGGGATTAAAGGAATGTTGTCAATAATGAGTGCATTGTCAGGTAATGATGTGTCAGTATTTTGTCTGCTTATTTTTGGGTCATCTAATGGCTATTTTGAATGATATATTAGTATGTATGTTCATCAATACTAATTTTTTTTCTGATTAGAATTTATATTTATTTCAGTGCCTCTTCTCTCTATAACATAATAAAATATGTCTTGTAGATCACTCTGTATGAATTAGGATTTATCTGTAACCAACTTGTTGGGAAAAACATCTTTTCATCCATTTTGAATTTTTACAACCCACTTTTTGTACTTGTAGCTTGCACCCATAGAGACCACTCTAAAAAAGGTTAATTTCTTTAATTTTACGTTAGATCTTTTGTTTTAGTGCCATAAGAAACTACCTTACCAAATGAATAGTATTGCCTATTCTTTTTTGATGAATTGGTATAAGGACACACTGGTCATGATATCCTAGTGTAGCACATATACTACCTTATCTGTCAATTTCTAATATTTCTGTTTGTTTAAATAAATTTTTCAGTTTTGAAGTAGAACTCCTTGCCCACTCTAACATCATTTGATATACTTTTTACGTTTGAATGAATTCAAGTTTCATGTTAATATGTTAACTCATTGATTTATATAAATTATATTGTTATAACAGTTCCATGTTACCTTTTTCTGAACAAAAATTGAGCAACTGAATTTCATAATTAAGATATTTTTAAACTTCTTTGTAATGTAAGATTTGAAACGTATATATATAGAAATATTTAACTTTTCTTCTATATATTGGTTTTATAAGCGATCACAATAGTGAAAAAGTTTGTCGAAAATATGGAAAAAATACCAATAGAATTAGACTAAAAAACATAATTTTTTGTTAATAATTTATATTTAAAAATATTTTCATTCAAATTTTAAAAGAAGGTGTTTTATTTATTCTTTTTTTAATGTTTTCATAATTAATTATTTATTTTGTTGCTTTTATGTTGTATTATTTTTTAGACTGGGATATAATTTAGATATAAGGTACAATTATTTCTTAAATATTCTGTTTCAAAATTAATCAGATATTTCATGTTTTTTATAAAATATAATCATTATATCTCTAATTTTTTAACGTTTTATAAATATATTAAAAAGAGATTTTTTATTTAGATTATGGGAAATGCTAGTGAATTCAAACGAGCTGTACAATTAGTCATTGACAATGTATCATTTGATACAGATAATACAGTACAAGTATTTGAAGCAAACATTAGGTAAACATTTGTATATTTTTTATTGAATCACTTGTCTCAGATAATTACTCTCCTATTCAATTGTCTGAATATTGAAATAGTACAGTTTAAATTAAATTAATTAAAATTCAAGTTTTCGTAAAAATGCATTTTCTTTCAATTATAAGATTTTGTTTTATTGTTCAGTTAAAATCAGGAATAGATTGCACCACACTGATTTTTTTTTTAATATGGTCTCTTCTTTGCCCAGTTAATTAAAATTCAAGTTTTCATAAAATGCATTTTATTTACTTAATGCTAGCTTTAATGCCCAGTTCATTTCAGCCTTAGATTTGTTACGCTGAAGGTTTTTTTAAGGTAGGTGCCAAATTAATGGGTACCCAATTAATTAAAATGAGAGTTTTCTTAGAAATGTGCTTTATTTATTTTGTACATTAAGTTTCATTGCGTGGTTGTAGATCACGTGATACTATTTTTAAATTTGTTTTTTATATATATTATCTTTGTGAAATTAGTTTATAGTTATTAGCTTAATAATATTTCCATAGTAAGTAATTATAAAGAAATAATTTGCAGTTTAAAGTAGCTCACAATTGCAAAGTTGCATTTCGAGTGTGATCAGTATTTGATTACCAGATATTTTCATTGTGACATAATTTAGGTTGATAAGATAACTGTGCAGTGCTTGGAAATCATGCCAAACCTCCACAGTTACTTAGTTTTTAACTCAACACTACTAGTAAAGATGGTATTTTCAATTATTTCAAATAATTTGAAATTTTCTCTCTAAAAATGTTTTTCTGATTAAAATAGGGTACAGGAAGAAAAATGATGCAAACTAAATGCAATTTATTTTTCTTAATTAGTATATTATAATTTAAAATAAGTGAAAGTGTTTTTGGTATTAGCCAAAATATTAAACATTAATATTTTTTTATTAATTCAATTAATATTTTTAAAAACAAATAGACAAAAATGCAATGATGTATAATCAACTCAGTATTCATAATTAATAGAAATTTTAGTTGGAATGTTTCAAGGAAACTATTTCTGCTCAAGTTTTTTCCCATTTTGATTGAATTTCACATTATGCTTGTGAATTTTCAGTAAAAAACTTAAATTTCTTATGACTTGTTTAAGACCCATCACCATTTATTAACTAAAAGAATTTATGTATAGCCAATATAAACATTGTTCCCAGTATTATATTAATGACAAATAATAATTATGATTATAAAAAGATCTCTCAAGCTGTAGCATCCAATGAAAGTTAATTACACAAAGAGGATTGAAAAAATCATTAAATGAGAAACACTGATTTTACATTGTGATAAGATATTTTAAAATGATTATTATTTGAATTATTAGGAATGATAAGAAACTTCAATAGTTCTTTGAAATATTTTCAACTGGAGGGACAGGAAAAAATTCTGGAAATCAAGAGCTTTTCAAAATAATTAAAATTAATCCTGCTTATCATGTTATAAGTTTGTGAATGATGAGGATTTAATAATTATTATCTGAATAAGCAGCCACTTACAAGCATAAATATGCTTCTTCTTATTTTTTATTTAACATTAACAGAATAGATAAAATGCAAACCATTTAAATGATTATCATAGTTTTAGAATGTGAATTAAATTTGTATAGAAAGTGAAACAAAAGAGTTAGCATTAGCAATAGTGTACATTGCTATTGTCTGAAGTATGAGAAAAAGAATGATTTGGATTGCTACCATTGACCTCTCCCGCATCTGTTTGGTTCACTTGTTGCAATGCTGTAATGATGGTTACTGCACTTTAATAACTTTTCCTGAGAAAATTTAAAACAATAAGACGAGAAGAAAAGAACAATTTAGTGTAAATCATTTTCTTATAGTATGGATTTACATGATCCATTAAAATTTTTCTCAATTCTTTTACCAGCGATTTTATAACCAAGTAAAAGTATACTGAACCCAAAGCCTGGCACAGTCTGTCTGTAATTGGGCCTTGTGTCAAATCAAATTCTTGCTCTTAGTTTCTTATTATAATTCAATGAAAACTTCAAATAATTTCAACATTTAGAAACATATATTCAATGATTATTAAAATATCAATATTTAACTAGGAAATTAAAATTTTATTTTAATTAAAATTATTATTAAATATTATACATTTTAAAACATATTTATATGTTTTCACAAATATTATCACTAAAAATTGCTAAATGTATTTATATGTTTTAAATTATTTATTTTGTAACTGTCAATAATTACATAAAAAATCCCAGTACCTAAAATTTACATAATGGAGAAAAAGAATACTCTGGCAATCTAAGTAATTTAAAGAAGCAAAAATAACCAAGTTTATTGTAACCAAATTTTTTAAAATATAGATTAAAATCAAGGCAAAGAATGCATGATCCAGAAAAATGGAAATTATACCTAAAAACATGCAAAATATTTTTAAATGTGAAAATTGAAGGGGCTAAATGAATGGTTTACAGTACCTTCAGTTCTTATCATGAAAGCCTTGTGGTATTTCCTCAGCATGGAATAATTGCTAAAGAACACTTATTGGGTTGTTCGGAAAGTTATTTCGTTTTTCATGGAAATAAAAAAATTTATAGCGAATAAGTATTGTATTTTATTGCATATTACTCATCTAGTCTAATAACTTTTATCATCTTCCTGATTGTAGCAAGATTTCACACTCATAAAGCGTTTGATTTTTGCTATCATGAATCTAATCCAGGCGGAAAAAACGAAATGATTTTCCGAACAACTCAATATAAGTATAAGGTTCATCATTAATTTTATTTTTTGGTGATCAAGATGATGTTTAAGTGACATTTATGCATGCTATTGTTATTTATTCTTACAAGTGAAATTGAAGAAACTGACAAAAGGAGCTTATGATATTCCTATTTAATAACATCTGTTCTAATTGTGTTCTAAATGTAAGTTGAAATTTGGTACCCTGAAATTTAAGTTCTTAAACATAAAGGAAATAAGCTTTGTAATAAGAGCCTAAGTAAGTGGTTTATGTCATCAAATTGAAGTTTTTAAGAGATAAAAATATCAGGAACAATAATAAAATTTCATAGGATTTGAATTTGAATAAAGGTTAACTTCCGATCTAGAAAGATTTGTCATATGCATTAAAATAGGCATAATATTTTTGCAAGAGAAATTCCATGCTATTAAAATTTTATAGTACCAAAATGAATGTTTTGTGATATTAAAAAATTTTCCATGAAATTTATTATGCATATATATATGATTTTTCTAGATATCTTAATGTACATATTTTTGTATACAAGATTATTGTAATCAAAATTGTGATGATAGATTAAATGGGACATGGATAAAACAATAGAATTTTATTTTTATTGTTTCACAAATCTCAAATTAATTAGAATTAAAATATTTTTAATTCATATAAAACTATTAAGAGAGTTTTCCAAGCTTTGATACTACACTAGATATTTAGTTACAATCTTCTGTTCCAGACTTAATGGATTTTATTTAAATTGAGAAACAAATATTAATAACAAAATTTTATTTATTTTATAAAAATTTTATATCTCAATTTGAACTGTGTTATTTCAGAATTTTAGGTTCTCTTTTATCTGGTCATCTTCTTATTAATGACAGTAAACAGCCTTTTGGAAATCTTATTCCTTCTGGATATAATAACGAATTACTAAAGTTAGCTCATGAATTAGCAAGTCGACTTTTACCAGCATTTGAAAATACTCAGACAGGTCTTCCTTATCCCAGGGTTAGTATTAAAATAAAAATGTTCTGTAATTTTTTTTAATTGACTAAATCAACTTTTAATATTCTTAACTAAGCTGGAAATAATATTTTAATTTTTAAGAAAGAATCCAATTATCTCTTAGGGAGCTAAGCATGCAGGATTCCTTTATTTAAATTTGACCAATTTAGTATGTTCCTGTGATTTTTCAATAAATGTGTTAATTTAGTCATTACATCCTTAGTATTTCTTGCAATTGTTGTAAGAGAATTATTTAAATTTTTTTACTTAGTCTGAATATTTATTTAAATTACAACTTATTTTTATCAAAATCTATTCTACTTAATATAATGTATGAAATTTTGTTACAAGTATTTGCTCATATTATGTAACTGTTTCCTGAGATTTCAGTTAAAATATTAGTTTATGTTAGGAATATTTGTTATTAATTTATTACTTATTAAAATTAGAATGTTAAGTTTGTAATATACCTTTAAATAAATTTCCCAGTTAATTTAAATAACAAATTGTTAATAATGTGTTCAAGGTTAATTTACGCCATGGAGTTCCAAGTGATGTATCAACTCATACTTGTACTGCTGGAGCTGGATCAATGCTGTTAGAATTTGGAATGCTAAGTAGACTTTTGCATGATCCTGTCTATGAAAGTGTTGCAAGACGAGCTGTGAAATCTCTTTGGAGATTAAGATCTAAAAGTACCGGACTATTAGGCATGTATCCAGTCAACTGTAAATGTGTTTACTATTTAATATAAATATTTTTTGTCGAGTATCAAAACAAGGTTTATAATATTGCGATGAAAATTCTATTCACTGTATATCTCATTATTTTTTATACTTAAAAAGCCAAAACCTTTGTTTAAAATATTTTCTAAATTATCTTGATTATACAAATGAAAATATCAGAGTTGCTTCAAATATAATATATTGAACAAGAGATATGAATGTAAATCTTTTAGTTCATATCTTTAAATAAACTATCCTACTACTTTAAATTTCATATAAAAGTTAAGTATGGTTAAATAAATTCCATTCATTATTTAGGAAAAATTGCTATTCAAAGAAAATTTGTTAAATAAAAATTATGTATTTCTTTCTTGAATAATAACAATAAAAAGAAATTTGCATTCAGTAATTTTCCCTATAATTTAATTAAGGGGTATTTCTGGTATTTGTTTTTAAAATTAATATGGAAAATAAAATTATTAAACTCATCAAGAACATGCACTTAATTAGTCTTATATTATCTCATTACATTTTTTTATAATTTACATATTAATATCTTTTGATAGTTGGCTGAAAATTATTTATCATTTTAACAAATATTTTTTTCCTTTATATTATATTGTATAATGTATATTATTGGTCATTATAAAGGATACATTTATTGAAGATTTTTATTTTAATAATAATTAAAAATTTATATCTTCATCTATATTTCAATAAAATTAAATGCAAAATCTTATTGAAAATTTCTACATTTTTTATATCTAATGTCACTAGAATTTTACACAATGAGACAAATTATAGAGTTTATCTTCCAGTAGGGGCTCAATTAAGACATTCTTCTTGTGGATAAAGGAAAACTTTATCATAGTTAAACCAAGATAAAAATGATTTTTCCAGGAATAAAAGGATCAAAAGAAACTGTGAAAAGCATGCAAAATTGATAACATTTAACATTTGTACATGATTATTATTAGTGACAAATTTTCCTAACATATAATTTAATGTTGAGTATTTATCATTCTTAGTAATCTCTACTTCATTCACTAAAAGAAAAATTGTAACATCTTGAAGCATGTGAAAATTATTGATTGATATAGTTTAGAAGTATTTCCCAACAGTTAAAGAAATTAAAATATGCAAATGAAGATCTCTTATTCATTAATCCCTTTCTCACAGATATCTTATAATAACAGGGTATGAGGTTAAAAACACTTAATATTAAATAAGTCAGAGTTTATTTTTAATTCTTAATTTAAAACAAGTCCTAACTTATCTATAATAAATGTTCAATATTTAAGTCATATTTTTTAGTCTATTTCTTTGCAATTTTTATCTTGATATTTTGATTAAAAAACAAATTTGATATTAAAATTAAAAAACAAATTTGTGTTTAAAATTATTTAATAAAAATATCAAAGATATTTTAACTATAATATTTTAAATTAGAAATAGGAATGTAAATCCTTTAGTTCTCATGAATATTTTCAGTTAAAACTAGTTTATACTTGATGGAAATTTGTAAATCAGCTCCATTATGAACACAGCATTTTGCATTTAAAAATAACTGCGCTTAATATAAAAACTCTTGATAGTCTATAATGGGCTGCAAACTTATAAGTGAATCAGTTTTATTTCCAACTAGTAATTCCTGTAGCATAGAAATGCTTTTAGATTGATCAGAATATTGTCGGTTAGTAAATAGGCTTATATTCAAGAATATTTCAAGAAAGAAAATATTTAAATTTTGATGAAATTATGATTTAATATAATATTCTATTCCAACTTATATATTTTTTTGGATATAGGTAATATCCCTTAAATGCTCGTTTATTATTTTAAAATCCTTAATGACAGTTTTAGTTCAGCTTTTAGCTAATTTATACAAAGAAGCTGAGTTGTAAAATTTTTTTAATACCAAAAGTATCTTTGTAGTATGTATATATGTCACTTTGGTTTAAAGTTTTATATTTTTCAATAAATCATCTGTAAAGAATCTTTATTTAAGATCAACTTGTTCTCAAAAGAAAATGTACATTTATTTGATTTTTAGGTAATGTTATTGATGTTCAGTCTGGTGAATGGATAGGACAAATGAGTGGTGTTGGAGCTGGATTGGATTCTTTTTATGAATACCTTTTAAAGGTATGATTATGACATTTGAATTTTTGTTAGATTTTTATATTTAATCATACTTTAATCTAACGTATTATATATATTTCCAATGTTTTATATAAAATAGAATGGTTTTTCATATATTTTAAATTAATACCTTTGAATATCAGTCTTAAAAAAACTATCACAATTTGATTATTTTTATTTTGAAGTTAAGTACATTTATCATATTTATCTTTATTATTTTATATAGTTTAAAACTTGTTTTTATGATAAAAGTTGTATGTTCTTAAAAAAATGATTTTTTTAAATTGAATTTGGGAATTTATATATGATAGTAATAAGATCACTGTCATATTTAATTACTGATTTAACTATTGATATTTTTAAATTAATATTTAATAAAGTTTAGTAATATTTTAACTATTATTTGAAGTATAGTTTTAAATTTTGCATTTTAAAGAATTATAATAAAGCTTTTGAGTTTCATGAGAAAGGAGTTTAATTAAACTCTGACATTTGAAGATTTTTTTTAAAATTTTCAAAATTTATTAAGAAATACTAAATTTTTTATATGTGAAAACCTGCATATAACATAAATAATGATAAAACAATGTTGATAAAATATATTTTCATATTTTAGCTTGCGTTGTTCATCATATTTTAACTTGCAAACTTTCAACAGCTATTTTAGTAATCATACTTATTTCCATAATTAAGATTAAACATTTATGAATAAACAATTCAATAAGCATTTCTTAATAAATTAATTAATAATTATTAGAAACAAAACTAAACAAAAGCTTACAGAATTACATTTATAAACTTTACAAAAACATATTAAAATATGAAAAGGTCAATAAGGAATGCTTTAAAATAAATTCTCAAGTAAACATAGACTTAAATAAGTTATAAAAATAGGCTGTGCTTTCTATTATTTTTTTATAAGGTGTTGAAAATCTTATACTTGTTAGGTGTCTGCAAATTATTTGATATCACTGTTTAGGTGAAGACTGAAAAATTCTCTACAAAATATGATAAATTGTGAATATTTTTAAAATGCATTATAAACATTAATCAAAAGAATTCATCTTTTTTTGTAAACCATATGTAATAAATCCACATGTAATTGACACACTCTAATAAAATTATTCATTGTTTGCTATTTAAAATTTCAAAATATTTCTGACAAAATTTTAAACTTTTATAAAAATTCCCTCATTTATTAAGTTTCAAAACTGAGTAATAAACCAATTAAATTTTAAATTTTTGTATCAAGTTGTTATTACTATATTAATATTAATTATTGATAATTATCTAACTCCAACATATAATTCATAAATTGTTTAATAGTGCGCAAAATATATATTGAAATTTGATATATATGGAATGTACATTTCTGTGTAAAAAGTGGCAAGTATTACTTCCCTTTGAAATTGTTGGTCACATTCATTTTGCGTCAGTATTTCTTACTAATACTTGCACTATCATTTGTAAGCCTTGCAAAATTTTTATAAATATAATTATCATTCATATAATATGCTGCACTTTAATTTGTACATTTCTATTATCATAATACTGTGATATTAGCTATTGATAGATGTATACAATCAGCTTAAAAGGAAATAATGTTTTCTAAAAAATTAATAATTGATGTATAAAAATTTCTTTGCTCAGTTTCCTTTGTTCTCATAATAAAGGTCAATTTTAGGTATTGGTTCTCATAGTTATTCCTCATATATTCTCAATCATAATATGTATGTAGTTAGGTTAATTCTGTTTCATCAAGTTTTAGGGAAAGTGAAACAAATTATCTGAAACAAGCTTTTATTAATTTTACTTCAGTTATTCTTATTTTTCACCACAAAATGTATAGGGAGGTTAGCAGAAACATTTGGTATCTATTGAAAGGAAAAATAACTTTCTGGAATTATGTAAATTAGACTAGACTTTCCTGATTTATTGTATTAACAATATATTGTTTCTTTGTAGTATGCAATATTAATTTTAATCCTAGGAGAAATAAATTCCCTAACAGTGAATTAGGTTTCTAAGAATTTGATCGTTGTTTTCTTGTGAAACTTTCTGTTATCATTCATGTTTTTAGTGATCATTTAGTTAAACATTTTTAGATCTCACTGTGTATTGATGGCCTTATTATTATTTAGAATTTCTAATAAATAATTAAACAGTTTAAGTAAAGACAAAATGAAGAGAATATCTTATTACATCATATCTAATCTCTTATTACATGAAACTATTTTAGGAAGAGCTAATGTGAAATTCATTATTCATTTCACAAGGAAATCATATTCAAAAATAGAAGATTCTACAGGGATTAAGAATTTATTTCATAAAATTTACTTTTATGTTTACATCTGAACAGACTTTTCTAGAAATAATCTATTATTTATTTGAATTTTCAAAATCTATTATTAAATTACATTTTGAAAAATAATTTTTTTCTATAATTCACACACTGTTATACTATTCATCATTTAAAAATAAATTCTTTTTCAAGAAAATAGAAAATTTTCTTCAAAATATTTTGTAAATGATGCCAAATTATTACAAAAATATGCTCTGGTATTTTATTTTATTTCTTTACAGAAGTTGCAGTACAGTATTTATTACATTTATTCTTATAAAGTAACTTAACATACATTATGATTAACAAGCTGCTCAGACTATGAACAAATCGAACAACACTTTTACGAAAGATTTTTGTGTTTGGACAGCGAACACACATTCAAATAATGAATTAAAACAAATACTTCTCAGCTCTTTGGGCATAATGTGCAAGGTTGCTAAACTTTATAGACCAAAATTCACTTTTAATTTTTCATCACTTTTAAATTATGTTGATTGTCTATTAAACTTCAAAGGAAAAAAGTTCTAATAGAATTTTTATAGCATACATAGACCATAAGTTTTGGTTTTAAAAATTCTGAAAATGAGAGAAAAATAATCAATATCAGATATGCTCTTTAACACTCCATAAATGAAAAATGAATAGGACTAATTAATATGCAAGGCTATATATATATATATATATATATATATATATATATATATATATATATATATATATATATATATATATTTTAAAAACCTACTGAAAAATTATGCATTCTTTTTTAACCATAAAGTGGTTATTTCTTTTGTTCCAGTTGAGATTATGATTATGCTCCTTTATTACATTTCTCATTGGTTTAAAATATTCATGATGCTTCATAAATTTTCATCAACATAACATGTTGAGATAGCGTCCTAATTGTGGATAAATTTGCTGTCTGCCTTCAAATTGTTTTCTTTGAGCAGAGCAGAAAAGGCGAAATTCACCATCAAAAGTCTGAATGTCATTGGCATTCAGAAAAAAATCCATTCTTGATTTTTAACAGAATAAAGTATTTTTTGTTATAATTTTTTTCTTTGTAAAAGTTCAACATCATGAGAATTACCTGTTGCTCTAAATAATTAGTTTTCAAATCTTTATCGACATTGCTTCTAGAATTGAACACATTAAAAACAGAATAGAAGAAACAGCAAAATGAAAAAGACAAAATGAAATATCCACTTTATGGTTAGTTTAAATTGGTAAGGTTGATTTAAATTTTATTTCTCCACTGTGGCTTTTTTGCACTTGCTTGAAGTTAACTTGGACTTTGTCGTCTATGACTTAACTTACAGGATCTTAAAATTGTTTTAACATAGTTCTTAGGGCCTCCAGAACGAATTAATCGATTTTACAAGAAAATCTGGGGTAAATCAATTATTGGTTAATGAACTATTTGAATAGCAAACATAGTCACGTAACAGATTAAGTTTGTTAACCAATCATCCACTGCACAAACGAAATAGCATGATATTAAAAATTTCCAAGTAATGCTCCTTTTAAAGAATAGTAAGCAATTATTAAAGATTTATTTTATTTGTTCTTTAATTGTAAATTGGGTGCAGGATTTTATGTTTTAGGGTTTTCTTCATGACACAATTGAAATTATGTTCAGGATGTATAATTACAATTTCATCTAATTAAGATTTTGGGTTTGAAAAAATTTTGGTGTAAGAAAACTAACTTTTTTAAAAGTACTATATAGATATTATATTTTGTAAAGTATATTTACAAAGAATTACAAAAAAGATTTTTCTTATTATTTGTGTGATCTTCTAATTTATATTTCAGTCGTACATATTATTTGGCGAAAAAGATGATTTCTTGATGTTTAATGAAACTTATCACACTATTAAAAGATATATGAGGAAAGGGTATGTAACTTAATTTTGTAAAGTAGTGTACATTGTATTGAAAATTTTTTAACTTATTATTTTTTGCATGCTATAATGGTTATTTATATGGACTTGGAAATTTCAGTTGTATATTGTTGGAACTTTTATTATTGTGTTAATCACTTTCATTAGGAAATTTTTTTTGTTTTGAAAATTAGATTTATTTAAAATTTTATTTTAATAAAATGCAATGGTAGAAGTTCCAATAGTAGCTTTGAAGAAAATTTTTAAGTAAATTTTGACATTGCATGGAGGATAAGCTAACATATTAATGCAATTTCAAGGCATTTTAATAGCTGTGAAACTCTTATTAAAATGTTTTAACTGCTTTCTGGAAGGACTTTCCATAGATTGTAATCTATATCACATGCAATAGAAATATTCTGGAAGATTCCCAAGGATCCATTCAAACAAATGTGTATAGAAAAGGTAGAAGTACAACATATTTCTCCCATTGTTCACTCAGGCTCCTGGAGACCAACATGTTATTTTGCTTAACAGCTTCAGGTAAATGGGAGGTGTGTTGTGGTCCTTACCACATCAGCTGGCTTACATGGATCAAATGATCATATATCTTCTGAGTTACTCAATAAGGAGGGAGTCACTTTAATGATATATGAAAAATGTATAGGGTCTGGCTAACACTGATGCAGTTATCCTGCATCCCCTTGTTAGGTTTGGTGTGGGTGGGATGGTCAGGCCTTGAAATAATCAGCCTTTTTATGGAATATACTTCCATTTCTTTTTTCTCTATAGAGCAAAAAGTGGTAGATTGTCACAAATATTTTATCATTAAATGAACAAAAGGTAATTTTAATATTTCCCCTTTCTTAATTTTAAGAGTCTTATTGATACACTTGGAAATGTCAAAAATGCTTGCAATGTGAAATGTGTTATCTCTTGATTAAAGTCTTATCAGTTGAATTGAAACCATTCTTAAATTGATTTATCTTGGTAATATTGATGTTATAATATTTGCCCAAATTAGATTAAATTCTATGTGGGAAGTAATTTCAACTGATGATTTCTTTAATGTTTCAGGGGAAGAGATTTTGGATAATCTTGTTGACTAAAAGGTATGTCATGTACATTGCATTACTATCTGGAAAGAACACAATTATGGAAACTGAACTGCTCATACTCATGCTTGCGATTCCTACACTACCTTAATCTATTAGAGCTGGTCCCCTAAATTGCAGTGTTCGTTCCTACATTCAAATCTTTTACATTGCCTTAATTGTCAATATTTGAATGTGGACAAACTACTTGGAGAGGACCCTCGAGTTATCATAACTGTTCTTCAGTTGGACATGACAGCAGTTCATATCAATTACAAGAAAAATATGTCAACTGCAGCAGTGAGCATCTTTCTCACTCCAGGTATAGCTAATATGGATATTAGAAAAAGAAATTACAACTGTGAAAGTAAAACAAAACTTATCTTACCCCAAAGCCTGGCATGCATTGTCATCGTGTGCCCCTTTAGAAGGTATCATTTATTCATATACAGTCAAAAAAAGGTCATGAAATTAATTATCCTTAAATATTTCTTTTACAAATGTTTCACTTATCCTAAAATGCATTTATTGTAAGTATTTTGCAAAATTAGTCTCAAAGATCCCAAAAATTGATGCATGCAACAGAAGGGCCATGTAAATCACCTTTTATGAGTAAAATAATTCTAGCTTTCCCTAAAACAGATATGATAAAGGTAGGTACTTCAGATGATGGAACACTCCTAAGTGAAAATTCATCTGAATCGCATATTCCTAGGCTGGAATATGCGATTCAGATGAATTTTCACTTAGGAGTGTTGGCATATTCCTAGGCTGGAAGATTTACTTTCACTTAATAGTACCTTTCTATTCTTGGAACTGTCAACCACTGTATGAATGGCAACCTGACAGTCAACAAGAAAGACAAATTTCATTTCCGAGAAATCTAAAATTTTTTGGAGAGCCATGTAAATTGCATACATTTCTCCATCAAAATTGTCTGAGTTTTTTCCCAAAGACTCTTTGAGTTGGAAAAATTTGGAGAAGACACCAGCTCCCGCTCTCCCAGTACTTCTCTCAGCTGATCTGTCAGTATAAATGTGCATCCAATTGTCGAGTGGGTATCTCTTATTAATAGTAGCAAGAGCAGCAGCCCTGAGTTCTGCCTGAGGGGAGACTCCCTTCTGGACAGGAAGGACAAGGTCGAAGACAGGGGTGACATATTTCAGCATACCTGAGAAGACAGGGGGTCTGGCTGTAAGGGCTCTATTACTTAGAGGGCCAAGTGAGCTGGAAATTCTCTGGAATTCTTATAAAAATGTTCGTTGTGTTTTTAGTCTCAGAGTGCTTGGTCGGTAGTTAATCCAAAAACCATTCCTATGTAGTAACATTTCACCAAGAACCAAAGTAGCAAAAACTCTCCTATCATGCAAACACTCAAGGCCAATCTGAAGTTCCAAAGCTGGTATTGGAGTTAAGAAGACTCCCCCAGTGGTAATCCTAAGAGCACTGTTTTGAGCAACATTGAGTTTCGATAAAGCAGTATCTGAGGCAGTAATTAAAACTTCGGCTCTATAATCAAAGACTGGTTGTATGAAAGAGTTAAAAGTCATGACCAAAACATCCTGAGTCACACCCCACTTAACACCAGCTAGTCTTTTTAATAAATTAAGTTGGCCTGAGACATTTTCAGCGATTTTTGAGGCCTGTTTGTTCCAGTCAAAACAATTATTAACCTGTATAATCCAATCCAAGAAATATTCTGGACGCTTCACTGTTGTTTTAAATTACATGGTCATAGCTGTGTAAAAAAAAAAAATAAATAAAATTTAACCATGTAACAGTATTTGGAGGTGTATGCATTCTTGTGAGTTCCCTAGCTCTGTGCAGTCCCTTAATATACATTGCTACAAGTTGTTGTATATGTACATATACAACATCTCACATTACTATTTATAGCCTTTATTTACCTCCCCATGTTCTCATCCACATGAAAGTGATTTAAACAATTTATTGAATCAACTATTGACACTCTTTATATTGTTTGAGAATTTAATGGTCATAAAACCCTATGGTGTAGCAATAATACATATTATTGTGGTCACATAATTGAACCGTTCATTTCTAATAACAATATCTGCCTTTTTAAATTCCAGTGAAATAACTTATTTTCACCAACTATCAAGAATTTTTTATTTATTAGATTTGACTATTTACTCTCCAGGAATTCTGCATTCATTGAATTGTAATGTTAAAAAGATTTATATAACATCAATCATTTTCCTTTAATTATAACCAAACTGGTGTAAGTAGACTGCAAATTTTCCACTCTTCTTATTCTTATTATCGTGCAGATTGGGAACTCTAGACTCAATTAGCTGTGATTACTGATAGCATGATTATAAGTCAGAACATTGATGATGTACAAAAAGTTATTGCTATACTTCAAGATGCTACCAAAGGCGCGATTCCCAAGCACTTACCAATTCCACACAAATATTATAAATCATGGTGGAACAATGGAGAAGTGGTATAGAAAAAAAGAAAAAAATTGTAAGCTATTTTTGTAGGTTCCCCTTCATTAAAAATCTCTTAAGCTTTCTAAAAAGCTAAAACTTTTGCTTATGAAGTATGCCAAAATACTCAAAAAGATTATTTAATAAGATATCCTCTATTACACCATCAACTTCCAGTAAAGAGTTGTAGAAGAAAGTTAAAGCAGCCAGTGGTTTATATAAGGATTTCTCTATCCCAATATTCACAGTAACTGTCACATACTCTTCTCAATCTGATACCAATGTTTTAGGTGAAACTTTTGGAAGGGTATCCAATTCAGATTCTTATGATTCTAAATTTCTCAGGACCAAAGAGCAAACTAAAATTAAACCTATAAAATTTCATGATAAAGCCATACATCTGTATAATTGCAATGGTGAGAATTGGATCTGCTGAGACCTCTGTACCAAATTAAAAATACAAATCCTTGACCAGATGGTATCTAATATAAAATGCTTTGTCATTTTAGTAATGTTTCTTTACTAGGCATTTTTGTTATATTCAATAGATTATGGAATGAACATGTTTATCCCAGTCTCTGAAGTAAAGCAATAGTTTTTCCAATATTGAAACCTGGAAAAGATCCAACTGATGCCCAAAACTACCATGTAATTGCTCTCACAAGTTGCCTTACTAAAACTTAGGAGTGTATGATTAACACTTGTCTTGCTTATGTACTTGAAGACAATCAGTACTATTTACTCTCCAGCAATTTTGCTAGAATCCACTTTATTAAAGTGGATTCTAGAAAGGTAGATCCACTCTTGACATCATTGCATACCAAGAAGCACAAATTAAGAATGCCTTTGTTTTGTGAAACATTGTTGTCTACCGATATTTGATATAGAAAAGCCTATAATAGGACATGACATTATAGAATTCTTCACAATTTATTTAATTTTAATTCCAGGTGAAATTTACCCATTTTTATTCAGAATTTTTTAAATTCTTGTATTTTTATTGTCTGTACAAAATCTGCTTTATTGAATATATTTTTTCAATATGAGGGAGTTTTTCAGGGAATTGTCTTAAGCATTACTATTTTTAATGTTTGCATCAGCAACATTCTTTATGTACTTCCACCATCAATCCACGTGGAACATCATGTGTTTATGATCTCCAAATCTCCCTCTTTTGCCAGAGTTCCAATATGTGACTGATTGAACAGCAATCAGTTTGTTGTCAATAATCTTGTTGCTTGGTGTAATAAAAATGAACATACTTTATTTCCTTCCAAAACTAATTGTATCCATCTTTGAAGAAAAATTGGGACTCATCCTGATCCAGAAATTAAAATAACCAGCACAACTATTCTTATATTTAATCAGATATCATTTCTTGGGTTAGTGTGTGTGTGTGGGGGGGGGAACTTATCACATATCTTACATTTATGCAAGAGATGTGAAAAATCGCTAAATATTCTCAAAGTGCTGTCAAATAATTCTTGAGGTGTAGATCCTAAAGCGTTATTCCATGTGTATCAATCAGTTGTTCTATTTCAAATTGACTATGGTAGTGCAATTTATGGATCAGCCAGGTCATCTATATTGTGCAAATTATTCCCTGTACATCGCTCAGTTTTGCAGATCAGTTCTATAGCATTCAAGATTTCTTGTATTCAGAGCCTTTATATAATTTGCAACCTATTACCGCTTGATATGATAAATAAGCAACTGTTTCTAAATTAAAATTTTAAAATACTATCAGCATCATAACACCCTTTGATATCTACGATTGTTTGCTCCTTTCTAAGGATCATCCATATAACACACTACCGTTTTATGAGCATACAAACTCACTTGTCCAACTCAATAATACTCATTTGCAATCATATTTTGTTGGGTTCCAATTCATGTTGGCATTGCTGGCAAGGAGCTTGCAGATAATGCTGTTAAAAGTGCTACTGATTTTTTATGGAAAGCATTGTCATTTTTTAACATTAAACAAATTGTCATAGATTTTACTTCCTCCTGCTGACAGAAGACTTGGGATTTGCAGACAAACAACAAATTAAATAATATATCTTGCAATCTTTCATTTTCACTTGCTCTCATGCAAAGAGTTAATATTATATTTATACACCTCCACATTGCAGATACTCGATTTAGGCACCAGCATTTTTTTCTTGTCTCAGTGTGCTCTGATTTGTGACATGTATGATGTACCATATACACAGGGGTGTTTGTGCTCTGGGGAAACACCCGAATTCCAGGAATTTTGAACTTCAATACGCGAAAATTCCAGAAATATTAGTTCAAAAGGAAGTAGGAATAATAATGAATTATTTATTTTGATCTGGGTAATTTTGTTTGCTTTGAAAGCAGACAACGCAAGGTCAGTGTGTGTGGTGAAAACTTTTCCTTTCTTTCTCCAAAGACAGTGATAATGCGTGGAAAGGGGAAAAAACTTCTATTTTGTTCTTTCCTTATTGCGAATTATGACTCATTTCCCCTGTTCTTGGACATTCTCTTCTGGATTCCTTTTGGCAAGTAGGCACGGCAGAAAAAATTGGAGAGACTTCATTTGACCAGATGTGCGATCACCTGACTCTGGATTCAAAGGTCTTATCTCTCCTGGCATTGTGCCAATAAGTAGAAAAGGGGGATTTTTCGCTGTAGCTATTTGTCATTGATCGCTTCACAACTTTTTTCTCTGCTGTGTAAAATTTTCGTTTCATTTATTGATGCACGTTTAAATTTTTCGTTTAGTTTATTGAAATATTTTTTTATTTATGTACGCAAGAGAATTTCACTATGAAATTTCTCGATATAAATAGTGATATTATACAATTAGAAGAAGGTGTCCGGAATGCATTTAGGTGGAATTGGATTGAACGGAGAGATGGTGATGGGGATACCATCGGCTCATGGTGCAAGAAAATAAATGTTGCTGTACAAGCATATTGTGTTTTTGTAACTTACTGTTAAAGTATGGTGGGGAAGGATTCAAGGCTTTCACAAATCATTCTAAAACTGTGATGCATGTAAAATATTCTAAGTGCATTAGACATTCAATGACTTTAAGTAATTATGCTAATTCAAAAAATACTAATGACTTACTAGAGACTGATGCTCGGCCATTGGTTATAGTGACAAGGAAAGCACGCCAAGAGGTATTAATTACTTCGTTTATCGCCAAGAATTCTCTTTCTTTCAATGTAGCTCCCAATTTAATTGGGCTCTGCAAATAATTGAGCCATGATCAGATGGCACTAAACTCGTTGGAAATGTCCCGGACTACTCCATGTTATAAGATGAAATATGGGCTCGTAAAAACTATTGAGGAAAATATCATTAAAACTTTAAAGGAGACTCCATTTTCTCTAAATTTGGATGAAAGTACTAGCAATGCTCAAGAAAGTATATATTAGTGCAGTTTATGACAACAATCAAAATGAAGTTGTTCATCATTTTGCATCGCTAAAGATGGAATCTTGCAATTCAGAAGCTGTTTTTAAAGCAGTTGTTAATACTATTGAAGATAATAATATTCCGTGGGCAAACTTAATTTGTGTATTAATGGACTCATGTAACACCATGTGTGGAAAAAAAGGGTGTTAAAACCAAACTACGATCAAACAAAGCACCCCACTTATTAGATATTGATGGTGACATTTCACACAACTAATAACTGTGCCAAAAAATTTGCTTCATGTTTTAATAGATACTTAGAAGATTTGTTTAATGACATCTATTTTGATATGAAAAGCTGCAGTAAAAGAGAAAATTTTTTCAAAATCTGTGAATCCCTTGCCATTAAAAAAAACTTAAGCCCTTGAAGAGACCAGACCATAGGTGGGTGTACATTTTATGTGTTTTAGAAAGAATCAAAGATCTGTGGGATGCTCTTACTTCATTTTGTTTTCACTACTTGGATAAAACTGATAAAGGGGATTATTTTTCTTATGTTGAAACTGTATACAATAAAAGAAATATTTCTGCAGCTCAGAAAAAAATTGTTGAAGGGGTGTATTCTTGCTTGCATTCGCAACAACTCACAAAGGATGCTTTAGCTCGAAAAAAAAAAGAATACTAAATGGTTATTTGTTATGCAAAACAAAACTTTATTGCATATGGCATTATATTCAGCAGTATTACCAGAGTTCAACACATATATTAAATTATTTGAAACAAAAAAAAAAAAAAAAAAAAAAAAACAATTGCTTCATTTAATACATTTCAGTATTTATAAATTGATGGCAAAATTTTTCTCTTTTTTTATGAAGCCAGAAAATATAAAGTGCACATCTTAGTGATTTATTAAAGGTTGATGTCACAAATCCAGAATTCCATCTACCTAGCAAAGTAATATTTACTGGCGCAGAAGCTTCCACTCTCCTAAAGAAATTATCAAAAAATCATCCAATAGCAAAAGAATTCCAAATTTCTCTTACGAAATCTTATACTAATACAGCACAGCATATGAAACAGAAATTACCCCATAAAAATTCATATCTAATTAGTTTTACAATATTAGATTCAGAGCTAAGAGGTAAAACCAGTACAATATTAGCTTTTGAAAAATTATCATCTTTTATGTCCCATATTTTTAATGATAATGAAAAGTTAAAAGTAGAAGCTGAAATAAGGTTATACCAGAGTGATATTGATATCAATAAAAAAATGCTCTAGATATCTGATGAAAGTGGAAATCAAGTCAAGTGTACAATTGATAAATATTGGTCTAAAGTTTTTAATTTAAAAGATGATGTCACAAATGATTATAAGTATCCTACATTGGCTAAATTGGTCAAAGCCTGCCTTAGCTGCTTCCATGGCCCATTAGTAGAAAGTGCATTCAACTTAATGGATACACTTTTCACTGACTATAGAACCTCTCTTAAGATTGATTCCCTAGATACAGTGCAGACTATTAAATATGATTTAATGGCTTCTAAAGAAACTTCATGTGAAAAATATGGCTAAAAAAATCCAATGACTGATCCAATTCACAAATATCTGTTACTGAATATGAACAAAAGTTGGAAAACAAATCAAGAGGACTTAAAAACATGTATTTCAGATGAGTCACCTATAAAAGTCTCTGAAAAACCTACATTAGCAGAAAAGCAAACTGCTTCTACCTCTGCATGTACAGTTCTTGAGGAAATTTCTTCAACTGTAATGAGGAAAATAAAAGTCAATTTTCCTGCAATTATGAAGTTCACCACAAAAGAAAGACAAGCCCACAAACATCAGAAAATAAAAAAAAAAGCAGCAGAAATTAAATAATTTTTTTTAAAGAATTAATTCAGGTGATTTAAAATATTTACATATAATGTAGTAGTTTATATGTTTAAAAATTTTTGTTTATTAATATTGCAAAAAAAAGTAATTCATTGAACTTTTATAATTAGGTCATTCAATACTTCATAATTGTAATTTTTCATTTCTCCCTCCCTTCTCAAAACTCCAAAATGTCAGTAGTAAGGCCGTAAAAGTTTCAGGGGATTTTTTGGGGTCCGACAAACACCCCGTATACAGTACATCACATTTCAATTGTCTGTTGAACATTTACCATGGGTTTAATGGTTTGGAGGAAATTTCCTTCCCCTCCAGATAAATGTCAAAATTGAGGGAATGGATCCTGTGGTGATGCAATCTATTGGAGGAGCTTAAAGCAAAGTAATGTTTTCACCTTATGGTGCTTTGGTTAAACAAAAGACGCACCCTACTGACTTAAACTTGCATAGCCAATGGCATGAAGAGCTTGGCTTGTCCAAATGTCATAAATAATAACAACAACATTGTTTTTTAACTGCACAAATTTAAATTAATATTTAATTGGGTTTAAACTACATAAAAATGTGTTATTTTTTTGTGCAATTGATTTTTTGAATTCTATTTAAACTTTTATCCATTTTAATATTTTACATAAACTTTACTTGAATTTTTTTTAATATATTGCATCTTATGTATGTCTTGTTGGTTAAAACGTTATTCTCCTTACTGGGAGCAAGTGAGTTTAAATCCCAGCTTAATCAAGGATCCATCATGTTCACTAAAGGTGGCTGGGGTACATTAAAACTGATTATAGTCATGATGCCTTCCAATTGAAATAGTACTTCTAGGGGTGACAGGCCGAGTATTAACCTTCTGTCTAGTCCTTGGTTCAAAATCATGGAGATTTCACTCAACTGCTTCTATCTGTCTAGTGGAGTCCAATTTAGGACTAGGTACAGGGAAGCATGCCTATGCAATTGCATTGCATCCTATACATTTCACTAATATATTATCATAGAATTTTTACTTCTAGCTTTAAACTGTATGGTGCAAAAATGTCCAGTGTTGTACCATGAATCTGAAAATCTCACAAAATTCAAATCAAATCAATTAAATCATGGTGAAATATTAAAAGCAAATTCTTTGAAAATAAATTTATTAAAAAAACATTTATGGAAAAATTCATGTTTGGAAAGTCTATAGTTAAATATATTTAAATATTGATGTAATTAAATGAATAATTTGTATAATTATTAGTGACTAATAATTGATGCATAGTAACTGTTCTCCCCATTTACAGTGACTGGTATAATAACTTAAAATCTTTGTAAAAAAGACTTATAAGTTATCCAATATGTGTTATAAATCGACTTTATCTTTCTTTATTCAATCCAATCTTCATCGGAAAATTAAACATTTGATATAAATTTTTTTATTAACTTATTTAATTCCTTATAAGTTAAATGTTTTTACTTTCACAATTAAGATCATGTAATCTTTCATTCATCATTTCAGCTATCAGCCATAGTTCATTCTTAACTTTTTCTATACTTAAAAACCTTTTATTGGTAATTGGTTTTGTAATTTGTGGGATTGCTTTGTTTTGAGATGATAAATATGTGTTTTTTTTTTCTGTGATAACATGAGTAGAATCATGTCAACTTTACTGGAATCATTTGCGCAACTGGAAACTTCAAATAGAACTTCTAGATTGTGGTCTAGTTTAATTTTTTTTTGAAAAAAAAAAAAAAAAAAAAATTTTTATGTAGAAACACTTTTAGAATTATTTAACTGCATATTTTAGGTCAGGAGGAATATTTCAATTTAAACAAATTTGAAAATACAAAATCAAGTTTTAAAAATTTATGTTTAAAAATTTTCTAGATGTACAATGAAGATGATGTGGTTACTTAGCAGTTGCTTTGAAATGAAGCACAATTATGAAAATTACTTGGCTGTGCAGCATTTGAAAAAGTAATGTTGGCTATTCCTGCAGTGCTATTCACAGCTTAAGATTACATAAGCTTTATGAATAAGGATTTGATTTATTTGGCTCAAAGTCTGCTGTACTGAGAAAGTTTATCCATAGGAAACATTTCTTGGATAGCAAACTTTTCCTTAGTTTTATGTAAAATGACAAGGGGGTAGTGTATATGAGTCTTCTTAATTTATTGTTCAAATTTACTAGGCATTTGCTTTTTTTTTGGATTCAACATATTGGTATTACCAATTGTTAGCTAACCAAGAAATCATTCACTTGTTAATTACATACAAAATTGAATTTTGCATTTCAAATAAGCATATCTCTAAATTTGTTATTGAGCCATAAAATATATGTTTACTGTTATCTTACGGTCTTTCATCCCTTCAGTGGGTCGATAAATTGAGTTCCAACCATTGCTTGGGAACTAAATACTGAGGATTTCACATTGGGGTGACCACCTAATCAGGACATATAATTTGCCCCCCCAGGCCTTCTCGGTCAACAGAACAGTGATGGGCACTGTAGGCCTTGGCACATATAACCTGTCATGCCACAGAGTTTAGTTTAGAGTTTTCTTTTGGTAAGAACTTGGTCTTTGGAAATGAAGGTATCACATATAAACTTGATCATTTGTAAACAAAAAAAGAAAATGCTGTATGTTTGTTTTGTACAGGCTATGTAGCTCCTGGTTATTCTTTCAGACTTTTTATAATATTATAATGTAATATAACTTTCTGCCTTATGAAAATCTTTGCAAGTTTTCTTTTTCTGTGGTGTCTTAAATTTTTTTTTAAATAACCTTGAACTGTCATAGAATTTAACTTTTAGAGCTAAAATTAAATTCCTTGACCTGATTTAGATGGTTTTAAAGTTCAATATATATTAAAAGAATTTTTAAAATTTAGAAATTCTTTTTGTTTGAAAAAGAAACTATCAAATTAATTTTTGCCAAGCATTTTTAAAATTTTGATTTGTTTATTTATAGTATTTTTTAACCAAGATTTCTTCATATTTCTTTGGTAAAATATGTTTATCATGAAATAAACATTAATTTTGTAATTACCAAAGAATAAAAACAAGTTAAATGTAAATAAAAAAGCTTGTTTAAATAGAAGTTATGAACATTTTTCAAAATTATCACAAATTTGATTAAAAATTCCTTAAAATCCATTACTCAATACTAGTTTTTAACACATTTCATTTAAAAGCAACAGACTCAAAATTCCTAAATAAAGTAGCACTATAAAAATTCACTGAATTTTTTATTAACTGTTTTGAAGTTGGATTTATCGAATTTTAAGACATCATAATAAAGGATATATTTATTTAAATATTTTTAGCAATATCAATGCCAACCATTTTTATTAAAAATAAAATATTATTAGTAAACTTAATTACTGAAAATATTTATGATTCCATAAAAAATTTAAACTAGTTTTTTATTTTTTTATTCATTGTATTTTTTGAAACTACATTTAATACTGAATGCAAGAAATATTAATCTTTAATTATATATTTTCAAATTTGCAAACAAAATTATTTTTATTATCTGTAGCTCACACAATAATGAATTGATTTGCTGACTAGCAGTAATTTCACTATCAATGGTGGAAATTTTATTTTTTTAACTGCAACACATAAAATTGTTTTAAATAAGCTAAGTTATCCAAAATGTTATATTCAAATGATAAATGATACAAAATTTTAAGTTTAGATTTAAAAGATTAAATTTCATTAAAAATTAATCAACTCAAAATTTCAGTAAAATACTGAAATTATACATTCTGGAAATACAATTCAAATTGCCATCTCTATTTATATTCTTAAAAAAAAGTTAATGTTGAAACTAATATAAATAAAAGGAAAAACTAATATTTGCCTTTTTTATTAATAAAAATATTCATCATTTATTGAATCTAAAGATAACTTTGTTTATTATAAATATTCCTTTACAATTAACAATAAGAAAATTTAAACTTATAGGATAAAGTCTTAAATTTTTACTGTGTTTTATTAATAGGAGACAACATTGTAATCATGGCTATGGAGGTCACCCAATGTATGTAAATGTAAACATGATTGATGGTAGTACAGTGACACTTTGGATTGATTCCTTGCAAGCTGCATTTGCTGGAGTTCAGGTAACTGATTGTTATCAAATAAATATTTTTAAAATTTAAAGCTATGTTTTATAACAATTATAAATATTTACTATTTTTAGAATTGCATTTTATCACAATTAGTATTTTTATATATTTTTTAAAATTAATTTATTAGTTTGTTTTCACTCCTTAGAAATTGGGGGAGTCAAATATTTATTAATAAAGGGTGCAAATTTAGTTTGTTTATATTTTGTTGTGTACAAATAAACTGAAAATATATCAATAATTATTCTAATAATGGAGTTAATTTGACTGATTAATTTAATGCAATGTTTTCATTAAGGTTAAATTACTTAGACTGTCAAGTATTAAGTAATTTAACCATAGTGAAATCAATCTACTGCAATGGATGTTTTTAAAAACTTTGAATTTTATCATATAAATTTAATTTATTAGTAAGGAATATTTGTAATTTTTTTTTAAATTGTTGATCCAGCCTTCAAATTGAAATTCCTAATAATTTATTATGCATTGTGAAAGTAAATTTACTAAAAAGTGGTTCGTAAAATGTAAGTAAGCAAAAATATTCTGAATTATAACAAAAAAAGTATTGTATAAAATTTGTTGCCGACTACTGTTTGTGAAGTTTTATGTTAAAGAAATTTAGAGAATCTGTGAGTGTGTGTGTACAATTAGGATTTTTCTGAATTTTTTTGATTATTATAAATTATATTCTTGATTTTTCTTCTCGTAAAATTATATTCTACTAAAAGGAATTAAATTTTTTATTTCCAAATCTATTATTAATATTTGTAAAATTATATATTTTTCATTCAAAAAGGTTAGATAAGTATGACTTATATAATATAAATAATATATTACAAATAGATAATATAAACAATATAATATAAACAATAAATAAAACAATAATAATATAATATAATAATAATAATAATATATAATTATATATAATTATTGAATGTATTATAATAATTATTATATAATTATATATAATTATTAATTATATATAATATATAAATATTATTATTATTATTATAATAATTATAATAATAATAATATAAATAAAACAATAATATAATATAAACAATATATTACTAATACCTCATTCCAAACAAGTATGACTTGTTTGGAATGAGGTATTTGTAATATATTGTTTCTGTTTTTAAAATATGCAGACTGGGAAACATTTTCTTAAAACATTATAATCAAATTTATGTGATTTTTAATTGATAACATTAAAGTAAAACAATTACATTTTACTATAAACATGCATGTACCTACATCATATATTTTTGGAATATCTTTTAAGTGAATTTTAAATTAATATTTTTATTTACATATCATTCTTGAATTAATAAACAAGCATTAGTATTATAGAAGATTTTTATTTATAAAAGAATAATATTAACAAGTTTCCCAGTTTAAAATTTTATTAAAATTGCAATTGAATAAATGTATAAAATTATGATGTTTTAAAGATGTCATGGTTTTGTACAACTTAAAATATATAGGTGTTAATTTTTATAATGTTTGTACATATGAAGTAGAGTGTCAAAATACCTTAAAGTGTATAATTTTGCTTCTTTATTATACACTTGTGTCCATAAATTAAGGGTAATGCAAGTTCGGACAAAGAAAGAGACACAAGCAAAACAAGTGTGACTTATTTGTAAAGTCTATTTATTAAACAAAAAGTAAAGAGCAAAAAAGATGCTATATGTTTGACATCATTAAAAAAATTGCAATTTTTACTTTCTGGATCAAATTTTTAAAAAGAACCTATTTACAAAAACCAATATAACCTGGTTGGTATGATGGTTAATACATAGTATTCCCCTTAAACGATGCAATACAGGCTATACAATGCCTAGGCATGCTAAGTATCAAATTATCGATCTGATTTTGGGGAATATTACACCACTCATCAAGCAATGCTCTCTGAAATTCTGGTAGACATGTGAGAGGGGTTTGATGAACTGCAATTCGTCGGCTAAGCATGTCCAACATATACTCTATTGGATTCAAGTCTGGTGAGTATACTGGCCAGTTCATACAGGTGATATCCTCCAATTGAAGGCATTTGTCTATAACAGGGATGGCGAACATTTTTTGATGTCTGTGCCACAAAGTCATAAAAATTCTTTTTTAAATAGTTAACGTGCAACAATAAAATTTCATTCAAAATATTAGCAATGTGAAACTTAAGTATATTGAAATAAATGCAAGTATATTTAAATAAACAAATGTAAGCAATTCTTCTTTAAACATTTTTTATTAATCAATGTTTTACAAAAAGCAATATGCCAGAAACAAAATTCCCGTTAAAAACAACTCTTTTTATTGTGATTTTTGTTGCTGTACACAAGATGATAAAGATTTAATATCTTGTTCATACTTAGTTAATTTGTACAATAGGCATGCAGAGCTCGACTCATCATCATTCTATTTCTACATTTTTTTTATAAAATTTAATTCTAAAAATAGAGATTCACATGCCCACTTCGATGAAAATATTGATAAAATTGTCTTTGCAAATATTTTTAAACAATTAGTGTCGGAATTGAATTCCATGTAGTTAGAATTTCATATTCTGCAATTTTATTTATTTTATCCAATGATCAATTACTTTAAATAATTTCTAAATCATTTCTTGAATCAACAAATGTTTTGGTTCCATATGGTATTTGACTAAAATTTAACTAATTCCATTTCTAATTCCTTAAAATTTAACCACTCAAGGACTTTTAAATTAAATTTTTTAAATGGTATTGTATCAGGATTTAAAATAAATTTTATGGTTTCTTGAAATTCTTTAAGTGGCATAAGTCTTGCAGAAAATTCCTGAATCAGGAATTGAATAATTTATTGAAAATTCTTTCGTTAATGGCTCTTTATTGGACCTTTCGTGACATTCACTTTCAGAAAATAATTTTTTGTATTCGGAAAATATTTATATGATTTCCACAGCTTAACCGGCGTACATTATTATATAAAAGTAAGCTACTGCATGACCAGTTTACTTCATTTAATAATTCTTGAAATTTTCTTTTATTTAGTGCTCGTACTGATATAAAATTGACTAATTTTGTTACAAAAATCAAAATATCACCAAGCATTTTTAAACCTGTTTTGGCATTTACGCTTGTTGTTGAATAATGCAATGAAAATCAAAAATTGTGTGTCCAATAGGTTTTGTAAATAAATTTCTAAATCCATTTTCCCGTTAGTTGTAACTGAAACAATTTTAGAGGGACATATTTCTCTTTTTTCCATTGCATCTATTAATGCATTACAAATATTTCATCCTTTTCATGTTGTTGTTAATGTTGATAAATTTTTTAGTTCTTTAATATTGTTTTGAATAAAATAACAAACAAAAATTGCTAAGCGACAGAGTCTGTTACTTCTGTAGACTCATCAAGGGAAATAGTTATAAAAATTACAAGATATTGTATGAATTTTTTGTTGAAAATTTACATTTTCCGTCATACCCCCAAAACTCTTTGTTTCATTGTATTCCTAGCTATCGGCATATCTTTAATTCTTTGGATAATTTTTTCTTTGTTATCGAAATTATCGAATAAGTATGGTTCACATTGCAGCCAAGCATCCTTTAAAAATCCGCCTTCATTAAAAGGTTTCACATATTGAGCAAAAGTTTTTGAAACTTGATAACTAACAGCAGTGGTGTTTGATTGAGTTCCATTATATTTCATTAAAGAAGTATTTTGAGCATTTTTGATTAGTTTGTGCTTGTGATATGTACTTTGTTTGCTCTTCTACATTTGTATCGAGAAGAAATTTATGGTTGATTTCATAATTCAGCTTTACTGAAGATGTTCTACAGGCTACAATTTTTAAAAACATAAAATACAAATTGCTTTACTGTCCTTTTTAATCATACCACATCTATCGGTTGATGAAGCTTGAAATTCTCTGCTACTATGTTTTGTATAATTTCAATATCTTCATTGAACTATGAACATTTAATAATAAGAAGTTTTAAAAAATATTTGTTTTTGTTGTCGTGTGCCAGCTAGGGTGGCACTATAGATTGCGCGATATATTTTGATAACTTCTCATAATATTTTATTGTTCAAAAATAAGCATATAAATTATAATTTTAGTAACTTTTAATATCTTAAGGTTATTACAGGTTAAAACTTCAGTTGTAATGCAATATGTTCTTACAAATGAATACAGAATATAAAATAATATGTAAAAATATTTACCTAAAAATGACACTATATCTATTTACAACAAACGATTATATTTTTAACAAGTCATTGAAGTTTCCAAGACGACAGTTTACTAAATATGACTTATGCAGTCTGTCCTCTGATTTGGGCGCTGCGACGGCAACAACATGCAATAACATTAGAAGGTGAAACTGAACACACAAAATTTTTTGTCTAATGTGTATCTTTATATACTTTGAGAGAATTCATGCAATATTTTAATTATAAAATGTATAATTTGTCAGTTCCAGTTAACATACTAAGATAGGTATTCAGTACTACATATTTATATCATAAATTAAGAATAGATTAATATTTTTTAATTCATCTCTCTCAAAATGTTAACTTATAAAAAATAATTTTGTGCGTGCCATCAAAATTTTCAAATGTGCCACTTGTGGCACGCGTGTCATTGATTCGCCATCCCTGCTCTATAATGTTTGCACTGTGAGGACAGGTATTGTTATCCATAAACAGAAGTTCTTGACTCATGGTACTCCGAATCAAATGTGCATGTTATTCCTGAATGACATCCCGATAGATGGGGCCTGTCATGGTTACATTTTAAACATGCAGACTAGTTCTGGAATCCTGAATAATTCCTCCCCAAACAAGCAATCATGCACCACCATAAAGGTGTTGTTCAATGATGTTCTCTTGGACGTGACAAGAACATGGCTCTCTCCATATGAAAGTCCAGCGAGAATCTGACTGAAAGCTAAACCTGGACTCGTCAGAAAACATCACACAAGACTACTGTTGTGGTGTCCACAATGCATTCTCTCTACTCCAGGCTAACCGCAGGCGACAGTGAGTTGCAGTAAGTGGAACATATCTGACAGGCCAAAAACATATAGACTGAAATGCCCTAAGTTTCTGTACACAGTCTGCCTTGAAACTGTCATACCAGTAGCTGATGAAACAGATCTGATGCTGTGCTCAGCCTGTTTCTTATGGCAGTAACTGCCAAATACTTGTTCTCATTCAACGTTATAATTCAGGGTGACCTGTGCTGTAACATCTACTCATATTACCACCATCTTGGAACTGTTGCCAAAGCCTGAAGATGGCACTCTGGGTGATTCCAAGTTTCTCAGATACTTCCAGGTAGGTACGTCCATACTCCAAATGACCGATAATTTTACTATGTAAAACATCCTCCAAATGCTTCTTTTGCACCATAAGTATGCGCTTATTGCACTGAAAGGCCTTTAAAGCACTTGTGAATAATTTTACTTCTTTGCAACCATTCCTTATATAACCCTCTCTTACACTTTCATCATTGTTACATCTATTGGTGCCATCTGCTGGTTTCTTGTAATTTGCATATTACTTTTCAAGATGTGTGTGATATTCAACATGTAAAATTTTTATTTTAGAGTTAAATTTTTGTATGATTCTGAATTCTCCTTAATTTATGAACATGAGTGTATTGTTGAAACATTTGCAGCTTAAAAATAATTTTATTTCACTTTCAACATAATATGAGTGTTTAAAATCAAAGGATTATAATTGCTTATAGTTATATCCTTACATCCAGGCATGCAAATTATTCTAAGCAAATTATGCTCATACAAGATCTTCAAATTTTTCTGAAATGAGGAAATCGTATTTTACAAAGAAGCTTATTAGGATTCCACAGTTTACATTTCAATATTCTGGAGCTTATTTTATTGTATTTCCAATTTATTAATACCCAACAACTATATAATCTATGACAAAAAGAGGCAATCAAATGGGAGTTTTATTAACAATGAGTTAAAGAATAGTATTTGATTGACAATAATTATTTAATTTGTATGCACTTGCTTAACAGAATATCATTTCAAATGGTCAAACATGTAGACTAAACTTAATACCTATTTACTTTTGTCAAAAAATATTGATATATATTAGTCATTATTCAAAATATTTATAACAATTTTACCAAACTTATTTCTGAGTGGTTATAAAAATCGATGTTATTTGTTATATAACCTGGCAAAATAGCTTAAATTAAGATTTTTATTTTCTTGTATATCATTGACATCAAAGTTGCAAAGTAATATAAATTCATAAGTTAAAACAATTTTTGAATTGTATCAGTTAACCTATTATTGCAGTTTTTTTAAACTAGATTCCTTTGTTATTATATTTAATATGGATATTGAAAACTATAAAAATGAAACCATTTCTTTTTAAATGAGATTTATGTAAAAATTTATATTGTGAACAAATATTTAGCTTGAAATTTTGATATCTATAAGAATATTGATAGGAGTATTTGTAATGTTCTGATTTCTACATCTAAAATTGCTTATTAAATTTAAAAAATAAATATTTTTTGTTGAATTGAAAATATAATTGAACTTTTATTGAGAAAGAAATACTTGCTTGATGATTTTATTATCCTTTATTTGATAAGTTTCATAATATTTTTCTACTAATTTCTGGGCTAAATGTGAGCTCTTTATGTAAACATTCTGTTATTTTTTATTTAAATTTTAATTAAAAGTATGTATGTTAGCCAATGCATTTATATATTTACTTCTTTATTAAAAATTTGTTAAAATATATTCAGAAAATTGTATATAACTAGGATATTTAGTAAAATACCTTTTTTGTATTTCTTTTCATAATATTAGGTATTAACTGGAGATATTGAAGAAGCTATATGTGCTCATGCTCTATATTATTCAATCTGGAGACGATTTGGAGCTCTTCCAGAAAGGTTTAACTGGCAAAAAATTAGTCCTGATTTAGCATTTTATCCATTACGACCAGAGCTTATTGAGTCTACTTATTTACTATATCAAGCAACAAAAAATCCTTTTTATCTCCATGTTGGCCAAGAAATAATTGAAAGTTTAAATAAATATTCCAAAGCAAAGTATGTATTTCTAATATATATTATATTTATTTTAAAAGTTTTCTCAAAAGACAAAAATATTTGTATTAAATTTTTAGAATTTGAAGTTAAGGTTTTAATTTGAATTTTATATTTATCTTAAATTTGATAAGCTTACTTTATAGCGATTTCCTTATGTTACAATATTGTAATGATTAAAATTTCCCATGAAAGTTTTTCTTCTAATACTCTATGTATCTACATGATTTTTGTTTAACTTTAAAAACATTTATTCTACTTTTCTTTATTTTATAATATTATAAGTAGTATTTGCTTTATTAAAAATTTAAATCCATAATATTTTATCCTTAAATAGAATAAAAGTGTAAAAATTATTAACTTTTAGAATACACTTGAGTAATAGCATGTGAATATCATAAACTAATAAAAATATGTTTCTGAGAAAATAGTCTGAACAATTTAATGTTTTTTTTTTTTTAAAATGTAATTTTTCTAATCACATATATAATAACAGTATTATAAAGTTTTATATCAATAAATACATTTGCTTCTTTTATTGTGGAATTTATAATTTATTGTTATGTATAGTATTGTTAATTTTATCACATGGAGAAAAGTATTTTTTTCTTTAAATTACGTCCTTATGTTGGCTCTTTCGAGCATAATAAGTCTTACAGTCCAATAAAGAAAAGTATCTCCAGGAGTGGAGAGTGCCTTGAAATGTGAAGCAGAGCGGGCTTTCTGGAGGGCAGAACATTTCCAAAGATGCTCGCCATCCATGTCAACATGTTCCCTACATAAAATGTAGTTGGGTGAACCCACAAGCCCTATGTGATATAGATGTTTCTGGAGAAAATCATGCCCAGTAAGTAACCTGAAGTAGGAGACCCCTATAGATCTAGATATAGATCTCTGGGAATACATGAGCTCAGCAGGGTCCTCCAAGAGGCATCAACTGCATTATCTTTGTAATAAATTTTTCGCTGGTGATGCATAACCCGTTTTAGAAGGACTTTAACATTTCTCAGGCCAGTAGGAGTATCTGGAGGTTTAAAAAAAGAAGCCTCTTTTGCGAGATTGTCTGCTTTTTCATTACCAGGTAAGCCGTAATGGCTAGGGGTCCATTGTAAAGTAATTTCCTTTCCCACAGACAATAAAGTGTTAATAATAGTCTTACAGTTAAATATATATATATATGAGGGTCACTCTGAAATTTATGATATATAACTAGGTTTTTAAAGTTATACTTAAGAAATCTTAGGTGTGTTTAAAGCAGTCTCCTCCAGCATCAATGCATTTTTATAGACGAATTTTCCACAGGTTGAATGCCTCAAGCCATTCATTTCTTGGAATAGATGAAAAAAATGCATTTATAGCCACTACAATCTCTTCTTCTGAATGAAAACGACGTCCACATAAGTTCTTTTTCAGATTAAAGAATAACCAAAAGTCGCACATAGCTAGATCAGGTGAATACGGCGGATGTTCGATCACTTTAATTTGTTTTTGTTTAATAAACTCAACTGTTAATCTGGCTGTATGTGAAGATGCATTGTCATTGTGAAGCATTAGTCCCCTAACATTTAGTTCTTGTAGAATTTCTGGAAGAAATTAAATTTTTTACAAGTTTGCTGTTACTGTCTTCTGTCCTTCCAACTCGATGGCTTTGACCAATCCCATACTTGTGAAGAAAATAGCATACATCACTTTTTTCAGTGCGCGTTGTTTTTTCACCATTGTCGGCATGGGATCATCTTCAAAGAACCATATTTTGCTTTCTTGATGATTTGTTGGAATGTCAAAAAACGATATGTATGTTTAATCATTTGTTGCAATTTTAGAAATGATGCGGTGGCCACCATCATTTAGTAATTTAAGAATTTCTTTACTGATTCTGGCATGCTCCTCTTTTTTATGGTGCTTAGTTAGATGATGGGGAACCGAATGGCAAACTACTTTTTTCATATGTTATTCTTCATGAATGAATTTGTGTATGGCTGCGGATCCAACATTAAGTTCCTTCTGTATCATTTGATAGGTACAGCAATTATCATCCATTAACATTTTTCGTATGGCAGACACATTATCCAGGATTACTGCCTATGGCGGCCTTCCTGTGTGTTCTTCATCCTGAAGAAACTTGCAATCTCTTCTAAATTCTCTAAATCATCTGAATACAGTAGCACAAGCTGGAGATTCATCACGAAATGGTAATTGCAACATTTGAACGCATTCTTCTTGATTTAATTCTGCTTTAAAATTGTAGAAAATCATAGTGCAAAAATGTTTTTGCGTCAACTCCATTTTCTGTTCTGGTTAAAAGTTATTCTGGGCTAAACAAGTTAAAGTAAATCAGTATAAAATTATTTTCTGTGTTAAAATACTTTGTATTTTAAAATTAAACAGTTATTTTTATTTTGTTAATTCTCGTCTGCACGTATCTCAAAATTTCAGAGTAACCCCCATATATATATATGTTGACAGAAGAAGAAAAACAGAATCCTGGCAATATATTTAAAAATAGGACACTTAGAAGATTTGTTTGTAGGATTAAGCTTTAGTTGTGTATTTGAAAATGTTTAGCTGCAAATCAAGTTTATAAACTTTGCAATTAATACTTTATATTTACTGATTAACAAAATTATGAAATTTTATATTTTTCTATATTTTCTTTCCAAATGGGTAATTTATTTTAAACGCTTATTATAAACTTTGCTTTGATCCTATATACTATTAAGAAAAGAAGTAAATAATTGTTTATTTAAATAAGATGCATTTATCTACTCTATAATAAGAATGAAAGTCTCTGTTTATTTTTGTTAAATATGTAACTGTAATAAAATTTTTTCTTAGTAACATGTTGATTTATGACAAGAAATAATTTTGAACTCAACAAAAGTAATCTGATATTAAAAACTGACAAAAGCAGTAAAAATAAATAAAAAAATAGGAATTTTTATAATTTCAGATTATTTTATATTGCATAATTTTTGAATAATTTATTCTTAAACTTTTTATTAAAAAAGCAGGATGAACCTCATTCTAAAATTGTACAAGCAAAGTGAATTGACCATCAAAGAGATAAGTTTGTCAAATTGTAATGGTTTATCTGTAATTTATGTAACATTCAATCGTATACAGTGGTATGATTAGAAATATCTTTTTTTTAAGTAATCACATTTAATGAAGGATAATACTAAATTTATGTAATCATTAATTTCTTTTTGGAAATAAAAAATTTTGAGTATCTTTTAACATCCAATATAAATAATTGGTTTTATTAATGAATACAATTAACTCTACTAATAGAATCATTTTTCTCTGCTCATCATTAATAAATTGATAGAAATGAGGTTGTTAAAAATGTATAATCCTAGAAAATACAGTTTTAAGTTAATCTTGTTAAGCACTCTATTCTAGCTTCACATGCATATGTGTGAGAAAATAATGGTTAGCATGAGCATATATTTTCCCTTATTAATCACCTACATTTTATTGCATTAGGTACTTATATTCAAATTACATATTTACTGCTGAATATATACAATGATGTGATAAGTAATGATATTGTGATAAGTAATTTATAAGTTCTACATTAGATGCTTGATAATATTGATTGTTGGAAAGTGACAACTTATCTAAATATCACACTTTACAATTTTTCTGCTACATCTTGACAATGAACAAATAATACTAATTCTGCTGTTGAAAGTTTTTGCTGTTAACTTAATTTTTTTGTGTCATCTAATCACCTTATTGTTTCAACCCTGTCAATGAGTGACATAGTGATGACACTGAATGATCTCTTATTCAGTAAATTTTCCAAATGACACATCACTCAATAAATTCCCAATATGACCCATATATGGCAACATGGTTGGCAGACTATGTGATTTCCCTAATATATTAAATTCAAACAAGTATGTTTCAAAATTTCATGGCATTCTGACTTTTAGTTTAAAGGTTATAGTCATTTTATTAATCCTAGTTTTGTAATTTTCAAGGCAATGTATAGAAAGTAATTACATGTGTTGATTAAATATTGCTTTATGGTGGTGAAAAATACTGTTGGAGACAAACAATGGCTTGATAAAAATTATTTTTACTACACCAGGGAAATAAACTAGTATTGACTGGTATATTGAATTTAAATGTAGTCGTACAAGCAGCCATGATACTGAGTGCTTTCATCAACCAAAATCAGCAGTTGTTCCAGAAAACATAAAAATATCCACAAAATAATTTTAAAAAACTGCAAAATAAATTTGTGTGAGATAGCTGACACCTTGAAGGTATCAGAAAGTAGTATCTTTACACTTTTACATGAAAATTTGAGCATGTGTGTACAAGTTGCTTTCATTCCGTGTTTGCATATACCAGACCAGAAACAACAACACATCACCAATTCAGAGTTCTATTTGGAGGTGCTCAAGTGAAATAAAAATAATTCTTGCATTAGTATGTGACAATAGATGAAACACACATGGATCCACCACTACAAGTCTGATTAAAAAAGATTGTAAACTGAGTGGTTAATAGCCAAAACTATCAAAAACTTCTACAAAAAATCTAATTTTCTAAAATTTTTTGTTTTGTTAAAATTTTTAATTCATTGATATAACTTTTTTTGGGTTTTAACCTATGCTCGTAATGATCACAAATCTTTTAGTAAACTGTTGGTGCTGGATTGAAGTTGTTTGTATTCAAAATGAGAATTGTTCTGCATATGTATGTCTTGAATATACAGTTCTGACAACCCATTTATCTATTCCTTCATTTGTGTGTGTTAAAGTGTAATCATTTGCATTTTCTATTATAGTTTCTTTGCTCACGAAATTTCATTGCATTCAGACAGTTTCTGTTTGGTGCACCGATTCTTTTTTATAGTGAAAATGTGCATTCTAAGATTTGCTTTGAAATAGAGTGCACTTTGTGCTATAATTTTAGTAATTTTGGTTGGATATTCAGATTGAAATAAATTGCATCACAGTAATAACTGCATAGTGTCACTAAAAATTTTGAAAAAATTATTTTATATATTTTTGTTTTTTTTCAAAAAAAAGATTTTTATATATAAGAATCATTGTTTCCCAAATACACATATTCATTAGTTTTTCATTAATGTGAACATATTTTTTCATTAGAACCTAAATGTGTATTAAAATTACATCATAATGTATTGATTTTTGGATTTTAAACATTCATCATGTTTATTTTTATTGCACTACATGCAATTTGGTCAATTCTAACTTCATTTAATGATGAATTAAATAAGAATGTTGCATATCTGTTTAATGGAATAAATTAGCTACTGTCTTTTAATTTTTAAGAAAAAATAATTGTTAAATTTTAAAATATAGAAAAAATTATTAACTATCTCATTTGTTTAAAATTATTGCCTTAGAAGAATCCAAATCTTTTTATTATTTTTATATTAAATTCCTTATGTATTTTTGAATAATGAATGGTATTAATGAATTATTAAAAGTTTTAATAATAATTTATTTTATTTGAAATAATAATAGACAAATATAAGTTATATTATGTAAGTAAAATGGCTGTTTGATCCTTTATCTGAATTGGGTTTTTTTATTTAAATATATTTAATTGATTGTTAGCTAACTAAACATAAAAATATAAAAGTAGTGCACAATAAAGGGATTTCCATATTATATACTTACTTAATCCGTTTTAATCTAGGCATTTTGAAGATGCAAAGGTTTCTTTATATGCTTGATTTTTTTTTAAAATAAATGTCACCTAAAAATACAAGGTTTATCTTTGTTATATATCTTTATTACATATGTTACCATTAAAATGTGTTATTTCATAGAATAAGAGTAGATATTTCATGAAATGACTAACTAGTTAAAACATATAAAGTTGTAAACTGAACTCATGGAATAACAATTATTTGATCGTTAGTATATGAAATGTGGCATTTGAAATTTCTTGGAATGAGATCTATCTGCTTGCTTAAAAATAATATGGAATGTAATCACACATGTATTTTATACAAAATTCACAACTGTAGTTTAAAATGTCTTCACAGTAATCCATGCCTTAATAGATAATGAAAAGTAAAATAAAGGTAATTCACATAAAATTTAAACTAATATTTCCTTACATATATTTTTAAAAAGTTTAAACAATGGTTTTATGAAAAAAGTTTTTCTTCTGACAAAGTATTTTTTTAATAATATTAAAATTCAACTATTTCTTCATTCTTTTTTTCCCTTTCTGTTTAACTAATTTTTGCAATATGAACAATAATAAATTATATCATCTGCTTTTCTTAATCATTTATCTATTAATCATCTATAAAACTAAAATGTAATTGTTTTAATAACATCTATAAGATAAAATGTTAAGGGTAAAATGTAATTAATGTAATGTATTAATCATCTATAAGCCAATAAGAGTAAATTGTATTTTTCAAGAGATTTTAGCTTATTTGCAATCTTTTAATTTATAAAATAACTTTCAAATTGTTTATTTTTCACTTTAACAGTCTATCATTAATTATTTTATAGAATAGCTTGGTAAAATATTAAATTATTCATTTATTAGATACTTTAACTTACTTTTCTAGTTATTTCATGAAATTCCCAATTATTCTCTGAAATTGTAGAATTATACACTTTAACAATAATATATATATAATAGAAATATATTTTTGAAATTTGATAGTTTAAACATAATTTACACAAATGGTTTAAACTGTTCATAACATTTTATTATTTAAATATAAATAATTTTATTTAATTTATAATTTCTCTCATTCACATATATTTTTAAAAATAAAAGTTATTTAACTTATTTACCTGTAGTAAAGATAAAACAGTGTGAAGATTATAATTGTGATGTAATAATTATAATTTAATTTGATACCATTTTTCACTTATAGAAATAATTTAATGAAGTAAAAATGCAAATGAGATTTATTCAATTAATCAATGCTTATTTGAAACATATAGTTGAATAAATCTATTAAGAGGTAAGCTTTATTATACATCTATGTTGAATACCTATATTTCTTATACAATTTCATGCATTTATTAATTTTTTTAGGTGTGGGTATGCAACTATTCATAATGTACAAGATAAAACATTAGAAGATAGAATGGAAAGTTTCTTTCTCAGCGAAACATGCAAATATTTATATTTAGTGAGTTCTGTTGCATTATTAATGTGTTAGTAAATTTAAATTTAGTTTTGTAATTGTGATTTATAAACTATTTTATTTTATAACAAAATTGATCATTTAGTAAACAAAAGTTTGAGGTAATTATTTATTCTCCAAAAAATTTTGCTGCTCACTAATTATTTGGTATAAATGTATGTTATCATAATAAAATAATTAAGTTAATATTTCTGATACACTGTTCGGGTACTTTATTTTTGAATAAGAGGTACATAATATTATGTAGCTGAAATATTTAATTTCTTTTTAATTAAGCATGTTAAATTTGATACAGCCAATCAGTTATATTAGAAGTATGATAAGGAATTCTATCATAAAATTTTTTATATTATTTTTCATGATATTAACACCATGGTATTGTTAATTGTTTGAGTTATTATTCGATATTTATTGTGCTTATACATTCTTTAATTAATTTAATTTCAACATTTATTTTTGACCAATCACAATTTATATGAAATTTGCTGAACTACTTTTATTTTAAATTATACAAAAATAGCAAATATTTTTTCATATTTTTTATGATTCATTTATATGCGCTAAAGATTTTGATTAAGAACCTTATATTCTTTTTATCGTCTTTTTTTTCTCTATCCCTTAATGTTTCATAATGAAAGAATATTATTCATTTTACTGTCATTTTTCTATTCCTTAATATTTCAAATTTGAAAAAAATATTTCAATAATTTTTGTTCTGTGGAAGTTGTCTCACTTGAAATGTTTGGAAAAATATTATATAGTATTTCATGATAGAGAAAACATTTTCCATTTATACTTAAATATGTGTTTGAAATTCAAAATTGTCAGAATTACACTTAATCTGCGTTTCAATTTCATTCATTTCATGTTTTTAGTTTTATTGTTTTTACAGAAGCTTACATATTTTTCATTTCAAAATTTTTTAGATTAAAAATTAGGTTAGCAAAAATTACTTTGAAATATGTAAGTGGAGTTTCAGACTGAAAATTATTGATCTTAACATTCAATGAACATAGTAACTGCCCTCTGTTTTAAATGTTCCTAATTATTTGACAGTATTGTATATATACATGACACTATTAATAATTGATACAGTTGAGATACATAACATTATTAATACTGTAAAACAAGATTAAAATTTTAAAAAAAAAAAAAAAAAAAAAAAAAAAAAAATTTTAAAATAACTATCTCATGAAATGATGATATTCTAAAAATAGTAATAAACATGATAAGAGTAATAACCATTTAGAATTAAGAATACATTAAAGTATTGTATAATGTGTGTGTGTGAGCTTCTACCATGTAATAATATATTTCATAAGCACATTATATAATTCTTATTTTCGTTAAAACTCCTGAATTAAAATATTGTAACTTCTCACTATACAATATATCAATGTTTTATTATTTCTAAATAAACATAATTATTTAGAATTAATATATTGTATGATGAGCTTTTACTATGTATTGTTTCATAATCGCATTATATAATTCTTATTTTTATCAAAATTCCTCATAATGATATTACATTTAGTAGTTGTATTTCTTCCTAACATTATTTGCTGTGTACAAGCATATTACTTTTCATATTTGAGATATATTATGGACAGTTATTTTGTTCACTTTTGATGCTTAAATCTGTTGAATAAGTTATATAAAATAAACCTTTATTTTAGCTTTTTGATGAAGATAACCCAATAAATAAAATGGCTAGTCATTATGTGTTCACAACAGAAGGACACATTTTCCCATTGCTTCAAGAATCCAGAAAAAAGCCTTGGGATTTCGCTCAAGATTCACCTAAAGCAAAAATAGAATTATATTCTGGAGCGCCATCAAATGTCAAAAATAATAATACTCACTCAAATGTAAGTTTTTTTTTTAATGTATGTTCAATAATTTTTGAAAGTAAATAATTCATAACTAATAAAAGGAAGTATAATAATGAAACCATGCATATTTAAAATTTAGAGGATAAACATGCTTAAAATGTAATTATACTGCTATATAAAGAAAAATGTAAAGCAAATAGAATCTAGTCATACACATAGTATTATGTTAGTTAAATATATATATAGTGTTATGTTAGTTAATATATAAATATTCAATTTTACTATACTGCTTTTATTAATTATTAAAAATAATTGTGGCTGTTGCTATAATTTTAGTTTTTAGTAAAGAATTTCTGTATTTTTACTTTAGTGTTATGTTAGTTAAATATTTGCAAAATATATATATATATATATATATATATATATATATATATATATATATATATATATATATATATATATATGTACGTGTGTGTGTATATGTATGCGTGTATGTATATATATACAAAAAAAGCTCTTGAAGTGTTTTTTTTCCTATTAACTATCAGTTTTCCTAATTATCAAAAATTGTCTTTTTTTACTTTGGTTTGCAGTGTGAAAGGGTTCCTGAAGAAAGGCAGTACCTGCTACCACTAAAGCCAAAGTATATGTTACAAATAAGCAGAGCTTTGGGATTAGAAAGTTGACATTATCACTCGTTTCCATCTTTATTTTTCTACAGAAAATATTTACTTACGAATATTTGAAAATACTTCTTTGTATAGAAATAATATGAATATTTTTCATTGTTATATTTTATTACAATAAATAATTTTAAAACGTAATTTATTTTAAAATCCTGTAAAGCTTATATTTTTATTATTTCTGAAAATAAATGTTTTTGCTCAAATGAATTATTGTGCTTTTTTCCAACAAATGTGGAAAATTACTTCTTGCAATTATGAATGTGCTTAATAAACTTCAATAACAGCCTTCATGAACTTTTTCATCATAACTTTTTCTTTTGATATTTTAATTAGTCTTTTGTAAGAGTTAAGAAAATAAATTATTTCAGTGTGGAAACAACAATATGTAAATTTGATAAAATTATTATTAATTCATGTTTTCAGTACCTATTTTTTAAAACTTTCAAATAGGCATGGCCTTGTTTTTTATTCTGAATAATTTTAACATATTTTCTTTTAACTTTCTAATTTTCAATTTTCCTCTTTTAACATAGTGTTATACCTCTTAACTTTATTTTAATTTGATAATTTTTTAATTTTATATACCGAAACAAAGAACAGTTAGCACATTTCCTGCAACCAGATTTATATATATATATAGATATATATATGGGTGTGTGGGATTGAAAGTGCCACCAGAGGGTCACTCACATGTTTACCGCCAGACACCCAGAAGAGAGAGAGACAATGAGGAGGAGAACGACGATATGATGTATAAAAAAAGACGCAATGACATGATGACGTGAAGTGATATTGTACTTTCAAATTACAACTAAAAGATGTTAGAATGGACAATGTGCTTTGATATTAATTTGTTTACATGTAAATAGCTTTATTTTGTTCTTTGAACATAAAATTAAATATTAACTTTAAATGTGTTAATTCTGGACAATGAAGTCCACAGGGCCCACATATTTGGTGTAAGAAGTGGAAATTTATACTATTAAATCGGTTATAAGTAATTTACAAAATACCTCCAAAAATAATAAAAACTATACTAAAAACATATAAATGACTATGGAAAAGGAGGAAAGTTGAAAGGAAACTTCATTTTTTATACTTTGCATGTATAAATTTAAACATCTTTATACTTTGACATCTCTGTGACTTTTAGAAGACGAATGGAAGATTCTGAGCGCTGGCTTGCTGTGGAGCTGATTGAAGCAGGACAGTCGATCTCAGATATTGCGCTTTTCTTCGGCGTTGATCATTTTGTAGTTTCACGTTTATGTAAAAAAATCTAAATCACACAGACAGTTATCCGAAGGCCCGTAGCCCAAGGGTTACAATCCCGCAGAAGATCGATATATTGCGATTTTAGTTTGGAAGTTTTCATTTTGGAAGAAAAGTTAATATTGCATAAAAAATTTAAATGATTTCTACTTCAGATTTTTTCATTTGATGTTTTAATTACCTGCTTAGATCCCTTCCTTTCCAAGCAAAGAAGGAACCCGACAAGGATAAGGAAAGAAAAATTTAAAAACAAATCAAATTCTTAAAATTATCAATTTTCTTGTCAATTATATTTTCTAAAAATTATTTAAATGCGTTGATAGTATCAGAGAAGTCATAGATTCACCTTTAGTATCAACAACCGTTACAGAAACATTCCTTCATCCTTTCTCAAAATAAATTTAGAAATGAGCTTCAGCGCCATCTAGCTTAGTTGTTTGGAGGTAGTCCCTCTTTCAAAGACTGAAAGAACTGATTGGTGAATTAAAACTCATAAACCACGCCAAAGCACTGCTTACAAAGAAAAAATAGTTCCTTACTCAATGGGGGGGGGGTAGAATTTTAAGAGAGGAATGAGTAGACCACTTAACCGCAATAGGGGTAAAGTAGACAATATGACAGCCCCCCGCATCCTAATTTCCATCAGCATGTTCCCATACAGATTTTCATCACATATGTGGTCAATTTGTCTTGAAGACTGTTTGTCCCCTGTCCATTGCCCTCATTACAGCCTCGGGGTATTCCTTCCGGGAACTATATGTCTGTAAATCTCATGGGTGAGGAAAAAGTAGGGCTGCCTCAAATGCTTCTCAAATTTGACACCGGAAATATCCGTTATGAGCTTTTAGTCAAGCAATGAGAGAGAAAAGGCTCTGCTCAGAGATTTTTAAAAGAAATATAATTCGATTTACTGTTTTGCAGAAAAGTATACAGATGCATAAAAAAAAATTAATACAATTTTGTTATTATTATTCATTAAATGATCAAAACTTAATATCAATATTCAAATGAAAATAAAAGTATAAAATATAATTATTTTATTTTTCTTGATATATTTCCATTTGCTTTGATCTTACGAGATTTGATTCTTTTTTAATGGGCCTTATGAGAAAGCAGCAGTTGCTCTTCTCTCTTAGTACTTCACTTGTATAAATATTTTCAAACAAACAAAAATGCCGAATTTCTTATCTCTTAAAAAAAGAAAGGAAATAAGATAGTTTATTTATTAACTTTGGAATAACTTTTCTTGCTTTATAAAATATTTCGATACAAAATTTACGGAAAATTCCATATATTTCGCTTATAATTTCTATCAATGATTTTTGTAGGAATGGAAAATCTATTTCTCTATTTGCATAGATCAGGCATCTCGACATTGTTTCTTGATATATTTCTAAACAAACTTTAAAAGCAATATAACCTATTACATAATACCCACGTTTTAGTGCGAATATGGCGATATCATCATTCGGATCTGAAGAAGTGAATTCACACACTTCAAGAAAAATAGAACCTTTAATTTAAGAATTAAATAATCTTCACTTTGAGAATAAGCAAATGATTTGTGTTTGTGTGCGAGTAGAGCTTAGCTTCTCAACAAATTAAAATAGAATGTGTTTCTCAATAAAATCATAAACATTACAAAATACTCTAAATATTTCACTCCTCGAAATGTCGTAAAATAGATTAGGGTCTCACATTCCATCTAAATTCAGTGTATATACCATTTTCAAATTTCTTAAATTTTCTTCATCTATAACAAAATATCAGAACTCCAGGTATCCAACATCAGAGCTCCAGGCTTGCAGCCAAATTTATAACATCATCTTTAAATATTGTTTTTATATTGATTCTTAGTGTATTTATTCTCATTTTAACTAGCCAAAAATCATAAATTTTTGAAGATAATGACCTTATAGTGTTCATTTTAAAGTATCAAGTAACAATTTAGCTATAAAATTTTCTCATCTTTAGGTATATAAGTAAATAAATTATTCTTCTCCATCACCCTCAAATTTATATTTTCTTATTAAGTATTTTTATATAGATCACTGTTTTTAATTTTTGTGCTTCATTTAAAAATGTTTTCTTAGTTTGATTTTAATTTCTTAATCGTTTTCACATTTGAATTAAGCATTTTTTAGAGGATTTCAATTTCAAATCATTTTCAGCACATAATAATCTATTTTTTTTGTAATTTTTCAGTACTACTATTTATCAAAATTTATTTAAAGCTTGAAATATGAAAATGCAACTCTGATTTTTTCTTTATATATATATATATATATATATATATATATATATATATATATATATATACAGGGTAAGCCAAAAGTTTGTTACAATTTTAAAAATTCATAAAAAAAGAAGAAAGTGAGATAAAGAAGTGCGGTTTGCAATAAAGGGCTCACAAGGAAGTCGAATTTTTTGTAGCAGCAAAAAAAGTTTTAGTTAAAAAAAAGTCACTTATAGATGGCGCTGACATCGAGAGATTCAGCAGAATTATGCAAATTAATCTTGCGATAAAAGGCCATGATACTCGAGAATTTCTCATTCGCTTTAAGAATGTTATCATTACCTGATCGAGCGTTGTTGGTGAAGTTGTTCTATTTGAACGGAGAGTCAGCATCTATTGCGTTGCGAAAATTTCGCACGACGAAAGGACTGAAGACGAAGAAAGGTCCCATATCGTGGCCTGGAATAGTCAAGCTTGTCAAGAGGTTTGAGGAAACTGGCTCTTTGGAGGATCGGCCACGCAGTGGAAGACTCTCGTTAGCGGAGAGCTGAATTACTGCGGTGGACACCGCAATGAATGATTTAGCGGCGGAATCGTCCATTGGGAGTAGCAGTGCTCGCGAAGCTTGAAGAATATTGGATGTGCCTCAATCATCGATTCGACGTATCCTCCACGGGATATTGCATATCTATTCCTACAAACTGCAGTCACTGCAGGAGTTACAACCGGGAGACACAGCTATGCGGGAATCATTTGCCGAGTGGGCTATGGCAAGAATCGACAACGACCCTCAGTGGTTGTTCAACGTTTTTGGACGGATGAGGCGCACTTCACACAACACGGGGATGTCAACACCCATAACACTCATATATGGGCAACATCTAATCCTCGTGAATACACGACGAAATCTCTGCATCCAGCCAAGTTGACAGTCTGGTGTGGCTTCACCTCATCTTTCATTGTCGGAGTTTTCTTCTTTGAAGAACCGTGTCCCAGATTGGGCTGGAAAATGTGCACAGTAACCGCTAAGCGTTACCTCACTCTTTTGCGTGACAAAGTCGTGCCCGCATTAAATCAAAGAGGTGTGTTATCTGTAATAAACTTTATGCAGGATGGCGCACCACCACATTATGCCAATTCAGTAAAACGATTCCTTTTGAGTACCTTTGAAGAGAGACTGATCAGTCGAGGTTGCAAAATCGCATGGCCTCCACGATCACCCGATCTCACTCCGGTCGACTTCTGGTTGTGGGGCTATTTGAAATCACGTGTGTACCGTTCATCTCCTTCAACATTGGCCGAACTCAAAGATTCCATCTGTCGTGAGGTTTCTGCAATACATTCCGACATATTGCATTCAGCTGTAACGGGCGTTGCGAGTCGTCTTAGTTGTGTCGTATTATGTACTGGAGGTCATATTGAACAACTGTTATTATCAGAATAAATGAATGGAACGTACTGTTGTCTTTTTCATTGTGTTTCGGACATTCAGCGCCATCTATAGGCGACTTTTTTAACTAAAACTTTTTTGCTTAAAAAAAAAAAAAAAAAAAAAAAAAAAAAATCCGACTACTTTGTGAGCCCATTCTTTACACTACTACTCTGGGGTCAAGGTAGGAAAGTATATGCGTAATTAGCCAACTTTACTCTTTTTCATGGCTGTAAATAAATCCCGTATGCAGGCCGTATTTGCTTGGTAGTTGAATTCTATTCCTGTTCGCACCCAAGAAACGAAAAGGCAGTTACCCTTTTATTTTTATCCTTTTCTAATTTTCGAAAATTATCTATTCTATTTTCTGTTCTGAAAATCATATGTGTTTCAGTTCCGAAAATTTTAAGCGCTATTATATTGAGTTCAATATTGGCATTTTATACATTTTGTAAAAAGTATTTTCGCATCTCAGTAATTTCTTTTTAAACTGATTTCGTCATAATTTTTAATTTCGACATGAAATATGTTTTAGGACATGAACAACACCAATGTTTTATACCACATATTTTGCATTATTTGCATTTTTATTATTTGCTGGCATTAAATTTACTTTTCCATAAAAATATTATAAGATTACTAACAAAAGTAGCAAAATAAAGATAATAATTTTCTAAACTTCCACTTGTGTATGCTTTAGACCAAAGTGTATAAAATATTATAAAAATAAAATTATTTGATTTAAGTTTCTAAAAGAAATAAAATATTTAAATACGTTAATAAATTCTTTAGAATCTTTAAGCTTAATGAAGAATAAATGTGAACTAGTATGTAATAATCAAGTGAAAACATAAATTTTTTTATCCTATTTATTTTAAAGACTATTGAAATTTGAAATACATAAAATAATAACATATATAACTACATTATAATAGATACACAATCATTCAATAACACACACACACACACACACACACACACATATATATATATATATAATATCCTACATTTAAAGATAGGAAATTTATATTTACAATATGTACACATTTGGAAAAAATTTTCAATATTTTAGGAAGTTTTCTATATATAAAAAATTTTTGAGATTTTTTTTGTTTTAAAATTATTTTAACTTTATTTTGCCGTATTGTTTTTTTATTTTTCGCTTCGATTATAGATGGAGGATCTCTGATTTTCATTGATTGCGTATATCTGGGATCAATTATCTCCGGCAATAAGCAATCATGATAAATGTTTCTTACTTTATTCTCCATTTCTTCTTTCCAGAATAAATCGTCCTTGAAATTTTTTTCGATTTTGTGGCCTTTCAGTGTCCATAAGACAAACAAGCAATGTGTCTTTTTCGTTATATGTAACTGTCCTTGGACTTGGTAAAAATATTTGTGTCTTTTGTTAATGTTACCAATTTGGTTTTCTTTTGTTAAATTCCAAAATTTAAATTTCCTAATTAAAATTGTTTCCTCTGGGGTATTATCTTTGCAAGAAAATGGACATTTAATTTCAAGGATACCATCGTTGTCAATTAAACCATAAGGGCTTGCACCTAAATATGGTTCTTCGCTGTCAATATATGTATACAAATAAGCCACATTTTTTTATTGCAATCCCTAAATTTTTACGAGACAAAACGGCATCATCTGCATGATTTCTGCCATACCTCATCGCTTCATTGTCAAAATGAGAATATAGCAGAGATTTAACAATATTTTCACAGCTTGTATGAGGCAATTTGCAGCAAATACTTCCAAAATTAGAGGCAGTTATTCGATTTCGCCTTTCAAAAAACCATTGAGGACAATCTCGTTGACCTTTTGTTGATGTTTCCAATTCTCTTAGCTAGATTTCATTGAGCTGAAGATCTTTAAGAAATAATTCCTTTTTTTCAATAAATGATTCTTTTGATATATCAGGCTTTTTGGTTTTTTCCCCATAACTTTTTGTCATTTCATTTGGAAACAGATTTCTTGGTTTTGTTTCATTTCCGAAACGAAATTCGCTTAACTTGTTTCTTTTCTTGCTTTCTGATGTCAATTGCCTTTTCAATGACCTTTTACGTTCTGTAGAAGTCAAAATCTTTCCAGGGCTACTATTGTATAGCTCTCTATGCAGCTTCGAGTGCGGAGTTCTTGTGTTGTGGCAAACAGAAACCGCGGCACAGCTTCCTTGGTATGAGCGACGGAAACAGTAATTAATCCTCTTTCCCCCAATAAATTTGGCAATTAATGAATTAAGGGGAATCCTTCCTCAAAATAAATCTAGAAATGAGCTTCAGCGCCATCTAGTTCAGTTGTTTCGAGGCAGTCCCTCTTTCAAAGACTGAATGAACTGATTGGTGAATTAAAACTCATAAACCACGCCAAAGCACCTATTTACAAAGAAAAAATAGTTCCTAACTCAATGGAGGGGGGGGGGAGAATTTTAAAAGGGGAATGAGTAGACCACTTAACCGCAATAGGGGTAAAGTGGACAATATAACCCCCTCCCCCTCATCCTAATTTCCATCAGCATGTTCCATACAGATTTTCATCGCATATGTGGTCAATTTGTCTTGAAGATTGTTTGTCCCCTGTCAACTGCCCTCATTACAGCCTCGGGGTATTCCTTCCGGGAACTTTATGTCTGTAAATCTCATGGGTGAGGAAAAAGTAGGGTTGCCTCAAATGCTTCTCAAATTTGACACCGGAAATATCCGTTGTGAGCTTTTAGTCAAGCAATGAGAGAGAAAAGGCTCTGCTCAGAGATTTTTAAAAGAAATATAATTCGATATACTGTTTTGCAAAAAAGTATACAGATGAATAAAAAAAAATTAACACAATTTTGTTATTATTATTCATTAAATGATCAAAACTTAAAATCAATATTCAAATCAAAATAAAAGTATAAAATATACTTATTTTATTTTTCTTGATATAATTTGCATTTTCTTTGATCTTACGAGATTTAATTCTTCTTAAAAGGGCCTTATGAGAAAGCAACAGTTACTCTTCTCTCTAAGTACTTCACTTGTATAAATATTTTCAAACAAAGAAAAATGCCGAATTTCTTATCTCTTAAAAAAAGAAAGGAAATAAGGTAGTTTATTTATTAACTTTGGAATAACTTTTCTTGCTTTATAAAATATTTTGATACAAAATTTACGAAAAATTCCATATATTTCGCTTATAATTTCTATCAATGATTTTTGTAGGAATAGAAAGTCTACCTCTCTATTTGCATAGATCAGGCATCTCGACATTGTTTCTTGATATATTTCTAAGCAAACGTTAAAAGCAATATAACCTATTACATAATACGCACTTTTTAGTGCAAATATGACGATATCATCATTCGTATCTGAAGAAGTGAATTCACACACTTTAAGAAAAATAGAGAACCTTTAATTTAAGAATTAAATAATCTTCACTTTGGGAATAAGCAAATGATTTGTGTTTGTGTGTGAGTAGAGCTTAGCCGCTCAACAAATTAAAATGGAATGTGTTTCTCAATAAAATCATAAATATTGCAAAATACCCTAAATATGTAGTTTATCGTAAAGGAATACAACATCAGAATGATGATAGTTTGAGTCATATCTCTTAAAAATTTGAAAAATTAAACTAAAATATATAATTGAAGGGTACATTTAGGTATATATTTTCACGTGTCTTAATAAAATTTGTAAATAGTCTTTTTATTTATTTTATTTCTGTGTTTTTAAAGTGTTCATTAATCGGAGATGAGATAAAAGCATTTCCTAGCGTAAGGTTATACTTAGATAGAACTGGTACGTATATATATATATATATAATATATATATATATGCGTATTTTTAAACATTTATGAACTACTATTTGGTTTTCCTGACTTGAATCGAAAGCACAAAACTTTCATTCAAGGAAAAATTTCCTCCAAGTGGGGACGGAATTAAGTCTGTAATGATTTCGAAGATTCGAGATGGCGCTTCGAAGGCAGCAACAAGAGTTTTCTTTCTTTCTTTTCTTTTCTTTTTTTTGTGTCATAAAAAGAAAGAAAAAAAATAGCGGACCTTTCGCCTGGATTCGGAAAGTGATTTAGAGCGGCCATGTTGAGAATATAATGATGGTGTTTCTATTATAAAATGTTCCTGTAAATTAATGTTATGTTATCTGCAATCATAGATCATAATGAAAAATTGATTGATTGATATTGTATGATAAATTCATGGTGTAAATTTAATTCAGCGTCAGAAAAATGTTGTCACGTTGTTTATCAAAATAATGGAAATATTTGTGAATAAAAATGACATCATTGAAAGCATCTCGTGAGCATTAAAATCCAATAATAGCTAAGCTTTCTGTCAATAGAAATATGCTTATTCTGGCTATATGAGGTAGCTTTATTGAAGCTTTTAAAGTCTTGGATCTTTTTCGTGAGTAAAATGTGGGCCATATTGTAAGAGCTTGTCTAACCGGAGCAGATAAGACGGAAACATCACGAATTTTTGGAGTTTCTACAGTTACCTTGTCTGAAGTCATGACAACATACGAAGGGAGCTGCAAGACAAACTCGGGAAAGCAAAATAGTGAGCGGAAAGAGAATCTCATGGAAGGTGACCAACGGGTATTGAAGCTTATTGCAGTATCTATAGAAAAAAAGTACAAGTGCAGCAAAATTGACTGCTGAACTCAATTAGCATCTGGATTCTCTCTCTAATGTCAATGATTACAGTTATAAAAAACTTCATAAAAGTGCATTTACGGCAGAGCAACAATTCTCAATCAGCTTGTCACGGATGTTAATGCCAAACAGCGTTCACTGTGGTGTCAAATTCACAAAATCTTGTCGATTTATGAGTGGAAGAAAGTAATATGGTTTGACTAATCAGTTTTTATAATTTTCTTGCAGCAGAACGTGCATAAAAGTATGATCGTAATTGTTTCCTTTTATCTGTCGAGAATGGGAATGGATGTGTCATGATATCATGGTTTTCTGCTGGACCAATCAATCCTGAAAGAAAGGATCATTGGGAAGAAGTTTTGAGAAATTGTAGCTAACCAGGTACATCTTGTGATACAAACTTTTGTTTCCTGTAGAAGATGGAATTTTCCAAGACCACGCAACGCTAATGAACATCTTCCTTTGCTCACACAACCATCTATCCTCAATATAATTGCACCTTTATGGTATTCAATACGGGATCCTCTATCGACATCTTCCCCAGAACTTTCCATGAAGAATGCTAAGCACTTTCTGCATCAATTCCTAGGCAAAACCAAGCATATCAAAGCTGGTCCTACATCATGCTAATAAAGGATACTTTATAAATCGAATGCATTATTTAAATAACCACCTGTATATCGAATTCTGTTATAATAGTGTGTTTTTTGAAGTTAATCGTAATTTGAACAGACATAATTAAAAATTGCATTTTATTTGGGCTTATTATAATCACTAATATAATTGCTGTGAGACACATGCAAAATAATGCTTATTTTTATGAATTTCATGATTTACATGAGTTTAATGCTTTCTCAACTTATTTGTCTGAGAACGAGTATTCGCTTGGGATTTACTGTCGGCCATAATTGCAATAAATCGAATTGGAACCCATGAGTTGTTGAACCGAACACCAAACTGTGTGTGTGTTGTTCATATAGTAAACATTTCCACTCAAAGAAGAATAGAAAAGAATAGAATAATGAATAACTTTCAGTGTAGATGGGGTTGCACACAGAACTATCACTTGATAAATATCTCGCAAAAACAAAATTTATTGATTTGATAAAAATGAAACTCAAAACAAAGTGATTATGAAAACGTAGTTGAAACCAATTTGAACTGTTTTTCGACTATCATTAAAAAAATTTAAAAAAGCTTAAAAATCCGAGAAAAGTTTCAGATGAAATATTTAGCAAACTTTTTTAAAATTTCAGGACATTTAGAATTTTATAAAGAAATGTAAAATGACATTTTGTTTCGAAAATATTCATGCCTGAGTAAATTAGGAATGTAAACTGGGAAAACTTAATGTTTAAAAGATAAAGGCATTTTCTTTTTTATTCCTATTGATAATGCGTTGTTCTCTCTCGAAAAGACACAGCATTTCTTTCTGTTTACCTTAAAATTTTACATTTATGAAGTATAGGAGATAATAGAATTATGTTGCATAGATTGATATTTTTAAAAACTAAGATGCAAAATTTAGAATTATTAAAAGTAGGATATACATCTTAAGTGACTATAAACTGTTCCCTTGTTTTTAGTAATAGTGAAAATTCTAAAAAATTATTTAGAAATGAATTTATGCTGTATTCGTTCCATAGATTTTTTTCCACAAAACGGGTGAGCGTGAGAAAGTTTTTTTTTATTGTTTATCAATTAATGCAACAAAATATACACTACAAGTATTATAACATTCTTTTCTTGCATGGGCATCATTTCACTTTAAAAATATTATTGCACAAAAATACGTAAGTTACCAGATAAAATTTACGGTATCGTAAAGAGTATGTTCCTTATCACCTTAAGAATAGATTTTTTAAGTAAAAAAAAAAAAAAGGCTTTTCCACTCTTTATGTTAGGGACTTGTTAGTCATACATGTGGTGCCGAAAACTATTTGCTGATGTTTGTAAATCACACAACACGTAATTATTTATTTGTGTCGTGTGATTTACAATAACATAAATACTTTTGTAAATACTTTTCATTTCATAAATAATTTTGTCATAAATACATAAAATGCAGAAGCATTAAATTTTATATGAAACTGAAATTTTGATGTAATAACAATGATTATTTATTTAAATCTAGCTCGTTCTTTTACCTTTATTCGTTATCCAGAGGTATACTAAGCATTCAATTACACAAGAGCATAAAATAAAAACATGATAAATTTGACTAAGAAAAGAAGTAAGATAAACAATTAAATATAATAATCGATTAATGATTCAAAATCTCCAAATTGAACTTTTTTGGGCATTCGTAAATGAAAATTAAATTTTTTTTGTTTTTGTTGATGTGAGTAACTGAAATGAATTAAAATCTGCTTCAACTAATCAAAGCTAGTTTTTAAGCCCCTTAGCTGAAATTAATTTGATTCTGTTGTTTTGAAGAGTCAAAATAATTTTGAATTAAATTTCTTACCAAAAAATAATTGTATTGGTGAAAAAAGGTCACAAAATCGCGTCATTTTTTATTATATTAAAGAACTTTTAAAGCTTGTAATCTGCGAATTTCCATAGAAGTTGACACAAGCCATATTCATAAAAAATAAAAACTCAAAAATAATTAATGAAAATAATCTAGAACAATATTGATATCATAATCTAGAGGGAAAATATTTATTAATAATAATATGGTGGAAGTTGCTTTTGAGTGTCATATATAATGTTTACGGAAAATAGTTTTAATATTATATTTTTTTATTCACAATTATGTTCAAAATTGATTAAAAGAAAATAAATTCACTTTGCGCGGCAAACTCACAAAGTGTTTTATTCATACCTTTCCTTATTTTATTTTTATTCAAAACTTATTACTAGTATGAGATTTTTAATGCTTTATCATTGTTTATACAGTTGTTTTTGTAAAATTTTTCATATTTTTCATTTAGTATAAGAAATAGGTTTAAATAATCACACAACACTTTTGACTGAATATAATTAAACCTAAATTTATTTAAGATGAACTTTTAAAATTAATTGCAACAAGAGATTTCAATTTCCAAAAAAACACACAAGTCTAAAAAGCTTAGTTGATCTTAAGGACCATTTCCTTTAAGAAATATATCATTTCTGACCAAAAAAAAAAAAAAAAAAAAAAAGGTAAAACACATGGAATAAATTCCAAACGCTGAGAAAGAAAAGGGGGAACAAATACATTATTGAAATTTTATTACAATAGGTGCTTATAATTTACAGCACATTTTAAAAACACTATACTCAAATGTTTCTACAATGAAATGCAGAATACTCTTATCACATTTTGATTAAAAATAAATCAAAAAATAAATGCCCATCCAAAATGTAAAGATTTTACCGAGAAAAACAATAAAAGAGAAATTGTAGTACATCAAACAATTACGAAATCAAGCAACAATAATAATAACATAATCTGCAAAATGCAAATTATTCTAAAAACATAATGTAATTTCAATGAATCATTTTAAAGAAATAAATGCTTTGAGTGAAATATAACATTACTTTGTACAAAATGATTTATTATAATTAATTTTTTTAAAAATTTATTGAACCTTTTAACGTTTTTATAAGTGTCAAATGTCTTTCAAAGTGTCAAGTGTCACATTTGTTAACATAAAAAACAGTTTTATTTTATGCATACACCATATAAATGTTTTCCTTACTGAATTGCAATTCATGACTGAATTGTTTTCCTTATCAGAATTTTTCAGCATCTGTAACTTGAATGTGTTTGAAAGTAAATTATATATACTAATTATAAAATAATATAAAATCAAATTATAAAATATGATAAGTTTCAAGCAGATTGTCATTCAAACCAAAGTGTTTTGTGAACTGACCTTCCCAGAAATCAATTTTCGTGTCCAATATAACAAAGCAAAGCGCGAATATAGGCCTTTGGATCCTGGAACTGATGGGTAGGAAAAAGAAATTACTTATAGCATGGCTAATGTAAAGTTCGAAGTACTTGATTCTGATGTATAGATTTGACAGATCTTTACCAAAAATATGTCCTGTTTCACAGTTCTTTATGTCCGTCTGAAACATTCTATGTTTAAATATTTTCATGCCATCCATTGCTTTAACGATTTTTGCCGATAAATCAAATATATACATTTATAACCATGGATGGGAATAGACTCATTTCTGACTCTACGCATCCTATTGATAAGTGATTCTGACACTTAAGACGCAGCATATGTAATCTATTGCTTAACAGTTGATGTCATTTCAAATCATAACCATTAGAAATGGAAATCTACATGGTGTCCATTTTTGGCCCAAAATCACGGGCATATTCGCTTAGAATCGTACAATGAATAATGGAGATTAATATGAAGATGGATGAATAACATTTCTGATTGTCACATTACATGATTTTAAGTTTGAATAACACCGTGGCGAGTCGACCATCAATTTCTCGCGCTTCTAATTCTGCTTTGTCAGCATAATGATTTGGAATTCCTCTGTCATTTACTGAAACGCATCATTCTTACATAGATTAAGAGGTACAAATTTTTTACAGAGTGCTCTTCTTTACTTCATAGCTTGTTAGTGTTCATAATTTCCGCATATTCATTATTTATTACCTACACTGATGCATGCTTTGCTTCCCAGCACCGTCTGTTCCCCATGTTCTCGGTCGAATATATGCGGCCCACGAGGAAAAAAGCTAAATAAGAAAATAGAAGTTTTATGTGATCAAACTTGCTTATGGACTAGTATTCTCCAACATTATTATTTATTGCTACGAAGATTGGCATAAATGTAGAAGCGACATCTATTATTGAAATGACTGCTTTATTGTTTAGGAAGTAGCATTTTCACTGTATCAAACACTATGTAATATCTAAAAAAGATATAATATTGATGTTACGTTCTTTAATGTATTCAAAAAGTGTTTTTAATGCATACATTTTGTAGTAATCATTTTATTAACAAAACTGTTCTTATTCCTTGTACATTTTCTCAATAAAATGACACTTTTCATTCTGAGAAATACTTTGTAAAATAGAATTCTGGATTGGTATATTTTTTTAAAGTAAAATTATCTTTCAAAGAAATCGTGATTTTTCCTACATTACACAGAAAAAAGGAATATATTTTAATTTTTCAGGCCACTTAACACATGTATACATATAATTATAAGTTTGAAACTTTCAAGGCCTAATGATAGGACATCCCTCTTCCAGATCCCTGGTTTGATTCCAGACGCACTGGAAAAACTGGAGATAAATGCTTCCGTCTAGTAAATTTTTCGGGTTTCTTTCCTTGCGACACACTATCAATGAACAGTCCTGCCAGAAGGATGCCTTTCTTCGGCTGCCCACCATCCCAGACGAGGGGGGGGGGTTACCCTTATTCATTATTACATTTTCTTACTGGAAGTGGTAAAGAAAAGTATTTATTTCGCTTTTTTACTATTTTTTAAAATTTACATATTTTTATAGAATGCGTTGAATGGTAGTAGGAGGCCGCCGTGTGCCTCATACATCTAGAAAGAAGCGAAACGATCACTTGAAAGAGGATTTTCTCACAGCGAGGTTTTTCACAAACTTTCTCTCTCTGTCTTCCGATATCATAAGTAATGAAATGAAGGTATTTCTATGAAATTTTGCACACACACAAGTTTTAAGCGCTGTTATCTACGAAATAAAGTAAAAGTTTGAATACATGAGAAAAACTTTTCAGCTATTTTTGAATGGAATGTTCAGTAAAATTTCATATAATATCCATAGTGCTGTCTATTTTTAACCATATTTTCTTTATCGCTCAATATTTTCTTAGATTTTGTTTCATTTCAAAGAACATATTCCCTTAAACCTAATGACCAAATTAAATTAAGATTAATGCATTCCAAGTTTTTGCAGTTTTAGCCGTTTTGTTAAAAGTTCACGGAAATTTATCTGAAAATAATCAATTTCACAAAAAGTATACAATATGCAATTACAATTTAAGTTAATTTTATGTTTTTGCATTCTAATTTATCTTAAAACAAGATAAAAGTAAATTAAAATTAATTTTTAAGAAAAAACTGACTCGAATGTAGATCTTAAAGCATTTTATTGGCTTTTGCACCACTCAAATAGGAATAACACACTCTGGACAGCATCGTGCTTTATTTGGAAAATATTTATACATATAATTTTAATGAGCAATAAATCTATTCCAGCCAAAGAGATAAAATAATTTAAGATTAATAACTTTTTATATATTGCCAGAATTAAAGTAGATTTAATTTTTTATGGCCCATTGTCATTTCTTTGGAGGAAATGGCTTATATTTATTATTATTATTTTTTTTAAATTGATGCAATTTGGACAAAAAATAACGAAACATTTTCAATCACGATGGTTATAGCATAAAAATTTTAAATGAAAGATTTCTATCAAATTAGTCATCACATTTTTCTGTAAACTCGTTACTTTTCAAACATTACATTTTAGATTATAAAATATTTGTTTTGATGAAATTTTATGATTTTTATTACGAAATTTCAAATATATTGACAATATGTATTAAAAGCTTGTTTTCTTGAAATGGTACTTTCAATTAATTTCTATTATATTGCGATACATTTCCAGTTGCCTTTTGTGTTCGAAAAGAAAGCAATTAAAAACTTATCTCTGGAAGAAGTCATTCATATTCACAAGAAGCGATAATCCCTTTGTGAATGTGACGAATAACCGAGCAAGCAACTTCCTCCTCCATGCTGCATCTGTAAGCACAGAGCATTTAATGTGCACACAGCACCATATAACTTCCTTAAAATGTTAAAAATTATGAAAAAAAAACTAATAATAATGCCGGCTGAAATCAGAAGCCTTGTAATTTTAAATTACAGTCAAAAGACGCAATCAGCACCTGAGGTGGCATCCTTTTCCTCAATCTTTCAAAGAGAAGGTACGAAATTCCAGCATGTTACCCTTAACAAAATACCCTTAACCAGGGTCATATTGCGAACATGATTTTTCATATTATCAATTCCCTCTTAAAATAAACTAAATGAATTTAATCCCCGAAATTTTTGTATTCATTTTTTTAAAATTAAAACAATTTATGGAAGCATTTTAAGAGATTTAAATTTTATAATTAAATCGATTTTTCATGCACTATTTTATTCAGCATGTTTAAAAGTCGTATATCATAAAAATTTTAAATATTAATAAAAAATTTATAAATTGTTTTATGAAACCTTGTTTCAGCTAGAGGGAAGTTCGATGCATTCAGTATAAAAAATTAATAATCAATGCACATGTAAAAATAAAACTAAAAAGCCAAATTAATCTAAATAAAATAATAATAAAAATCTAAATATTAATCTCAATTCGTGATCTCCTTATTAAAAATAATAAATGAATGTCATAACGTGTCAACTTTTGTCATAAATTGAAAATTAATATTAAACACGTGAAAAAATTACAAAAATTCAAAACTAAAAAGGAATAATTTTTCTTAGAATTATTAAATTACGTTTAAACATTTGACAAGATTTGAAATTAAAAAAGAAGAATCAATTCTTTAAATTATGGAAGAGGCACATCTATCGAGGTTTTAAAATAGTCCGTTATATGAAAGTTTTATTTAATATACGTAGATGTGTATACATTTATATTTGGAAATAAAAGAGTGTAAAACTTGGAAATTTTGCAGTTTAAATTCTAAAACATCGCACGCACCTATTTTTAAATAATTAAACTGTAAATGACTTTCAAATCAGTTAATCAATTAGAATACAGCAGAGAGTTTGCGAAATTTGAATTTTAAGGTGACACGGCAGCAAACACACGTTTTTAAGTTTATCTTTGACCCGAAGAAAGTGAAAGTTTCATGGAAAGCCTTGCAAAACGACCTCATGGCCTCAGACAGGCCTTAAAGATCAGGGTCAGGCTTCGACCCCGATCAGAGCTGGACGGACTCCACCTTCGGCACCACCCTGCAATTGCTGGGCAAGAAAACAAAAACTCTCTTGTGTCTTTGGCAACGCGAATCCTATAAAAGGTCGATTCAGTCCTATCAGCAGCATTCAGCTCTTCTCCAGTACTCAGAACCATGAAAGTGGTAAGTACTCACTCTGTACATTTCTCAACTAACGCCAGCGAATTGGGAATAATTTTATTTTGATAGTTGCTCATAACGATACAACAGATAATTTGTTTTCATGTAAGATGAATAATTCTAATTTTGTATGGTCTTAAAATTCAATGTTATTCGAAAATTATTTGCAAATCAACAGAGACATATGTATTTGTTTAAATTTAAGCATTAGTTTTCTAGTTCTTAATTCTTATTAAATAGGTAGCAAATAGCTGTTAAGTATATAAATTATTTTTCTGGAAGAAATCTTCTATTTTTTAAATTTAAAAGTAATAAAAAATATGAAATAAGTAAGTCTTTAATTAGATTTATCATTTATCAGCAATAATTGATTAGGCCACCAGTCTTCATGGATTGATTGCAATGCACACCATTTTTCGCACAATTTACTAGTTGTAAAAAGTTTTAAGAATTAGATTTCGTAAGGTTAGAATGAAAAGTACAGATTTAAGGGAGAGTGATTCTCCTTTTTATATTTTTATTTTCGACACGTGGACTAATTCAACTGAGAATCTGTAGCTTAAAAAGTATTAACGTCTGAGATCGGAATCAAACTCGGGAATTATTGAATTGTAGATCAATATGAAATAAAAATCAATGTCCTCATTTGGATTAATGGAATCCTATATATCCGAGAATAAGGCAGCTGTTCCATACCAACAACAAATCGGCAACTTCGATCGATTCAATATGAAAGTTACAAGAAGTTCGTCTGATTAAACTAATGCTGGGCATCCTTTTGTTAGTGATATAAATGAGCTGAACATTGTGTACTATAATAGTTTCACATTGTTACATAAATAAAAACAATTTTTAATTTTTACTTATTTCACATAACAATGAGTATTTGATATAATACTCTTAAGATTTTTGTTTGGAAGAGCTCAAAATTTCTCTACATACCTACCAAATCTATATTTTAGACTACTTTATTCCTAAGCTATTAAAAAGATCTTGGAATCTAAAAACACGACTGTTTTATAAGAATTAATTTATTTCAGTAAGAAAATGTTGGATATTTAGGAAAGTGAATTTTTGAATTGAAGCAATTTACTATAATATTTTTTAAATATGTTAAAAAAGTAGTGATTATAAAATTTTTTCAAATTATTTAAAACAATCAGTTTTTTTATCACTATTTGTTGATTCAAATTGCTTAAAGTTCAGTGAGATACATGTGAAAGCATATTAAACAATAGACATGAATATAAATTATTTTTAGTTTAGTCTATATATCTATATATTCATACCCATTATTTTGTAAAGAGTAGTTTTAAATTAAGTTTTTGAAATGCACATCATTAACAGAGTAAAATACGCGCATCGTTACTAATAAATTGAAAAGGCGTAATTTTAGCTTTGATAAGAGAAAATGTAACTCTTTAAGGAATTAGAATTGATTTCTCAAGCAATTCTTTGTGAATAACTTTAATAGTTTATTAATCGATATTTCCTAACCAATATGGAAATATCTAAAAATTAGAATTATAATTAATAATAAAATATGTGCGTTATACAATAATTTAAATACAAGCAATCTCTTTTAGGCATATAAAAGCTTTTTTTACAAGTATTTATAAAAAAAATCTTCGATGAGGGATAATTTTTGAGAATTTTTTCAGTGTTTAACTTCACATATCGTTTTGGATCGAAGATTTACTTATTAACTGAATTTTTAGCACTTGGAAGACTTTATTGCTGTATGAATATAAGTTTCATATTTTTTGCTTTTCGCATTAAAGATAATAAAACTAGAACCTATAATTTAAAGTGCATTCCGTGCTCCTTGCAAATGTCCAAGCAGCTAGTCCAATTGGCAAAACTTAAAAAATGAGATCATTCACAGGCAACTCAGCATAAGAATGCAACCCTGATTTAGCTGTTTTTTGGTTCAATTCTCTCAACAAGCTTAGATTCCTGTTGTAGTTCTGAATCCACTTTATATAGTAAGTACCGATCAATTAAGCCTTGTCTGCAAACAAAAGATCATTAAACGCGCGCGACATCTAATCGAGTGAATAAAAAATATTCCTTAAAATGATTTTCTGTTAATACGTTTCCATAATTACAGGAAACAGAAAAAAAAAAGTTTGGTTAAAAATTAAAGTACTACTCATTCTTATAAGGAACAGATATCGATTCATGTTAATAATCTCGTTTTTTGTCTTTTATATGATAAAGTGCAATGTTGATAACGTTAGTTTTTGAATTGTATGACAGCATATTCTAAACTGGTATCTGATTTAGGCCACACATTAACAGTTCGTGCGATTGATATTCAAATTGTTCAGTTTTTGTGTGTGTGTGTGTTTAGAAATTTTTTAAACCAATGTTTTCAATCAAATTAGGTAAAGTGTGCAACAGCAAGAAAAAAAAAAGTGTTCAGAGTTTCTAAGCAACGCCGACCTATTGACGATATTTATTTTCAGATCGCAGTCCTCGCTTTGTTGGTGGCCATTGCCGTGGCCGAAGAGATGATGGTTGCCGAATCTTACCCAGTGGCTTCATACCACGCCGGACCCGCCTACGCTGCTTCCTCAGCTGGACATGCTTATGGAGCTCATGGAGCACTGAGCAAAGGATATGGAGCCTATGGACAATCCCACTATGGAGATCATGGGCGATACGCTGACAGGGGCCACGCCGCTCATGGACACCACAACATTGGAGGATATCGTGCTTATGATGCCCATGGCGCCCAAGGTTCAAACTACGGCAAATACAGGAATGTTGGAGCTTACGCACAAGACAAGGTACATTCCTTAAAAAAACATTTGTTTTATACCTTAATCAAAAGTAGTAAATGTAATTAATATTTATCTGTGAATTCTGGTGGGATATGGTGGGATCCTTCAGAATTGCTTTCAAATACTCAACTTATCTACTATCCACAAAATACTTGGTATGTTCTGTTTTAATTAAGAAAACATTGCTAAGAATGCGTGGTAAATGATGTCTTCGAAAGTTTCTACAGTTGAAAATTATAAGCTTTCCATAACATAAGTATGAATAATTTATAACACCTTTATAAAGATTTGCCACTTGAGAGGGTGGTTTGTTTCTCTCGGGCTCCGAAGATTTACCCCACATGCAAGAAGTGCACCGCTTCAGAAAATGCCTCCACTATTCCTCGCCGACTTTTCGAGTGCCTTGTCTACGATCTATTATGGACCTTGTCTAGCAGTCACTAGACATGGAGAATATGAAACAACAATAATGTTTTATGGATAACTTTTGAATAATTTATATTGATAGAAATATAGAGCTTATTCCTATTGTGATTTCTTTACAAAAGATTTTTTTTACCCAAAATGGTAAGGGTTCAAATAATTTGTCAAATTAGGTAAAACTTAATACTGTGGAAATTTTTTGAACGATGTTTTGGCGGCATGACAATTACATTTATGCATTGGAAAATAATTTGCTATGTTTAAATGTGATCTGAATTTCATTTTCGAAGTTCAATTTAAATGATCACACATTTTTGTATTTTAATATATTTTCTTTATTAATGCTTTAAGTTTCTTTATAATGTAAATTAAAATCGACCATATTAATTTAAACATTTTAATTTTCATATGGAGAGTAACCACCAGAGAAAAAGCCGCACTGTTTTAAAGTTTTTTTAAGCGTCTCTACGGACGCTAATTTTCATTTTTCGATATTCCTTTAAGAGCTGTTTGTCAACTAATATCAGAGATGTCGAAGACGGGAGTAGGATAAAAGAAGTATTTCAGCATGAAATTTATGATAATATTAATCCATTATTTTTTGTAGTCATTATTTGTGTATTTTAATTGATAAAATTCTAATCGATATTTATCAAATTAAAGAGTAAGATAAATATGCTTGTAATAACACACACAATATAGCTCCTGCCCCAAGATAATTTAGCTCATAATAAAATCAAGGAGTATGCTTCTAAAATGATAAATCCTGATCTTAATCTCTGTTGAAATTTAGGAGATATAAGCTGCATTTCCACCCTGTTTCGGAATATAGTTGAGTAGATGGCCATGATTCTACGCCTGAGAATGGAATATATAGTCGCGTGTTTCATTGGGGAGGCGGTAGTATGAATTTTCCAAAGTTTGCTTTCTTGCGATATAGTGTATGGCTCACTCTATGATGAGTCTTTTTAAAAGGCAAATACTGTTTGAATGCTCAAAAGAAATAACAAGAAAATGGATTACTGGTTATGCTACTTCCTATGTGCTATGAATTTTTTACGCATACGAATTCAAATCACACTGTTGTAAAGGTACTGACCATTGATGAATGAATAACGATTTCTTTTCGAAAATATTCTATAGGGAACAGGATACGAAAAGGCATACGCTTATGATAAGAAGGCTGGTCACCACGCCATCTCTGCTGATCATGGAGCTCATGCTGCTCATTATGGAGTCCAAGACAGGAACGCCCACCATAATGTTGGAGCTTACGCTCGTGCTGGACATGACAGATATGGAGCTCACAGCAAGTATGGAGGTGCCGCCCATGGAGTAAGCGCCCACTCCAACTCTGCCTACGGACGATACGGGCAAGCCCATGCTCAAGCAGTACACCATGCTCCAGGCTACGTCAGCTACCACCACGCTCCTGCACCAGTGGCCTACGCCCGGTACTAGATTGATGGTAAGTAAATCATATTTACAAATGTCAAGATTTCAAAATAGAATAATAAAATAGGTAGTTTTATTACTGTTTTTATTACTTATTTTTATTAGAGTAAGTTCTATTGCAATCACAGAAATTAAGAAAAACATTATTACTTAAAAATAATTACAAAAGCATTTGTATGCAAAGTTTAATACTTAAATCGTGTACATTTAAAATGCCACTAAATATCTATAATGATATAAATCTGACTTCATTATTTTTCGCTTTCAATTTTTTATTCATTGCTATGCTTCAAGATTTTAATTTCATTCAGTTTTTGTAATATTTTTTTAATACTTTATTCTCGTTATGATATTTGTAAATGATATTCTTTTGAGAGATTGCTTTTAAGCTTATCTGAAGCTAATATTGAAAAAAATTACTTTCTTGAAGAAAATACTTTAAAAATTACTAAAATAACAAGTTCAAGAAATAGGTATTGAGATATCTTTTTTTCAATAGTAACTTAAATGCTAATAATTTGAGATAAGGTTTAATTTATACAGTGAACCAATAAGCTCAATTTTAATACGCGTCATTTATGCTATAATCATATGTTATAAACTATGAGTGGGAAAGCATTGAAAAATAATACAACTCTATCATAAAAGTGTTTAATTTACAAAAAATTGCTAGATGCAGATTTATTTCCAATGCTCTGTGAAACACCTCATTAACATCTTAAAGGAAATAAAATTATTTTTCACTTTTAATGACTAATATTATGCATGGTTCAAAAATTTTAAAACCTAATATGAATAATCCTTTATGAGTATTCTTTTATGAAAGTTAGATATTACTTTTAAGTTATATCGTTTGCTCATTATTTTTAATTTTATTTCATCTAAAATACATTTTTTCTATTTTTAGAACTAATTAGGAGTTCTTTTATTTCTTTGCAAAGATTGTCATATATTTCGCCAGTCTTTCACTGAAATGATGAAATCCATTCCTCAAACTGATTGATGATTCTCGAGAAAGATTTTTAGTCCTTATAATTATGACGTTCTTTGTGGAAATATTTATTAAATATGTTTGTATACTGTCCGAAAAATAAATTACTTTTTAAAAAACATGTTTCTTTATTATATTTAATATTTAAAAATGTTATTTTTAAAAAAAATATCGTGAAGATTTTATAATTATAGAATATATACGATCTCTTGATTTTAACGATTCTTTATCTGCTCTTTAGTCTTATAGAAATTTTACTTTTCTTAGCAAATTCAATCAAAATTTAGGAATATTGTTTTATGGTTTTTACATATTGGGTCATTTTTTATGTTACATATATGAGTATCGGAATACTATTCAAAAACCCAACAATAAGAAAATTGGTTATCAAAACCATGTGACAAGGATTCATTATTTTTTAGTAATTGAAGAAAATTAATAACTATGATATTTTTTATCATTTATTCTTACAGAACAATACTATGATTCAAATGCATTATTTCAGGTATGATATTTTGATTATAAACTATTTTCACTCTACTACTACTATTATACTCTGAAATCTAGATGTATCTAATCTGATGAATGCTTAAAATATCATAAAAGGGCATTTGATTTATTACTCCAAGCCAGCAATGGAAGTTCATTTATAGAGAATTTTTGACCACGCTTAATAAAAATTTTTTATTTGTGCTGTAATCAGAGTGTAATTCTGGAGATCTTTGATATTATGATCGTTTTATTATCTTTTAACTCTGAAACTAAAAGTACTTAAGGCTATAAAACTATTTCCAGAAAAATATAATGTAGTTACACAAATATGTATAGTAATTGCATACGGAGTAAGCAAACTGAACATTTTAAGGAGATTCAATATACAAATAAATCAAAGAAGTGATCAATATCATAGTATAAATCGTTAAAAAAACTCAATCAGATGAAGTGTGGAACGCTTGAAAGAGCTCTTAACTATAAAGTTGTTAAATATTGGGGTCGAGCAACCACTTCCCTGTGCATGTCAGAAAAGCGACCTATTGTAGAAAAAGAAAACTCATTCACTGCAATGACAAGACATTTTCCTTAAAAAACTAAAGTAATAAATATTATTTTAAAAATTCAAACTATGAGACTCTAGAAAAAATAAGGATCTCGTACATACATTTTATCTATTCTCAGTGGTTATACATATAAACAGTTAAAAAAGGAAAATATAAACACACTCTTTCGCTTTTCTAAAGGGATAACAGTTTTAGAAGAGTGCACTGTGATATGAGTAACTTTATCATATGCATTAAAATCAACATTAATTGCTAATGTAATTAATAACAACTATTGTACTAAAAATTTTAAATTAAACTTATGTTTTAGGTTAGGCAAAGTCCAACATATTCTGATATAAACTACCCTCTATTTCGTGCTTAGTTCAATCTTGTATAAAAATTATATTGACAAATTGATGAGGATTTCATTTATACTATTAACACTAAATTATTAACACTAGATAAATAGGTTGTTTGTGTTCCCATTATTTTTAAAAACACTGCTCAAAACAATTAGAGGATATTGAGTTTTCTTTGACCTTGCATCTAGAAAATTGAGTTGACTATATAAAATAAAAACATTTTTTGGTTAAAAAAATTTTTTTTTAGCATTTGGGTACAAAATTTAAAAAACGCTATTTTTACATGTGACGCAAACCAAAAAGAAGGTGTTTTTTTTAGAAAAAAATCGTTCCTAGTAGGGAGTATGGCTTCTCAGGAGGGCTGGCAACGTTGAGCATCTTTGAGGAATCGAGTCAGTGAGGCTATGCATGAAGAGTTGGGGTATTCTGCCCCCTTCCTCCAAACAGCTTCTTCAGTTCTTGAAGACTGTGTGGGTGGTAGGTATCCAACAACTCATCTGCCTAGAATGTATCAAATGGGATGAATTGAGTTCATGTCTGGAGACCATGCTGGTCATTTCATTGTTATGATTTTTTCCACTAAAAAAAAATCTTTCCCTAAGTTAGCAAAATGTTTCCTGCTATTGTCGTCCTATAACAAGAAATCATCTCTAATTACTGCAGCGTAAAGGGTTATAGTAGGCCTGATGATCTCACCTCAGTATCGGCGACCGGTCAGAGCTACATTTCGAATGATATGGAGATCGGTGCGCCCACCAACAGATGCCGTTACTTCCCTAGTGCCAAACTTGACACTTTCGTGCGCGAACACAGCATTGTTTCCAGTGCCATGTACCTCCAGATACGCCTATTATCGGGATGAAGAGGAAAACTAGACTCGTCAGAGGGGAGAACATTACTCCATTCGCTTATCTCTCAGTTCACAAGATCTGTTGCCTGCTCCCTTTCAATCGGGGAACAGACAGCCCTAGGTACAGCGTGGAGGCAGTTTGGGACAGTTTGTGTCATAAATTGTGCATCAGTTACCGAACGAAGGTGATGCCAAAGAGTGGCATTCATTTTTCGGTGCTTCCAAATTGCTTGTGTTTAATAATGATTTTCATTGTGCCTTGTTGCACGTCTACGGATTTTTTTCTGATTTCCATCTTTTATTTCCAGTTTCCAAGAAAGACCACACTTTGTGAAATTCCAATGGCTTCTACTTCGAATTGTGTTGGCTCTCCTCCTCCCCTCCATCTAACTAGCCAACAGCTTCTAGAGCATCTGTTTCGGTGAAATGATGCTTCGCTGAGACATCTTACATATCGAAATAGCGCGCTTTCTGAATGTCTGTCATTATTTTCCACTGAGTCTTGCATTAAGTTGAAAGCCAAATCTCATTCCTTGCCGTTAAGAGTCGTCTTCGTTAAATTCAAAATTTGCATGTTACGAATTTTGAAGATGAGAAAAATTTGTATTGGTAATTCTTTTCTTGCATTTTATCCCCCCCCCCCAAAAAAAAATTGTGCGTAGATCATTATTTTATCAAAAGTTTACAATATCCATTAATTGTCATTTGGTAAAAAAGAAACCGAACGCAATGTCTTACTTTTTTACGACGTTTATAAAAATTTAATTTATTTTTTGTGTTAGACATGTTTGCTATTTAGCTTTAATCTTATTTTCTGAATAAAATTAAAATTAATCTCTACATAGGCTGATAAAATATGGCTTTAACTCGAAATGCATTTTACAAAATGAAATAAGAAAGAGTTGCTCAAAGAAACGAGCAATATTGGAATCGTGGAAGCATAGTGGCGAAAAACGTATTTTCACTTCCGATAGATAACGAGTTCAATACCCTGAATAATTGAAAATCTAACGGTGATCACCCATGTTCTTATTTCTCATCATTAAAATGTGGTGTAGAAGTTTGAAGAATGATAACTCAGCAAAGGATTTGATCACAACATTTGATCGTTATTCAAAATTTTGCGTTATTTAGCATAATATCAACTAACAGCTGGAAACGGGATACAACGATGAAAAAATCTCAATTAAATAAAATGGATAAATAAAAAATTTTGTTTCTATGTTTTTATTAAAATATTCGGAAAATTTCAATTCTTGAAGTAAAATGCATGTAAAAAAATCTTCTAAGTGAAATATCTGTTATTGATAAAAGTTAAATTGACGTTATTTGAGTAAGAAATATATATATATATATATATATATATATATATATATATATATATATATATATATATATATATATATATATATATATATATATATATATATATATATATATATATATATATATGCACCTACGAAACTCAAGATACTATTTTATAATCAGAGACTATAATAAGAAGATCGTCTTATAAACTATGTGTGTCACCGTATTCAGTTATTTACGTCAAAGGGCGAATAATGAAGAAATTCTTTCAAATTGGAAATTCATCGATCGAATGCAGCTGTGCTAGATAACGAATTACACAAAATCTAGCAGTAATCTAGCTTCCTTCAATCGAATAATTTGCTATACCTACAACTTTGTAGTTATGGCTTGATATGAGTCTTGTAGCGATACTTTTGTTGATCGAATGGAGGAACTGGAGATATAAATTTCAGCTTCGCAGAAGCGTTCTAAGATAAATTTTATCCTGGACATATTGAGAAAAATGAATTCGTGCATTTTTAACATTTATTTTTTATTTTCAACTTTAATGTATTGGAAACTTATCAATCTACTAAACCAATGATTATAATAATCTTCTAATTTTTTATGTGCTTGAAAAAATTGTTGAAGGTTTTAGAGTTGTTTAAATATTCCAATCATCTGAAACCCCAGAAAAATGAGAAAACAAAAGTGTCATTGCCATCGAACGTGCTGCACTCGGGCTTATTAAATAAGTGATTGCAATCAATAATATTATTTCTGTTTTAGTATTTAGATAGTATTAGAATTTATTAAATTTGTCTTATCATAAAAATTACATTTTTATGAATATAAGTTCCATAAATTATTTCCCAATTTATAAATAAATTACGAATGAGAGGGTAAAGAGAAGAAGTGAATTTTTTATGATAATAAAATGGTAAGTTGTCTGAATTTTCAGAGATATCACATAAATTTCCATATAAAGCAAACAATGGATATAATATTTCCTTCTATACTTTAATTGTAATCTTTAAAAATAAGCATTTTTAATAATTGATTTTGTTTATTTTAGAAATTAACTAAATAATATTTACATGAAATTTGATTTTAAATTATTCAAAAAAGTTGAATACATTTAATTTTTACTTTGCTACGATTTTGTATATATATAATGCATTAAATACTGAATTAAAGAAAAATAAATATATTAAAGATTGAAATGATGAAAATAGAAAGCCCTTGAAAAAGGAGTTAGAATTATATGTCTACAATTTTAACTTTTCTTTGCACTGTTTTTTCTTTTAATGTTACAATTTGTTTTACTTAAGTTTGCTTAATCAGTGTTTACAGCTTGGTCAGGTCAAAATGTGTACCATCTTGACTTCATTTTCAATCTCATATGTGTGTGTTTTCTTTATTAATTTCTTTTTATTGCATGATGCTAATAATCCATAATCACATGTTTCTGAAATTCATCTGAAATATGTATTTTTAAGGTTCATGTAAACTTTTAATGTTCAAAAGTTAAATGGATAAACCATGCTTGTATATGTTTGTAAAGAGTATCAAATAAAGCTATTTCATTTTCCGCCAATATAATTTCTTCTTGATATAGACCTTTCTATGTATTTTGATCGATAAAGAATTTGTTGAAAGAAATATTATTAAAATAGCAAACTTCAATGATGATAACATTGTATGTTACTTCCAGTTTGCTAATTTTATGGTTTCTATTGCGCTGGTTTCCGACAAGAATTTCTGCTGCATAATTATATCTGTGGTTATGCCATACGGAACTGTCCTCACAAATTTGAATGACAATCAAGCTAAAAGAAGCTGTTCTTGCTAAGAAAATAAAGCACAAACCAGTATTTTCAAACCTTTTCAGCTTTTCAGCAAAAAGGGTTTATGGTGGCCTGGTTGTTTAAGACGTCGCTTTCACTGTAGGAAGTTCTGGATGCCGGCTTAACCGAGGATCCCTAGTGTTCACTAAAGGCGGCTTGAGCATGTTAAGCAGATTGTAGTTGTAATTCCCTTCGAATAAAATGATGCTGTTGAGGGTAGCAGGTCAAGTATTAGGAGGTCTTTTGTTTGATCCCTGCTTTTTTAATTGTAGTGTACCGAGCTTCGGGGTTCGTGTGGATTGAGAGTTGAAGAAAGCAACTACTCGATGAACACAAGACTTTTACTCGTAAAAATTCCACAAGAAATACCAGCTGTAATAATCACAATTATACAGATACAATTCGTCAGATACGATAAGTAACAGCTTCCAATCACAGGTCTCAAATACCTCAGGCAGAAAACAGCTTCTCTAAACTAGCAGTCACGACTAATCGTCTTCATAAAACTAACTGTGTATACAAAACTTGCCTAACCATGTTGGGCTGCGGTATTTATACCTGACTTGGCGGAGAAATCTACTAATTTCGCCAAGGTTCTGGAAGATTCTAGGCTATCTCGCTAAATATTGGTCCTAGAGCTTAGGTGATGGATGTTTCCAGAAATATCCATTTCTCGCCAAGTTGCCAAAAATCTTGCCAAGTCACCAACAATGTCGCCAACTCACCAAGTTTTCTCGCCAAAACATCGCCAAGTCACCAAATCGTTAGAAAACCCGCTTTTAACGTATAACACGTCTAAATACCGCATTTTTGCCCAAAATGTGAGCATTTCCAATCTGTCTGAGATATTTTAAGACATATACAATATTTATAAATTTGTAACATTGCCCCCTCTCAAGGATTGCACGTCCCGGACAGTAGAATCCCCTGATAGGAGGCCAAATGTAAAATAAAAGAATTTACATTTCAAGAGGATACAGAACACATTACATACACAAACAATTAAAAATACAAATACAAAAAAAGACAAAATATTAAAATTATCTATACTATTTACAAAGATACTATGGCATATTAATTCTTACTTTAAATTGCGATAAGGAGCTAATCTATCATAATGTACTACCTTTGGTTTTGAAGAAGATGATTTCCTTATACGAACCACGACGTCATTCAGTCTTTTTAGGACTGTGTAGGGACCTTCCCAGTTGGCTTGCAACTTTTGTGAAAGTCCTTTACGTCGAGTTGGGTTCCACAACAAAACTTTATCACCTTCCTGAAATTCGTGTCCTGTCGCTCTTGTGTCATACCTCGTCTTTATTCTTTCGGTCGTCAGATTGATTCGGTCTCGAGCAAAGTTATGGACATCTTCAAGACGTGCCTGAAGGTCTCGAAGGTATTCCTCTGGCGATGAAGATGTATCCGGTGGATGACCAAACTGAAGATCACAAGGGAGACGAAGTTCGCGACCGAAGAGCATTTGTGATGGGGTGTATCCAATGGTCTCATGGACAGCACTGCGATATGCAAGCAGAAACAGCGGTAGCTTCAAATCCCAATCTTGCTGATTTCTGGAAACCATAAGTGAGAGATTATTTAAGATGGTTCGGTTAAACCTCTCGACCATTCCGTCCGATTGAGGGTGTAATGGCGTGGTCTGCGTCTTGTCTATTCCGAGAATTTGACGCATTCCTTTAAACACAGCAGACGTGAAATTTGTCCCTTGATCTGAATGAATTTGTAAGGGTGTGCCAAATCTGGAAACCCATTGCTGTACTAGAACCTCGGTTACTGTAGTCGCTTCTTGTTCAGGGATTGAAAATGCTTCAGGATTCTTAGTAAAGTAGTCCATGACAACTAGGATGTATTTGTTCCATTTGTAGATAGTGATAAAGGACCCAAAATATCCAAAGCTATCCACTGAAAAGGTTTTCATACGTTGTACCGCTGCAACCTTCCTCGGCTACGCTTCTTTGGTCCCTTACGTGCCGCACAGTCAATCACAAGATTGGCACCATGTCTCTATATCTTGTCTAGTTTGCTCCAATAGAAACGTTCTCGAACTTTTTGTAGTCTTCATTACTCCGAAGTGGCCTCCAGTTGAGCTACTGTGCAATTCTTTCAAAACATCTGAAATTCTTGATTTTGGAAGAACAATCTGCCATTTGAAATTACGTCCATCATCGGACTCCCATTTCCTGTATAACACGTAATTTCTAATATGGAGTGAGTCCCAAAGAGTCCAATATTGTTTAGTAGCAGGACTATAGGTGGAGATGTCCTGCCAACTTGGTCTCACACTGGAAGATTCTTTTAACTGAAAAATTGGATTTATTTCGGGGTCTCTCTTTTTGGGCTTCTCTAAATCCTTCATCACTCCATGGGTCTGGTTTCGTTGGCGGAGAAATAGTAACTTGGCGTACCGAAGGATTTACTAATTGATAATTCTTCTCTGCTCTAGAACAATATCGGCAGCTTTCATTACACGGTTTCCTTGATAAAGCGTCAGCATTTCCATGAAGAGTACCTTTGCGATGACGTATTTCAAAGTCAAACTCCTGGATTCGTTGAATCCATCTGGCTACTTGCCCTTCTGGATTTTTAAAATTTAAAAGCCAGGTTAAGGATGCGTGATCTGTCCGAAGCAAGAACTTTCTTCCATAGAGATAATGGTGGAAATGTTCTATGGCTTTAACGATTGCTAGCAATTCCTTCATGGTTGTAAAATAATTTCGCTCCGATTTTGACAAACATTTGCTCCAATAAGCAATGTAATATTCTTTATCATCGATCTCCTGCGACAAAACAGCTCCTATATTTTCGTTGCTGGCATCTGTGTCTAAAATGAATAATTTTCCGGGCTGGGGATATGCAAGAACGGGCGAAGATGTCAACGCCTCCTTCAGTTGTTTAAAAGCTTTCTCACATTCATTTGTCCATAGAAATCTCTGTTTAACTTCTGTCAACTTGTGAAGGGGTCTGGCAATACTTGAAAAACCCTTAACAAATTTCCTGTAATACGTGCATAGTCCAAGAAAACTTCTTAATTGGTGGACATCTTCTGGACGACTCCAGTCCTTAACTGCAGATATCTTTTCAGGATCTGTTCTTACACCTTCAGCAGAGATAATGTGTCCCAGATAGCTTACTTCACGTCGAAATAAATTACATTTGCAAGGATTCAGCTTCAGGTTGGCCATTTTTAATTTTTCCAGCACCTTTCGGATGTTTCTTAGATGGTCTTCGAATGTGCGCCCTACAATGATGATATCATCCAAATAGACCAAGCAGGCTTCGTAGGAAAGTCCTTGTAAAACTGTCTCCATCAGGCGTTCAAACGTTGTAGGTGCATTGCAAAGCCCAAATGGCATAACCTTGAACTGCCAAAGTTCTTGTCCTGTGGTGAATGCAGTCTTTTCCCGATCCTCAGGATGTATCTCTACTTGCCAGGAACCACTCTTGAGATCCAAAGTCGAAAACCATTGATTTCCGTATAAAGCATCAAGTGTTTCGTCGTTCCTAGGAAGAGGGTATCTGTCTTTTTTAGTGATGTTGTTTAATCGACGATAGTCAACGCAGAATGGGGTAGAACCATCTTTCTTCAGAACCAAAACAATAGGTGAAGCCCAAGGACTCTCTGATGGCTCAATAATGTCATTCTGTTGCATTTCCATCAGAAGATTATCCACTTCTTCCTGCTTAGCGAATGGTAGTCTTCTTGGGTGTTGTTTAATGGGTGGAGGATTTCCTGTATCGATTCGATGCTGCGTTATTTTGGTCCCAACATCATGTGATTTCTTGGAAAATAGATCTCCGAATTCTAGTAATAGATTTCTTGCAGCATTCCTCTGTTTATCATCTAATTCTGCATTCTGAAGGAGTTCATTAATTAGAGTGTCAGGAGGCTCAGATAGTGTGGTTTGACAATTTCTGTTAATGCAGGTCACTGGAGTACAACTCGCCAGAACTTCTCCTTCTTTTATTAGTTTTGCCTTATCGCTTAGATTAGCAAATCTTACCGGGATTACATTCTGTGAAAGGTCGACGAGTGAAGAAGCCACTAGTACTCCTTTAACGCTATTGTCAGAATCTGGATATTCAATCAATCCATAGTGAAAATTATTATCTTCTGAAAGAGCTCCGGAAACTATCATCTCAGTTCTTGGTGGTAATGTTGTTTCACTTTTTGCAGTTATATGATGGACTGTTTCAATATCTGAACATTTCGTCTTAAAAATTGCTATGTCTTCAGAACACGATTGTAGTTCATTATTTTTAAAATCTAGCTTGAAACGGTTTTCTTTGAGGAAATCCAATCCGAAAATAAATTTGTCATTTATATCAGCTACATATGCCATATGATGGTACACGGCATTACCAAATGCAATGTTTCGATTGACTTTCCCATGCACTTTAATCTTATCACCAGTCACAGTTAGGAGCGTAATGCAGGGTTCCGTCCAGATGAGTTTTTCACCAAGTTTGCGAGCCAGATCTGTCCTAATTATGGTTACGTTGGCTCCAGTATTGATTATCATTCTGCAGGGAACTTCGTTGACATGTCCCATAACGAAAAGTCCGTTGTCTCCTTACGGAAGAAATGTGAAACAATTTAAAATGGGGCTTCTGACTCTCTGGATATCTCCGCCCCGCGAGATGGCCACATATTAGTTTCCCTGCTGTGGTGGAAGATCATTTCCACCATCTTTTGGTTTCGGGCAGTCTCTACGGATGTGTCCGACTGCACCGCAAGACCAACACTGAATTTTCGTGTTTCTACCACTTTTACTCAGTTCTAAGCTACGGACTTTTCGCTGCAGATCTTCAGTTCGTTTTCTTAGATCATAGTCTATATCAGTAGCAGAGACGGCTCTGATTGAGTGCCGGTCTTTACGCGCGACCTGCTGGGCAGCCTCTATCTTAAGTGCGTAGACTACAGCAGATCCGATATCTTTGACATCGGCAAGTCTAAGTGCTTTCTGTATCTCCGGATCTCGCACACTATCGATGAAGTGATGGAGAGCCAGATCTTGACGTGTCTCATCTGGGCAGTCCGAAAATGCTAAATGGGAAAGTCTCTGAATATCGGCAGCCAATTATTGCAGACTTTCACCCGCTTTCTGATAGCGGGATTTTAACTGTAATCTGCTATATTCTTTATTGCACTTTTCTCCAAAGCGCAGCTCAAGCGCACTCGATAGGGCTTGGAAATCGTGCCTTTGTTCTTCCGGAAGCGTCTCGAGGATATCGGCCGCGTCTCTTCTTAAAGAAGCCGCCAGGTGAAAAGCTTGGGTCTGGGGATTCCATCCATTAGCTTCCGCTACCATCATAAACTGGGTACTGTATACCTGCCATGATGATTTTCCATCGAATGTTGGGAGTTTAATCGTGGCCAGGGAAGGCATAACAGCCACATTGGGTTCCTCATGTCTGTTTGACATCTGTTTCTTCAAGCTTTCAATCTCCTTATTCATATTGTCTAATGCTTCTTCAACGTTTTCTTCGATCTCCAAAACCTTAGTTTCAACTAAAGTTACCTTAACTTCCATTGCATTCATCTTCTCCTGAATAATGTTGGTGAATTCTTCTTTAACACTTACAATGTCCTTCTTAAGTTCCTTTTTAAGCTCCTCCTGTCCAGATTTTATCTCTTTCGTCATCTCGGTTTTAATCTCTTCTTGTCCAGCTTTCATCTCTTCTTGTCTAGCTTTCATCTCTTCTTGTCCAGCTTTCATCTCTTCTTGTCTAGCTTTCATCTCTTCTTGTCCAGCTTTCATCTCTTCTTGTCTAGCTTTCATCTCTTCTTGTCCAGCTTTCATCTCTTCTTGTCTAGCTTTCATATCTACTTGTCCAGCTTTCATCTCTTCTTGTCCAGCTTTCATCTCAGCCATCTGCTCCGTTAATTTTTCGAGAAGACTTTTCATTAAATCCATATCCATTTTTCTTGTGACACGCTGCATCAACTCTTCAACCCCGCTTCTAACACCAGTTGTACCGAGCTTCGGGGTTCGTGTGGATTGAGAGTTGAAGAAAGCAACTACTCGATGAACACAAGACTTTTATTCGTAAAAATTCAACTAGAAATACCAGTTGTAATAATCACAATTATACAGATACATTTCGTCAGATACGATAAGTAACAGCTTCCAATCACAGGTCTCAAATACCTCAGGCAGAGAACAGCTTCTCTAAACTAGCAGTCACGACTAATCGTCTTCACAAAACTAACTGTGTATACAAAACTTGCCTAACCATGTTGGGCTGCGGTATTTATAACTGACTTGGCGGAGAAATCTACTAATTTCGCCAAGGTTCTGAAAGATTCTAGGCTATCTCGCTAAATATTGGTCCTAGAGCTTAGGTGATGGATGTTTCCAGAAATATCCATTTCTCGCCAAGTTGCCAAAAATCTCGCCATGTTGCCAACTCGCTAAGTTTTCTCGCTAAAACATCGCCAAGTCACCAAATCGTTAGAAAACCCGCTTTTAACGTATAACACGTCTTAATACCGCATTTTTGCCCAAAATGTGAGCATTTCCGATCTGTCTGAGATATTTTAAGACATATACAATAATTATTCATAAATTTGTAACAGTAGGGACTCCTGTTCATCTGCGTCCACTAACTGGAAGAGCCCAACTCTGGGTTATGCTCCAGGGAGTATGTAGGCGCAAAAACAACGACACCCAGAAAAGCAAAATTACATTTACTGAGTTTAGCATTCATAGATTTTCCCGGATTAGTATTAACCCTTGGAGGAGAATTTACTTTTGCCAGGTATTGAACCCGTTACCTTTGCACTCAAGAATAACTAGCAACCTAGCAAATTCTATGATAAACTAGTGGATTTTGAAACAATTAATTAAAACACATCATAAGCAAAAATTAAAGCTCTAGTTTGGAACTGAAACTCAAGCTCTTTAATTTGCTGTATATTTATTTTGTTAGCTATAAATTGCTTACTTTATTTCTGTGAATTCTTTTTAAAACATCGCTGAGCTGTGAGCCAATGATTAGTGCTCTGACCTTCGATTCAACAGCGTGTTTGTTTCGGGCTTGCATGCTTTTAATAATTCGGAATCCTCTCTAAATTGTAGGTTCCGGTCTAATTATAGCCTGTGTACAAAAAAAAAAAAAAAAAAAAAAAAAAAAAAAAAAAAAACTCTCAAACAACAAACAGAACCTTGCCAAAATATTAAAACCCAAGTATTTGTTTTTGAAATGCAATTAAAAAGATGAGTATTTATTCCCTCTCGCTGTTATTTATGGCTTGGGACAAATAAAGGAGACTCCGTTCCAGGGACAATGCGATTAGTAGTGGAAATACATCTTTGATTCAATCTAATATCGAGAGGAGATCTAAATGTCAAGTATCCAGGAAGCCTTCTCCGTAGGTGTAATGTGATGTGCATAAAAGAGTGTCATCCCAGATATCTATTTTGGCCGTGGTTCAAAATTACAGAAATTAGTATCGATAAATCTCAAATCATTTATCAATCACTATAATCTAGCGTCCCTTCCTGTTATTATACATGTAAGCACCCGAACTTTTATCAAAACCGATAATATGGGACAAATTCATACCAGTTAAATCAGAAGTAAAATTTCAGAATTTTTTGAAGCGAAAACAGTCATCAGTGCACTGAAATTTGGCATCAACAATAACTTAAAAATTTTAATAATCTTATATTTTAGCAAACAAATAAAATGTCTCGGAATTTCTACAGATTTAGAGGCGTAGTGTAAAACACCATTAAGAACCATGACTACTTAGGAAAATATTGGTGTAAATACGTAGCTGGCGTTGTACGCGAGTAGTTAACAACATTTCACTGTAGAATTCAGCTACGAGCGCTAAATGTGATTCGTTCCACGAATGCAGAATTGAAAGGAATACACTTTATTTACTGTTAAGGCGACTGAAATTAGACGTGTTCAGTTATATTGTAAAATATCCAAATAGGCGTTTACCAAATCATCAAGTTTTCATTCTAGTTTATAAGAATCTTTCGGAACGTGGATACGCCACAGTATATTGTAAAACACTTTGTGGCCACAAATAGCATTAAAACACATCTTTTAAAAGAACTTGGTGATTAAAATTCCGGCATTAGGTACCACAGGATCATCTCGATCAACAGTTCTTTGCATGCTGCAGGATGAAACCTTACATTTTGAAGGAATTTAGGTATTGTTGGATGACGCCTAATATTAGAATAATGATACTTACACTGCAATATAATAGACATGAAATTTTCCCCTTCTGCTATGTTTAGTGATAAAGCAGCCTTTTTATATAAAGCTATGTTCAATGAGCTATCCATGCACTTTAATTAGCATGATTGTAATATTAATTGAACTAGAAAGCTCTGTGCGTTGATCGATGATCTGTTGTTGAAACCATGTTAGAGTAAGATCTTTTTCTGAAGACATCGGAGATCGCAAAAAGCTTAGTTCAGCTCATAATACTATTTCGGACCCTATTCGAAAGATAGGATTGGTGAGGAAATGTTCAGAATGGGTTCCACAGGAATTAAGTTAGAAGAATTTTGATGATCTAATCATCGCATGTCTATCTCTGCTTGTTCCGAACAAAATCGATCCCGTCTTGAACCGGATGATAATTGGGTATGGAAAGAAGATCACCTACGAAAACATCTTTAAGAAAAGGGCCTATTGTATGGAAAACCTAGCCCTTCTGACTCTTAAGCAAATTTGTCTCTGAATAAGAGAATATTGTGCATATGGCGAGGCATTTGAGGACCAATTTATTGTGAGCATTAAAAATTGAACGAAAAGTTCAATTCGGAAAAGTACTATCAGCAAGAGGATAATTTAAAGGTTTCGGTTCAAGAAAATGGGCCAGTGATGTTCAATGATCAGTTTAAGAAAGAGGTTAGTTCTTCTAAAAATTGCAGAACTAAGATGGGAAAATCTATCGTATACACCATATTCCTCTGACTTATTACTCTCTAAGTATCACTTGTTACTGTTTCTGTCCTTGCAAAATGTTTTTGCAGGGCAAAATATTCAAAAGCGAAGAAGATATCAAACAAGAACTGGTTCAGTTTTTGTTATCTAGAGATAAGACACTTTTAAAAATGAGATGTACAAATTGCCATCACGATGGCAAGAAGTCATAAATAATAGTGTCAATTATATCATTCAATAAAGTTTATTCAAATTTATAAAGTTCATTCAAGGTATGAAAAATTTATTCTTTTGCTTTATTCTAAAAATGGGCAGAATCTTCCAATAGACAAACGCAAGCATAAATTATAAGCCATTGATAATTAGAAATTTTAATAAGCATGTATGTCTGTCAAAATGGGTACCATAAAAACTCCATGTTTCTTCTTTAGAACATGTGAATATTGTCTAGTATGGAAGCTTTCTGTTCACAATCGATATATTTGCAGTTTATTCTTGTCGATTGAAAAATCTCTGAACACAATTAATCGCTTCATCATATTGAGTCCCGATTAAGTGACTAAGCGTGTACAAGAACTAGCATTACCGTCTCCACATTATACATACCACATCAATGGCGCAATAGCGCATTTCCACACTATACGCCGCGGTGGTTTGTTTATTAGAACGTCGTTTTTATTATCGATAGGTAGTGAGTTTGAATCCCGCCTTAACCGAAGATCCGCCTTTTCGCTAAAGGTGGTTGGTTAAAGTTAAATAGGATGAGGTCACTATATCCTCCAAGTGCCATCCCCAGAAGTGAAATGATATTTCTGGGAATGGCAGGCCAAGTAATGGGGATCTTCTGCTTAATCAATGCTTCCAAACTATTAAGACTCCACCCTACTACTTCTGTCTAATTAGTACAGCCCAACTCAGAGCTAGGTACTGGGGGATCCACTGTAGAAACTACCACCTACCACTTTTGACGCATTTCCCCACAAGGCCACCAGCATTTCCAGCTCACGCTCAGGTTTCTCTTCATTCAGAGTGCGACCACACCCAACTCTCAAAAAACAAAATACGTTGTGGTGTCGAAAATTTCTTACAGTTCTCAGTTACAGATGATCTGGTGTGACGGTTAGAAAATGGTTATTTCGTTTGAAATATTTTGAATATTTGGGTTGTACTAAAATTTCTGAATGAAATGTTAGAGGTGTGTGAAGAATACACACTTTAGACCTCATAAAGAATGTAGAAACAAACACCAATGTGGTCCTGCTTTTTTCCTCAACTCACACTGAACTGTTCCCGACGGTGTTTTCTTTGGAAGCAGCAAGTGGCTCAGATTTCTCATTTGCTCTGCCTAGATGCCAGGTTTACTTCTTCGGGTGGCTGCTGCACTTTATCTGGTAAAGACTGATTTTCATTACATTTCATTATTATTAAATATTTTGAAGTTATTTGAACCTTTGGTTTTTTCAAGTAGATTGGTCAGAAGAAAAATGTGTGCCACGTTATATAGTTTGCTTCGATGCTTACGTTGCTTGATTTAAAAATTGAATTTAATTTTAATATTGAAAGATAAAATGCGGAAAGTGTAATGGAAGGTCGCAAAGTGTTAATTACAGTAACTTATTTTTAATTATGAAATGTTTTTCAACATAATTTAGATAAAATATACAAAAACTCCAATTTGTACCTCATTTCTGTGTCAGGTTCATCCAATAAAAAGTCAAATTTTACATAGCCACATTTCCGTTGAGCCACATTAGATAGCTGCCGCATGGTTATAGAGCTCTCTGGCCTTCAGTTGAACCCCATTCGAATCTCACCTTGGACCTCAGTGTCTGTTATGGCCCATTTTTAAACTGTAGGTTCTTTTCCAACCAACCCTCGTGACCCCCCCCAAAAAATGACCATAGGGCATTAAACAAACCAGACTTTAAACATTTGGTAGAAAATCAAACTGAATAATAGGAAAGCAATAGTAAGGAATTTCTGGTGTTAAAATAAATCACAAAAACTACAATTTTGTAGTTGTAAAAATATATAAAATAAAAAATTTAAATTTCAAGAAAGATTGATTCTTTAATGGAAAACTAATTCTGTATTTTACATTTAGATTCCATTTTATCTCACAAATCTAATTGTAGTTGCTGAAAAATATCTCAACTTAAACTTGTGAAAAGTAAAACTAAATCATCTTATGGAAATGCGGGCAATATTAAAATTTACGAATATTTATTTTAGAAAATTACTCCCATAGTTGCATTTTAATGAAGTGGAAGCAAGTTAAGTAATTTGTTCAACTATTATTATAATTTGAAGTTTGTCACCGAACATTGATTCTGATTTTAAGTGAAAATGGAAAGAACAACTGTGCTGGGATTAGTATTCATGAATTCAATTACTGCCGGGAATCGATAGTGGTTTGCAATCGAATTTAAACTGCATGTGTCTACGACATTATCCCTCGTGGGCAACCAAGTGACAAAATAAATCAGATAAAGGAAGAAATATCAATAGGATAATAAGTATTAATTATAAACCAACACCAAAGTAAATTGCATAAAATATTTTGACACAGAGACTTGATTAAGGCTGTTAAAAGGCACTTTTAATATCCCTCGTGTAAGAAATCCAGAAAAATTCCCAAGCACATACCTGGACAAATATAATGCAGCAAACAGACGTGTTACATTCATCTTCCTCTATTCATCAGCATTTGGGATAGAACTCAAGATTTTTCAATTCTTTGAAATATTCTGAATATCTCAATTAATTTAAAGAAAATCAAAAGAAAAAAAGACACCCAATTTTGTAAAAATTAGATTTCACATTAAGAGAAGTAATCTGGTTATAATTTAGTAAATATTTTTATCTTTTAGAAAACTTAAAAATTGAAGCTCATAAACTTTTAAGACTGAGCGTGAGATTCGAAAACCTAAAAGTTTACTGATTAACGCATTCCGTTCAACAGTTCGTTAGTTCAAGTCCCACTTGGTAACGGATACGTTTAGTGGTTATATTTAAAACGTAGGTCTCCATCCAACTAGTTCTCGTACGCAGAAAAATAATTGTAAGATGGTAAACCAAACTATTAAATTTGATAGTTCATCAAATTTAATAGTTAACTAGAATTATTAAATATAATATATAATACTTTGTAAAGTAGGAGTGAAAAATTAGAGTGCAAATATTTCAATAACACTGAAAATTTAATTATAACTTCTAAACAAAAGCATCTCGTACATTATCTAAAAATTTATAGATTTTTTGAAATGCCATTATTAAGGAGAAAATACTTAGATTCTTATTTTAAATTTCTAGAAATTAATAAACCTCGACTTGTGTTGATGTCGTAGCTTGATAGATGTTAGAGTGACACTTGTAAACGCGTCCTCTCATTGATTCAACAACTTTTTGAATATTATAAATATTCAACTATTCGGTTACACGGTATCCAATTCATTTTTAAAGAAAAACCAAAATCTCAGGATAGATGTGTGTCAATGTAATGATGCGTATAGGACAGGCAGAATGAATATATTTCAAATTTCAATTTGTGTATTTTTTACTAATCATTGAAAAGCATTGTTTTTGAATTACGAATGATTCAGCGAATGACCTCCGGTTCGTGATTTTGAATCCCACTTGGATGATAATGGTTTCGAGGTGATTTCGTGAGATAAATGAGGGATGATCTCAGCTCTACGCGGCGATGAAAATCTACTTCAAACCGAAAATTCTGATTAAATTGAATTTTAGGAACACGAAAAGATGATCTATAAACAAGCAAATTTGTTATAAAAATGAAGAATGAGTATGTGCAAGCACACATATGCTTATTTAAACAGTTGTTACATCCCATTTATTTTTAGGAAAATTTTTCCAGTAAGCAACTGATCATGATAAATACATTTTAAGTATTTACGATATTTTTTGTCCCTCTCCTAGACTCAAGACAAAATATGGATCCAGAATTTTCTAGTTGTTCATCTTCGACAATTGATTCCATAAGAAGAGCTGGTATTGGCCGAAGGGGTGGATTGAAAGTTCGAGGGGGAAGGTAAATATCCATCATTAGCTGTATGTTTTGAAAATATTGTGTCCTCAAAACACGCGCAGTCCATTTCTGAAAATGCGAGCTTTTATGCTTTCTTTCTTTATTTGGTTGTTACTTAGATAACTAAAAGGCAAAATAAAAAGTTGCTCCAATGAAAATATCCACCAGGAATTGATATAATTAGAAAAATATTTCAAAGAGAAATCATAGAGTATGATTAAACACGTTTATTAAATCTCGTACACTGATGGCATTAATGTTGAGTAGAAATGAAATAAATAATTTCATGAAAAGAGTCGCTCTCAGTTCTATATCCATTTTGGTGCAGAATATTGTTGAAAAGCTAATATTATAAAACTATTCCAGCCATAAACTCTGCAAGTCTACTTTAAATTCGTGAATAAATAAAAACGGGTTGTATGAAAACGTAGTGCGCTTCGACGCTCGTGAATTTGATTCCCTTTTCAGGCAATCCTGTTTATAACTCACTGTAAATCGAAGTAGGCTAAAGCTGCCAAACATCAACTATACGGTCAGAAAACCAAACGAAGTCTCATTAAGATGTTTTTCTTTTCGGCAGACTAATATTTGCCGCAAGTCATTAAATATCATAATATACATTTAGATTTATACTGTGAGTAACTTTGCGAATTGTAAATAAGAAGATGCTCTTGCAATAGGATACAACAGCAAATGAAGGTGTACCTCGTAACGTTCTATACACACAGCAAATTTAAATCCTAAGTTTACTTGTAGAAAACTAAATATATATTTATAAAATAAGCTGATTAATGAAATTGTTATAAATATTAGCAAATATATTCATTCTTCGTACTTCTGGAATGCAAAAATATTCACATTTCAGTAAAAGGAAAAAGTATTCATCACCGAAGTTACTGTGTAACATACAAAAATATTGTGAATGTAGATAAATTATATCTAAATATTTAGTTTTCTCTCTAATTTGTGAAGCTAGAAGATAGTCTTCTGTTAAATAGTTTGGGTTCGAAACTTGCCTTGGTCTAGGATGTTTTTAGCGGTTCATAATCCACTTTAAACTGTATGTGCCGGTCTAATTAATATGCATAAAATTAATTAGTGGTCTCGTGTGCATAAAAATGAGCAATAAATATCAAGAAAACAGTCAGTTGAATGATTAAAGGTCTTAAGTTCAACCACCACCCCTGGTGTGAAAGTCTGTATGGATTTATAATCCACTCTTATATAACTATGTCCATGGGTTAAGAATGAGTCCACATTAATCTGTGACGTCGTCCATAGTTTTTCCGCTAACGAAGAGTGAATGTGGAGAGGAGGGCGCAAGCTCAAGTATAACCTGACCGTAGTTCAAAACTACAAGGCTTGATGGGCGAATATTAAGATACAATCTGGGACCCGTCAGTTATGTATGTAGGCAGCAGTCGAATATTTTTTATAAGTCAGAAAGTGACCACAGAGTAAAGCAAATATTTTAAATTAACATCACTTTTAAAATCATTTCAGTCAAAAAGTGACCACAGAGTAAAGCAAATCTATTAAATTAACATCACTTTTAAAATCATTTCAGTTAGCATTTAAACTATAGCGGTAATAATTTTCCACTTAATAGAAAACTGAATTCTTTGCCATTAGGTGGATACAAGAAATAAATCTCTGTTTAATAGTTGAGATTTTGTGGTTTACAGACATAGATTTTTGCTATAAATCTGCAAAATTAATTTCTGAGAATAGAGATAAATTTTGTGACTTAATGAGCTAAATAAAATAATTCTTTTAACATTTACCCTAAAAATAGTGAATTAAATTGTTTTTTTTTCCCTCGTGAACATCAAACAAAAGTTTTATTATTTTCTGGTATGTAATATGCATATTATTTTATTCAATTGTTTTAGAAAATTTATTGAAATAATTTCATACTCAATGGCCATTGAACAGATACTTTTTCGCTTATCTGAGATTAAATATTCTTTCATGCATATTAAAATAAGTATTATCATCATGATATTTATCAAAAATGTTTAAATTCTATTAATATTAAATTGAAGTTGTTTCAGAATTGCGGGAATTTTATCATGATGAATTGTTATCGAAGAATTTTTACATGGGTAACGTGAAAAATTATTCATGTTGTGGAATAATTGGCAGTTTGAAATAAAAGTATTCTAAAATTGGCATTATTTGCGTTTTTATTTGTTTATAAATTGTTAATTCTGCTTAAAGCTAAATACAAAATTGCAAGATAGCCGTAAAAACTCATCGAGTCGCTTATAGAATATAAACCGATGAATTTTTAAGGTAAGTAAACTCTGGAACTAAACACCGTTGTTACAAGTGATATCGCTCCGCTGTGTTTCCACGCTCAGTTACAGAAGCTCTAAATGAGTTGGTTAAACAACTTTTAACTCCTTACTTACAGGTTGGGGATTTTAATGGCTAGTTGTATGTGGAATAACGACACCCTAATTCTCAAGGACACCACATGCACACACAGACAGAGCAGTTTATTTTCAATAACTGTCTATGTTAAATACCAATGAGAAAACTTATTTTCACAGCCACTCTCTCGACCATTTGTTCTCTTGAATTTTTTACCAGCTTTGAATCTAACTGTCCTGGAAGATCTAGATAATAGTGATCATTTTCACCTTTTCCCCACCCAGGTTAGATTCATTTGTGTTAACTACAGAACATCTAATATATACAGTCGTGTGGTTTGGCAATTATTTATACAACTTGTTGTGATTACGGATGATATGGTCAACCGTGTGAATATCGATGAAACTGTAAAAAATGTTACTAAAACTGTTGATTTAGTGGTTACAAAGAGCTCCTCTAATCTGCGAAGACATCGTAAATCTTGGTGGAATAAGGTTTGTCGTGAAACTAGCCAGAGAAATTTGAAGTATTTTTCGAAGATATTCTACAATTGCTAACTTTTTGTCTTTTAGGAAAGCCATACCAAGTAAAACTCGGAGTAGAAGATAATAGGAATCTTTGTCTAACTATGTATGTTACACTTTTAACATCTGGCAAACAATCGTTGAAGCGGAAGTAAAAGCGGGCACTGGTTTTAAGCCGGAATTTTCCTTTCCTATATGAAAAATGGAGCTGCTGAATATACTTCACCCGTTGGCATAACTAATTTCTTAGAAGAAACCTTTACTAAAATCTCCTACTCCAATATAAATATTCTTATATATTTGAGGAGTAAAATATCATGCGGATGTTACACCCAATATATTTCACATTTCCAGATTATGCCATACAATTTTGAGTTTCGTGTGAACGAATTTAAAAAAACATTGAATCAAGCAAATGCTAGAACGGGTAAAATGGGATCAGCTATAATATGCTTTGAAATTTATGTCCAGATTCTTTTTTTTAAATATACTTCAGTTTTGTACAATAGAATTTGGGTTGAAAATGCATATCTGTCAGCTTGGCCGGAAACTTTAGTTATTCCCATACTAAATCCTGGTGAAGATAACTCTAATCTGATAAGTTATCACCCAATAGCACTTACAAGTTGCTTGAGTAAAGCTCTCGAGCGTATGGTCAATGCTCTTCTTATCTATTTCTTGAAAATAAATGCATTATCTTTATCAGTAGATTCCATAAAGAAAGATTTACTATAAATTACATTCCTTACTTAGAACTGCAAATTCGAAATTCTTTTACTCGTAGGAATTATTTGGTATTGATTTTCTTTGCTTCTTTACAAGACGTAAGATTATACGTGGTGATATGGCTTTTTCTGTAAGTTGCATGATTTTGTTTTACGGGGTAAAATAGACTCCTTTTCATTTAAACTCCCACGTTTTAAGAGTTCGTGTCGGGTCAGTTTTTTCATATTTTTTTGCTCAAATTCAGGGAGTTCTTCAGGGTAATGTTTTTAAGCTCCTTTGCATTCACAATAATGACTTTGTTTATAGTTTTCAGTCACGACACTCTGCGTCAATGATCTGAAAATCTCTTACCAATGATCTGATATACCCTTTATTTCGAGGCCATTGCAAACGCCAGTAGACAACTGACCAAGTGTGAACGAAACAGTCATACTGTATCAGAAAGCAACAAAAAATTGCGAGATTTGATTAGTGAACATCCCTATCCCAATCTTTTCACCTTTTTATATGTAATTGGCTTTTTAGTTTCGATCTGAATTTTAATTTGATATTTTACTAATATTTCAATGCTTATACAACCATCCATGAGGTTTACTTTTTTAAGTGAGTACGGGTCTTCATATCCCAACGTATCCATGATTCTACGAGTATATTCTCTTTTTTTTCCTCTCTTCTCTTTGTAATCCTTTCCTTATCAATTTTATCCCTCGACGGCAAGCGAGAGAGCTCTCTATGAGTAGCTATAGCCATTCTGTTTTTTCATCCTATGAACAGTCAAGACCTCAACGTGTTGGCCGTGCGTGGCAACCCTTTGGAGGTATGTTACACTGTGGTTCCCAGAGTATCAATCGGCTGGTACCTAGATACAGCCGTGACTAGTTTACTAGGGATCAAGCAAAGGGGTCAAATTCTTGGACTTGGTGTTAAGGATGGTCACTGTCCTTTGGGGTAACTCTTAGTCTATGGATGTTGGCTAAAAGTATAGTACTATGTTAAGTACTGAGACTGCAAGCGTCTAGAGGCGGTGGCTGCTATCCCTTGTAGGGCTCCGTGGTGGGTGGTGCCATCGCTAGCCTGAACCTTTATACATATATATCCTATAGGTTCTAATTCTTTATTTGCTGAAAATTAATCTACTCGTTATATGTTGATAAAAATGGCACAATAATTTCACAAGGTATCACCATTTATAATACCATAACTTCTCTAACCTTCAGTGGGTGAATTACTGAATGTTAAAAATTATGATCGGGAGAATTTTTCTTATAAATTGACACGAAACAAGCTTTGATAATCAATTATTTTTACAAACTTTGGTCCCATACCCAGTTGAAACACAGTTTCATAAAATTCTAAATGTGTCCCGGGGAGTTCTTTCAAACCAGGACATGAATCAGAAAACAAAGTTTTGGACCTGATAGAGCAGTCTGTGTACCATAAATATTCGACGTGATAGTAGACTTATTTCCACCCAACATGTTTTAACTTTCCAAACATTAATATTACCAAATTTATAAAAGCAGATTATATTAGTTTCAAATTTCGTCCGTATATTACTAACCCTTTTAGATGTTTCAAATGTGGGAGAGACATAACCATTTCCAATGGCATGTAATAGAAATACTGATCCCATATGTGGAAAATGTGCATAATCTGGATATAAAATTAATGCGTGTACTTGAAATGCAACATTTTCAAATGCTGTAACTGTTCTGGTTTACACGTTTCATATTCCAAATCTTGTCCTGTGTGGATTCTAGAAAACGAAGTAATTTCAGTCAAAATAGAATATTACTTTCCAGAAGCAAGATAAATGAAAGTTTGTCTCCAACTCTCCTACTTTACAAACTGAAAGTGAAATAAACAACCTTCCTGTAAAGAAAAGTATTTTACAAGCATCCACTCCCCATTCAACTTGCGATCCAAATCCACTACTATACCTTCAACTAGAGCAGCAGCAAAAAGATTTCTCCATCTTCTAATAAATATAAAACTGATGATGCAAAAATTAAAAAAGCCTAAATCTTGCGGAAAAAAAAAAGCTACAAGAGAAGCTATATTATTCTCTTCTGAAACAGTTATGGAAATGGATTCATCTTGTACTTCATAGATTATTTCAAAAGCAAAAAAGAAAAAACACAAACAATTAAATAAAACCTGCTCTTGAGAACATCATTAATTTCATGGAACTGTCGTGGATCACGGAGCAAAACTTGCCTCCCAAGACTTGATTTAATATGCGCATCCGATTTGCATTGACAATGAAAATGGATTTGACCGAGCATCTGAAGATGTTGCTCTCTTGATTTCCCATGATGTTCCCTCAACTATAATCCTTCCACAAACAAATGTGAAAGAAATAGCAGCTAGAATCATGTCATTCCAGTTAATAACTATTTGTACTTAATGGTGCCACCAAACAATCAAATAGAAGATAGAAATCTTGACAAACTTGTACAAGAACTACCTTCTCCTTTTTCATTATTGCATATTTTTATGGCTATAGTCCATTGGGGGTGTAAAAATATAAATCTTCGAGGCCGTCAAGTTGAGGAGTTCCTTCATGCTCACAATCTTTTCCTGCTTAATAATGGAGAAGAAACATACTTTCATCAACAAATTAGAGCTTTCCACACATTGGACCTTGTACTATGCTTATCATCTTACTCCTTATTTTAACTTAAGAGTAGGTCACTGCAACATAATTTAATTCCTTCACTTTTTCCGAAACGTGTGAATGTCATTTGTTACAATAGTCAACATGAGATGCAGCGTCTATCTACATATTTATATCGGGCTGACTGAAATATCTTCTCACAACTAGCAAAGATTTCTGAATCTATGGTCAAGATTAATTAAGTTGATGAAGCAGTTAAAAGTTTACTGCTACCTTAACAAATGCAGCCAACATAGCTATCCCCTAGAATTCTCCGTATTATCACCAATTGTATAAATCGTGGTAAAATGAAGATTGTAATTTTGCCTATAACTCCCCCCCCCCACACACAAAAGAAATTATGGAGAATAATTCTGAGATACCGAATCACTAAAAACCTCGTAGAATGTAAAAAATCCAAAGCTATTGCTCGGAAAATTAGATGTCATGCTCGTAGGGAATAATGGAAGATAAAGGTTTCATCTATAGCATCTTTAACATCAAGCAAAAAAAAACAGCATCTTTAACATCAAGCAAATAGCATCTTTAACATCAAGCAAATAGCATCTTTAACATCAAGCAAATAGCATCTTTAACATCAAGCAAATAGCATCTTTAACATCAAGCAAATAGCATCTTTAACAAAAGCTTTTGGAGAAGAATTAAGGCAATTAGTGGTGTACATGAAGAATTTTCTATTCCCATTATGTATACAAGATGGTTACTGAAGCCTAAAAAGTTTTAAAAGCATAATGTTGACTTGTAATATACTTCATAAACTGGTGACTCCGTTTTCGAGCATTGTAAAAATTCGTTCTCAAGGATTTGTAACAATAGTAGAAGAAAAAATATAGAATGACATTCAAATCGTTTACCTTTACAAATAAAAAAAGAAATATTTCCAAAATACGAACACATAAAACTGAAACTTTATTTCCAGTGTTGTTTTTTTCTAATACGTATTAACGTAGAGTCTGTTAAAGCGTAAAATACTGGAGTCAATTTTTGGGTGCATATAGAAAAACGTATTTAATGAATTCGATATAAATAACTTGTTTTATTTCCGTAATATAACAAAATCTGCTATCATAAATCTCCATTAAGTAACTGAAGTTCCCAGAAATTCGGATAAAGCGATTGTACAAACAAAGGGGAAATGTAGTCAATCAGTTTTATTCAATACAGTTGCTATCAATTATGCAAAACTATAAGTAGTTGAGAAAACTGTTACTCTGTGTGTTTTATGGTGTGAAATTACATGAATTAAATGTGACATTGACCATTAATACTTTCAATTTATTTGAACTCGTAAGATAAGCACATTATGCCACTGGTAAAGGCAAAATTTGGATTTATGTTCAGGATTTTTGTGAAGTTAAATAAAAAAAATCTGGAAAAATTCTCAAACATTCATGAGTTGTACAAACTGAAAATGATCATGGAAGACTTGAATCACCAACTAAGAAGAACCCTGAAATTTTACGAAATCTATTTATAACACTAGCTTAAGTAGTAACAACATGTTTTAAAGTATAGGATCAATATATTTTCATATGCAAATAACCTAATGAATCATAATTATTATATATATAGTTTAAAGCCCTTTTTAGAGTACTTTTGAAAATTGCAATTTGCCGAACTAGGAACGCCAAATATTCCAACTTACCAGAATTTATCGCCAATATCGTTACTGAGATTTAAATGGAGGAAAAATAAGATCTTATTTTAAAAGTCTTGTAATATGAGTTATTTTAGTCTTTTAATATTAAAGACCGCATATGAAGAGTTATTAAAGATAGTATATTAAATTTATATCAATTCATGTAATTGTTGTGTAAAAGTTGAGAGAGAGAACCCAATTAGAGAGAATTCATAAGCAAAATCTCACCTAATAAGAGATTGTTGAAGCTGATGCACAACTTCCATGATAAAATAGTTTGAGTGATTTTAGATCCGCTTGACTTCTACGTTACGAAATGTCTACTTCATAATCATTAGCCTTTATATATCATCAGTTCATTTCACTGGTCTGATACTTGTAATTTCCACCCAGATGACATAGTTCTACTCAAATAAAATAATTATTGCCAAGTGACTTAGTAATACTTTTCTGAGTTTCATATTCTTTGTTCATCCAAATCGCCAGTCATAAGCATTATTGACCACATAACTTTACAATAAACGATCCAACACGCACACATTTCAGGTCATCAATAAACTTTACAACCAATGTAGAAAATACTGTGTGGTATTCATGTTCTTTGTTTACAGAATGAAATTGCTTGCTAATGATATCATTACAATGATTAATTTAATTTGCAAGCTTCAGTAGGATCTTTATGATATTAAATTGATACATTAATGTGTGTCTTTTGACACATCAGTTTAAGTGAATTATTGTTTAATAAGTTATAAATTTTGACAAATGTGTATACCTATGGTACCATCTAAAGAACCTAATCAGTTGTATTTTCTTAACTTTAATGTAAAAAATAATTTATGAAATACTGGTTTAGCTTAAAGATAGTGTTTAAATTAGATTGGTTCACGAGGTATGTAACCTCTTATGCTTTTCCTTTTTTAAATTTTTTAAGAAAAGTTAAAAACTAAATGCTGTAACGAAAGCATGACGGGAAAGCTTGTGAGATAATGAGAAAACTGAACATAGAAATAAAAATGTGTCCTACCCTTTTCATTTATAGGAATTAAAATGTGGTAAAAAAAACTTATCAATTTGAGTACACTTCTTGTGTTAGTGGAAGAAGACACGATTAATATTTTATAAAGTTCATCGTTTAAACATTATTATAATATTTTGTTATCAACGCCCCAATCTTTTAACACAGCATACTTTGAATGATTTGTTCTTATTGAAATGTAAATTTTATTTCCAGATTGCCGCCAGTTCAGATACAAAGCGTTATAGCAAAGAAGAAAGTAGTTGCTCCTAAAATTCCACAAAGACGAGTAAAAGTGAAACAAGAGAAAACGTAAGTACTTTTTATTTTGTGAATGATTGAAAAGCATTTGTAAGAAAGCATACAAATAAGAGGCCTCAATGGTAAGAATTATTTAAACTAAGATGTGAAACTAAGGAATGGTTGTTGGAGACACACTCATACAAAAGCCTCAAAGGAAGCCTATCACGATATGTATATTGTTCAGGTAAGACTTCAATATGACAGATGATCCAAAACTAGATGCATAACAAATTCATTCACAGGGGTAGTTGTATTAGGTAGTTCTTTCACCAAAAATACAACAAATAAATTATAGTCAACACAAGATAATAAACATTTATGCAATTATCCTATGATGGCTATCCTTTATTTGTAGCATTTATTGCTCACTGTGCAAATATAGTTAAATTCTCAAGCAACAAACGTGGAATCTCTTCAAACAGAGTGGCATCAGAAACACTTGAGACTATTTACTTGCATCTTCAAAGCCTTTTTATTTATTAAAATAATACGTTTATTTCAATTAAATCGAAATATCTGCCAATTTAATAGCGTGGGTAAAGAGGATTAAGATTAATTTCAGAAAGAATAAAATCTCTGAAGTGTTTTAAATTTTATTTTAGGGAATAGATTTAAAAATACTAAGGTTTTGAATTAAAGCTTAATTATAAGAAATTGTTTTCCATTAATATTTTATTTCACTTTAGTTTCATCAAATATAAGTTACTTAATAATCATGGAAGAAGTTACATGTTATGAGTTAGAAATCGGGTTTTAAACGCTTCTCGTGAATATCAACGGACCCGATGAAATTTTTTGTAATTTGCAATTCATTTTCTAAATATTAAACATTTTACTGAAAGAATTCTGTATGCTGTCTCTGAAATCATAGTGACATTAACTGATAAATTCTTATTAATGAATCTTCAATAAAATGTTTTATAAATTTCTCAAATACAATGCTTTAGATTCTTCCTATTTTTTCAAACTTTAAAACCAGCAAAAGCTCATAACATGATTTGAATAATACCAGTCGTTGAATATGATTTGCTTTTATTATAGAGAAATAATGTACGCACAATTTACTTAATTCACATGTATTCATAATTACACAAACTTACACTATCAGATTTATACACAATTTTCGAAACACCTCTACGCCACGAGACATTTAATACTGCGTATACTTTATGAAGAACAATGGGTTGGAGCATACTTTGTTTTCTACATTCTGTATCTTGGATGATAATAATCAAGAGTTGAGAACAATTTTTTTAGAAAAGTAAATAAATACCGAAGACTTTTTTGACTTCATGATTCCTTACGTTAATCATGAAGATGCTTAGGTGTGAGTTCTTGTGAATTAAAATAAGCTTATAAGAAATAAAAGAACAATATTAAAAAATGTTTGATTTATTGCTAATATTTCTAAATGAAATTTGATGACATGATGTTAAAATCGAGTGATTTTAAATCGAATTCCCTTTAAGAATTGAAATATGTACACAACGAAATATACATACTTATGTCTATCGTAATGTTTGGTTTGCAGTGTTTCTTTGGTATAAAACCACTTTTTTCAGAATAAAAGCTCACAGGCTCGTTATTAATCCTATTTATCTATGGGAGACATTAGTTTTTGGACGCACATCCCTTGGTGTAGAAATTTAATAATCTTCTGAGACAGTGATCGAGCTGTTCCAGGAGCTAATGAGCAGTAGGCCAAAATGCTGACCATTCGTCTGTTACTAAAATATTAGTCTAATATAGAAAATTATGCTACCTTTTGAGATTCAAAAAGATCTTAATAATTTTTCATATTTATGAAAAATTATTAAGATCTTTTTGAATCTCAAGTGGTAGCTTAATTCTCTATTATAAGTGCAGTGCAGTATAATTTATTAAAAAAAAGTTATAATTGAATAATTAAAATTCCCATTCATAATATTCTTATAATATAAAGTTATTTAAGAAAAACTTTTTTTAATAAAAGTGATACATTTTTATACCAAATTTTAAAGGAAAATATTAATGTAGCTAATTTAAACAAAATGAAAATCAATTATCGTATAAGCGATTGTATGCTTTGAATTAGTCCAGAAAGACAGCTATAGTAAATATATCACTGTTTAAGCAGTTTATTGAACTTCATATAAATTAATTAAAATAATGAGCATCATACATTATTAAAATAAATAGAAGTTATGAGAGAGATGTAAAACTATTTATTGTAACTCAAGAAACTAGATCAACTTAAAACACGTAGCAAATAAAAAAATGACTACTGAATAAAATATCCCTTTAAAATGAATAATGAAGATGATTAGTGTCGAAAAAATAATAAAAGTTCAATTTGGGTGTGCCGCCGCGAAAACAAGCTACAAACGAAATTGGTGATTCGAACAGGAATGGGAAAATATTAAATCAAGAAATTCAATCAGCTCTTTTGTCATTTTCATGTGGTCACAGAACGACATTAGGAAACCAGCGGCAATATTCCTGATAGTTTTTTTTTCTTGTTTTTGTGTGTTTAAAGTTTAGTTGAGCGTTTGACCTCTTTCACACTAGACGATTTTTATCGTACGATAAAAAGTCATCCAATATTTTATTGTGAGAAATTATTAAAAAACCACACAATAGACTGCTCTCTTTCACACTGAGAAACGATATTTTATCGGGAACCAGTCTATTGTGTGTTTTTTAATAACTTCTCACAATAACATATTGGACGACTTTTTATCGTACGATAAAAGTCTAGTGTGAAAGAGGTCTTACATTGCCAACGATTAAATGAAATAGTATGTCGTTTGGTTGTGATTGTATTAATTCTAACAGACATAAATAAAATAACAATTTTATTGACAGGATACGTTTTTCAAAGAAATAAATTTTTTGTGGCGGAGAAGTTTATATGTTCATTAAAATGTAAATTTTTTTTTAATTAAATATGAAAAAACATTTACATGTTAAACTTTATTCAGAATATGTATTAGTGTTTCTCAGCATTAAATGTTTTATGTAAACTGTCTCAGTATTTAATCATCACGAATGTTTTCTCTTGTCCGTTTTTACAGATAGTAGCTTCAATAATAAATGTATATCTAGAATTTGGGGGGAAAAATTGCAGTTTAGAGAAAATAAAGAAGTGAGTTTTTACAATATTTACTGTTTACTTAGATTTTTTCAGAACATTGCTTTCGTATTGTTGTTCATTGTTTTACATATAACTCCACTGAATTGTTTTTATTGGTTAAGGCTTATTGGATTTTAACCAATAACTCTTTACTGGTTAGAATAAGATCATCGCATTGCTTGACTGAACCACGTTGATGTGTTGCAGAGATACACGAGCATTACAGAAAATTTTACTGTTAATGAGCTTTGCCTGCTAATCGATTAATTTAGGCTATAATAAATGTTGATGCTATTTATATTGCCTACAGCTCAATTTTACCCAGTATCTATAAATTAATTCTCAAAGATAATAGTGACATGAAACGGGCTACTGTCCTGTTTATTTGTAGATTAACAGCATATGCTAGAACCTAATGAGAGGAAATAGTGTACAGATCAACTTTGTATCGTGATCTTCAAATTATATATATATATATATATATATATATATATATATATATATATATATATATATATATATATATATAAATGCTGGAGATAATATTTTGTTCAAAAAACGAGGGACGTTTACAGTTTTGAAGCCGGCTGACAGTTACTGGATAGTCAGAGAAACTGTGTTCCGTTTACCATAAAGACATCTTACAACAAGCCATTTGCATACGGTTTATTATTAATTTAGAAACAGAAGCGAGATTTTGAGTAATATGCTCAGACACCACTTCTCTTTGGTATCCAAACATTAATACAGCAGAAGTGTATTTCACAAGAGTTGTAGCTCTTGGATAATTCGTAATGGCAACCTGAATTTGTTATCAAGTCTTGAAATATTGTTCAACTCATCTACTTTCAAATCATTAGTGGCAGCCTATCTATCACAGTTTCTTGCAACAGTCACCCATTGCAATTGTTATTCTGAGAATCTGGTGTAGTTTCTGTCAAGAAGCAGCCAAGCGTAAAGTTTTACATTGTTGCTCACTGCCGAAAATACGTAACTGGCGCCTGCATTACTTGTAAAATCTTAAAATTTTGATGGTAATTTCATAGTGAAATCCTAAAAAGAAAAGTTAATTTTCCAGTGAATACATTTGCTTTAAATCAACTAACTAAATGATTAGCTTCTAAATAAGTCTACTATTTAACATTTCGCGTGCCTATTTCTTCAACTATAAATGTTTGTAGGAATTATAAATCCACGCTTTAGACCTCTAAAATCGTTATTAAATCAGACTTCTTTAAAATGTTAACGTAGGCGAGACAAGTCAATCAACTAGTAATTTGTAATTTTATTTGTAGGCTTTATAATAGCAGTTCTCGCAAAATTGTATTCAACAGATTTAAGCACATAGTTTTGTTTTACGACAACTCATCCATCATTTTTAAAATTATTTAGTAGGTAAAAAAATACAAACTACAGAGCCACCAAAAATTATTTCAATTCTTATCTGCATATTTATGAATAATAATTCTAGCTAACTGTGCAAATTGTTTGATGATAAAATAAATCAAATATCTTCCCATTCACCATAAACATTATTTCAAGATTTATGGATTTATGTAAAATAAATAATGTATTCTATATTTCATTTAAAACAATACGTATTTTCAAAACAATTTTAGGAAAATTACATGTGCTTATAGCTACGTAAACCACACTTAAAGATTTATTTAGTAATGAAAAATAAGCAATTATTTTAATAATCATAAGAAAATAAAAAATTAAATGCACAAAAACGGCAGAAGCAAATATATTTTCATCAACATGCTTGATCTTTGTGTAACGTCACATGTAAAATGATAATTTAAGCTTTTTTTTAAAAAAAAAAAAAAAAAAATTGATTTTGTTTTATTTTTTGATGGAAGGAAATGTTTGTTGCTTATATTTTTATGAACTTCTGTAAAATTATATTATTATGTTTACTCGCGCGCGGTATTCGTACAAAGTGAAAATATCCTGATTTTTCAAAACAGTAATTTAATTGGCAGTAATTCAAGACGATAAGCTTAATATGGCGATTCAATGATCGTAAATAGATACTTTTCTACCACATTTTAGGCAGTCATATTTACAATAACCGCTATTAAATAGAGCTAACAGGAAAATATCGTAACAGAATTCTTACCTCAACCCTTCTTCAAAAATAGATGAGTCAGTACGAGTTCTCTCTGTTAAGGATCATAATTTGTAACTGCACTATAAGTGTTCGATTATTCCCATGTTGCCACGGGGGATCTTGATTTAAACGAGAGTTGATGGATTACGTGAGAAAAATCGATCAATAAAAAAGCGAGCTGATCAAGTACTGCATTATTATTGAAATCATGTTTGTGCCGTTGTTGAAAATGCCGCATCTATTAGTAATGACATTTATTGATTGAAAATAAATTAAAAAGATTTTTCATTCATTTCTTGTAACTTTTTTATTATATATCAAAGAAGCAAAATGAATTGATAGTAAGTTAATAGGATATTTATCTAATTAAATCAATATTTTAAATTAAGGAAAATGTGTTTTATGAGTGGAGAATGGAATATTCAATTCAGAAATTATTGTATTTACTTCATTTGAAAAATTATTTTCGCATCTTATACTTTTTGTACAATAAACTAATATAGATAGTGAAGAACGCGTGACATTTTAATGTACTTTTTGTATTTAAGAGGGTGGGGATTTATTTATTTATAGAATTATTCATTTGAATATACCCTCAGCAATTAAACGCAAAGCTTCTTGGTTCACTAATTTATTTCTTTACGATTTCTTTTTAATGCCCAGTTGACAGGTGAATGCTCTAACCTGGTTTAAGAGTTCGTGAATTCAATTTCCACGTCGGGAGTAGATGCTTGTAATGGTTTTGAAAAATCCACTTAATCCAATATATATATGTATATATATGTGCATATGTATATATTCTAGATTCCTATCAAGCCAACCATGTACGTGAAAAATAAACGTAGAATGATTAAATCGAACCAAATATCACATTTTACCTTATTTCAGGTAAATTGTATTTGAATTTTTAACTCAAATATGCGATATAGCTGAACTCATCAGAAATGTAAAACTAGTAATATTAGAAGGGTCCTTCTAATATTTAAAACACTCTAAGCAGCCATAAATAATAAATATTTATCAGTTAATGCTTATTTATTTACAGTTTTTTTAACTTTTAAAACTGGAAATATTTTAAATTACAAAATTTAAAATTTTTCTGATACTTCAGAAATTTAAGTAATTTTAATTACTGCACTTTATATTTGCTTGACGTTCCAATAATTTTATTAGTTTTCAAGGAAAAAAGACGTGCTTATTTGAATAATAATAAAAAAATACTTGCATAATAAAGAATAATACTGAATAAAAAATAAATAAAATTGATTAGACTGAGTCTTATTTCACTGTCAAAAACAACCCCTTTGTCAAAATTCGATTCTCCGAAAGTAACAGTTTTTCGTTCGAAAGGATCAATTCTTCATTTCGAATGAAATTAACAGAACGAAAGAAATCGTTCTTCAATCATTGGTTAGAGCTCTGGATATATTTAGTTCCTGAGTACGAATCCTATCTTGGTCCTGGTTCTAGATGCTTGCAAGATTCGGAATCTACTTTAAACTGTAGGACATGCTTCAGTTAACCGTCGTGTGCAGAATGTAACTGTAGAGTGACAAACAAAAAATAAAAGTAAAATTTTTTCGAAAGAAACAGTTCTTCGTTCGAAAGGGAACGTTCCAAGATGTTTGATAAAGCTACCATCTCCCTGTTTTTTCTCAATCATTTGTGAAAAACGCATATACTTGATGTTTGAAAAATATTAAACTTGGGAATGATTTTAAATCCTGAAATGTATAAAAATAATCATTAATTATTAAGTTTATAAAATATGACCAGTTCACAAATATTATCCATATTTTAAAGTTCTTATCAGTGGTAATTTATAATACCATTTTAATTTTTAAATATAAACAAATATAAATCGTAAATGTATTTTACGTATCTTTCGAATCTACACTGTTATTTTTATTATATATTCTGCATGATTCTTAACCCTGTTTGCATTTTCAAAATCACTTTAATAATTTATAAAGGTTACTATTAGAGCTCTTAGTTTTTTATTATATCGTTTATTATTTATTTTTTAATAATTTTACTTTTTGTTTTTAATCTTAATTTATAATCACGATAAAATTATTTAAATTAATCAAATGCTATCTGTAATGTAGTTACATCAGTTTTTTTCTTACACATGAAGAACCGAAATTTATTTTAGGAACTGGTGAAGATTAAGACAAGTTATCATTATAACAAGGAATTTATCAAAAAGAAAAAAGTCTTATACATGTTAATCATCAGAGTTTGAAAGAAATGATTAATACCCCCCCCCCCTTTTTTCATTTTCTAGTAATAAATCGATAGAAAATGAAAATAATAAAAATATATTGATTATAAATTATAATCAACCTCCCCAAAAAAATGGCGCTATTTGTCTTTATAAGAAATAAGTAAATTTTTTTACTGGCCAAAATATTTTTTGTCTTCAAAAAGGTAACAATTAGCCAGACTAATGTTAGACGTAATTAGATATTATATATTTCATTTTTTGTGTTATATATGTATAGTGTTTTAAAATATATATAAATAAATCACATATAAAAAGATTAAGGAATGAATCTGGTTTTAACTCTCCTAACAATGTAACCTGAATTATTTCAGCAATGAAAAATTCAAAGTGTGAAACCAACTTTTAAATTTATAACTTAAAAACATTTTTTTATTTCAAACAATTTAATGAGAACAATTTTTAAAAGTTTATAATTTTTTTCCCCCTATTAGAACAAGGGACGCTATAAATTGATACACGTTTCAAATAATATTAAAATAAGAAGGGTTTGATGTCTAGCTTGAAGCAATATGATCAAAAGGCCTTTGGATTTTCATTTCACTAATAAATAAAAACACCGATTTGGTAACGATTAGATTGAAATTTATTTTAACTACTAATTCTCGATCTGATCGTCGCTGCATCGGGATTTAGTGGTTAAAGTTTTCGAATAGAGACAATAACATACATATAAATTTAAAAAAAAAAAAATTCAGAAAGTTTTTGAAATGCATTTTTATAGTGGTTTAAAAAGTATTTTTTTTTACAATTTATTCATAAAATATGATCATTAATTCATTAAATAAAATTAAGAATTTGATTATATAATTTGTTCAAATATCACACAAAATATAATCAAGTACTTTATTTTACATATCATTGTTATTCAAATAACATAAGATTTTCAAACATTACTTTTTGGCACTTCTTCATTCATCTGCAATCCCAACTATTTGAAAATGCATAAAAATTTCTCTATTTATTGCAAAAATAAAAAAAAAATAAAAAAACGTTTAAACTTTAATATTTTCTTCGTTAAGAAATATGCATTTAAAAAAATATAGACGGAAAATAAAGTAAACGCAATTTCCTTTACATTTCTTATGAAATTCCAAATGGTTACGATTATTTCTTGACAAATTAACAGCTGCTTTCAGCTGCCGAATTCCCAAAGTGCAGCTGCTTTTAACCTGCACAGAATTCCCGGGATCCACCATCTTTCACTATATTGATCTGTTGAGAAGAATACGGCGCGCCGCTTTTCGGATTTTTTTTTTCTCTCTTTCTGAGTGTTTAATAATTTTCAGTTCTTCGAAGAATGTATTTATAAAAACTCTAAAAAAGACTCACCGAAAAGCCATCTTTTTAAACCAACAAAGGATATCAAATCATTTTATTTAGTCATAAAAATGTTAATAATACATTATTACGAATTTTATTTCAAAATGTTAATTGTATATCCTTATTATGAAAAAGAATACTAGTCACTACTATAAAAGTTGCATAAAATAAATTTTATCGAAATCGTGAAATTATTCACAAATGGTGTATGTATACACTCTATGAATATTTAATTCTTTGTTCATAAACACAATTAACAAATAAGAATATTCGCCTTTATTTTAAGGTTAATGTTTTCATGCTCCTTTCGTTTTTCACAACTTGTGTTTCTATCCAAACATTTATACCGATTAGGGATTTTTTTATCTGAGATAACGATTGCAGTTGAATTGATTTTTTAAAATCTCAATTACATATGAATATACACTTTAAGATATAAAAGAAAGATTAAAAATTCAAATTTCGGTTGATTTATTTCTCTTTTCGAGATTCTTTAACTATGAGCGATAATGTGCAATAGTTGTAAAAACATGTAAGAAAATGCATTTCTGTATATTTTCACATTTGAAACTACAAGTTGAGTAATTTTGTATCTAAATAAAAAGATAAAGTAAAATCTTCTACGTATATATAATCTCAAAAGTAAATTCCAAAGCAAATTTTGCATTAGTAAAATATGTTTCCCCGAAAAATGATGACACTCACTGCTAGTAATGAAATTGCAGTAAATTCTGTAAAGAGACAGCAAAATGCGGTGAAATCCACGATAGGAAATAATTTTGTAATGCTTTTAATAAACACAAGTTTGTGAAGCCTGGGAAGAACACCCTGTATGCTAATGAACTACACGAATTGGCCTTACATTACTGAATGAAATTTTTTATAGATGCGATACTGAGACTGTCACTGAATCCTACCAGAATCGACTGCAGAACCGAGGGCGAATTCGTGGCAGAGGCACCCGAGTCTACATTCAGACTGAAGGAACCCTGCTGGGCGACGGTCCTGCTCTGAGGGTGAAGAAAGGTGCGCCAACTCTATTATTTTTATTATTATTATTATTGATCTTTCATGAAAATACCCGTCTCAGCGCGCGGGTGAATGATCAAAAGAATTTTTTCTCTAATTTTGCTCTTTTAACTGTTCATAATGAAAATTAATTATTCAAATTATTTTTTAATTTTATTACTTATTAATTATTGGTTATTTTTGTTTACCAATTATAGTCATTTTCTCCTTTTCCTTAATTTATATTTTCGTCATTTATATTTTTCTTAAATTTGCAATTTCAGTTACAAATTATCCTTGTTTAAATACACGTTGATTGAATTATTGATTAAAACAGTAGTTTTCTTCTCTATTTTATTATTAGTTACTTTTCGCTCATGAAATAAGCTTCTGCTAGTACATTTTTATTTATTTCTTTTGGTATTATTAATACCTTCACATGATGCTTTTTTAACATTTTAGAAAATTTTAACAAATGTTAATTTTTCAGAAAGAGAATATGTAAGCTACGAGCGCACTTCTGTTTCCAGAAGTACGAAATCTTCAGTCAACGAGGTTAAAGTAGATGAAAAAATAATAGAAAACTTATTGGAAACCTATGACGATACAGAAGTAAGTTAATGGAGCGTACAAAAAAGAGCATTCTTAACATAACTTGTGTGCTTTTGTATAATATGTATTTGCTTTTAATATAATAAATTTCTATAATGTAGCGAGTATGAAAGGAATAAGAAAAAAATGATTAAAAAATAAGTTACTTCCAAATCAAAATTAGTAAGTCTAATTTAAAATGGTTTTTGCACTTGATAATTTTAAATTATTTTCAGCATTCGTAATAAATTTCCTTTTTTTACTGCATATACTATTAAAGGGGTTTTGGTATACGTTTAGAGTTAATCGGTGTTTTGCCTGTTAGTGTTTAAAAAATCCTAATTCGAATCCTGAATAATTCTCTATTTATTTGAGATTAGTGTCAGTTTGATTACACCGATTGATGTGAAACATATCAAATGCATGCATTCGTATAAAATACTGTGAAAATCAAGAAAGATATTTCCATATTTTACAACCAGTAATTGAGAAACAAATTGCTTAAAAAACGATTTTTCAACTATAAATATAAATAACAAAAAATTGCAAAACCAGTAAAAAAATTTGTCGGACAATGATTTTAAATAAAAAAAAAAAATAAAATAAAATAAATTTTAAATTATCTGCATGTTGCAACAGTAGTAAAATTATGCTCTCGAAATTAATTTGATTAATTCTCATAAGATTTTTTGTTTATAAATTAATACATGCAAATTACAAATGATACCTAAGTTTGTATGTAAGAGTTATCAGGCTTTTAATACATCAAAGAGTGATGTAACTGTAACTATACACATATTAATGAGATGTAAAGAAGTGTTTTTTCTATTTAAAAATATCAGATTTAATGATTTCTTGACAAATTCTTTTTTTAACTGTCAAAAAACAAGTTTCTTGTGTCTGAATATACAATTTTGTGATCTGTGGTAACATGCAGTTGAGATGATTAAATGCTTATGAATTTTAATGATTGAACTTATCACATCTATTTAAAAGTAATATTAAGATTATTATGTGTTACTAATTCGAGAAAAATTACTAAGTTACCAGAAGTTAAAACGCATAATATTCAAGTAGCAGAAAAATTGGTAAATTTATACCTAACATTAGAGCTCAAGCAAACACGCAGAAACATCGCAACATGACCTCGAATAAGCTCTTCTAATATCTGTAGGCATCTTGATCCAAGAATTTTTCTGAGAAATTCTCAAGTCTACATGAGTGCGAATTGTCTTTAGATCGTACTTTTAAAGAAATATCAATAGTACGTTAAATATTCACTGGCAATTTGATGGCTAAAAGACATGGTTCAGAAGAATAAGTCTGGCGACACTCGGAATCAATTTTCAAAATGTGGGATGTCACATCATACTGCTGTAGTTGTTCAAATCCTGCAGGAAAATCTTATGAATACGAATAAGGTTTGATAACCAGGCTTACATACCTATCAATGGGCAGATTTGTTCTTAGGCATGCCAGGCATTTCGCATCATCCTACCAATTGTACTCCCCCCGTCATTACGAAGATTCTACTGGTTTGCATGTAGGTTGACATAGATCCATGAAATTTTCCGCCGAGCTGCCTGATACAAGTGGAATCGAGTTTCGTCAGACCAAGTATTCTCTTTCAATTTGATAATTCAATGTTGGTGAATAAGATGATGCTGAAAGTAATTGCAATCAATAAAAAATATAGTGTCTTTGGCTTCGAAAGCTTATATCAAAGGTGTTAGTTTAACTGTTCCCACATTGATGCTTGTTAATAAATAACAGTAAAATCCTTTGCAATTTAGAAAAGTGTACCATGTCTATCCCGTTACAGATTTCTCATCAATCAACGATGGTCCTATTCTTTCAAAGCCGAGTAAAATACAAGGAAAATTGATTATATTAATATCAAAGAAATATTGATCAATATTAAATTCCTGAATAGTGGCATATGCATTTACTAATTAACACTAAAAAGTGGCATGTTCTACAAAATCTAGTTTCACGTATATACTTAAATTTTTCGAATATAGTATTACTTATTTTTTAATGCATGTTTATATAACAGATAAAGCTTACAAAGTATGAGTATATCACATCACATAAATGTTAGAATTGATCGCAAAAACAACAGAATTTTGATTTAATATTACTTACAAAAAATATTCAATATTTTTTCAAATTTAAAATACATGATGGTTGCATTTCAATCATTACATCCTGAACACGTGACTATGAAGTTTTCTCAAATTTTAAAATTTAAATTATAAAAAAAATTTGAAATTTTTGGAAAACAATATCAAAAATTTAAACATTTAATCAATTTATCTGAAGCAATATGTTTGAAAGTATTCCTATAAATAACATATATCTGTTGCGAACGTTGGCATTCGAACATTAAACAAGTTTCTCTTTTCAGTAATGACAGGTTAGATGTGAATAATTTGCTCATTAAATTAAATAGCTTATTGCTTCAATTCCCACCTCAGACAAGGATAATTGCTGTGGTTTGGAATCTACTCGTGACTCTAAGTCCTGGTCTGTCGTTTGCAAAAAGTGACTGTAGAAGGGTGATCCAATTGAGTTTCTCCTGGCGATGAAGCTTCTAATAGTTCGAAGTGGGATATAGAAATGTTTCCGCTTAGTTAACCGAGTTTGTAAAAAATTATCATAAAAATAAAAGAAACCGGCAACAACAGTTTCACAAAATGATATTACAATATTTCTTGTGAAAAACTGATGGGATTTTTTTAAGCGTTTTCTCCATACCAAAAAACAAGAACAGTGGAATTTCAACTACCCGAATCAATTAAGACTAGACTCTAATCGATTAGTAAGAAACCCCGGATAGTTGGAGTTTTTATTTCAATTATTTTACGTTAAAATGGGAGAAAAAATTAATTTTTTTTAAAAAGAAAAAGAACTTTTAGTCAATAAATGCAATCCTTTTACATGTTGAGGTACTTGCAAGTGCTGTACATTACAACAGTACGTACTTATAGTGTTGTAAATTAAAATCACTTCTTGCTAAGTATCTCGGTCAGTTCCTCTACCTTCATCCCTTCTAGGGTAGCCAAGTCACACATCGACTGGACAGTAGGAATTTACATGTGATCGTGCTGATGCTCCACTCACTTCAGAGCAATTTCAAAACCGGCAAATGCTTTACTAGTTGATGGTCCCATGTGTCTGCTTCAACTCGGATATTGAGGCTATCTTTTTCTTGGGCATTTTCAATAAGTTGACCATCAGTTGCAATTTGAAATCCACTAGTGTCTTCTCGTAATCCATTCTCCTATATCTTCCTTATTAACATCCAGAAATTTTTCAGTTACTCTAGTGACAACTTTCTCCCTCTCATTCTCATCTTTGCTCTCTTCCTACCTATCTTTTATTGAGCTTTTTCTCATTTACCTTCCCTTTAATTTTTCTGAAATAAAGATAATTTTTTGTGATGAAAGCGATTTGGAAATGAAAGCAATTTGGATAATCGGAGTTCGGATGATTGAAGTTGTAATTCCAGAGCCAAATAAAAAGTTTGTACTCTATATTATGATGTGCCTTCATGTTGTTCATAGATCTTTCTTGCCAATGGTTCTAATTTTGATAGTCATCAAAAGAAATGGATTTTATTGAAGTTAAAACTAAGGTGCTTCGCTTGTCTACAAGGTTTATCAAAACCAAGAATTGTAATGGGCATTTTGTATGTCATTGGCATCGCAAGTAGTATTGATAACGGAAGATTTCTTTAAAAATTTTCAACTACTGATAAACAAAATAATTTTCGACTACAGATAGTAATCTTTCTCTTCGAGTTCAATTTGGCATTATTAAAAAAGGTATAAAAAGGCATGCAATCTCTGGATACATATATATAAATAAAATTAGTTCTGAAACTTTATTAATTTTAATTATTTTAACAAGTACAATATTTGCTTGCTAAAACAATAATTAAGTTAAAAATTTTGGAAGTTTTTATGTTTTCCGAATATATTTAAAATAAAAGTCAAAATAAAACGTTAAAAATCAGTCATAAGTTGTCAGTCAAAATTAAAAGTTTTTAAAATTTTCAGTTGTACGAAGATTCTGATAATGTCACAATGCCAATAAAGTATCCGGTCGCCAAACTACGAATTAAAAGAGAAATGAAGCAAGAAATCGCCATTTCTGAAGACGTAAAAAACTACATCAAAGGTAAAGAAATATAATTTTTCTTGAAAATAAGTTTTTAAATATGCTATATATGAAAAAGCGATTCAAACTACGAATTTTTAAAAACATTTTCAATATATAAATGTGTGAAAGACCATTTTAATTTATTTGATTGTGATATTTTAATTTATGTAATAACCGATGTATAATTAAGAGCTGTTAAAAAATAATTGTTGCAAATTCATTAGGTCATACATTTTTAAGCGTAATGTAAATAATGAAATTGATTATGTTAACCAAAAGTCTAATATTAGTAAAATAATTGACCCTAAGCAAGAATAATTTTCAAATTTACATAAAGGTAGGATTTTATAATAGATACTTTTCGAAAGCGGTAAGTCTTATAACAACTGCTTCTTAAGCAGGGTTCATGTGAATTGGTGTTTTTAATTGTCTTTAAATACAGCTACACCAACAGAAAATTCTGAATATAAACCGAATATATTTAATCACCAACTAATAAAGGCTTCTCTTTGATGCCTAATGTATCCTCATTATTTATCTTTCCTTACTATATCGAATTAGTAATATTCCATTAATTCAGCAAATAACAAATAATATGTCAAATTAATAATATTCCATTCATTAAAAAATTTTAGTTTTTTTTTTAAAAAAATGCTTGAAATTTTTGCACTATAATTCTACACTTTGTTTTCATGCAGTTGAACCAGGTGACTCTTCTCCTCAGGACATTTCTCTTGAAGGCAACTTTTTCTCCCGCATCAAAAATGATTCTTTTCCTGAAATTAATAATTTGATTAGAGATATAAAGAAAACAGAAGAAGGTAGGTTGAAAAATTACATTATATCAAATGCGCATAATTTCCGCGTACAAAACTTACGAACTTTAAAAAATGTGTTAAAATTGTCTTTTCAAATTATATACTGCTGGCCACCCGAATTGCAACGTTAAGAAAGACAAGAGATATCGCAATAAATTTTATTTTGTAGATAATATATTGACCAAGTATCAAATGTGGTTCCTGCCAAAACCAGTAGCCAGAGAAGCCGCCATTGCTGGAGATCACTGTTGTCACACGTCTCCGCATTGATTCAAAGAGACTTTGGATGTGTTCTCACTTTGGATTGATCTCGTATCGCAACTGGGAATGTAATCTGGGACAATCGTTGAGCAACCATGAACCACATATTTTCTGCCGGTGAAAGATCCGAAGAGCAAGCTGGCCAGGGAAGTAATTCAATCTAGCGATTTATGAAGAACCCTTGGACAATACGTGCTACGTGAAATCACGCATTATCCTATTGAAATATGGCTGTGTGCAAGCCCTGAAGGTAAGAAAGGACAACTGCCTTCAAAACTTCAGCGTCTTTCCTTAAAAATCTTCAAAACGTCTGTGGGCTGTGTCAAGGGTAGACGAAGCAATGGACATCTTGCTGACAGACCACTCTGCTGTAAACGGCGTCGAATGGTACGCGCAGAAACTGGATGATGTGTTACAGACTAAATGTGCTGTATTATGGTCCGTGATGTGGCTTAACGATCTGTCACTGCCAAGTGCAAAATTTGCCTGTCATCATGTGAAATGGTGCACTGAGGGGTGTGTGATTGAACACGTCGGTCCGTCATACCCTCCTGCATTCAACGATTACATATCCGTATTAAAATTGTCTGGTTTCGCCCAACACGACTACCAATTTCCCTGAAAGGTAATCCATAATCTCGGTAGCCCACTACCCTTGATCATCAAACTCGGATACTTGATCAAAAAACTATCACGGTTTTCTACGAAGCATAATTGATCGTTAACTACAAGAAAAATACAACTGTCGAACTTGAAATCGTCGAAATCTCTAAGTCTTAAATAGCGCTTTGAAATGGCACCACAGACACGTGTGATGTGCATCTGCGCTGAAATTCTAATAATTCGCATATCTAACCTCCGCTAATGCATGTTGTAAATTTCATGTTATTAGAATGCTTCTTTCTGGGTAGGGTGTTGCATTTACGGTGGCCAGCAATGTATTACAAATTTTGAATTAAAAATACTAAAAATTTTATAAAATATAAATTTGCTAATGGTGTTTTAAAATAGGCATAATCATAACATTAAATCAAATTTTGAAAAAAAAAAAAAATAAGCGATTGCATTACCTTGTGAAATAACATTGATTATTGAATAAAAGGGCTCATGAAAACACACACTAACATCTATTGAATGGCAAGGAGACTTAAACATACAAGTTTTAAAAAAAAAAAAAAAAAAAAAAAAAAAAAAATTGTCATTCATGTTAAAATACAAGAAAAATATTTTAAGTTCGATTTATAGAAATTATTTTCACAATTTTTTTTTCCGAAATTCAATTAACAAAATCATCGATAATAAATATTATATTCTTTATAAATATGAAGGTTTTCTTTAACTGACTGAAGCTGACTTTAACTGATTAAAATAAAACATACTATGAAGGATACACGAATTATCAAAATTATATTTACTGAGCTAAAGAAACATTTGTAAAATGAAGAAAAATATAAGGATTTAGAATGTGTCATCAGGCAGAATATGAAAAAAAATTATGCGAAATTATAACCGATAAGTTATAATATCGCATAAAATATGCTTTATATATATATACATATACACACACAACAAGGTTGTTTTTCTATATATACAGTGGTTTTTATATATCAAATTTAAATTGAGGGTTATTTAATATAGAATTTAAGAACAAAAACATGATTACAATATCTATATTACAAAAAATGTTATGCAACTAATAGCAAGATCTATCTTAGGTTAGCATTTTTTTTAAAGTGATACGAATAACAAATGTTTTATAATAAAAGCGTACTAGTCAATCGCAAACACTGTTCTGAGGACCAATGAAATCTCTAAGTATAGTTTAGATTATTTGGACGGTAAAAGAGTTATTGTTGTGGAAATATTTTGCGGAATGATGCGTACTAATAAAATTAAGTAGAGTATTATTATTTTTGAATATTTTAAGTCCTTTTTTTTAATTAAATCAATTTTAAACAATGTTACCAACAAGAATAACTGATTGGATATCTACAAAAAGAAGCCAAATTGTTATATTGAGAGAAAATGGACTCTCTTATGTTGAAACTGCAAATCGAGTTGGTGGTTCAATGACTTGTTCTGGTGTACGAAAGTTTTGTTTACGTTATGAAAAAACAAAATCAGTGGAAAATAAAGCTAAATCAGGCCGAAAAAAATGCATAAATGTTACTGCCGATAGAAAAATTAAACACACACACACACACACACACACACACACACACACACACACACACACACACACACACACACACACACACACACACACACAAACACACACACACACACACACACACACACACACACACACACACACACACACACACACACACACACACACACACACACACACACACACACACACACACACACACACACACACACACACACACACACACACACACACACACACACACACACACACACACACACACACACACACACACACACACACACACACACACACACACACACACACACACACACACACACACACACACACACACACACACACACACACACACACACACACACACACACACACACACACACACACACACACACACACACACACACACACACACACACACACACACACACACACACACACACACACACACACACACACACACACACACACACACACACACACACACACACACACACACACACACACACACACACACACACAGAGAGAGATTGTACCATAAGTTAGTTGAAGTTATTTGATTGTGCTATTTGTTTCTATATCGGTCTAATCGATATAACTTGTCAAATGTTGTCGCTTAGTTAGAACTTTGATTTCAATAAATTTTCCTAATATAGTGAAAGCTAATGATTCAGCGTTTAGTTCCCTAAGCCTTGATTCAATGAACAGTAATTTCAATTCCAACTGTGAGAGTAGATATTTGCAGTCGTTCAGACTTCATTTAAATTCTCATCTCAGCCAAACTGCCTTCGTTGATGGTGCATCAGCATACTCTGTACTGAAAGTTAGGTTCTACCACTTAGTGGGAGTAGCCAATTGGCTATCTTCATAATTTAAAAGCAGGGATCAAGTAAAAGATCCATAATGCTTGACCTAACCCCCCGAATGTATCATTTCACTTGGAGGACAAAAATCCCCTGCGTATAGAAAGGGACTTTAGATATGCAAATTGAACCACCCATTCCTTTTTGGAGCATTTAGTTTTGGTTCAGACTAAATGCAAATGCATTGCATTGACAAAGGGGAAAAGTCCTGCTCTTAAATCTTTAATTATACTACAACTTAAAGAACCAACAATATTTTTAGTGGCTGATTTGGAAAAACAATTCTTTTGTTTCTCTCGATTAATTTAAGAGAATTTAAGATGCATTAATAGATCAGAGGAACGCTCAAAATCTTACAACTACCACCTAGATTGTTTCTAAAGGCGTTATTTTTAAGCGCTGTTATCCATTACTCTATTTTTCTATCACACTCAGAAAATGAACAGAATTGTCAAAACTTTCCAAAGTCATCTTTCTAGATTTATTCATTATCGAAGATGTTCAAGATCCATATCCTTTGTGCTTGAAAGATTTGTAAGCGAACTTCCAACAGTCTGAAGTGCATTATTGGATCTTTTTAGCTTTATAAAAGATGTAACAGATTCAGAATCAACGTGATGTGAACCTAATATGAATTTCATACCAATAACTGTTTTTCTCTTCTGAAATTAAATTGCATATAAATGTTACGAATAACAAATTTGTTTAATTTTGTCAAGTCCTACATTATTTTTTTTCATTGTCTGAATTTTTATTTATAAATCTGAAAGAAAAAATGTAAAATGATAGAAAATCGAACAAATTAATAAAATTATAATTTTATTCCCACATTGTCTTTTATGCAGCTAAGTATTTGATTAAGATCTGCATCACTTGAAATGCATAATTTTAGTGTCTTGAAAACTATGTTTGGATCTCATCCCTGTTGAATTTTTTTTTTAAATGATGAATGCTCTAAAGAAGATTACATTTTCGAAGCAAATTATTCATCTTAATTTATAATTGTTTATTTCTATTTATTAGGATAAATTAAGTTATTTGCTCTTTTTTGCATATGCATATTTAATTTTAAATACAAAGTAAATATAGGTTTACATTTTTCAACAAACAAAGTTTAGATTAAATTTACTACTCCCTGATGTAAAAATATTCATTGGTGATAAACTAAAAAATGTGGCAACATTTTAATCAGTTAACCTCATGGTCACCCTAATAATAATATTTTAAGTATAACAAAGTAGTGGTACCATTATAAAAGTTTTTTTCACAATTCAATTTTCACAGAACTTGACTGCCATTTAGTTTTCGAATGTTTTTTTATTTTAATTTTATTAATGAATTTACCATGCAGAGCTTTTTTTCACCAGAAACGTTTAATTTGATATTTCAGGTCAAAAATGTTACAATTGGGAAGAAAGCTAATAATAGATTCACATTTATTATGAATAATGAAATGATGAGATATTATATTTACATATCATTAGCAGGATTGCTGGTAAAATATAGGACATGGGAGAAATGCCTTTGGCATCAACGCCGCAATTTACCTAAACATTGAATCAAATTGATTGAAGTATAAAGGCTCTTCATTCACAAGTCTTATGCTATATATCAGATTTCATAATCTTAAGGATAGGTAAGCAATGAGTTGTTTACCTATCCTTAAGAAAATGGAATCGAAACAAAATTGTTTCGATTCCATGCCATAGGCGTTAATATTCTCAGAGAATGCCTGAAGAACACGGTGGTTAGAGCTCCGGTTGAATATCATTATTTAGAGAAAGCATTAAGTAATGTACTGTAATTCATTACCTTATTTACAGATACAATCAAAATTAGTGAGGTTATACAGAAAACAATAATTTCAATAATTTTGCATGAAAAACTTAAATTCATCTGAAAGAAATGCCATCCACTCCTACGGTCTATCTCGTTAATAATTTCTATTTACTATTCAAATCGACATTATCTTTTGCCCGAGTCTGATTCTTGATGTAGACATTTCTCTCTGTACTCAACAAAACACTGAGAAAAAGAAGTTTTCTATTTAGATTTTTAAATATACATGGCTTCTGAGACAATGAGTAACATTTAGTATGGACTCGCATGATTCTTGATCTAACATTCATGACATTTCGATCAAACAATGACCATGGTTGAACCTATTACGACACATGTTGAGGTGAGCTTTTATCTTTGACACCATAGCATGACCTTTTTTATTGTAATAAATGTAAATACGAGAAGAAATAAAAATCTCTTCTTGGTTTTTGTTTTCAATTCATATCATAATGGAAATCATGTATGTTCGTAATTTGTTCGTAATTTTTATTCAAAGTAACTTTGTTATTACTTAGACACAACATGGTCAACAGCTTAATGATCTAACACTAGTGAAATATCTTAATATCCACCGTGCAAATTGCCTTACAAAGATGACTTTCTCATAAATGGTGAAATGCATTTTCGAATTTCGAGGGATAAAGCCTGGAAAGAAACCTAAATATCCACACTCCAGCAAATGTGAATGAAGAAGGCGAAAACGCAACAGCTGTCTCCCGCTGCTTAGCCGTCGTAGTTAATGCTGAATACGTGACCTTCCATTCTGAAGAGCGCTGCTCAACAGCTAAGATATTGTGAACTAATGCTTTGTTATTGACCGCCAAGAGAGAAAGAGAGAGTAGGACAACCTAAGCCATTTTATCATTCACTAATAATTTTACCTCCCGGATGATTTTTCATAGATGAAGGGCTACATTTAAATGCCTAATAATAATTAAAAATATTTCCAGCTGCAATTGTAGGCTGATGTTCAATGTTGATGTTAATTTCATGAACAATATTCTGTCATCGTTTAGTACTTAGTAATGGAATATTGTTAATTTGGTAAATAATGTTGGAGGCATAATTTTGGGATTCTAATAGTTTTTAATACGCAGATTTCTAATAACAAGAAAACAAAAATAAAATAAAAAGTAATGTTGCATTTATTACTTTTAAAGTTAATTTGCAGAACTTTTCAACTTTTAATGAACTTCATACAATAAAAAGAAATATCTCAGTTGCATTTTAGAGTTAAGAAGCTTGTATTTCGTGGAAAAGTACATAATACAGTATTCCAGCAATTTTATTTATTTTTCTTATCTATTTATATTTTTGGTTTATTTCTCATAGATGGTTTTGCTTATCCATTACTATTGAACATAACAATAAAAAAAATCCGTTCACTTTCTAAATAAATTTATTTTAAATAAAAATAGCAACGATGACCGTAAATTTATTAATATATTTAAAAAAAAATTATCAGGTAAAAGTGTGATGTTGTTGATGCAATTTCCGAGCTGTTTGCCATCTGAGATATTATCAGATATTGATTCAAAGGACAAGAAAAAGACACTTAATGTAAAGATGGACGATAAAAATGAGCCAATTGAAGTAAGTTAACGGTTAAAAAATTTCATATTATTAAATAAGTTTATACTTTAATTTCTTTTACTTCAGATTTAATTTTTTAATTATTTAACATGATTTAAATCTATAAAAATATCATTTTTAACCATCATTTAATTTTAAAAAATATAGCATTTTTAATAGTATTTTTAAATCTATATTTTTTATGCTTAAATTAATCTTTGTGTCTGTCCATCGTATTTTAAGTACAAAGCATTAACAAGAGCAGACACTCGATTTGCCTTTGAGTGAATAGTCTGCATATTTAATTAAAAGTTTACGTGCGCTTTATTTGAACTTCATGCTTAATTATGTATAAACAGTGCAATTTAAATAAATATTTTTAATGTGCGTATTTAAATGAAAGTTGAAATGTAATGATGAATAAATAAGCTAATTAAACTTAATGAAACATTCACGTAAAAAAAATTAATTTTACTGTAAAACCCTTAATTTATCGAAGAAAATCGAGACTTCATAATGTTCTGAAATTTTACTAAGTATTTAAAAATTTTAGATAAAAAGAAAATATTGATATAATGATATAAACATGCATCTTTCATTAAAGTGACTGATATTTTTTAAAAAAAATTTTTACATCTAATTTATTAAATTTTTGTAAAATCATAATAATCCTAAATGTTGAAGAAATAGTAAAAGTGAATGCTTTTAATTAATTTCATTGAAGATTTACAATTTTAACAGAAAAAAAAACCTAAAAATTAGAAAGAATTAAAACCCAGTAATAAGTTTCTAATAAACACTTAGTGTATACTAAAAAGTGAATTGTACAATACTATTTAGCTTTTAACAATAGTTGCAATAAAATATATCTAAACTTGTTTAAATATGTAGTCAGAGTATAAAGTAAGAATATTTGGCAAGTATTTAAAATTTCTGTCGCGAGATAAGGCAATAATTTATGTAAACATTTCTTCATTGTGCTCAAATAAATTTATATAAAGTGAAAAATTTGTTCTAATGGTTATATAAAAAAAGATTTCAACAGAACAGTCTTTAAAAGTCGTCATAATAAAGTATCAAATGCATAGGAATGCTTTAAATGCCACTGAATAACACAGAAGCCGTTTTCATTAATCAAAACTAGAGTTTTGATAAGTTTAAATGTGTGCATTTAAACGAAGTATAGACTGTATGGAAGATGAACCACGCGTTAGAAATTCAATGTCAATTACTAAAAGAATAAATAGAAGCTATCAGTATAGGCAAATTGCCTCATAAAATAATGAGGATAAAATGAAATACGTTTTCAAATTATTCAGACCTTATCAGCAACTTGGGAATTTTGTATGTTTACCATTAGGAGAGAAATTTCAAAGAATTTGCAGCATCCAATGCATTTTCTTACAAAACATCTGATGAGCGTGGGTGCAATAAAATACAATTCCACAATATTAGGTTCTGCTATCAAAAGTTTTTCCATGGATGAAATATCATTGATTAATCAGAGATTTGATCTTATAAAACAAAACAAAAATTCCTAGTTGTCGATGTGTTTCCACTAAAAGTTGATAGTGAAAATAACTTTTCGAAATGAGAAACTGATAAAAAGATCTGTTACATTCGTAAGCAATAAAAAGGAAGATACTTTAATGAATAGTATATAATAAAATTATATATTTTATGTTTTATGAAATTGATCACGCAACATCTTTTAAGCACATTAGTACATACTAAACATGAAACGCTAAAACTACTTTAATGGAAATCAAATGATATCAATGAATAACATTCATGACTATAAAATTTCTTTGTTTGTAAATATTATTCACACATTTCAATTTTGCTTTATTCAACAATTTTAAATTTTTTGATGCAATGACATGTACATATAAGCTCAAATATTATGTATATATATATATATATATATATATATATATATATATATATATATATATATATATATATAATCTGTGAGTGTGTGTGTTTCAGTCAGTCAGTCATAAATATTTTTAATTATTCGTGTTGTCTTTTGTAAAGTTTTCCTGAACTTAAACTCCTTTTTGATTAATGCTTTTCTAATTGTTTTGTATATATATTGTTAAATCATTTCTAATTTACAAAATGCAAGGAACATCTATTTAATATTTACATAAGTATCTAGCTAAAATGAATGTATACTTGTTTTTTCTTTCATATATATTTATCCACAATTTTTCCAATGAAAATAAATACCATTTTAATTTGTGAATTCTTAACAGTTGACTTCTGGTATGGACTTAAGTTTTTTTTCCAAATAACTCTATGGTTTACACAACAATATTGCAAATTAAAAAGCTAGTTGTGAATCTGGCTTTCTTAAAAAAACTATAAATTAAGTTGCCATAAAACAATTGTCTTGTTCAGACAATATTATTAATTTTGTAACAGAAATAAATTTTTATCCTTTTAGGAGAGCTGTAAGAAATCAAAACTTCGAGAAATTCATGAAGGGCATCTTGGAAAATTTCAAGTTCTGAGATCGGGCAAAATGAGATTGGTCATAGGATCCATTCAGATTTCTGTTGAAGAAGGAATAGTTCCTGAAAGTTTATCTGAAGTGATATCTATATCTGCAGAAGGAAATGATGGTGATATTATAGTTCTGGGGAAAATTGAACGGAAAATGATTCTAAAGCCCCATTTCACTGTTATTAAAAACAATTTTATTTAACAATGGTGCAGTTAAATAATTACACCATTTCATTACTTTTGTTTCGTTTTCAGCAGTGAGTAAATAATGTTAGACTTAATTGTATAAGTATTAATTATGCCTGTATGTAAACAACTTAAATTCACATGATAATTTTGATTACGTTTCTCAGGCACTATATACTGGGTAGTCTAAAATTTAAAAGCAGTAATCAGGATTTTTACAATAATTATACAGTAGAAGTACATGGTAATAATGTAGTACAATATTTACTATAGTTGCCATAGAGGGTTGTATTTTTGTGTTAAAAAATGGGATACATTGAAGTGCCCGAACATCTAGCTTGACGTACATCCATAACAAAAGTAAAACCAAGTCTATTTCATGTTGTCTAGCCGAAGTGTATGTGTGTGTTAACATCTCCCAACATAGACAATGCCATTCTGTTACTTCTCTCTGGTTAAATTTTCTTATCTTTCTATACTCATAAAATAAGCTTTGATATATTTTCGGGTGAAAAATGCTGTAATTTTTTAACTGAAGTACATAGTTTATCATTGCGAAACAGTTATGCATACTGTCAAGTATCTTCCACGTTCATTACAAATTTGAATACTAATATTTGATATAAATGTAGAAATAAACAGCTAAATTCTTGTATTTGTAACTTTTTTAATGTACTTATGTATAACTAAATATATATATATATATATATATATATATATATATATATATATATATATATATATATATATATATATATATATATATATATGACATTATTTAAACATTCGTGTGCAAAAAACTTAATCAACAAATATTATTTTTTGCCATAACTTTACAAAATATCATCTGAGAAACCTAATATTCAGAAATGATTGATTTTTACTTAAGTAATAATGGAGGCATAGATGTGCAAAAATAAATACAAATCACACATTATAAAACCAAACAAAAAGAGCTTTATTGATATAATTGTCTGCCCAGGAAGAACAATAACAAGCAGGTATTTCTTAGAGTGTAATTTGCTCTCCTCTTACTGCAATGGTCGCTTTGTACTATCACTTCATATTTGGAACTAATTCGTTGAACAGTTCTTAATGTAACAGTGCCCATTCCTCGATCAGCATCTGTTTAAGTTGTTAGAAGTTTTCTGGAAAATGTAATCGTGTCTCATTTCACTTCCTTAAAGGATTTCACGCGTGATAATTTTAATCTCATGTGTGAAATCCTTTAGAGTTGCTGGATAATCCATTCGAGTGACATCTTTCCAATAGCTCCCTGAACACCGTCTTATGGAAAACAATGTAGCTACATCGAAGTTGACTGCAATGGTACCGCAGAATGGACGAACATGGAAAAGATCATTTCCTTACAATAACAGTCTCTGGTTACAGAAACTTTGTCGAAAACGTGAACTCAGTCAACCCATTCACGATAATGCTTCCCAGACAACCCCAAGACTGCCGTAATGGTCTCTTTCTGTAATATTACTGAGTTTAAAACAGTGGTCCGACTTCTTTCCAAATCAGTAGGCATTGAGAATTACTTGTGGCACAGAAATGATTCTCATCAGTTAAGAGGAAACGACTCTATTGATCAAATGTACAGTTTTTGTGCTCTTTCTACCACTATGAACTGCGCCCCTAATGCCCAACTTTCAAAGAGATGCAGCCTTAAGAACGAATAGGGTGGCGAATATGCCACATTTGTGAAGGTGTCTGGACACAGTAATTCACAACACTTGTCCTTCATCGTTATACACAGTTGCTAAGCAATGACCTTAGTTGACAAATTTAGTAACTTTGAACCTGCTGGATGTTTCAGTTTTTTTCTTGTACGTAGTAGTTATCCCCAACATTTCTAGTAGCTGTACATAAGATTTTGGAAGGCTTTTCAAGCACGCGATATGTCACTTTTGTTAATTTCGAACTTTTCAGCTACCGTCTCAAGCTTTCCTATCATGCTTCAACGCATGAAGACAATTTCTTCTAACCATATTCCACGAAAAAATGCGAATGTGTTTCGTTGCGTTTCCGTCCTTAGTTTATTTTAGTCTAGAGCTGCACGCTCAACACAGACGCTTTCACGTTTCCTCTGACGTTTTGTTCAATACACGTGACATTTCTACTGAATTAAGTGCTCATTGAACGGATCGTCAGAGTTCCTTTTCTGCAATTTCATAGCTATTTACTTAAAATTGATGATTTGTACACCACTGTATTACGTAAATATTTGTATATTTTTCTTTTGTTAGTTTATTTTTTAATAATAAAATGAAAAATACTTTTCTACGACTAAAAAACAATTTGATTAAATCATTTTTAGTCCCAAAAAGGTTTTGATTTAACGATGAATGCATACAGATGCTGTATATTCAAGTAATTGTCTTTCATAGTGGAGCTGGGAAATGAATTGTAGCTGTGGCACCGATTTATTTGATTTCTTCGGGCATGGATGTTTTAAACGTTCAAAATCCACTCCAAGTCGTAGATCTCAGAATAATTACTCTTCTTATGTAAAAAGTGATCACGAAAAAGACTAACTTATTATCCAACCTATCAAATGTATTTCAGAACTAGGGCGAAAACTTGCTTTTACTGTATACAGCATCAAGTCATACTACATTTGCATTTGTTACACCAGTTGTAAGAATTTCAGAGCCCCTATGTAATAAATTTTATTTTTCTGTCATCTTAGATGTAGGTTTGGGAGATATCTGACGCAGTTGGCATGTTACTTGCTTTGTTCCAGATTGTCGGTATGTATTCCCACATTGTCGCAAACGATATTCGACTATCATATAAAAGACACATAATACATACCATTTTCTACGACATTTGTTTTTAATGATACCGTTTCAGTTAAGGAAAGTTCTCAGTTCAGAAGTTTGAGTGTTTAATTTTGGCTGTAAGTGCTTGGAGAAGTTACCATTCAGCACCTGAAGTTCACTTTAAAATTTATTTCTAATTTGAATTTTTCAGCATGCCATAAATTAAACCAACCAATCAGACAAAATATACTTCGTAAAAACACATTACAAGCTGAACTTTCCCCAAAACAGCAAATGTCCAAGTCCCACAATTATTTCCTCTTTCAAACTGAATATACTTCATGTTTCCATCCATCTCAATGGAAAACGCTTCTCATGGCAGCTTTACAACTTTTAAAGCCGAAAATGACATTTGCTTCATTTTCACTTAGACTCTATACATTTGAGATATGTAGAGATATACTGAGATTTAGTTTGTGTATTTTACCAATATTTTTGCTTAACGAAAACTTGCTTTCCAAGCTTGTTCGTTCGCTCTTTATACTAGATTTTTCGTTCGCTCTTTATACTAGATTTTTCGTTCGCTCTTTATACTAGATTTTTCTTTGACAATTCAAACTTATCTTCTTGAATCGAAATTTTATAACACAACACGCGATTGATGCAAATCACTCATGAATATTGAGGTAGATTTAAAAAACAGTATAAATCATTATGTTGTATTTTACAACAAAAATTAATTTAATTCCCCTTTCCTTGAAAAACGGTATCTATTCCACCAATTTATTCGAAATATTTTTGCATGTTTATCCAATTCATTCAATTTAATTACCAATTCAATTTACTGATGTCTAATTTTCATGAAAAACAGGCTGTGGCTGACTAACCCATAAATTATTTTATGTTCATTTGTGACCAAATTAAGTAGATGAACCAAATTTTTAATACTTTGCTCTTTAGTTCAGCAGTTACTGAGTTCGATTACCACTTCAATCGGGGTATTTAAAACGGTTCTGAATTTATAAAAGTGTTGGTTTTTATCAAATTAATTTATGTAAGCCAGAAGTGATCGTAGGGTGAAAAACATCAAATCTAATGAATTAAAAAGCATTAAAAAATTCTATAACCTGAAGTAATTTATAAAAATAATGAACATTCCAATTGAAATATTCATAGGACAATCAATGAATATCGCTCATTCTTCGTTAATTATTTAGCTTTCAGTTGTGCAGGTTCAATTCCTATTTCTGCAGTGGTGTTGTAGTACAACCCAGAATTCATTTCCCTAATTTCTGATTTAATCCAACATGGTATGTCAATGTAGGTAACAACTTTAAGGTTTCGAGCATCACCTAGGATAAAAATCATTTCTTAGTCAATCCATTTTAAACGGAAGTCTCGTTCATATTGACCTTCGTGCATAAAATGTCAGCGTAGAACTGCAAACAAACTTAGATTAATGGTTATTACCTTGAGTTTGCGTAATTTTGAGATGTAATAAATTTATTAAGCCTTAATGGAAGTACATTGTGTGAACATTTAATAAGTTTTGAAGGTAAAACTAATTAGAAAAAATAGTTTTAAGAAAAATAAGTGAGTTTTAAAAATAATTAAACGTTTCCCCTTAATTAATGATAATGTTATAAATACATTATATAAATGTTTACTTCTGTTGCTGTGTTATTCATTTGTATTTAAGATTGTATCATGTAATTGTATTCTTTCATTTAGATCCTAGAAATTATTACATAATATTTCGGTAAAAACAAATTATTTTAATTTTATAGTGAATGTTAATAATTTGTTGGGATTTTTATTTCTTTTAATTAATATATCTTACTTTATATTAAATATTTGTACATTGTATTTATCAAGGTTTAGTTAAAAAACATCAATGCTTTCAGAGTTTAAGAATAACATCGAGTGTTTCAAAGTGTTAATTCCCAGATTTTATGTCTGTCTTTATTGAACAAAAGTTGGATCATCGGTTCTGTTTTTCGTGTGTATTGTTATCAGAAATGTGCTTCAGAGTGACATTTTCTGAATCACCTAAATAATACTCCGAAACATTTTGTGGAAACTAATCATCTGCGAACATTAAAGCATCGTAGATGTGAGCCCTCTATTACATCATACCAAATATTTATATATATTTTTAAAGATAATATTGAACACAGAAAATAGATTTATATGTTATTAAAACATAGACCCTATAAGTAATATCGTGTGTGAGATTAAGATATTCACAAAAATATCTGCAACTTTTATCATCTCTGCTAATTTTTTGTTAAACATTTAAAGAAGTGGTTTTTTACAAGGTACTTGGGATAAAACATTAGATCATGTTCGTCCCTATGACTACCTTATTCATTATTCCTCAATAATATGTTTTTAAATAACAGACTAGAAATTCTAGCAAATGATTCTAACTAATCAAATTTAATTTAATCATGATTAATTTAAATTTAATAACTACTCTTCTGAACATTTTGATAAATGTTTAGATGTGCTTTGTTACAAATTTTTAACATGAATTATCCAATATTCAATCCATTCAAAATACCTAAATCTAGACAACTACATTAAGTATTTGAAAAATCGATCATACAAATTAGTCCCACCTTTAAAAGATAGCCAAGGTTAATTTTATTTATATCTGCAGCTTCTGGGCAAATTGAACATCCATGCAACATTTATTTTCTTTTATAGATTTATTACTTTAATCTATTTTGCACTATTTCTTTTTAATTATCTTAATCGATCTAGTTTTGAATCATGATCTGCATTTTTATTTTATTTCTTTGAAGATGATGTTTTCCAAGCATGTAATTTCAACATTATTAGTTCCATTTACTATATTTTTAATTCTTACGAACAATTTGTAATCTGTGTTCGTTTTTTACTATTTGAAAGCAGTATTCATTTTAATGGTTAGTGTAATAAGCGTGAAAAAAATCAATACAAATAGTGGACCAAAAATTCATTAAAACTTTATAAAAATGTATAAAAAAAGGAAATAATAATAAAGGGGCGTTTTTCCAGAAAGGTCTCTTGGAAGTCTTATTTTGCTTAGAAGCATCTACTAATCTTTATAATCACCTCATCCTTCATTCTTGGACCTGTTTATCAAACAGGCATGTTATCTGCAATCAAGTTTATATAGGATGGTAAACCGCCACAATATTCTAATTAAGTGAAAAGATTCCTTTTATGCAAAGCATAATTAAAGAGAACGTGATCAGTCAATATTGGCAATCATTTTAGTTTCAACGATTGCCTGACTTCATTCCAGCGATCTCTAGTTGTAGAGCGATTTGAAAGCTCTTTAAACTCATTATAGACAAATATTATCTCAGGAACTATCAGAACTTGCAAATACTCAAATTAAATATATTGAATCATTGAAATTTTGTCACAGATTTTACAATTAACATTGCCAAAAGATTAACAGTAAAATTTGTTATTAACTCTGTACTAATTTGTAAGACATAAGTATGTTCTTTTCTTTTTGTATTAATTAAATATAACGGCCGGTGGCTACCTTATTTAGGGTCTCGTCTTTGGAGATGTGTCTGAATGGACCGCGGGCTGCGGCCAATGCCCGGATAGTATCTGTACTGTCATTGATGATTAGCACTTGACATCACCCTATCGTTACCGTTGACTAGTTTGATTGGTGGCTTGGTTCTCGGCAGCACAAGCCAAGCTCCTGGTGGGATTATTGTCGGCGATTAGTTTTTCTTTGCTGTATACCTTAGGTGGATCGGATTTTACCATCATACGTTACAGAATGACTGATACTGGATAATGTTTCAGCATTATATTCATGCTGATGCTAATTATTGTTGCTATTTGCCTGAATAATTGATAAATATTTCCATATTTGACACTTCATCGTCTTTATATCAAAGAAAAATGTAAATTCATACCGACACAATATTCTTTGACGGAATGTGCTTTTTCGACCCACTGTTTTATTTCGATCTAATAAATTTTCATATTTTTTGTTTATCCTTTCCAACATACTAGTCGTTTTCTAAAGCTCATTAAAATTCATGAAGGAAATTAGCTTAGATATAGCTTTGTATAAGTATGTGAACGCATTTTAATGTCCATACACATTAATGTCGCAAAGTAAAAAAAAATATAATGTAACAAAAATAAACAAACTTGAGAAAATACTTTAGAATGATTTGCAACTTTCTCCTGGAAAAACAATTGTAAAAAATTGAACAATCTTTTCTGAGTAAGCTATCATATATTCCTCAAATGTTGCCACCCATTCTTCAGAAGTACCAATAAGTGATAACAAATATTGAAATTCAAAGACTTATTTCCCTGAAGGTACTTTAATAGTTCATAGTTCTTCGAACTTTAATAGTTCATAGTATTCATAGTCGTCAATATTTCAAAGTACTGAAAGCAGAATTTTTGGCTATGAATACACATTCACAACTAACCATTAAGCTGAAGAATACAACAGATTCCTAGAAATCCAATCTCTAACAGTATTTTGAGCTACATATGAACGGCAAATCACACCAAAATTTAATGCCAAAGTTTTTACAAATGAGCATTAAAATTGAAAGCAGTCTTACTCTATTAAGATAGAAGAAATTTTTTTTATTAATTAGTCCATGGCCATTTACTGAAAGTAGAATCATTTCCAACAGGCGGCCGTGAACACACACACCGCACCAAAGGGTTTATTTGCCTCACTTCTTTTTAAAGAATATAAAACATAACTGCGACAAAGCATTTATGATATCTGCAAAATTTCTGTGATGGTTTCACAGCCAAACAACAAAAAATAAATTTCTACCATTGTCGTCAAAGTTGCTACTAGAAGTCAAGATCATTCCTTATGCATTTCTTACATCGGGAATATTCAAAATAGTAATAAAAAAACCATGGTGATTAGTCTAAAAAAACTAATAAGATATTTCTGTGAACAATTTTTTAATCTAATTTTGGAATTATAGTGAATTGAAAGCGAAAAAATATAATTGTGATTTGGCTGAAATGTTGCATGATGATAACTAGGAAATGTTTAATAATGAAACATCTTTTCAACATTACAGAATAAAATTTTAATTCCATGAATGTCAAGATAAATCACACAGTGTACCTTTTACTTCACTTCTAAGATTATCAGACATTTGAAATGCCGAGAGGAAAAGTTTTCAAGAAACTAAAATCAGCTGTCAAATTCTTTCTCTGCGATCCTTCTTTCCTCAAATAAAGATCAAACCTAGAATTAACAGCATCAATGAGTCCCTAAGAAAGTTAAAACTGTAATCATAAAACATGAAAAAGTCACTGGTTTGTCTTATAAGTAGATAAAGACATTGTTAATGAAAATTTAATGATTTCGGGGGGAAAAACTGGATAAATGTTACTCATAATCTAAATTTGATTTTCAAAAGACAAATTCTCTTTCATGAATCTTTACCATAGTTTTATAAAATATGTGTGTAAAATAAGTGAGATTTTAACATATTCGCAATAGCTTTTTGCATTGCATCTCAATAAACTGGAACTATTTTTATATAAGTTTTATGCATCAATTCAATATAAGCCAAATCCATTAAGCATTAGCAGAAATACCAGACAAAAATTTTTTTGTAAATAACATAATTTGAAGCATTGCTGAATTTTACTCAACCAATAAAATAAGCTAAGGATTAAAGCAACCTAAAAGTAGCTTTTTCGCATTTAACATTATTGGAGACCCTCAATGTTTAAATTTTTACATGGATATTGTGGATATTTATTTTGTCACAAAAACAATCCTTGCGTATCCAATGTAAACTCAATTTCATCGATTAATATAACTGAATGTTTTTATGTACAATTTCATTTTATATACCAAAAAGAAAGTCGTGTTTCAGGTTAACATACATCTAAAACATAGAAAGTGAAAAAAAACTGTTTAAAAAATAATTCAAATTAAAATTTTTAATAAAATTTTAAATTTATTTATTTATGTGGTACTAAACTGGCTAAAAAATAATTTTCCATTTTTAAATTGCTCTTTTTAAAATACCTCCATTTAGTTACTCCGTTTTTAAAATGCTTGCAGTTTAAATGTTTATCATTTAATAACAAGTTTTAGTTCAGGTATAATACACATATTACGTACATCTATCTTTGCGCATGTGTGCATATGTCTTTACGTATTTTCTTTATTTCCGACGTAAATTGAATGATGCCAATCAAAATACAAAAAGTATTTTGGAAGAATAAAAAACACTTATTTTCAGACCGACTTTAGGTGTATTGTACAGCGCATTAAAGAAACAAAACAAAAATAATAATTTTGTACTAAAAACACTTTAATTTTACTCAGCAAATAAAATTAGTTATAAGGAAGCGTGCAACCTGAAAGTCTCTTCCCATTAACAAAAATTCTTCCTATATATAGTATTTAATGTTTCTAAATTTTTATGAGAAAAGTAATATTTACATTGATGTAATTCTAATAGTACTAACACCAAATAGGATTGCCCTTATATAGAAACTGAATTCAGTTGAACTATCTGTTTGAATATTCCCCGATATAAATATTATTTCCTTTTACGACAATGAAATTGTAGGTTTCAGAATATTTTACTAAAGATTTAGAATATAAATTTTAGATAATTTCATTTGCTTAAATAACTAATAAAAATAAATAAAATCTCGTGTTGGCTGCTGTTTATTAAAATATTTTTATTCTGACAATATTTTGAGGAAAAAAAAAGGATGTACTAATTTTCATCTTAGTTTTTATTGATATTTAAAATAAAATGTAGTCAAAGGAAAATATTTTAAATTTTTAAAGATTTATGTGAAAATGTAGATAATTTTAGAAAATAGGAAATCAAATAATTGCCTTTGATATTGAAGATATCATCTGTAGCTACATTTTTGGCACGCATGCAAAATCTTGCCTTCTAATATAGACTGTACATGAATTGTTATTCTCCGAAGAAAATTAAAAGCTGTTAGGATGCGAGTTGCAAAATAATATAATATTAAGTATATTTAGAATCAATGTGAGCATTCAAAATGAAATTCATCTTTCTACGAAGTCGTTTCAAATAAGCATGCACTCACAGGAGTTGAAACAAAATAAAATCAATGGAACTTTTTACAAGGACACAAATATATTCCAGGTGTAAATCTGAACGCAAAATATAAATTTAGAAGAATAAAAAATATTTCTTTATGGATGTGGAATTTAGATGTATGCATACTTTTGTGTCAAGGACATTTTCATATGAGTGAGCAAACGAAATCGGTGAATAAATTATCAATAGTACGACATAAAATTAACTACGAAAAATGTAAGTTTTTCTTATTTAATTTGATTAGAAATAAATTATCAATAGTACGACATAAAATTAACTACGAAAAATGTAAGTTTTTCTTATTTAATTTGATTAGAAATTCCAAATACATACTATTCAAAGTTTTTAAATTTTATTAGAAAACTAATATTTGAATTACTATGCAAAAGTGCGAAAAGTAGTTAATATTAATTGGATTCCCCAATTCAAATTTTATATTTTTGATCAAATATTTAAATATTTTTATACATTATTTCAACTTCCCCGAAATAATTATTTCGATTTCATTAAAAAATGCAAGCATAAAAGTAAATTTTAGATAATTTGTTTTTTGTATAATTATTCTATAAATTTTCATAAATAACATGGTAGCTGTTATAATTAATAATTTTTTTCTTCTGTGTAAAGCATATTAAAAATTAAAAAGATATCAGTTAATTTTTAACTTATTTCTTATAAATTTATAAACTTAAAATAGAGTTAAAGAAAAATTTTTACAACAATTTCAGCACAAACTTTTTTAAAAATTAGGAAATTAAAACAAAATTATTAAATTTTATATATGAAACAACTCATTAGTATTCACAGCAGCTATATCTTTTCTATACATACAAAATGATATTTTATCGAACAAAGCATATCACAATTGTAAGAGTGTGTGTGTGTTTGAAATATAATTAATGTGCAACTTGCATAAAATATAAACTGTGCTTATTCACACTGTAACGAGCTAAAAGGAAAGGATCAGTATAAGCACATGCGCGCAAGATTCTGTCACCCTCTTCCCATTATATTGTTTACTTTTTTAGAGTTATCTCAGACAGACAACGCACTGGACGACCGCCAAAGACATTGTCATATTTATTAAGTTTAAAGTTATATTAAAATTTATGTAAATTGTAAAAAATATGTAAACTTAATATTTATCCTCAGCAGTCAATTAAATTAATATAAATTGAAATTGTATTCAATTGCCTTGCCACCTCGGTACGCTACAGGTTTAAATGGTGCCATCGGTGCGGATGGAACAGTTCCGAATAATTTTGAAGAAATATCGAGTGATTCTGGGTAAAAGATGTTTCTGAGAAGTGTTGTCATCCTGACAACAGAAGATCAATTGATAGCAGCCTACTAATGATATTTGTGTAGTTTGATCTGGTGGTTTCGATTCCAACCTTTGGAAAAAAAAGACTTCGCATAGATATCTTCCACCTATCTTGGAGTGGAGAGGATGATTGGTTGGGTTTTATGGCGCAAGATCCAAAGACGGACAAGCTGCGCCATGGAGTGGGGAGGAAAAAGTGTTTCCAGTTAAATTCTCACCCGTGGAATAGAAGAAAAACGGTTAGTTCCAATCTTTGGTAAAAGTAGCATCCAGCTTTAAGTATTAATTCAATCCATAGCACCCTACTATTTTGATGTGTTTCATGTTATTCTTCATTCCGTCCAGCGGAATAGAAATATGTTGTTTTGAGTCCAGCCCTTGGAACAAAAAGAAAATAACCTTCTGTTTATGATTTAATTCCATCTTGCGTTGAGAATCTAAAAAATATTGTAGTATTTCTGATTTTCGAATCCATCCTGTTCAGATATACCGTTTTGGAATTGTGTGCTTGAAAATTCCCTTTCCTGGAATCAAGAAAAGTATAATCAAGAAGTGTTGTGCGGGTATTTTTTTTTTCCGGTGAAATCTCGAAAAAGAATAAGAAAATTATTAAGTGAAAAAATTGAGATTTTGTGTGAAAGTGAGATTTTGAAATCGAATGCAATGATGTGATAAAATTGAAAATAAGTAGAAATATATATATATATATATATATATATATATATATATATATATATATATATATATATATATATATATATATATTTAAAAGTAACTATTTCACTTTAAATGTTAAATTGTTAAAGAATTATTTTGGGATTTTAAAATACCCGAGAAAGTGTGTTTGTTTTTTCTTCAAACCTCAGTGCTCAGTGAAGAAATTTCATTTTTAAAGAATAGTGAAAATATTCTTATATTTACATTAGTGTTTGGTGTATAATAATATAGTGTATATGATATATAATTTCATTAATTTTATATATTATTATTTAAAATGTCTAGCACATTTGCAGAAACATTTGGTTAGAATTATTATGATATCCTTAAACCATTTCTGTCTGTGTGTGTTGCCAAAAGTGAATCAAATTTGTTATATTAAGTATTGAAATTCTATCTTAAGTTTGAATATAATACAAGAAATAGTTTAAGTCAAATATTATTTCATTGTTTTAGAAATGTTTATATAGTGTTTGCATAATAATTGTTGGTTACTTTTTTTCAAATTGAAAACAAAAATTAATTTATTAAATATTAAATTTTATGTGAAGTTGAAACAATCAATATTGTTCGTTAAGTATTTGGTGTTTGTTAGAAACTAGTGAGCTGGCTGCACAGAGACTGCTTACCATTAGTAATCTCTCTTGCAGCAGGGGACAACTCTCCAGGATCTGAAAAAAGGCAACCATTAAGGAAACCTGACAAAAATGCAACCTCTGCAGAAGATTATAGACCTATTTATTTGCCTTAAACAGTATTCCCTGCAAAATTAAGAAGATGATTTTTACTAGACTTATATATATATATATATATATATATATATATATATATATATATATATATATATATATATATATATATATATATATATATATAAATACCTTTTATCTCACAACCAAAAATTTTTTACCAAAAGAACAATTTGCTTACCGGAGAGGACACAGCACTACTGATTTATGCCAAAGAATCAGAGATGCCCAAAACAACAAACTAACAAAACACACCGTTGCTGTATTTCTGGATCTCTCCAAGGCTTTCGACAAAGTCTGGTGGAATTTACTAATCATAAAACTTTATGGTAAGTTTGGAATCGAGGGCAGGGCACTTTCCTGGATAACTGGTTTCTTAAGGGATAGACATATTCGTGTTAAATATAAAGAAACTATCCAAATGCTTCAGAGTGCATCAAGGCGTCCCTCAGGGATCCGTCCTTAGTCCAACCTTGTTTTTATTGTATTTGGCTGGAAATGAAAAGATAATATCGAATGGGTGATGTGAAATTGGAATGTTCACCTACGACATAGTTCTGTGGAGCTCTGACTCCGATGTGAACCTTATACAATCAACTCTAAATTCAACGTTAAATGATGTGAGGAACTTAGTTGCTGGTTTTTAATGTTTCAAAATCATATACAGGATTCTTCACCACTAATAAACATCTGCACTTGTACCGCCCCCAAATCCTCTATAATGACCAACCTCTTTCTTATGTCAAACAACCGAAGTATTTGGGTTTCGTTTTGGATCCAGATATCACATGCAAACGGCACATTCTAAATTTAATCAACAAGAGTCGAAAGAGACTGAATGTTCTTAAGTACATCTTTGGAAGAGACTGTTGCTGATGCAAAAACACTCAGGACAGCATATATTGTTCTCATCAGGCCTATTCTAGATTATGGGTTCCCAGTTTACTTCAGTGCTTCCTCAACTAGTCTCCTTCAATTGGTAAGGGACTCGTTAAGTGCAGCTCGTATTATAACAGCTGCCCGAATGACTTAGTTCCTTATGAGGCAAATCTTCCACCACTTTGTCTTGTAAGAAACTCAAATTTAGTTAAATATTTTAGCAAATTTAAAAGCTATGAAAATTAAAATCGAACACCTAAATATTTGTGCAAATGGAGAAATAATCGAAGATTAAAAAAGAACAGCTCATTCAGTTTGGCTGAAAAAAATGAAGATAATTTCCCAATCATTTGAGCAATCCTCTCTAAAACATTGTGTTAGCCCGAATGAGGGCCTACCCTGAGTTCACTTCCACACTGAACTCATGTCCGTCACGAACAAGAACTCTGATGCTCCCGATTACCTAACACAGCAAGCTCTAGAAGTTATAGAAGGCATTCCCAGTCATGCCACTTTGGTTTACACAGATGGCAGTAAAGACGAATTGAACAACACTGGGAGCGGTGTCTTCATCGAATCTTTCAGTCAGGATTTCAAGACGCAACCCGAAAAACTGCTCGGTATTCAGAAGTGAATTAATCGCCATAAATGAAGCATTAAAGATCATCCTCCACAACACTAGATCTAGTGACAATTGGATCCTCACTGATAGCCGCAGCTCAGTTCAGTACCTATAGGACTGGCGTAGCATGTGTGACCTTGTGGGCATAGAGATAATTAAAAATCTCAAAAACTTGGCCAAGAGCAGGGATGTTCACTTTCAATGGATTCCCTCCCATGTTAACATCCAAGGCAACGAATGTGAAGATATCTTGGCCAAAAAAGGTTACACCAAGTTGCCCAACAGTGACTACAAACTTATTTATGTCTGCTGTTTTCTTTCTTCTTGAATATATTCTCCATCAAGAAGAAAGAAAACAGGCAAGTCTAGATCACCCTTCCGGCCCATCCCTGGTTCATTAGGAAGAGCCCTAGGGGTGCGATAGATTTCGAAGATGACAGACATGATCAAACGGCCGTCTCAAGACTTTTAAATGGGCACCTGAGGTGCATGAGATTTGAATCTGGGCTCAAGTCTTTTCTTTGTGCACAAAATGCAATCTGTGAAGCCGGCTTCCCCCAATTACATCCTAGATTGTCTGGGATTTGCTTTGGCGAATGTTTACGCATGTCCGCTTTTGATACTCAATTTCACTACGGTTCACGGTGTCATGGATCTGATCTAGCTGCTTATAGATATTTGAAGGATTGGAAACAACAATTAGTTATGTTATTCTTGGGAAAAGATAAAAAGCAGCACTTTGTGTAAGTTTTAGCTTCAGAGCTCGAGGTTAATGTTGACTCAAACTTATCTAGTATATCTATTAAACAAGCTATTATTAAGAGCCGTAACTATGAAAAAGATTTTGTGAAAGACTTGTTCCTTTCTACAATCGAAAAAAGAAAAAAACAAGAAAAAATTAAGAAAAAGAGAATTCAAATAGAAACTGAAGAAAGGAGAAGAAAATGTTTCAGAATTACTCAAACCGTATACAATTATTGGGAAAGTCAATGGAATTGAATGTGAAATTTTGAGAGTTACTGGAGCCACAATAGATATTGCTAGTAAGAAGTATGTGTTGCTTGATGATATGACTGTTAAACATGTTTGAGTACAACAACCCTTAGATTTGAATCCTCCTTGTTTTCCAATTGCACGAATTGTGTTGGAATGTGAATTAGGGAATGTTATTACAAAGGATGCTATTATTGCAAATGAATTGGATTGTGGTAGATACCTATTAGGAAACCGAACAGCCTCATTAATAGAAGAAAAGAAGAAAAATAAGGATTTGGCAGATGAGACAACGTGCAGACTAGAACTCAGAAACGTATAGAAGAGGAGTTGAAGATGAACTCATACAAATTAGAATTGGAAACAAATTCCAATGAAGATTTGGAAATAAATTCCAATGAAGAGGTTGTGGATAAGGGAAGAATTAACAGTTTTACCAGAAGCACGGTCTGATGATCCCTTAAATTCCTTACTTAAGAATGATAAAAAAAAAATTCAAAGAATGCCAAAGAACAAGTGAGAATCTCAAACCATTGTTTGGACTGGCTGAGTGTATTCAGCCTGGAAAAGTCAACAAAACAAATTATGTAATAAAAATGAACTGTTACTTAAATGAAAAGTAGATAAATTACAACATGAACATTTTTTTATTAGTTGTTCCAAATAAGTTCAGAGAAAAACTCAAAAGAGCTTGTTATGAAGTACATCTGTTCACCTTGGAGTTACTAAAACAAAAGACAGACTAGTTTGGAATTTTTACTAGCCAAACTGTTACAAAGAATTAGAAGAATTTGTAAAGTCCTGTGATCCTTGTCAAAAAGCTGGAAAAGTTGGAGAGAAAAAGAAAGCTCCTATGAGAGTAGTATCAATAATATCTGAAGTTTTTAGAAAAAAATGTATCCATACTGCCATGCGTCTTGCATCCAAATATCCAGACGCTGTTGCCTTAGAAGATATATCATTCATATCAATTGTTGATGCATTACTTCAAATGTTTAGCCGAATGGGCTTTCTTTAAGAGATCCAACATGATCAAGGAACCTCGTTTATGAGTGCTTTAACTACAGAATTTTTTGAGAGGTTTGGATTAAAAATATTACATAGTTCGGTGTATCATCCACAAAGTAATCCTGTAGAAAGATTTCACAGATCAATCAAAATAATTCTCAGAAAATTATGTTTAGAATCTTTTCCAGATTGGGAGCCACATATTTATACAGCTTTGTTCACTTTAAGAACTATAACTCACAAAACACTCAAACAAAGCACCGGATTCAGCCATGCAGAATTAGTTTATGAAAAAAACTTAAGAACACCAATAACCTTACTCTATGAACATTGATTACAGCCTGAAGAAGAGCAAAGTTCTGTTGTTGAGTATGTTTTAAATCTTAACAATCGACTGAAATGATGTTAAAATCTAGTTGGAAAAAATAGAAGAAGGTCAAGAAAATCGAAAAACTTATTGTGATAGAAACAGTGTTAAACGAGAATTTAAAGAAGGAAGACAAGTTCTTGTTTTAGCACATTCTCTTACAAATAAATTAGCTATTCAATGGCATTGCCCAGGAATATAATTGAATCAAAATTCTTTGATACAAACTATGTTGTCTCTTTGCCTAATAAGTAAGGGAAATCACAAATTATGTGAATTTACTAAAGCTCTGTTATAGTAGATCCAATGCTGTAAATCTTGTTGAATTAGATGAGATGAAGGATCCTCCATATTTAGAAACTGAATTCCCATTTATTGAAAACAGCCCAAATGTTTTTAACTGTTCTGAATTAGTTCAAAAAATAATTTAGAAGAGAGATTGAATAAAGAACAGATTCCAATCTTAAGTGAATTGCTTTGTAAATGTTCTGACATATTTTCAAATGAACCTGGATTAACAAAAACTGTACAGCACAATATCGAACTTATTTCCGATAAACCAGTACATGCTAGACCATATAGAATGTCACCCCCACAAAATGAAATTTTAAGAACTGAAATAAAATATTAGCTAATAAAATTATTGAAGCGGGAATGTCAAATTATACTTCTCCCATGATATTAGTACAAATTCCTGGTAGAGAACGAATATCTTGTATTGATTACAGAAAATTGAATGAAATGACAAAAACTGAATATTTCCCACTTCCCTAATATCGAGGAAAGGATTGAAACCATTTCAAGTGCTAAATTTATTACAATAATCGATTTAGCAAACGCATATTGGTAGATTCCCTTTTGTCAGAAAGCTCAACAATTAACGACTTTAGTAACAAATTTTAGTTATTACAGACCACTTAGAATGCATTTTGGTTTAAAGAATGCACCATATTTTTTCTGTAAAATGATAACCGAATTGTTACAAGAAATGAAGTCACTTGCGATTCCATATTTAGATGACATTACCATATTTTCTAATACTTGGGAAACCCACCTTTTAAACATTTAGACCAAGTTTTTTAACGAAATGAAGCAGCAAATTTAAAGATCAAACCTTCTAACTGTGTTTTTGCTCAGAAATATGTCAAATATTTAGGTCATATAGTTGGCCAAAGTAACAGAACTCCCTCAAAATTAAAAATTGATGCCATTAAAAATTTTCCAGTTCCGATAACTAAAACAGATATTCGGGATTTTCTAGGCTTGTCAGGTTATTAAAGAAGATATATTCCTAATTGTTTCATTATTGCAGCTCCCTTGACAGATAAATTAAAAGGAAAATCAAGGAAAGAAAAGATTGTGAGGTCAGAGAAATTTAAAACGGCTTTTAAAGAACTGAAAAATAAACTTAGTGACAAACCAGTGTTATATGCTCCTAATTATGAAAAAGAATTTATATTACAAACTGATGCATCCAATGAAGAAATCGGTATAATATTTTCTCAACTGGATGAAGAGGAAAAAGAACATCCTATCTTATACTTTAGCAGGAAATTTACAGAAACAGAGAAAAAAATACTGTATCACCGAGAAAGAATGTGCTGCAATCGTCTTGGCAGTAAGAAAGCTACAATGCTATTTAGACGGTCAAAAATGGAGACCGATCATAATCCGTTTGTATGGTTAAATTCCAATGCTAGTTTAGGTTAATGCTCAACAATTAATGCATCGAAAAGGGGTTTTGCACAAGAATGCTGATCTTCTTAGTAGAATTTGTAAATAGAAAACTTGCAGTTATTATTTTTACAAACATTTCTCTTTCTTCACATTGTGTTATTTTGTATATTAAATTTTAAAAATAAGAAAATGTTTCTATTCTTTAAAATATTATACAAAAAATAAAAGTAACAAATAATTTTTTCATGTTATTTTATAACTATGTGGTTAAGCTTATTATGCCTTGTCATAATTGTTATTTGTTTGAGTAATTGTAAGACTTTTACTTATGTAAAAGTCCTTCCGGAGGGGGAAGTAGTTGTAACAAGCTAAAAGGCGAGGCTCAGTATAGCCCATGCGCGCAACATTCTGCCACCCTCCTCCCTTCCTATTATATTATTGTTATTTACTGTTTTAGAGAGTGCTTTCAGAAAGACAACGCACTGGAGGTGCGCTTATGGCGGCGTCCGCCAAAGACATTGTCATGTTTATTAAGTTGGAAGTTATATTAAAATTTAAGTAAATTGTAAAAATTATGTATACTTAAAATGTATCCTCATCAATAAAATAAATTAATATAAATTGAAATTGTGTTCAATTGCCTTGTCACCTCGGTACGCTCTACAACACTGAAACGTTTTATCTAATTGTTTCAAATGGAAATATTGATTAACGATACAAGAATATATATATATATACAATGTTTACTATTGCAATATAATATCAGGCACTACACATACTAAGAAAATTTAAATTTATGAATATGGCACACAGACGCTGTATAATCCAGGTTGTTAAATTCTGTATTTTTTTGACAATAAAATAGTGTTGCCATAATTGCGACGTGCGCGATAACGTAAATACTACTTTTTTGCATAATTCTCATAGGTTTTCTTATCTATGACGTATTAAAATCCAGAGATTGCCATGTACATAAGAAAATTTGCAAAGCAAAGTCATAATTACACAGCATATGTGACAGGAATATTTATTATAGTTATTTATATGATTTACAACCTCTGCTTCAAAGATCATTTGAATGATTTCATTGCAGATAGCATTGGACATTTTGGGTCCTTTACCACGATCTGCAAATGGCAATAAATACATCCTAGTTGTCGTGGACTACTTTACTAAGTGGCATGAAGCGGTTTCAATCCCCGATCAAGAAATGACTACAGTAGCCGAGGTTCTAGTGCAGCAATGGGTTTCCAGATTCGGCGCACCCTTACAATTTCATTCAGATCAAGGGACAAATTTCACCTCTTCTGTGCTTAAAGGAATGTGTCAAATTCTCGGAATAGAGAAGACGCAGACCACGCCATTACACCCGCAATCGGACGGCATGGTAGAGAGGTTTAACCGAACCATCTTAAACAATCTCTCACTTATTGTTTCCAGAAATCAGCAAGATTGGGATTTGAAACTACCGTCGTTTCTGCTTGCATATCGCAGTGCTGTCCATGAGACTACCGGATATATTCCATCACAAGTGCTCTTTTGTCGCGAACTTCGTCTCCCTTGTGATCTTTAGCTTGGTCGTCTACCGGATGCACCTTCATCGCCAGAAGAATACCTTCGAGACCTTCAGGCATGTCTTGAAGATGTCCATAACTTCGCTCGAGACCGAATCAACCTAATGACCGAAAGAATGAAGACAAGGTATGACACAAGAGCGACAAGACATGAATTTCAGGAAGGTGATAAAGTTTGATTGTGGAACCCGATTCGACGTAAAGGACTTTCTTCAAAGTTGCAAGCCAATTGGGGAGGTCCCTACACAGTCCTAAAAAGTGGTTCGTGGTTCGTATAAGGAAATCATCTTCTTCAAAACCAAAGGTTATGATATTATGATAGATTAGCTCCTTATCGTAATGTAAAGTAAAAATTAGTATACCATAGTCTCTTGGTAAATAGTATAGATAATTTTAATATTTTTTTTGTATTTGTATTTTTAGTTGTTTGTGTATGTAATGTGTTCTGTATCCTCTTAAAATGTAAATTCTTTTATATTAAATTTCGCCTCCTATCAGGCGACTGCCGGGGACGTGCAGTCCTTGAGAGGGGGGCAATGTTACAAATTATAAATAATTATTGTATTTGTCTTAAAATATCTCAGACAGATCAGAAATACTCACATTTTGGGCAAAAATTGGGGTATTTAGACGTTGAAAGCGGGTTTTATGTTTTGGCGAGAAATAAATACTTCTGGAAACATCCATCACCTAAGCTCTAGGACCAATATTTAGCAAGACAGCCTAGAAGCTTTCAGAACCTTGGCGAAACTGGTAGATTTCTCCGTCAATTCAAGTATAAATACGGCAGGCAGACATAGAAGAAAGGCAGTTTTGTGAAAACAGTCATTGAGTGAAGACGATTAGTCATGACTGCTAGTCTAGGGAAGCTGTTGTCTGTCTGAGGTATTTGAGATCTGTGATTGGAAGTTGTTATTTATTGTATCTGGCGAATTGTAGCTGTATAATTTTGTTTGTTACAGCTGGTGTATGTAGTGGAACTTTTACGAATAAAAGTCTTGTGTTCATTGAGTGGTTGCTTTCTTCAACTCTCAATCCACATGAACCCCGAAGCTCGGTACAATATTTATTTATTTTTCTGATCAAAGAGACATCATTATTTTGGTGCAATTTCTCTTGAAAAAAAAATTTTATATAATGATTTTTTAAAAATTTCCATTCAAGTTGAAATCCTACTAATAGTTTATTCTTGTGTTTTTGAATTTATTTTTTAAATTTCTTTTACACAACTTTATTCTAATCAATGCAAATAAAAACGCAAAAATTACTTCTAAAATATTTAAAAAATACCAATTTTTAAACATGGAATATAGACACATTATATGGTGTATTAAGTGTGGATGATACTTTGCTTTGCCAAATACATTCTCATTATAAACAACAAAATTAGGTTGTAAATGATGAACAATGCAGTCTAAAATAATTACAAAAAATATAATTCTTTCTTATTTAATTTATTTAATATACAGTGGGTGATCGGTTAATAAACATAATCTGTTACAAGACTAAGTGCGCTGTCCCAAAGGTTCGTTAACCGATCATTGCTTTACCAGAGATGTTTTTTGAAATCGATTCATACATTTTAGAGACCCTAAAAATGAAATTTAAGCAAAGGGTGTAAAATTTCTTTTATTAAGTTTCCAAAAATATAATGCAAACATATAGTCTAGAATATTAATCAACCCTTTTCATTTTTTGCTTATGAGGCGTTTATAGATATGTCGATTGCTTTTCTCTCTTTTTTTTAGGATTTTCCGGAAGTGATTAATAGCATTGCCTTTGTCCTAATATTGTTGTTGCTGCCATCACTGGAATTCGTCATTCAAAACTACGGATGAGACAGTGAAGGCACAAGGCTAAAAATGAAATAAATTTTGCTTTTGAATGAAATCAAAACCGAAATTAATGGTCCGCTTTGACTACAAATATTCTATTGGGGAAAAAATTTTTTTTCTAATAATAGAGCTTTGAAATTCAATTAGAAAGCAACATAATTCAAGAGAGATGAAAAACCAATTTCGGTCCCGTAGGTTTGGCAATCCTGCACATTATGTCCCGACAGCTAAGAAATGTTCAATTTAATTCGTATTAATTCGTTATCCGATTATCTGTTCGAAGTCCGAACACAAAAATCTTTCGTGAAAGTGTTCTTTGTCCTATTTTTTTCGCTGTCCGAAATGTTCGTTAACCCCGATTAGCCACTGTAAACAGAAAAAAATAATACACTAACTTCTTTAGTTTACTTGGAAAATAACATGTATATTATTATGCTATCAGAATGCAAATAGTATGCAATACTGAATTGAAATTATCCAATCCATATTTAATTTCTACTGTTGGGATTTTTTCATACATCATGTCCATTATATACAGCATTAGAAATTCCAGTATAGTTTATTTCGAATTCACAGAAAAATTGAAAAGATAAAAATTATAAAATATTTGCTTCCTAAGTTTTAGATAAAACTTTTGTGTGTAATATCCGTATATAATTACACTGAAATCTCGTAAGTAGTCGTTAATTAATAACAATAATTTCACGAAAATTATGCCGTCTCCAGTACATTGAAATCATTTGCGTATTAAAATTGCATTAGCTTTCTTTTAAATATCACTAATTACGAAAATGTTTATGTTTGAATACATAAATCAGAAAGAGATAACATTTTAATACAAATTAAACAAATATTTTAGAGGAAGATTCTATATCAGGGATGGGAACATTTTTTGATGTCCGTGCCACAAAGTCATAAAAATACATTTTTAAATAAGTAATATGCCCCAATAAAATATCATTCTAAATGTTAGCGTGGTGAAACTATATGTAAGTATAATTAAATAAACAAATAAAAGCAATTCTTATTAATCAATGTTTTACAAAAATTAATATCCTGGAAACAAAATACACATTAAAAACAATTGTTTTTAATATGATTTTTGTTTTTGTACACAAGATTACAAAGATTTAATATCTGGTGCATATTTAGTTAATTTCAAGAGTACGCATACAGAGCTTGACTCATCCGTCATTCTATTCTTATATTTATTTTTTATAAAATATAATTCTGAAAATACAGATTCACATTACCATATCGATGAAAATATTGATAAAATTGCCTTTGCTAATATTTTTAAACAATTAAACGCGTCAAGAAATGAATTCCATGTAGTTAGAATTTCCTCTTCTGCAATTTTATCCAATAATCGATTACTTTCAATAATTTCTAAATCATTTCTTGAATCAACAAATTTTTGGTTCCATATGGTACTTGACTGAAATTCAACTAATTCCATTTCTAATTCATTAAAATTTAACCACTTAAGGACTTTTAAATTGAATTTTTCAATTGGTATTGTACCAGGATATAAAATAAATTTTTAAGTTTCTTCAAATTCTTTAAACTGCATAAATCTAGCAGAAAATTCCTGAATCAGGGATTGAATAACCATTGAAAATGCTTTCGTTAATGACTCTTTATTTGGCTTCTCGTGACATTAACTTTCAGAATTTTTTTTTTCTCGTATTTGGAAAATATTTATATGATTTTGAAAGAATATCACGATTAAAAATCTGTAATTTGACTTCGAACACTTTGATTAAGTCAAACATTATATTGACTGTATAACTGACCCTTTGTAGTTTTATATTTAATTCTTTTAAGGGAGAGCATAAATCAGTGAAAAAAAATATAAATTTGCTAGCCATTCTACATCTAATAATTGATTGTATTGGTCAATAATGTGTTCTCATTATATTTAGAAATAATCTTATTTCCTCCAAACAATCTACAAATCTTTGCAAAACATTTTCGCGCCTTAACCAGCGTATATTATTGTATGAAAGTAAGTTATTGTACCACGAGTTTACTTCGTTTATAACAATTCTTGCAATTTTCTTTTATATAGTGTTAGTGAGGATATAAAATTGACTAATTTTGTTACAAAACTTAAAATATCATCAAACATTTTTAAACCTGTTTTGGCACATAACGCTTGTTGGTAAATAATGCAATGAAAATCAAGAATTATGTGTCCAATACGTTTTGTAAATAAATTTACAAATCCATTTTCGCGTCCAGTTAAACTGCGGGTACCGTCAGTTGTAACTGACACAGTTTTAGAACACATTTCTCCAATGCATCTATAACTGCATTACAAATGTCTAATCCTTTTGTTGTTGTTGTTAATGTTGATAAACTTATTAACTTTAATATTGTTTTGAACAAAATAACTTACAAAAATTGCTAAGCGAGTAGAGCCTGTTACGTCAATTAACTCGTCAAGGCAAATGGATATAAAATCCCAACACTTTATATGATTTTTTTCATGAAAATTTACATTTTTCGCCATACCTGAATTTTTTCTTTCACTGTATTCCTAGTTATCGGCATGTTTTTAACGTTTTGGATAATTTTTCTTTATTTTCGAAATCATCGAATAAGTATGGTGAACATTGCAGTCAAGCATCTATTAAAATAATCGCCTTCATTAAAAGGTTTCGCCTATCGAGCAATAGTTTTTGAAGCTTGATAATTAGCAGTAGTGGTCTTTGATTGAGTTACAATATATTTGATTAAAGAAGTAGTTTGATAAAACTTTTATTTTTTAAGGCACGTGATTTCTACCCCGTTTGCTATTCTACACTTCAATCGAGAAGAAATTTATGGTTGGTTTCATAATGCCGCTTTACTGAAGATGTTCTACAAACTACAGTTTTAGAACATAAAATAGAAATTGCTTTACTGTCCTTTTCAATCGTACCGTATCTATCGGTCCACCAAGCTTGAAATTCTTTGCTACTACATGTTTCGGATAATTTCAATTTCTTCATTGAACTAGCCCTAATAAAAAATTCTAAAAAATATATATTTTAATAATGTTGTTATAAAATAAATAATTTATTCTGCGTTCGGTTGTAAGAACATATTTTGTCACATATTAAAATACTAAAAATATTACCAACACAAGAAAATAATAAATAATATATTAATTCAAGGTAATTTTAATAATTATTTCTTTATTTTACACTGATTTTTTAATGATAAAATAATTTCTCATAATATTAAAATATTTTGTTCAAAAATAAGCAAAATAAATTATTAGTAACTTTTAATACCTTAAGGTTGCTATAGGTTAAAACTTCAGTCGTGACGCAATATGTTTCTGCAAACGAATGAGGAATATAAAATATGAAGTAATATGTAAAAATATTTACCGAAAAATAACATTATCTATTTACACTAAACGGTTATATACAAGTCATTGAAGTTTCAAAGACGCCAGTTTACTAAAAATGGCAAATGCAATCTGTCGTCTGATTCGAGCACTGCGACGGCAACAACATACAATAACTTTAGAAGGTGAAACTGGATACCCCAAAAATTTTATCTAATGGCATGTTTATGTACTTCGAGAGAAATCATGCGATAATAAAATGTATAATTTTACGGTTTTAGTTAACATAATAAGATAGGTATTCAGTATTACACACAAATTTATATCATAAATTATAAATTAAGTGAAGATTAATAACTTTTGAGTCTTTTCTGTCAAAAAAGATAACTTATAAAAAATTATTTTGTTTATGTTTTTGTGTGGGCTATCAAAATTTTCAAACGTGCCACTTGTGGCGCGCGTGTCATTAGTTCGCCCTCCTTGTTCTATATTATGAATCCTAAAGTTTTGATTTGCTTCCAATCAACCAGAATAATAATCGTATTTATCAAAAGTTGAAGATTTTTTAGGGCGAAATTTGACAATTGTGTAAAAAATTTTTATTCTTGTCTTTAAATTCCCGTTGTTTTGGGGTATATTCCGAACAATGTAAATCTAAATTCAAAAATTATTTTAGAAGAATAAAAGTGTAATTATTTTAAACATAGAATATACATAGATTATAAAGTACACTAAATAAACAGCATAAGAGTAACATTTACTATGTTTCATAGACATTATACTCAACAAACAAAATCAAGTAGTAAATGAGATAGAGTGCTAACTAAAATTGAATCATGCAGTTTTTAGTTGAATTCTAACTGGACCCTACTCATCTCGAAATGAAAACTGGATTCATTCATATAAAAAATTTCGAACTGATCGTTTATTGGATGGGATTCTATGACAACCAATACTAGGTAACATATATGTTTTAAATAAACAAAATAAATTAAAAAGATATTTTATGAAATTTTATTGCTGATATATATATGCATATCCATCCATATACGTATGTAAGCACTTGTACATATATTTATATAATATTAAACTAAATTAATTAAATAAGTTTTCTGTTGAATAGAACTTATTTAATACAATACTAAATTGACGAATACCCTCTCATTTGACCCGTGTACTGAAGTCTAAAATTCCATGAGTCCGAGAATGCCTGAGTGATTAATATGTACTCCCACAGTAACCTTTGTATAAGACCTCTTCAAAACGAGTAGAAGACTTCTAATCGCACATCTAAGCGAATGATAGATAGTTTCAGCTATTTGTTAAATAAACTGTTTTTAAAAATCTTCCTTTCGCCTGATATTGCGTTCCACTCAACTGCAGGCTGTTTCTTAATTTGGTTATAAACCACTGAGTACGAAAATAATCTAACATGCGAAGAATGAAAAAGATCAAATGAAATAAATTGTGGCAGTCATTCTGCACAACGGACAAAAATTGCATTTTGTGTAGTGCATATGTGATAAGTGCACAAATTATATTATCCTAGCAACAATGTAAAAGGATTGAAATTTCAGCCGTCTCATGTATAAAATATTTTTTTTTAATTATGTAACCCGACAGCTTTTTAATGGAACTTTATGCCATTATTATCTAATCTTGAAAGAAATTTCAAACTGCGAAGACAAAGCTCAGATTTCTAAACATTTAACTATCAAATTGATATCCGTGAATGCATTATTCATTGAAACGCTATGAAAGTTAACTTAAAATATGCAACAAAAATTAATAGAAGTTAATATGAGATCAAAAGCTTATTGTTTCCATAACTTAAGAGTTCATCTATTTTTGACGTCAAAAAATAGTTTTCTGCTTTTGTTTTGTTCAGTGTAATTAAATAATATTTGTGATCTTGAGTAATAGATAATAACAAATATTATTTAAAAGTAATTAAATAATTTTTCTCGAATTTTAAGCTGTATTTGTTAATTTATTGTTATTTAAAAAAGAATATTCACTGTTCACCTGCTCTTATTAACGTTGCGAGGTTTCTTCTAAATATGTTTGGCTATAAATGTGATGTACCACCTTAAGAGATTTCACACCAAATCTGGTGTCTTTTATTTTGATTAAAGTGTTGCTGATTTTCCTTTTGCTCTTGCCAATTTGTGTGTGTTTTTTTTTTTTTTTGTTACCAGGTTTAGCTTTTTTTTTCTCGCGTTTTACATCATTTTTGTGTCACATATGTAATCTTTTTAACTGGCAACAGTGTTCGAATTTTTTGTTCAGTGTTGTGTTTCAATTCGGTTGACTTTGAGAAATTTCCCGTTCCAAAAACATGTGTCCAGCTTGGTGACGGAAAAAATATCGCAAATGTGGCCAATTGAGCGATATACTCGACGAATTCCTATGTTTGATTATTCATATGAATCCATACTTTTTACAATCATGTCCAAAGTTTAAAAAATATCTTCAGTTTTCGCAAATAAAGATTAAAAGTTAAAAAAAAATGAAGAATTCATATAAAGCATCTTAATGAAACCAAGGAAAAAGAGCAAAAAGGATGTTACATGTATGCTAATATTCATAAAACAACAGTATATGCTTCCTGGAGCGATTGGGAAAGACATTTCCCGTATAAAAACTAATCAATTTAAATTGTTGGTGGAGAGTTAATATGTTATATATTTTCTAAGAGTTACAAATTATACCGTGCTTAGTCTATAAATGCACATTATCCAGCTGGTCTTAGGAAAGATCCCTCGTTTAGAAAGCAATACTCTACTCACGTTGGTGGAAGCAACTCATCAGTTGCTCACAGCACACGCATGTTCTATCTGATGTAAAGCAGGTGAGGACGACAGCCATTTAAATATCACATAAGTTCAATGTGTATATGTCCAGATTACATATTTTCTACTCCAGCCTAATCATTGATGACAATGCCCTATAAGTGAAGCACACTTGACAGGTATGTTATATGTGTTAACTTATATGCTATGAAACTATCTATATAGTTAACCCCGAAATTATGATACCTTTGCTTCAAGTAGACAAGCTTAAAGGATAAGTTTGATGCCGTGTGGGGTTCTCTTGGGAATTATTTCCAAACATTAGTCATCTTTCGATATTGCAACACAGGGTTATCATACTGTAACTCTATTGATGTTTCCATTTTCTTGGAATCGTTGCCGAAGCTTAGAAACGACACTCTACATGATTTCGATTTTCTTGAATGATACCATGAGCGTATGCCCTTATTCTAATCGGCTGATAATTTTGCCAGGTAAATCAATCTCGTCTTCATTTATTTTAAAAATTTCATTATAGCACTGTGGCTTAGAGAAACTTTGAAATTACACTGTTTTTCTGGAAATATTTCTAATATATTCTCAAAATTCTCTCACTCTGTCTTCACTGTGACATATTGCGAGAGCCATTTGATTATTCCTATAATTTGTAACGCAAATATTTTGTTTCTGAAGATATATTTGACAATCTGACATTGCAAGGCGTTTTACTTCGTTAGTACTTAAAATTAACAAAAAATCTTACTCTTTTTCTGTACACCTGTTAAATGGACATTCTTGTTGCTATGAATTGAAACACATATGTTCACAGTTATAAAAATTATATCAATGTACGTGATTATAAAAGTTTTGAATGATAAAATTTAATTGGATTATAAGAAATAATGAAGAATTTTATGATATAGGTTTTAAACATTTAACTAAATTTTTCATTGTTAAAAAATATAAGATAATAGCTAATGATCAAATCTACACTTACTACTTTAAATAATGAAAAGAAAATAACAATGCCAATTTTGAAAAGTTTGAGAAATTTACATATATATTTTTGATTATAAATGCATTTGAAAAATGTACAATTAATATTGTCTTTTTTTATAAATTGAATTAATTGACTTAAATAAAGTTTAAAAATAAAAAAAAAACCATTTATAATTCATGATGTGATAACATTGTTCTGGCGCTGAATTAAATTTACACAGTGAATTTATCACACAACATATTAGCAATCAATTTTTTATTCATCATCTATGATTGCACATAATATTAATTTACAAGAACATTTTGTTTGTAATAGGAGCACCACCATTACATTCTCAACATGGCCATTCTCAATCACTTTCGAATTCAACCGAACAGCCCGCTATTCTTCTTCAAATAAGAGGAAGAAGAAGAAATAAATTTGTGTTACTATCTCCGCAGCGCCATCTCGAGACGTCGAAATCATTACAGACTTATTTCCCTCCCCACTCAGAGGAAATTTTTCATATAAGGAAAAGTTTTATGTTTTTGATTCAAATTAGAAAAACCAAATAATATTTCATAAATGTTCAATAATGCTTAGAAATATATATACACACACATACCTATATATATATACGTACCAGTTCTATCTAAGTAGTACCTTATGCTAAGAAATGCATTCATCTCATCCCTAATTAATGAACACTTTAAAAAAGCGCATGAATAAAATAAAAAGAATATTTACAAATTTTATAAAGATACATGAAAATATATACCAAAATGTACTCTTTAATTATATATTTAAGTTTAATTTTTCAAATTTTTAAGGATACGACTTAAACTTTCAGCATTCTGATGTTGTTTCCCTTCACGACGAACTATTTCGTAGTTAAAGGACTGTAAAATCAAGGCCCATCGTAAAAGTCTAGGATTAGTTCCGGTATTCTTTTCCAACCACGCTAGAGGATTATGATCTGTTTGTATTATAAAGCTTTGGTAGCCATCCAAGTAATATTTTAATTTTTGCACAGCAAAAACTATAGCGGCACATTCTTTCTTGGTAGTGCTGTATTTTTGTTCCGTAGGGGAAAATTTCTTACTTAGATACATAATTGGATGATATTCGTTTCCAATCACTTGCGACATCACAACTCCAATTCCAATATTTGAAGCGTCACACTGAATAATAAATTACTTTGTAAAATCAGTCCTGTACAAAACGGGTTTATTAGAAAGTTTTTCTTTCAATTCATAGAAGGCACTTTGGCAAGAGCTATTCCAATTGATAGTTGAGTTTCTATCCTTGCCCTTTATCAGGTTTGTTAGAGGAGCTGCTATTAGAGAAAAGTTAAAGATGTGTATAGCTTCGATAATAACCAGTTAACCCTAAAAAGGCACAGACCTGAGTTTTATTTACATGAATAGGAAAATCTTTGATAGCTTGAACTTTCAATTCGCCAGGCGTTCTTCGCCCTTGTCCCACCAAATGTCCAAGGTATTTCACGCAAGCTTCAGCAAATTGGCACTTCGACGGTTTTATGTGCAACTTCCAAACTTTTAGCTTAATGAAAATGTCCTCCAAATGTTTTAAATGATCATCCCAGTGTTGGGAAAATATGGCCATATCATCCAAATAAGGGATTGCATATTCTTCACATCCTTTTAATATACCAGCAATAAGTTGGCTGAAGTCATATGCTGGATTTTTCAATCCAAATTGAAGGCGTAATGGTCTGTATGTTCCGAAACTAGTCACGAACGCTGCATGTCTTTGTGCATTTTTACTCAAAGGTATCAGCCAGTAACCTCTGGTTAAATCCAGAACTGTAATGTATTTCGCAACAGATACTTTTTCCATTAACCCTTCTATATTAGACAGTGGGAAAAACTTTGTTCTGGTCACTTTGTTTAATTGTCGATAATTGATGCATGGTCTTGCTTCCTTTGAAGGAGCTTCTAACAAGATAAAAGGAGATGTAAAATCAGATTCTCCTGACTCTATCACTTTTAGCTTCAGCATTTTTTCTATTTCGGCTTTCTAAATTTCAGACTATCTTTGTAAAAGTCTATAACTTTTGGCACAGATAGTTCTGTCAGAATCTAGTTCAATGTCATGTTCAGTCAGATCGGTAAAACCAGGCTCATTTGAAAACGTGTTAGAGTATTTTGTAATCAGTTCACAAAGTTCACCAATTTGAATTTCAGATAATTGGATATTTGATTGTACTGACTGCCACACTTCCTTTAAATCAGAATCTGGGTATTCTAATTCAAGCTTAGGAATTTCATCATCCTCTTTGTTATTGTTTTCCTCCATAGACATCAAATTAACATGTTCTTCTCTCTGAAAATACCACTTTAGCATATTCACATGGTAAACTTGGCTTTTGTCACTGTTCGGAAAATGAACAACGTAATATGTCTCTGAAAGTTGTCAAACGAATTCCCCTGGACCAATCCAATTCACGGACAGTTTATTTGGTTTTGATAAGGTCACAACAAGAACTAGAGCACCAATTTTAAATTGTCGCTTTTCAGCGATTCTATTATACAACAATTTCTGTTTTTCAAGAGCAAGATCCTGACAATGCTTCATACGATTTAAAAGTTCAAAAACATACGAAACAATATACATCATTTTCTTCTTCAGTTGGCACTGTTAAATTCTCATATAATAGCATCATTGCAGTCCTCATGTTCCAGTCGTGAACAAGCTCAGCTGGACTGTAACCAGTACTATCAAGTGTCACTGTTCTCAACGCAAAGAGTGCATGCGATAAAACTTTCTTCCAGTCTTCTCTAGATTCTATATAAAGCACGCGGAGTATTCGCTTCAAAGTTCGATGCATCCTTTCCACCGGAGTGCTTTGAGGATGTCAGTCAGAACTTCTCACAACTCGCACTCCAAACTTGTCCAAAAATTCTGACGTAAGTACACTCAAAAAAGACATTCTTTGGTCAGTTTGTAGTTCTCTAGGAAAACCAAGACAACTGAAAATCTGTAGTACATCTACAATAGTAGTTGAACATAAATTCGGAGTGGGAATAGCATCTGGATATTTTGATGACATGCATATCACAGTTATTATATATTTGTTCCCTAAACTACTAAACAGGGACAGGCAATAGTCCACAAGCATCGACATTCAGCTTAGTAAATATTTCAGAAATAACAGGAACGATTTTCAGTATTACCTTTTTCTTGTTTCGAAGCTTTCCAATTCGTTGACAGTGGTTACAAGATCGGACGAAATTTTCGACGTATTTATAACATTTGTACCCAATAGAAAGTCTTAAAAAGACCATCTTTAGTTTTACTTACGCCTCAATAGGCAGATATATCTTCGTGACAAAACGTTTTCAGTTACTCACGAAATATTTCTGGAACAACCAGCAATTTTCTTTCTGTTCCATTTTTATGTTTTTCCTTTTAGAAAAGCGTATTACCTTCTAAGAAATACTTGTTCGATTTTAAAGTAGGCTTTTGTGCTTTCGCAATAAGAGGTTTTAATTCTTTACTGTTTTGTTGCACTTTGAGGAAATCTTTTGTTGAATTTTTTATGAGATCTTCCACTGTTAATTCTTCAACCAAAAGTATGGTTTCTTCGTCGTTATCTTCAGACATACTTTTGTTTAACTATTCTCAATTCGATCGCTGGATTGGTGTTTTTCCTTTTCTTTCTGCTCAGAAAGTTTCTTTTATGCTCGTGTTTGTACAGCATTCATCATGTGCACTTGAATATCTTTTTTGGTTTTGTAATCTTCAAATAACATTGCTGTTTTATTTCCCTGCAAATATCTACCTTGATTTAATGAATCTCTGATAACAGCAGCTTTAGTAATTATCCGTCCCATTTCACATTCAAGTTCAACTTCTACAAGAGGTAAGCAAATCAAAATGTCTTCCAATGGCGTCCTCAACCAGACCTTTTCATTCGTATACATGTGTGGTTTCACGTATTTGTTGCAGATCATATCCTAAGTAGCACCAGTATCTCGCAAAATCTTCATTTCTACTTCGTTTACTTTATCTACACTGGTATATCGAGCCCTCAATTCATCAATATTTTTATCAGCTACAACATGGGAAATAGATTCTGTAGCTTTCTTTTTAGTTTATAGCACTGTATGCGAAGATGATTGCTTGAGCCACATTCATAGCAACCTAGAGTTTTTCTTTTATCAAAATCCTTTTCTTTCAATTTATCTTGAGATGTTTCAAATTTTATTTGGAATTAAGGTTCGAAATCTTTCACATTCTCTTTAGGCTTGTGGTTACAATATTTGTTTCGAAAATTGGGAAAATTTCTTATGAGTACCTCTTTCATCTTAAAATTTTCTCTGATACTTTCATAATCATCTAACTTTTCAGCCAATTCATAGGGAGTTGTGAATTTCAGCCAATCTTCGAGGAAATGATCCCTCACTTCTGTAGACACTCGAAACTTTAACTGCTCCATAACTATCAGATCTTTGAGTTGCCGAATGGACTCAATCTTTAATTCAGAAATCCATTCAGTAAAGTAACTCAGGAGTTCTTGGGTATAGTTTCTCCAAGATTTATCCGAAGACTTGTGATGACGGTAGAAACATTACTTCAATTTTTCACTTTTAAACTTATATCTTTTCGAGATCAGACTTTCAACAAAATCATAATTGCTAGCATCACTAGTATGTTCTCCAGCTAAAATATTGCATAATTCAATTGGTAAAACTGCTAACAGGTATGAAACCCAATCTTTTTTCGACTCCTGAGCCATTTCAGCTCGTCTTTCGAAATTTATTAAATATCGACTCATTTCGTCATGGTTGTCATCATATTTTGCGATAATGTGTGTCAGCGGAATTTTAGGACTTAACTCTCCTCTGGCCTCCGATTCAGTTTTCTGACTAGATTCTCTTTGTGACAGTTCTAACTTTTTCATTTTTAGTTCGTGTTGTCGAATTTCGCGAGCCATTCGTTCTTCTCTCTTTTTTTCTTCTAGTTTATATTTTTCTTCTTCTATTCGTTTCCTATCTTCAATAATTCTATCCAAGATAAGTTTTACTTCTCCCTCCCTCATTGTAAATAACACTACTTAAAATTAAAGTTTTAATTTCCTGAATTTTATTTGAGGCATTTTCTTTCAGTCCACGTTCTTCACATATCTCCAGCAATTCAGTTTTCCTAGGTTTATCTAAATAGGCCACTTTTAGAATTAGGTCAACAAAATCAGAATGCTCTACTATAGTATTAAAGAGAATAGAGCTTATACAAATATATAAGACTAGCTAACTGATTATTTAGAAAAAAACAATTTTTGCAGAATTTTAGACAGCAATATTAATATGAGAACCATAATTATATAAAACAATTTGTCGAATATTCAAAAAAAAATTCTTATTCTAATTGTTATTTACCAAAATATAATCTACTGTCAGATTCTTTTTAAGAATTAATAACACATCTTCAAGAAAGTTTAATAAAATAATATATCACAATTTTTATCAAAATCGAAAGCAAAAACTTGTCACAAAAGCAATAAAAGTTATTTTTCAATATTTTTTTTAACCATATCATACTTGATTTACTATCACTGGTTAATTAAAACACTACATTTGAATTCAATATACTATATCACCACAATAATAAATTCTAATTATGAAACTCAATACATAGAAAAACCTTTTTTTTATTCTTTCAATGTCACAAATAAAAATATATAATCAACACAATTAAAGTACATTCTATTCCTAAATCAAAACAAAATACACACTGACTGCAGGAAAGAAATGCTCTCAATCATTTATAATTTAGAATAGAATATTAACAGACAATTATTAAGTATTTAAATATACTAACAAATCTTGCTATTTATCTAATTTCTTTTTTTTTTTTTTTAACAATCTGATCCGAGCATAATATATTTACAATATTTTGTTATGAAAACATATCAGAAAAGAGAAGCATATATATATATATATATATATATATATATATAATGATAAGGTATAAATATATATATACCTTATATATATATATATCCCTTATATATATATATATATATATATATCCCTTATCATTATTTTCTTCCAAACATCAATAATTATTCAACACAATTTCAATTTCATAAAGATTATATAATAAACCAACAAACAATTATAACAAAGGAATTAAATATATACGTTTACAGAAGTATTCAATATTCTTATTTTTTTTAAGTAGGGATAAGTGAGTGCCCTAAAAATACTCGTAGTATTCCTAACCCAAAATTTAATACAAAATATGAATTATGGATTTATTTCCGTATTTTATTGTCCTAAATTTTAATACAAAAACTGAAATTAAATTAAAATGCCACGGCAATACCAATAGAAAAGGTACTCACCTCTATTTTTCATCTGTTTTATTGGTAATCCTACAAGATTCCTGTTAGAATTCACAAAGCACTGGATTTTTCGTAATCCCCCGCTGCCACCAATTTTCACTTTAAGGTGAATCCTTCTTCAAAATAACTCTACAAATGAGCTTCAGCGCCATCTAGCTTAGCTGTTTGGAGGCAGTCCCTCTTTCAAAGACTGAAAGAACTGATTGGTGAATTAAAACTCATAAACCACGCCAAAGCACTGCTTACAAAGAAAAAATTGTTCCTTACTCAATGGGGGGGGTAGAATTTTAAGAGGGGAATGAGTAGACCACTTAACCTCAATAGGGGTAAAGTAGACAATATGACAGCCCCCCCCCGCATCCTAATTTCCATCAGCATGTTCCCATACAGATTTTCATCACATATGTGGTCAATTTGTCTTGAAGACTGTTTGTCCCCTGTCAATTGCCCTCATTACAGCCTCGGGGTATTCCTTCCGGGAACTATATGTCTGTAAATCTCATGGGTGAGGAAAAAGTAGGGCTGCCTCAAATGCTTCTCAAATTTGACACCGGAAATATCCGTTATGAGCTTTTAGTCAAGCAATGAGAGAGAAAATGCTCTGCTTGGAGATTTTTAAAAGAAATATAATTCGATTTACTGTTTTGCAGAAAAGTATACAGATGCATAAAAAAAATTAATACAATTTTGTTATTATTATTCATTAAATGATCAAAACTTAATATCAATATTCAAATGAAAATAAAAGTATAAAATATACTTATTTTATTTATCTTGATATAATTTCCATTTGCTTTGATCTTACGAGATTTGATTCTTTTTAAATGGGCCTTATGAGAAAGCAGCAGTTGCTCTTCTCTCTAAGTACTTCACTTATATAAATATTTTCAAACAGATAAAAATGTCGAATTTCTTATCTCTTAAAAAAAGAAAGGAAATAAGGTAGTTTATTTATTAACTTTGGAATAACTTGTCTTGATTTATAAAATATTTGGATACAAAATTTACGGAAAATTCCATATATTTCGCTTATAATTTCTATCAATGATTTTTGTAGGAATGGAAAATCTATTTCTCTATTTGCATAGATCAGGCATCTCGACATTGTTTCTTGATATATTTCTAAACAAACTTTAAAAGCAATATAACCTATTACATAATACGCACGTTTTAGTACAAATATGGCGATATCATCATTCGTATCTGAAGAAGTGAATTCACACACTTCAAGAAAAATAGAGAACGTTTAATTTAAGAATTAAATAATCTTCACTTTGGGAATAAGCAAATGATTTGTGTTTGTGTGTGAGTAGAGCTTAGCCTCTCAACAAATTAAAATGGAATGTGTTTCTCAATAAAATCATAAATATTACAAAATACTCTAAATATTTTACTCCTCGAAATGTTGTAAAATAGATTAGGGTCTCTTCCATGTAAATTCAGTGCATATACCATTTTCAAATTTCTTAAATTTTCTTCGTCTATAACAAAATATCAGAATTCCAGTTATCCAACATCAGAGCTCCAGGCTTGCATCCAAATTTATAACATCGTCTTTAAATATTGTTTTTATATTGATTCTTAGCGTATTTATTCTCATTTTAACTAGCCAAAAATCAGAAATTTTTGAAGATAATGACCTTATAGTGTTCATTTTAAAGTATCAAGCGACAATTTAGCTATATAATCTTTTCATCTTTAGGTATATAAGTAAATAAATTATTCTTCTCCATCACCCTCAAATTTATATTTTCTTATCAAGTATTTTTATATAGTTTACTGTTTTTAATTTTTGTGCTTCATTTAAAAATGTTTTCTTCATTTGATTTTAATTTCTTAATCGTTTTCACACTTGAACTAAGCATTTTTTAGAGGATTTCAATTTTAAACCATTTTCAGCACATAATCTACTTTTTATAATTTTTCAGTACTACTATTTATCAAAATACATTTAAAGCTTGAAATATGAAAATGCAACTCTGATTTTTCTTATATATATATATATAAGAAAAATCAGAGTTGCATTTTATATATATATTGCAAGGCAAACTGAATGAGAAAAGAGCAATCGCAGTTGATTCCTAAAGACGTTACACTACTACTCTGGGGTCAAGGTAGGAAAGTATATGCGTAATTAGCCAACCTTTCTCTTTTTTCATGGCTGTAAGTAAATCCCGTATGCAGGCCCTATTTGCTTGGTGTTTGAATTCTATTCCTGTTCACACCCAGGAAACGAAAAGGCAGTTACCCTTTTATTTATATACTTTTATGATTTTCGAAAATTATTTGTTCTGTTCTCTGTTCCGAAAATTATAAGTGCTATTATTTTGAGTTCAATAGTGGCATTTTATACATTTTGTAAAAAGTATTTTCGCATCTCAGTTATTTCTTTTTAAACTGATTTCGTCATAATTTTTGTTTTCGACATGAAATATGTTTTAGGACATGAACATCACCAATGTTTTATACCACATATTTTGCATTTTTATAATTTGCTGGTATTAAATTTACTTTTCCATAAAAATATTATAAGTTTACTAAAAAAAGTAGTTAAATAAATATAATAATTTTCTAAACTTCCACTTGCGTATGCTTTAGATCAAAATGTATAAAAGATTATAAAAATAAAATTATTTGATTTAAGTTTTTAAAAGACATAAAATATTTAAATACGTACGTACATTTATAAATTTAAATTGTAATCAGTTGTTCTTTTTGTTAGGAAATTAATATATTCAAAAATATATAAATTGAACTATAATGTAAATTTTTTTTATTCTATGTAAGAGATAGAATAAAAGCTGATTCATGCTCTGACGATAAAATGTGAATAAAATTTTCTTCAAAGATGTGCATTTACTAGTTCAAGAAATGAGATAAGAATACGCATGAGTATGTGTATTTTTATCACAATGATGTGAAAGAATTCACATCACTACAAATACACCCTTTCATTGAAATTTCTCAGCTTTTTTCTCGACAAATTCAACTTTCCGTTTATTATTTAATTTATTGGGAAGATTAAAAATGTTATACTTTATATTTGATTACGAAAAACTTTTTACGCTGAACAGCAGTTGATAATAGTTTATTAATCTTTTTTTAACACTAATTTTTTTACGATTTGATTTGGCAATTATTGAATTAAATTCTTCTACTGCATTGTTTGTGACATCGAACAATAAACTTTTAGCATTTTCTGCAAAAAAGTTCTGCTAACTGAAGTACATAACTGATTGGAAAATTTATTTCTTCGATGTCGGTAACTCATTTTTAGGAAGTACGTCAAGAAATAGCGCATTCAATTGTCTTGAGCAAAAGAAACTTGGATCTGTCTTCCTATACTATTTACAATTGCTGTAAATAAAATGTACCAGGCAATAATGGAAACTCGTGTAGAAGTCTTTTATGAGTGTTTCACAACGAGACTTTTGGACAGCACTTGATGAATTGCTTCCCCCGTGGAGCAGCGCACCCCATGTTGCCAATCTAGTGGCACAAAACAACAAAATTTCTTCCCACTTTCAAGGAACCATTTTCTTTCGATCAAGTTTCCTTCTAGTAGAGGTGAGAGATTCCGGCTTTTTGTGTCCGAAAGTCATAAACTTTGAATGTAGCCAGGGCGGCAAGTTGTGCTACAGGCAACCACATGTAGGTCCAAGATCTCCCCGGCCCTTGCAATGTTTTACCATTTATATCCACGCTTTCCCCGAACATCTGGAACTCCACATGCAAGTAATAACGGTGACGCTATAATATATAAAATACTGTGTTAATTTGTTTGTTTTTCCTGTTGATATTTCACATTTCATTGCTGAGGAAGAAAGGTGCTTTAAGAATATTTGATTTACCATGGATATTTAAAAATTCAAAATGGACTGGTGTAAGTAGATTAAAATTAAAGTAATTTTTTACATCTATTCTTGTAATTGAGTAGATTAATTAAGACAATATAAAATTGAATGATCATCTGAATAATTAGTAGAAGTTCTTGTTTTTTGTGAAACAAAATGTGAAGATGACAGATTTTATAAAATTATAAAACTTTCAGAAAGGAAATTTATCAAAAATTATTAGATTGTTGGTAGATATAAGACTTCATCAATAAAATATAGGATAAATCTTGAGGAAAATTATAATTGTATATGGAGATTTCAAAAAATATTTGACTTTCCAAAAGTCTCATTTAAAGCTTTTTTTTTTTAATAAATTTTCCTGATTGTCATATCGATCTTGTACGTAATATTCTCTGAACCCTTCAATATCAGTAGTATAAAATTCGTAGAAAATGTGATATGTTTCTACAGAGAGAGAGAATTAAAAAGGGGGATACAATTTTGCATGTCAAATGCAATGTAATGCATGTCAAATTTTTAGCTTTTAGAATACTAAAACTGCACGCAATGACTCGCAACAAGCATTTTTTAAATGCTAAAATATATTTTGAAAGATTTAATTTTGGTGCATTGATGTCATATTTGAATTAATAAAAGTGACATTTAGGATAGTTTGAGAATATTCTATGACACATTTGTTCAAGAGTGTATCCCAATTTCCTACACTTTACAAGTTTCATAATAATTACTAATAAGAGGGATATTCTTCCTAAAATTCTGAATTGTGTAAAGCCAATGAACATATTTATTATTGTTCCAAACATCATCGAAACCGATACGTATTCCGATTTAAAAAGGAATGCTTTTACTTAACAAGAAACCAAAACATATCAGAAATAACCTTAAAATCTAAAGAAATACACGTATACATATATATGTATACACACACATATATATAAATATTTGATATTTTTCAGGGATAAATAATTATTCCACATAGATTTTGTTGAAAAGTTCAAGTTAATTCTGCATCCAAACTCAGTAAGCAGTAAACTTAGAATCAAACATAAAATTGAAAAACAAAAAAATTCTAGAAAGTTTTTATAAAACAAAGATTAAAAAATGTGGAATTGATGAACTTTGCAATGTCTATAGACATGTATTGCAATATCATATCATGTAGTTGAACTTCCTTAAAAATTACATCAAAAATATAAATAAGGAATTTAAAAAGCTCACTACATGAGAAATGTATAAATTTAACTTTTTCAATATATTTATCTGTTTAAAGCGCGCGCGCACACGCACACGCACACACACATAGACTTTAAACAGATAAATCTATTGAAAAAATTTATACATTTTTTTATGTAGTGAACTTTTTAAATTCTTTATTTATATTTCCGCTCGTATATAATAAAGGGGGGGGGAAATATCCCATCTCTAAGGATATATATATCCTCAGAGAATGGACATTTCCCACCCTTTACTATATACGAGAAGAAATCTTCAGAGTCTCTCCTATATAGTAAGGGAAAAGAAATGTCCTTTCTCGCTCCAATTTAGAAACATATTTTTGCAGGAACACCCGCATCATTTGCTGGGGATGAGTGAAGGGAACTTACAAATTATCTCCTAGAACTAAGAAAAACCAAACTTCAAATCTTAGCGTGTGAGGAGGAGCTTGCTGACTAAAGCATGAAAATTGATTGGATTGATTATTCAAACAATCATGTATTCATCCGCCATGTGGGCGTTGCTAATTTTTGTGAAAAATTTTAAGTTTTATGCATACAAATAAAAAAAATTCTATAATAGATAAAGTAAAAATAAAAATTTGAACTCATTTGTAAATATATTAACAACTTAAGTCAGTTTTTAAAATTTCTAAATTCTATAACTTTTTTAAGTTATTAATGTTTTAAACATATTATCAAAATGCTCAGCCAATTTAAGAATTGTTAAAATAATTTTAAAAATAAATTTCAAAACAGAATAAATTATTATTTTTGTGCAATATAAAAAACTACAAAAAGTGAAGGTCTAGTTATAATAGAACTTGAGAAATATGTTTTTAAATTTTTCCATAGACTTATCATTAGAGCTCATTTTCAATATGGCGCGGAAGGATTCCCCTTAAGCCGCAGGTCCCGGTCTAATTAGCCCTCGTGTGCAAAAAATGACCGTTGAGCGACAAACAAAGCCACCAATTTTCATGTCTTGTTCTGACGCTGAATTAAATTTACACCGTGAATTTATCCCACAACATATTAGCAATCAATTTTTCATTTATCATCTATGATTGCACATGACATAGCATTAATTGACAGGAGCATTTTGTAATAGGAACACCACCAATACATTCTCAACATGGCCCTTCTAAATCACTTTCGAATTCAGCCAAACAGCCTGCTATTCTTAAAATAAAAAAAAAAAAAAAAAAAAAACGCTTGTGTAGCTGTTTTCGCAGCAAAATCTCGAGTCGTCGAAATCATTAATTACAACATTCAAATCTACATTGATCATTTGAAACATAATTTAAAAAAGATATCACTGTATAAAACAATTTTAATTCAATTAATGTATAAAACAAAATAAAGCAATTTAAAGGGATTGTATATTCCGCTTTTGGCAACAAATGGACTTGAAAGTGACATAAAAAAAATTTAATTTCCTTTAGAAAAAGAATTAAATTCATGAAAAACTAAAAAGATAAAATCCATTTTTCCTGAAAATGGTTTTGGTAAATTTTAAAATTGTGAAGATAATAACAAAACCATTTTAAATTAACAATTATTATGAGCCATTATATTAGTCTTTTCTTACTTTTTGCTTACTTCAAACACAATTTAATCTGGTTAAAAATTTATAAAATAAAACTGGAAAGAGACTAAATGCTTTATAGAACAAGGTGGCTTACGATCATTGCTAGTTTATTTCACATGCATGGTAAATAGATTATATGGAAATGCCACCAACAGAACCGTCGCGTTAACGTCTTAAAAAATAATATATTTATTCATATAAGAATAAAATTATTCAATAAAATTTAAATTCATTGCGTCAGTCATTAAGATAATATGTTAAAAAGCATTTTCACACAATTAAAAAAGTTCTATTAATTCATTAAGCATAATTATACAATAACTGGAATAGAACTTTTGCGCAATTACAATCCATTGTTGAAATCTTGTTTAGATTTGTGGAAATGAAATGAAAACAATATAAAAATGTTTACCACATGAAAAACCACTTTTCCTATTATTTATCCATTTTTAATCAGATTGTTATATTTCAGCGTTTTTATTAGTATCACAGTTACTACATATTAAGTATTGCAGAAAGAATCGTAAGTGTGAATAGGGCTGAGTCATTCTTATAAAACGCGTATTCAAATGGTCGTGAACTTTGGGTCCATTCTATGTCTTCAATTCCATAATCAAATTGACAAATTGCAAAATTCACACTAAATCTAGTGAAACAGCAGAATATTTAGTATTGCTGCAGTCTAATCTCGCAGATAGACTGTTTTCTCTGAGCGTTCCGAAAAAGCTCACCTGATAGAATGCATACTCAAAGCATTTCCCTGTCGGATGGCTTCTGGTTCATTATTCATGGGTTCGAGTACCATCGTAAACATCGGTGTTTGTTGTGTGTGCTTTAATCTGTAGCTTCCTGTCTAAATATTCTTTATATGAAAAAATGATCGCTGAGTGACAAACAAAGCAAACTGATCATTATGCTGTAATATTGTTTATTTCTTTTATCAAGCAAATATGCTTAAGTTTTAAACAGAATATTTGTCATTTCTGTACACTTAAATTAAAGTGAATAGAGTTATCTAATTTTTTTTTCTTTATATGTAATGCCTTTCCATGAAAGATTTACGTGTTTTATTAAGAAGGTTCTTCCTAACAGAAAATATTATTTATCTTTGTTACTTTTTAAAGATACATGAAAATATTTTAAGATTAATTTAATATTTCATCATTATAAAAGCAATAAAATCTATCTTATGATGTTACGTCAATACTATTCTTTACTCTCTTCTAGTGCAGAAAACTTAAATTTTATTTCTAGTTAACTTTCAAGCAATCTAACTGTTCAAAGAGCACTTTCTCAAACTTAAGTCTTATGTGCGAAATAAGTTTCCAAAACCATGATGATTTGGGACAATGTTGTAACTGCATCACCAATTCAGCACGTGCATAGTTGTGACTTCCGACCTGGTTGAATAGGCCAGCTAAGCGATATGCAGATTAACTGCAACCACAACTAATTTTCTATTATAAAATCCAATGTTGGGGTGATGTGGGAAAAATAACGCTTTCATTCTTAAATGTAGTATGTTGTGTATTTCAAATTAAAAATATTTGTTATGTTTGTATTGAGCCGGCCAACATGTCTAGTGGTCAGCGTGCCTGACTACAGATAGGGAGGTCTTGGGTTTGAATCCCGGTTCAGGCATGGATGCACTTTCGCTCTCTCTCTATCCTGTCTTAGTCATTTCCTTGTGTGTGAATGAAGTATGAATGGTGCCTACCATATAAACGGGTCCCTATGGCATGTGTGAGGGTGAGATGGTGGCCCACACCCTGTGGTGCACCCGAGACAACGCCTCGGCAGCAAAGAGATCGCTGTTTCTGACCGGTTCCTTGAGTATAAGGGGACAATACATCCCGATATACCCCGACCATTGGAAAAAAATGTATTGTAATCTAAAGGACCACGTGTTGTAAAATGTGGAGGAAACTTTGTGAAATACTAATCTCCGTAGTGTATAGTGTTGATCGGTTAATGATTCAATTGTATTTTTTCTTGTAAGTTTCGCGTCTCTGACTCATCGCAACGAGCAAGATGCGTTTCAAATTATCATAGATAATTTAATTTGCAAATTCTAGTTATTTGCTAAAACATAAAAACAAATTCGTGACTGTTGTTCTTTAGGGCAGACATCTCACAAGCGGTCAACTAATACATACGTAATGATCAGCTAAGACTTTTGACACCGCATATTGAACACTGATTGCTGAAAATTTGTGTAAAGTATTTTAGTATTCATTAAGTAAATTGTCATCTGGGTGAAGACCATTCAGGGATAGTTAGCCCGTGTTTACGTGTCTCAAGGAAGAAAACTGTTAAAATTCTCCCTCACCCATCCCTATAAACGTGCATGCTGAAGGTAGAAGTGCAACATCCATCTCTCTACATTCAATAGCGGTTGGTATCGAACCTGCAACTCTATACAATGATCATTGGGCCACAAATTAAGACCTCTTTCTGAGACTTTTGAAGAAAGATTTAAATATCAAGGCTTGATCTTAAGAATGAAAGTGGGATATTTTGGTTGTGGTGAGAGGTAAATAAAAAAGCGGCTTCCAAACCAATGTTAATAATAAAAAAATAGAAACGTGAGATAGAACATAAAGTGATCTAATCAGAGAAACACCAAGTGTTAAATTACAATAATTCACACAAAGGCAATGTTTGTGTACGAATGATATTTGGAACTCTAAGATAAATTTTAGTTTATCTAACTAAAATGTTGCTTCATAAAAATATGATTTAACTTCAAGAACTAAAAGAAAAAATAGCCATTGCGATACCAGTTTGTCCAAACCAAGAATAAAGAATTGCATCTATTTATAGAAACTGTTTCAGTTGCTAAGAAATATAATCTTGATTGGGGCTGTGACACACATCCTTAAATAAAATATGAACAATGCATTTTAGAACAAATTTTCAAAATAAAAGTCAATTCTTCAAAAAAAAAAATCATTAAATTTACTGAAGTTAATACAACTGTTACATAAGTTAATTAATTTCACAAGTGTGATGAAATCATTTACAAAAGGAAAATTTATAAGTGAATGCTTAATTAAAACGCGATAGAACTATTTTATCCAGCGGAAATTATTTCCAGATGTTAGGCAACCATTTGAGCTAATCTTGAGCTTCATTTTTAAAAAATAATTTTTAACAGGTCACTATAAATTTTTTTTTTTTAAAAACTAAAAGCAATATTTAAATAGCTTTATACTTTGTAGCATCTTAAACTATAATCGTATTTATTCAATTCAAACTGATCAAGATGTATTTAAAGCACAGTGCAATTAACTTTTTTTATTAAATGTCTTAAGCATTCATAAGAATGTATTTCATTTTTTCAAATAATACTTAACTTTTAAATTAAATCTTAATAATACAATACTTAAGTAATTATATATACATTAAAAATACCGTATTATATGACGTTTATATTCTTCAATTATGTATCTAATTAATAAATCCTTTTACATCAAAAGATGGTAAGATAATTCTTCTAATAAAATTTAAAAGTCTTAAATAAAGTCAGATGTATAAAATTTCAAATAAAATAATTATAAGTCACAGATGAAAATATACAACAGTTACAGAGAAAAATATATAGAATTTAATAATGATCAAGATATTTTTAATTGAAATCAATTTCAATATTAAATATTTTTAAGCTTGACATAAAATAATTTTACACTAATTATTAGAATTAGAAATTATCCCCATTTAAGAATAGTTAATTTTCAAATAATGTTTATAAGCATTATAAATGTTAGATGTACACAAATTTAATTAAAACAATCAGATAACTATTAATTAAAAGAGAGAAATAAAAAATAGAAATTTAAGTTTGAGATACTTTTCAAATGAACACAAAAAAGTTTATTATAATAATTAAATAAATTATAAATTTCAAGCATTCCAAATGCAAGGCTTTTTTTATCGCCAAGAGTTTGAAACAATAACAATTAACAATATTTATTTTTTCTAATTTAAATAATGAAAATTATTTATTTAATTACTGAAATCATTATTCTTTCGTTTATCAATCTCTGATATATTTGCATAATAAATTATGTTTTTTTCAACCATACCTTAAATAAGTATAATACGAATGATCCTAGATAACCATTTTTAAATATCAACTATCAGTAAAAACCCTGCTAAATTGAAAGTAAAAAACTTTTTTACTATTAAAATACATCCATTATCTTTTTTTTTTTTTTTTTTTTTTTTTTTGCAAAATAATTCAACGATTTTTTTAAATATATTATTAATTTATTTTTTAATTTACGATTTATAAGCAACGTAAAGATTCAATTCAAAATCTGAATTTATTTTTCAGTTAAATTATTTTGAGAAAGAGAAAGACAAAAGGCAAATAGAGACGCATAGACATATAGACATCCCTACCACGATAATAATAAAAGTTTAGTCTTTGAATTAAATCCCTGAGTAACCAAAATTATGGAGTTTTTAATTTTTAATGTAATAAAATAGATCTAGTACAAATAGAAAATATGTTTCGTTAAAAATTAAAAATTCTAAAGAAAAAAAAAATAAGACTTTTTTTTTGAAAATCATTTTTATTGTAATAAACATTGTGTTATTAAGAATGATATCTTATTTCTAGAAGGATTTATTACAATAATATTTTCATTATGTCAAATATTTTAATATGTAGGAAACTTAAGTTCTTATTTCTGTTATATTGTATCAATTTCGACTATAAATATTCTATCGAATTTTAAAATAATGTGGCATTTTCAAAAATAAGGATTTCATTTTTTTAAGAAAATGTGTATTTGTTTCCCACTTCTAATCAATTTTTAAAAAATTAAGTGCATTTATCTGCAATTTAATTTACCGTTTAATGTTCCACATTTAAAAAAAAGCAAAACGTTTTTGAAAGATACAAAAATAAAAGAATTTGAATTAAAATATTACAACTCTCAGTCAATATATTTTTCAAAAGTTTCAATAAAAATTAAATTTACCTTGTTTAAAAGAGATATGTCGAGTTTTCAATAATAAATCTATTGCCCATCGAAATTCTCCATCCACCCATAGATTTCAATTTTTCTCATTAATTTCTGCTTTCTGGATAACTTTAACTTTGTGCGCATGCTCAGATCTTTTCAGCTGTTCCTGTTATCTTCTGTGCAGCTGAATTACTTTCCTGGGCAAAAGCAATGGCAACACAACTGTGACGTGTTGAATTACTTTTAGCTGCTGCGTCATTCGTCATTCGTAATCCGTCATTCGTGAGAGCAATCAATGGAATTTGGTAATTCATGCTGTTAGGGTTAATAGAAAGATTTAATCAGCAAATATATATTTTAAGTTTGAATCGGTTTCAGCTAACTATAAGTGCTAAAACCTTTTGTATTTCTGTCAAGATGGCGCATATATTGTTTTTTATGGTGACATTTGTTATGTTGTCTTTCAATGGTTATTCTCAACTCCATTATTCAGAACAGCTACATAAAAGAATTACGTAATTCATGGTTAAGAGTAATTCACCATGAACGAAAACCAGTTGTATACGGAAATCGCCATTACTGCATCATGGCGAAAAATTTATTTTAGAGCAACCAGTCTCTTCGTTGGTAAGTCTTGTTTTTAAGATAATATGTGTATTTTATTTTATTAATTGTTGTATTATGCGTCCTAAACTTTTGAGTAATATAATTTAAAATACTTCATTTATCTAATTTTGTATGGAAAATATATTAATGTTGAAAAAAGTATTTACTTTGCTCCACGTTCATGTAACTCAAATAGTGATACGATTTCAGCTTTTAAAATTAGCTTTTTAGCCTTCCTTGTTTCATTTTAGTTCGTAAAATGACATATATATTTTAATATTATTAACATATTTTTATATAGAGATTATATAATTTTATCTTTTTTGTTCTCAATGTATATACACACATATCCAATGCATCATTTAATGATGTATATATTTTCCATATTGTCATTTTTAAATTTACATGAAAATCTTTATTTAAATTACTAATTTGCATATTTGGAGTAATAAAATGGTTATACATACTTATTTTAAAAATACTTCACAATTACTATATTACATATAGTCACATTTATTTCCAAAATAATTATTAGTTTTTATACCTTATTAATTCTACGTCTAACGAGCTGAAAATTTTGTCAAAATTTATTGTATATTTCTTTCTACATTTATCGTGAAAAAGCAATATAAAAATAAATTGACTAATGAAAAATTTTAATGCATATGTTTAATACATATGGATAAAATTATTTTCTTTCGAAAAGTGCTTGTAAATTTAAATTATCCAAAAGATAAGGGATCTCAGTAATTTCAAAACTAGTTTTGAGAGTTTAAGGATCCTAGAAATTACTTTGAAAATCTCCGTTAAAAGTATTTTATGAGTAGAAAATTCAGAATTCTTTTAAGAATATCTAGCTCACAGAAGATTTTCTTAAGAATGAATTAAAATAATACATTCTTTTAATCTTAGTGCATTGCTTATCTTATTGTCCATACTATACTTAAATATCCTCTGGGATCAATTAAAAATTCAGGGAACATGAATTATTGACCATTGTAAATTTTTGTTATAAATAAATATTTAAGAAGTTTTGATAATAAACATTTCACAGAAAAAATCTATTTAATGTTTAAAAAATATTTCTGCCATTAATGGTAATTTTGTGTCTTAAAAATATTAAAAGTTATTATTTTTGAAAACAATAGAAAATTTCAAAAAAAGACATGGCTTCATGCTTTATATACATTCTTTTGGATTGACTTTGCTTCTTCATGTTACTTCTGATTATTTTTTTCATTTATATCACATTTTTATTATTAAATTTGTATTTTGCACATTTTGATGTTAATGCATGGATTTAGTGTACTACAAAATACGTAATATTTTTCACACACACATCAAATTATCTATTAATATTTAACAGAGTAAAGTATATTACATATCAGCAACCTTTGTTAAATAAATAAACCTAATTAGTGTCTTCGAAAATTATTAGTGTAAATGAAATTATGGGGTTAAATATTTCTGTTCTAGAAATTATTGAAATTTATTCTTGGTATATTTTAAATACATGCACAGGCATGATGTTTGATGCTCGGGCTATGCAAGGTTGACTCAGCCTTTCATTTTTTCAGTGGGTCGATAAACTGAATACCAAGCATTTTTGGGAAGTAAACACTAAGGGTTTTGTGTTAGGCTGACCACCTAATCGGGACACGTGCTTTGCACCCCAGTGCCTCTCTGTCAAGAAAACAGGTGGGAACTGTAAGCCTTTGCCCACATGGACTGTCATACTACAGAGCTTTTGTTAGCATATTGTAAATACATTGCCAGCTATTATAATAGGCTTATGATAAAATTTTATGTAGGAAAAAAGAATAAAAAACAAAATCTTTTGCTTCATTTTTTTATTTCTATCTATAAATAACTTCATATTATGCCAATTCTTCAAATTTTGGGAATGTTAAATTGTTTTTTTTCTAGTTAAATTAAAAATTATAAGGGTTCTAGTTTTTGTTCTCTAAGTGATATATTTTTATAAACATTAACTATAATATTTAAGTCCATTTTTAGTGGATGCTTTTTCATTTTAATGAAAAGTTTATTTACACTAATCATGAATTTTTTTCTTTTTTACCCATTGTATTGTACTAATTTCAATGAATTTTATCTATTTTTCTTGATAATTCTAAAAAATATTTTTGCAATTGTTTAAAAAGATTCTATTTTATCATCAAGATTTGGTTCTTACATATTATCTGCTCAACATTTTTCACTATAAAACTATGTCATCATATTTCAATCATTTGTTTTTCATAATTTGAAGGAAAAGCAGAGTAGCTTACGTATATCTTCATTTTAACAAATAGATGAAAACTTTATTTGTAGTTTATATAATGCCAAAGACTCATAAACAACATTAATTTTTTCACAATTATGGATGACAGGATAACACGCAAGTACCCAAAATTCTTCTATAAATATGTAATTTTCATTATACCTGTAGCAATAGTAAATATATTCCTTGTTTATAAATTAAGCATTACAGAGACATTTTTTAAAAGTTTAAATTTGTTTCTGTGCATTTGTAGTTACTTTATTAGTAAATAATGTACTGAAGGCAAAAATGTATTCATCCAGAAACAATTTTAGCATACATGTAGGTAAAAAGTTTATTAAAACATTTGAATTATAAATAATGAATTATAAACAAACTTGCATGTTTTTTCCCCCCTAAACTGCATTAAGTGAATATTGTACAGTGCTCAAGTAAAGCCACCAAGAATGTCAGAAGAGCCTCAGCAAGATTTCCGCCAGGATTGTAAATTTGTTCCAGATAATTCTCAATTATTGTAAAGAACTATAGATAAGAAAAAGCTATAATAAAGAACTGTAAAAAATTTAAGTGAACAATATTGAAATGTTTTAGATAGTTGCAGTTGTCCTGGGCCCCCCAAATGCTAAAGAAAGTTTGTTGTTGGGAAACTGGGGGTCCTACTGAAGAAATTTTCACCTTAGCTTTCTGAACAGTCCAGTATAATAGTCTATACTGGACCGTCTTAGTCTTCGACTTCATTAAGGCCCTACTAGACCTCCTTTGGGGAAAATCAAATCCTATGTTAATCCTATGGATAATATTTTAACGTTTCACAAGTGCTATTTTCACGATAGAAACTTCCGATCTTTTGCAAATTACAAAAAACAGAGCTGTCACTTCGAAGTCCATTTTTAGCGTTTAAAATTTTTCCAAATATTTTTAAAATGTCAAAATATCTCCATCCAAGTAAATTTTAACCAAATATTCTAATTTCATTGAGGTTGTACAAAATTTGGTTTAAAGATATTTAATTTTTTTCTTCGTACAGTTACAGAATGAACACTATTGTTTTTTTTAAGCTAAAAATATTTTTGATAGCATTAATATTTCGATACGAATTTTGATTAAAAATCAAACTCATTCTTATTTCTGAAAATCCACCTCTGTACACAATGCCACTTATGAAACTGGAAAATTTTTATTGCCAAACTTGGCTGATTTTTCTATTTCACTACAGTAACCTAAAGTAGGAGGAATTTCTGAGAAAAACTTCTTCCCATATGATTCCCGCTGTTTTACCATGTGGTTGGCAAACACTTCCAAATCAGGCAAGACGAATTAGCTTTTCTCACTCATGAAATAGAAAAGGCATCTGTAAATAATGCATGTTGGATTTCTGTTTATTAGAGTTGGAAAATTTAGCTATGATATGTACTTTTAAATCAACTTTGATTATTTTCATTTAAGTAAACTTTAAGAATGGAATATTATAAACTGTTTTGTGTTACCTTGTTCAATTATATTATATACTACGATTTTGAAATAAGACCACCTATGTATTAAAAATTTAAAGAACTTAATATAAAAAAATGCATTTTACAATAGACACACACACACATATATATGTGTGTGTGTATATATATATATATATATATATATATATATATATATATACACACAAACACACATATATATGTGTGTGTTTATATATATATATATATATATATATATATATATATATATACACACAACCACACATATATATGTGTGTTTGTGTCACATATATATAGTATAAATAGTATACATATATGTGTGTGTGTTATATATATATATATTTCTTATAAAATAAAATATCTAATAATAAGAATGATAAGTTTATTAGAATATAGTGAGACAAATATTTTAATTTGATTTTTAATCATTTTCCAAAATTATTGAGTTTTTAGCTCTACAAACATTTGGACATTTAATTTTATTTTCAACTTATTTCATGAAAAAAATACACTATAAGGTATGATTAATAAGTATATGATACCAATATACTAAAATATTGCGTCTGATAAGAAATTAAACACTTTAAATATGAAAAATTATAAATATCTTTGAAAAAAAATTGGGTTTGTAGTAAAACTTTAGCGGAAAAACATAAAAGCATTTCAATAACCAAACGAACGATAACAATATATTACAACACACTACAATACAGATGACAACAATGCTCTTAGGTGAATCATTTTATGCTCAAGAAATTTATTTGAGAAAAATATTGTCCAGCGCAACGTAAATGACATTATTTTTGACAAAAAAGGAATAAAAGTAATAAAATATCAAAAGAATGAATAAATATCCTGCAGCACTTAAGGCAATATAAAATATGTAACTGAAGTTATAGTATTGATGTTAGAGAAGAAATGCTTGAGAGAGAATATCAGGAAGGAAATTGAGAATCAATTAGATATGCTCAAAATGACTAGTCTAGAAATAGTGTGATTGAACAACTTTCTTTCTCTGTATGGCTATAACAATAATTAAATCAAAAATCACCTTGTGTCACTAAGATGGGATACGCAGTACATTACCGTCTCCAAACAGCTCTCTAATACAGCCATTCCTAACTATTCAACTGCAAGATTCTGTTGAACATATTATTCACCTTGATGCATTTTTCAATTGATGTTGAATGCTGTTTTCCGAAAATTCAAATTTCTCGTAAATTTATTTCAACACTTTTACCAGTTTTCTCAAATGCTATAAGTTGCATTTGCATTTGATTATTTATAGACAAATATAAACCTAATTTATATGTCTCACAATTTTACTCTAAACTTATTTTAATCTAATTTACCTGTGTGTTTTTACAAGGCATATTTAGTGCTAATCTAATTTTGTTTTTATCAAGCCAGCAGAAAATATCTAATAAAATAACTGAAGAGTTTTAAAATCTTCAGAATTAAAGTATATTTCACTACACATTTTACACCAGAATATCAAGTTTTTAAAAAACGTGTACTTCTAATTATAATTTAGTTAATTTTATTTATATAGAGGAATAAAATAAGGGACTTGTGAGATGAAAGATAAGAGATGAATCTCTCTTTCAAGCTGTAAGTAATTCTAATTATATAAAATATATGTAATGATTATTATATAAATAATTACAGTTACAATATTTTTATGAAAATTACGATACAATTATATATATATATATATATAGATAATCATAACATTATTTTCATAAAAATATATATTGTAACTGTATTTATAAAATAATCACTTCATCTATTTTTATATAATTAGAATATATATATATATATATATATATATATATAGAGAGAGAGAGAGAGAGAGAGAGAGAGAGTTATTCAAGTTTTAAAGGAACTTGAAAAAATTAAATATTTTTATATTGAGTTAGTTTTGAAAATAATAGTTTTTAATTATTTGTTGCATTCATATTCAAAAGTATCTTAAGTCAATGGATCAAATCTCATAAAATCAAATTGAACCAAGGCACTTAAAAAAATATTTTTAATCATTCATATAGTATTTTAGGTTTGATTTGAATTCTGATAATCATTTTTGACCCTTTAATTAGTTACTGTAAAATCACTCAACATTTGCAATTTGTCTTCATATTTTTTAGTGCGAATAATAAAAGCCGAACTCTAAAATATAAATAATATTTTCTTTAGAATCACTGGTACCTAATTTTCCATAAGACAGCAACAGGTAATTCTGGTGTCAGTTCGTTGAGCATTTGTACTAACTCACTTTCCCTCACCCCTATTCTAAGAACCCTGAGGGTAATTTGAGATAAACATCTGTTAGAAGCAAATTTAAAACTCTCTTTTTGGCTGTTTTTATGGCGTTAGTACTTTAATTTTTCACGATATAATGCGCCAAATCTGGCAGAATCGCTAACTTCGAAGGATTGATTGACCAGCAATTTCAACCAATAATTATGTTTGGGATACTCCCCACTACAAGCTTTGAGAACTAACACCAGATGGGGCGACAAGACAACAGAAGTTGTCGCGTAGGTCTGGAAGAGCCTTAACAGCTGTCTTTCAAGATGTTGTATGTACTTTCTCTGCCTGTATTCATGAGTGTCTTACAAGAATACTCAAATGAAAAGTATTTATTCCTGCTAATTTCATTTTAAATTGGTGAAGTATTGTAACAATTTTATTTCCAGACTTGCTAGAATAAAAAAATTTGTCTTGCTTTGATTCTTGGGCATTTAGGGGCTTACATGCAGTGAGACTTCTAATGCAGATGTTAAAAAAGGATTAGAATTATCTTTTATTTCTTCAGGACCATTTTATGATATTTTGAAAGCCAAAATCCTGTCTCTTCAGGGAATAACATACGGCTCAAAAACAAGCAGAAATACTTTTTGCTGGTCTTAATACGGTGAGAGCAAAGAGAGTTTTCAATTTTAATAGATGCATAATTGCATTTGGTTTCCTCTCTGGACTAAATATGCATCTTACAATATGGGCTTGAAATAGAATTCTTTCTATTGGGAATGTAAGGAGAGAGCTAGTCACATTTTGTTCTACTATAATACACTAGTTACTGCCAGACAAGCTATCTTTGTGGCCTATACTTTGTATTCAGAAGAACCACTTGCATTTTCCTTTACTATTCTTATCTTTTTTTTTTTCTTCGTTATCTTTTAGTCAGTTTTTTTTACTTGGATTAGTACAAAGCATTGGTCATAGTGCTTAGAACTTTCATACTGCTATTTTTATTATTGTTAGCTTAATTATTATTAAAAGTTTATTTTTCCTCTTTAATTGCATAAAGTAAGTAAGTTTTAATGATATTCCTTTAATCTAAATTATCAAACTCCCCATAAGAAATTTTAGTATAGCAATCTTTTTTAAAAATGTTTTATTCATCAGATATCAAGAATTTTTCTGACAAGAGCCAGTATTAGATGCCTCATAAAAATTTAATAAACACATTAGTTTTATCCACTTATCCTAATGTGGTTATTAAATTCATAAATTCACCACATTATCATAAATTTTTTATGGGAAAACATGAATAGAAGATCAATATTTTTCAAAGATAATTCAGCATATTTGACAATGTAGACATGTATCTGTTTATATTAACTTTTTTAAAATATATTTAGCAATTTGTTGTTTTCAATATTTTTCTTCTTAATTTTGTCTATTTTAGGCACTTCAACAAGCTTAAGAATTAGGCGATTTGATTTTTTACATTTGTCTTTGTATATAATATTTTTCATAAAAGGTAAATTAACACAAACATTACTGTATGTTGATTTATATATGATATGAAGTATTTTGACTTATTCCTTTTGCATATTTCTGACTAAAAATCTATGCAAATGTTGCAGCATTACTGTGCACAATATTTTACAACCTTTAGGTTATTATAATCTTATTTACAGAATGCAATCTAATTGTTATTTGCATGTATGGCAAGTTTTCTAAAAAAAATTTTTTTTCAATAATCATTGTGAATATATTGTCACTTAGAACTATCTGTGTTATATTTATTTTATTGAAGTTTATTAGCACAATGTCAGCAGGAAGCAAATTCTACTCTTGAACTGCCCTCAGTCTAAAGGAAGGCTTTTATATACAACATTAAAAGTTTCTAAAAATATGGAAATGTGGGGAGTTTACTTAAGCGAAAATTTCCTAAAAACTTTATATTTAAATTAGAATGTACTACCGGTATTGGATCGACAACCTGTCCAGGCCTTTGACCACTTGACTGTTATTTCTTTTGAGATGTGACATTACCCCTCCTTTTGAAGAACAGCATACCTTTGTTTTTCTGTGGTTCTCTTTTATGAATGGGTCATGAACCCTGTATACTTAAGCCATCTTTCCCTAAGATGATTTGAATCTTGATGGGAATGATCATCTCTGAACTATGCATCTGCTTTGTATGTTGGGGTGTTATTACTTCTAGGGGCTTCTTGGGTGTCTGGGTCATAGTATTTTTTTATTCACAGCATGTGAAAGGATATCTCTAGGTTTGCATTTTCTTGAAGATAGCTTGAAATCTTGGACATAGGTTACTTAAGATAGTTGTCTAAACATTTGATAAGGACCAAAATACTGTTTGAGGAGTTTTTCCAACTGCCCAAATTTGTGCACTGGTGTAAAAATCCATACTGAATCTCCTGGTGTCTTCTGGTTGAATGGTTATTGTTTAGTCATAAATCTAGCTAACTGTTGATTTTTTTGTGCTCATTCACAAGCTAGTTGTCTGAATACTTTAGCTTGATATTTTATTCAATCAAGATAACTGTGCTTTTGCCCTTGAAGGCAGTAGGGAAACAAACTATCCAAAGTGGTTTTAAATTTGTGACCATGTAAGAAATAAAAAGGTATACTGAATCCTGATGTATCTTGTTATGCAGTATTATAAGCATATGTCATGAATGGCTGTATTCTGTTTCAATTTTACTGTTCAACATTGACAACATGTCAGCTAATGTTTTAGCTGAGCTTACACCCTAATGGTAATTGCTTTTGCCTTCTGTTGAACAGTTCATGGATTTGAATCCTTCCTTGGGCATGGATGTTTGTAGTGGTTCAGAATTCACTTTAAACTGTAAATCCTGGTCTAATTAGCCCCGTTGAACGATAAACAAACCAAACCAGCTAATGTTTTATTGAATTTCTGTGTCACACAATCCATTAGTTTGGGTGTGATATGTTGTAGTCATTTGATTATTAAAATTGCAGAGTCTGTTTAGTTCAGATATTTGGATTGAAAAACTTATCCTCTGTTAGTGATTATTGTCCTCAGTGCACAGTGTTCCAAGACTATTTCCTTGTCCATAAACTTTGCAATTTTGTATGCCTTTATCAGATGGTAGGTTTTTGTAATGCCATAACGAGTAGTTACATATCATTATTCGTTTGTTTTCCTTAACAGATTTAGGGAAATGTCCTAACAGATCCATACCAACTCAATGAAAGGAGTCTTCCTCTGGATGTATGGACACTAGCTGTCTGTGTTTTTGTGGAAGGAATTTCCTCCTCTGACATTCTTTGTAATGTACAACATGATAACGTACTTTTGCCATATAGGCTGGCCCAATAAAATCGTCTCATAATTGTCATACATCCTCGCAAATCCCAAGTGACCTGCAGTTTTTGCATCTTGAAAATATCATAGGTTTAATTGTAAATCCTTTATAATAACTGGGAGCCACTTCTTCTCTATAGGATCAGAATTTTTCTTGTACAGGATCCTGTCAATAGTTTCAAAATCAGACTTGCAAATTTTTTGTGACTTGTCCAGAGTTAGTTCTGGGATTAAATTATTGCAGATGTCTCAGTATCTTATTGTTGTTCTAGGGCTAGATCGATTGATAAAAAAATCACTAATATCCTCTGGTATGCTGTCATAGTAATGGGATTTCTAGAAAAGTATTGGCATCCAAGTGTTTCTACATTTTTTATAGGTAAAAGAAATGTTGCATTCCTTGTCTTAGTGCCCATTTAAGTAATCTTGATAAATTCTTTAAATTAGCTAGCCAGCTTAATGAATGATGGTCAGTCACAACTGTAAAGGACTTGTTAATGGCTGTGATTTTATTACTGCTTACATGACAGCAAGACATTCTTTTACAGTAATTTTTAATCTAATATTTTTTCTCTGCTTTTGTCAATATCTGAGGTGTGTATGCTATAACTTTTCTTCTCTGCGTTTGAACTAGCATAGCACCACTTCCATAACCACCTGGGTTTGTGTGCAATTCAGTAGGGGCGCTTTGTCAAAGACTTAATATGGGTTTAGAAGTAAGTGCTGATTTCAGCTTATTGAAGGAGTCTTCTTGTGGTGGGTTCCAATAAACTTGGAATCTCCTTTTAATAACATCTAAAGTGGTTGTGTGTTATGGCAAAAGTCCTTGAACCATTGATAGTAAGACCAAAGCATGAGAAAACTTTTTACATCATGGACATTCTATGATGTAGGAAATTCACTAATAGTCTTTATTTTATCAAGATCTGATTTCACACTCTCACCATATACTAAGTGACCAAGAATCCTGATTTCCCTTGGAACTGAAAAATCACTTCTTAGGGTTCAAGATGTTCAGGAAAAGTGGTAGAATGCCACACACAAACACTATATTGTCTAGATAACAAATGCACATCTGCCTCTTAAGAAGATGCAATGTAAACACACAGTGCATTTCCAATGGATCCCTTAAACGTGGGAGTAGAGGGGAATGAAAGAGCAGATTTCTTAGCCAGATCAGAATCAGAGGAGGAAGTAAATCCAGGAGGAGAGTTCACATCTAGGGAGATTTCTTCCCTGGCAAAAACTGAATTCAATAAACTTATAAAAACTCCACCCAACCATCCATAGTACTTTGCCAGAAGACTGGGTAAGACTTTCAATCTTAGACCAAGATCTTATCAAACTGCCTTTTCCTGCTATCTGAGTGGGCACACGAGTGGAATCACCGCTCAGCAGGAGCAAAGAACACTTCCAGACTGTCCTTGGTGTTCTGTCAATATGGCCTCCTCTGGATATATCTTAACTTGCCTAAATTTTAAAAAAGACGATGTCCTTCAGGACCCATCACATTATTTAGAGATTTTAGATACTTTTGGTTTTATAGGGGTTGTCTAGCCTATCTAACAACCTGAGATAAGTAACAACAAGAAGATGCAATAAATTACCTGTTATTCTCTTGAAGATGGCTGGTGCATTGGAAAGAAAGATGGAAAGGCATAACTCTGAATTCATATTAGCCCACACTTGTAGTAAATGTGATCTTCTCTTTGTCTGCTTCATCCACTTTCATAGGATTGATTGAATTTTCCACCTCCTCGTGATCAATGGCTTTGAATTGTATGCTTGATTTTTGTTACATCTTTATCTTTGGCATAATTTTTCTTCAGATTTTTTCATATACAATTCTTCTAATTAAGGATGTCAAGTCATCCTTATCTGTGGATGACATAGAAACTACATTAGGCAGGCGAGCAAACCTCTGGTGCCTGTCCACCTTTGTTTCATCTCTTCAATATGTTGACATTTAATAAAATCAGTGCCCTTTTTAATTTTTGTCAGTAATGCAGTCTTTGTTATCTCTTTTCATTAAATGTGATACTTTATATATACATCTTAGAGTCTATTAGGGGGCATTGTCCCAATACATCTTGAATATTGGTTTGGGTAGATTCCTTATATTTTTGAGCTGGTGACTTTAAACTGCCTTTGGCTTGCTTTATAAACATTTGGATATGACCAAAAATTTTCAATTGTGTTCCAAAAGCATCCCATGATGTTAACAGTTCCTTATTATTTTCAAACCATTTTCTAGCAGTTCCATATAAGAAACCCCTCAGGGGTTTACCTTCTTTAGGTAAATATGGGTGTCGCAATCCCAAGGTACCCTAGCGATCTGTCCTCTTCTTTCTTTTCTCCTTTCCATCCCTCAGGGGTTTACCTTCTTGAGGTAAATATGGGTGTCGCTATCCTAAGGTACCCTAGCGATCTTTATCCTTTTTTTTCCCTCCTGTCCTCTACTTTTCTTTCTTTTCCTATTCTTTGTCATCGTCGAGATCAAGACTTCTTGCTTTTGTTACATCTTGCTTTTCAATGGGTTTTACGTCCATTTTTTCCCTTTGGTCTTCCACCCCATATGTTAGCCGTGTATGGCGTCCCGTAAGGGGGAAATTGGTGTCCTGGGGTCCCTTAGTGTTCTCTTTGGCCCAGGCTTCTCTGTAGACGGGTGGCTGGAGTGAGCCCGCTCTCAGTCAATCGGCTGGTGCTATGTTAGGATTTTATTTTACTCCTTGCATGGTGCTGTAGGGCTAGTCCTGCATTCTGGGTTGTGCGGACATGTTCGCTAGATCCTCAACCCAACATGTAGTACTATATCCTGGTGATACCCCTAAGGTAAGTGCCAAGGCTGGCTTTTGCCAGAGCCGGTAACTGCCTTCCCTTGTTGGGCTCTGTGATGGGCGGGGGCCCACTGGGATGAACATTTCTCTTTCTCATGGGTCCAAAAAATTCTGGCCATGGTGAGGGCCTTAACTCGCCACAAATTGATAATAAGTTTGACAGACTTGGAAAAATGGTTACCCAAAATTCATATTAATACAGAACGAGGGCATGCTTAAGCAAATGTCACCTTTCAAAATTCTCAAACAGATTAAGGCAGTTGCAGGAGAACCTAATAATGTAAAAAAGCTAAGATCAGGAGATTTACTAATCGAGAGTTCATCTGCTCTACAATCAAAGTCTCTTTTATCTTTAAAAGTTTTTGGAGAAATTCCAATCATAGCCTCGAGTTATAAATCACTTAATCAATGCCGTGGTGTAATTTCAGAGATAGACCTTTTATCAGTATCTGAAACTGAGATCCTGGAAGAATTAAAAGATCAAAAAGTCTGTAATGTCCGTCGAATCATCATCCATCGTGGTGAAAAAATTTTCCCCACAAAAAGTTTGATACTAACTTTTGACTGTCCCAATCTTCCCAAATCAATAAAAGCAGGTTACCTGAACTGTCCCGTAAGACCTTGTATCCCAAACCCCATACGATGCTTTAATTGTAATAGATTTGGACACTCTAAAATGTTTTGCAGATCAAAAGCTACATGTACTCAATGCTCAAGTCTGGAACACCAAGAATCTGACTGTAAATCTGAACCATTTTGTATAAACTGTAAAGAAAACCATAGCGCATCTTCTTAGACCTGCTCACACTGGCAACATGAAAAAGAAGTTTAACGGATTAAAACGATGCAAAAGATCTCATCAAGAAGCTAAAAAACAACTGCAAAATACAGCAACTAATTTCAAGAAACCATATGCCCATGTACTGAAAAAAACAGTATCAACTGCTGTACAGACAGACACTTCATCAATTATCTTTTTTAAACCTGAAACACAAAGCAAACCTATTACAGAGAAGTCCATGTTTATAAAGCCACAAAAAACGAGTAACTCTGATAACAGAAAAAAACTTAAGATTAAAGATCAATCAAATGTAACTGCTTTCAAAGCCAGCCTTCCTACAGACAGCCATAGCGATATGGATACTGATATTGATAACTTTGAGTTGATTACGAAGAACAGATCACATCACCGTAAAAAGAACCCTTCATAATGGTGGTTCTTATTTCTTGGAATTGCCATGGACTCAGCACGCATATGTCTGACATTAAAGACATAATAAATAAATACTCTCCTGCTTGTCTAACACTCCAAGAAACCAGCTTGAAATCTCATACTACTTGGAAAATAAAAGGCTACACACCTTATCGAATGGACATACCTGATGATACTATATCAGGTGGGATGTGCATTCTTGCTTCGAATAACTACCCCCACACAATATTCCCATTACGTACTTCGCTGCAAGCTGTGGCAGTTGAGATACACATTAATTTTCGAATCACTGTCTGTAACATTTACCTACCACCACATAATGTCATTTCCCAAAGCAACTTAAATAAACTATTGCAACAACTTCCCGTTCCTTATGTATTAATAGGTGATTTTAATGGACATAGTGCTCTATGGGGAAGTACTAATACAAATTCTCGAGGACGACAGATCGAGCAACTGATAACTGATCACTGCCTCTGCCTGCTAAATAACGATGAAAAAACTCACTTTCATGCTCCTACGAAAACATTTCATTCCATAGATTTGGCTATTTGCTCTCCTATTTTATTTCCTCATCTGGACCTGACCACTGAGAATGATTTGCATAACAGTGACCATTTTCCTGTAATCCTTACTTTTGCTGATCCACCTTCTAATGGCTTAAAACCTGCCACCTTTAAGTATCATAAGGCAGACTGGCATTCTTTTGCAGGACTGGCAATTATTACAGAAGAAATGATTACAAACACTGATATAAATGATGCTGTTATTAAAGCCACAAATACTATTATGAAAGCTGCTGAAATATCCATTCCAAAATATTCCTCTCATCCTCGAAAATTGCGGAAACCCTGGTGGAATGAAACTTGTGCAAAAGCCTACCGTGAACAAAAAAAGTTTTGAAACATTTTTCGAAGACATCCTACTACCAATTATCTTTAAGAAAGCAAAGGCTGTAGCCCGCAAGATTCGTCGTCAAAGTCAAAGGAAATCTTGGATACGATATACATCAAATATTACATCTAGCACTCCTAGCAAACTTGTTTGGAAAAAAATGAAAGCAGCTAATGGCTTGTACCAAGAATTCTCTTTCCCGATATTGAATACTAACACTGCAGTTTATTTTTCTCCCGAAGAAGTAGTTAATAAAATTGGCGAAACATTCTCTGGTGTGTCCAAATCTGACTCTTACACACCTTTTTTCCAAGAGTATAAGAGTCGTACGGAGCAGATCAGCATAAATTTTAATAATTCTGAACAGTTGCCCTACAACTACGAATTTCACATGTATGAGCTACAAAAGGCTCTATCCAAGACCCATAATAGCAGCCCAGGTCCAGATGGAATTACTTATCAAATGCTCCGCCATCTAAGCCCAGTCTCTCTTATCAATATCCTGTTCCTCTTCAACAGAATCTGGCAGCAAAATATTTTCCCTACTATGTGGCAAGAAGTAATAGTTATCCCCATCCTAAAACCAGGAAAAGATCCTAAAGACCCTTTAAGTTATCGTCCTATAGCCTTAACAAGCTGCTTTTGTAAAACAATGGAACGCATGGTATATAACAGTCTTGTTTTTTATTTAGAAAACATAGGTGTATACCTCAGCAGCAAAGTGGTTTCCATCAGGGTAGATCTACGTTAGACAATATTATTAATTTGGAAAATGACGTTAGAACCGCTTTCGTTCGTAGGAACCATCTTGTATCAATATTCTTAGATATTGAGAAGGCCTACGATAGAACCTGGCGCTATGGAATTATTCGGACCTTACATAGCCTTACAGCTACCACTTTTTCTACCACCATGGTAACCTACCACTTTTTATTCAAAACTTCTTACAAAAAAGAAGTTTTAAAGTGCGCATTGGGTCTGTTTTATCTAGATCATTTGTTCAAACTGAAGGTGTTCCTCAGGGTAGTGTACTTAGTGTAACATTATTTATTGTTTATATTTCCAAGATTTTATCTGTATTACCTTCTTGTATTAAAAGTACACTTTACGTGGATGACTTGCAGATTTCCTGTCAAGGTTCAGATATACATTCAATTGAACGACAGCTACAGATCTCTTAACATATAAATCAAATTACTGACTAATGTGACAAAAATGGCTATACCATTTCACCAAGTAAGAGCAGATGCATCCATTTTTGTAGGAAACGTGGCCTTCACCCTGATCCCAATATCCAACTTCAGGAGGCATCCATTCCTGTTGTTAAAGAGTTACGATACCTTGAGGTAATTTTTGATAACAGACTTACCTTCTTGCCCCATATGTTACATTTGCGCAAGAAGTGCGAAAGATCTCTTAACATACTAAAAGTTCTTTCCAATACTTCTTGGGGTGCAGATCGAACCTCATTGTGCAGAATATACCAGTCTGTTATATTATCCCGTATCGATTATGGGAGTGTGGCTTATGACTCAGCTTCAAAGTCTGCCCTAAAATGGTTAGACCCGATTCATCACGCTGCACTTCATATCTGTAGTGGAGCGTTTCACACCTCACCTGTCAACAGTCTCTATGTTAACTACAACATACCTCCTTTAAAACTTCGACGCATCAAGCTTTCCCTTAATTATTATTTCAAGAGTTTTTCTACTCTAAACCATCCACTAAGGTTTGCTAGAGTTGACTCTACGTTAAAGAGACTTTTTAACGCTTGCCCGTCTTGCACTCCTCCCTTTTATGTTAGGATTCAACCTCTTATAGAGGAAGCTGATCTTTTAACTCCAGTTGAGATTGCTGACTACAATAGTATTCCCCCATGGGCTTTTCCACAAATACGCTGTTTAAGCAACTTTGCTCTGTTTAACAAAGAACATACTGATCCCATAATTTTCAAACAAATTTATGCTATTCATCGGAATCAATTTCAGGATTACTTCCCAATCTTTACTGATGGATCAGAAACAGAAAGACACGTCGGCTGTGGCATAGTTTATGGCACTAATATCTATAGTTATTGTCTTCCGTCAATCTGTTCTATTTATACTGCTGAAATTGTTGCCATTTTGAAAGCTCTTAACATAATCAAGTGCTCTCGCAACCGCAAATTCTGCATTTATACTGACAGTATGAGCATTATGAAACAGCTCAAATTCCCTCAACACTTTCATCCCCTGATTTATAAAATCTTAGCTTTGTTAAATGAAATGTCTCATAATGGTTTCGAAATATTGTTTTGCTGGATACCTAGTCATGTCAGTATTACTATCAATGAATTAGCAGACTTAGCTTCTAAAGAAGGTAAAGACCCTATAGACCAAGCAATCCCTTACGCTGATATCAAGCATTCAATCTTTGTATATACACATTCTATTTGGCAGAATTCTTGGAATACGCAAGTAACAAACAAACTTTTCTGTGTTAAACCTCTCATTCGGAACTGGAGTAATATCTCATACAGACGTGCTGACGTTATTTTATCCAGACTTCTAATCGGTCAAAATCGTTTGACACATAGTTATATTTTATTTAAGGAACCTGCACCTCTATGTTCGAGCTGTAAAATAGTTTTAACTGTATATCATATCTTAATTGAATGTCCTAATTTTAACCATCTTTGTCATAGTTATATTTTATTTAATGAACCTGCACCTCTATGTTCGAGCTGTAAAATAGTTTTAACTGTATATCATATCTTAATTGAATGTCCTAATTTTAACCATCTTTGTCTTACGTTTTTCCACAACACTGTCTTAAATTTATTGGACTTGATTGGGGAAATACCTCATTCAAATCTCTTTGCTTTCTTAAGGACTATCAGAATTTTCCACTGCTTATAACGCATTCTCTTTACTCCAAATTAAATTTTAAGTAAGATTCAAATTTATAATTTTTTACTGCAAGAAACTTGTTTCGCCAATTTTATAATGGATATTTTATTCTGATCTGATAGAATTTTAAACTTTCGTTCGGCGCAATATGTCCTTTTTGGATTTTGCGCCAGAAAAAAGACAATCACTCACTCACTCACTCTATATAGGAAAATATACACATTAACAAGACTTAACATATTATCCTATTGATTGAAATTAGCTGTTCTCTGATATTCTTTCAGCCACTTTGATGAAATCTTTCCATACTCATCTTTGAAGCTGGATGGTTTCTCCTACTAAGGCTGGAGTGAATATGACAAGTTGAAGTTTTGCTTCAACAGATGTCATTTTCTTTAATCAAACCTTTTCATATAGTGTGTATTCAGGTGGGAGATTTTAAAGTCAGCAGCTTCACCTGATTCCTTCCTCCACACACCTCCACCAAATGTGTCTTGTAGAAGTGTAAGGTAGATGGAATAACTGTGCAGTATTCATTTTAATAAAACTTATTAGCACAATGCAAGCAAGAAGTAAATCCTACACTCAAACTGTGCTCAACTTGAAGGAATATATTTATATACGTTAGAAATTCCTAAAAATATGAAAATTAGAGAAACTTACTTAAACGAAAATTTTCTTGAAACTTTATTAATTAGAAGAAACAAAAGATCAGAAAAACTAGCCTGCATCAAAGCGACTACCTGTCAGTCAACAGTTCAGTGCTTTGCTTGCTGTTGCTCTTGAGGTGTGACAATATCTTTATGATAAATTTTGAAATATTTCAAATTTATCTAAGTTTTTTTTTTTTTTTTTCCAAATAGAAAGGAAATATTTCAAGCCTCTGGTTTATTGTTATTTTCAACACATAGCATTCATTACTTTTTTCTTAGTCTTTTTTCAGTCTTTTCATAGTCTTCCAGTATTTGAATTTAAATGATTAGTAAAGTCTGTCATCTCAATATTTACAATTTAATTAATGAATTTCAGCAGGTATTAATGTAAAGGACTGGATATTAAAGTATTTCATTTTGATTTAAAAAAAAAGAACATATTGCTTAGCTTATTAAAATTTCATAAATTTTATAATTAAAAGTGGTCTTTAAACCATAAGTGTTAAAGTACTTAATGTAAAATTATTAAAATAAAAGTTGATCGTTTGTCTCTTCTAAATTCAAATAGAAAAATATAATCTTTAATACTATTATTTATTTATTTATTTATTTATTTTATTATTTTACATAAGTAAACTAGAGAAAAGAAAATATCCAGTTTTTATCTTCGAATGTGCAGCATATTTTCACGATAAATATCATAAACAAATTCTAATTCTATTTATAGTTTTGATATGAAAAGCACTGTTTTATAAAATGTAAATGGTTTACAAATTTTGTCTTTTAATAATAATGAATTTAAAATTATTTATGTTTGAATTTCAAATTCATTTGTTATGTCATTTATACATCAATAATAAAACATGATAGTTGTTAATTAATAGATTATTTAAAAATTTGAAGTATTGATTATGAAATTAATATTCTAACAACTCTTTGTAACAAAGTTCATTAGAAGAAATTTCAATGCACTTATCACGAAATTTCATACAAAACATGACTACTAAGATGTTTTATTTTTGATTTTAAAAAGATATTAGTAAAATGTATTTTCTAACATTAAAATTCTTATTTTTCAGTATCTAATGACTTGTTGATTAGGAAGTGATAAGAAAATAAACTTTTTCAGATGAGAAAATAACTATACTAATAGAAGTAATCTGTTAAGGTAATAATTCTGTTTTATGTTTTTACTTTTATTTACTAATTCAGTTTTTGTATCTTAATTTGCTTAAATAATGGGTAGCTTTAAAGCAAAATTTGCAATAAGCTGCCATTTACAATTTTTAGCAACTACAAAAATTTTACTGACTAATCATATCAACTTTATTGAAAATGGTACATTTTTAATATTGCAGATTTAATTATGGTACATCTCATACAATAATTGCATGCTCCTTTTTTATATTTTACTGTTATTTAGGAGTACAATATTCCAATTCACATAACATACAGCTGTGATCAAAAACTACTTTAAATAATTCCATAAAATCTATTACTTTTATTATTCAATATTTATATTATCTCACTCAAAATAGTTTACTCTAACTTAAATATAATTTTAAACATTAGGTCCTGGTTTGATAATCTCTTACATCCAAGAAATGATTGTTGAGCTTCAAATCAAACCACATGAAACTGATTTGAATGCATTTCTTTCAATATTCAAGTTCAAATTATTAAAACATACTTATAGTTTTTAAAGGATGTATGTCATTAATAAATGCTTGAAGGATGAACCAAAATCAAAATGAATAATCTATACAATAAGAGTACATACAATACAATGTATCACTAAACATAATTAGAGGGGAGAAATTATTTTAAAATAGGAATCCTCATGTCATAATTTTTGGTAGTATGTGAGATTATCATGTGTTACATATATTAAAATCAGTTTTTATAAATATTTTTCCTTTGTTTTATTTTAAAATATATTTATAAGAAGGCTTACCTTCATAATTGTTTCAAAGTGCTATTTAAGTTAGTTCTAAATGATAAAACTAGATTAAACAATAAAATTTAAAATAAAGGTTTTTGCGGAAAATCTGGAACTACAAAGAAGTGCCAAATTAAATTGTCTTTTATGTTTGGGTCAGAATCGATAAAAATATCACTTTCTAACTGCCTTAAAAGTACCTCATTTTCAAAAGATTATTTGAAAAAAGAAGTTTATATTAAAAATTAATATTGTTCTGCATATTATATGATGTCACTGCAAATCTGCTTTTTTAAAAAAAAAAAAAAAAAAAAAAAAAACAGTCCCTATTAAAGGGATTAAAAAAAACTTAAAAGTTATGAATGAAATGCAGTTTATACTTTGTAGAATAATAATTTGCGCTAAAAGTTTTCATGACTTAACTGACATTCAAAAATGATTTAGTTTCCTCAAGAGGATATTACACTTGCCTAACATTTTGTTTAGATTAGATTGTTATTAAACTATTTAAAATTCATATATCATTAAACGAAAGCATTTAAATAACAATGCAAATTTTAAACTAAAATTTATATTGAAGGCAAATAAAAGTGATAATAAATGTGCTACTTAAAGGCAAAAAAAGAAAGCATTCAATGTTTTGGCACCTGCGAGTGCAGCACCCCCCTTGAGACATAAAAAAGAAACCAGCAGTAGCGATGTGAGAGTCAGGGAAATAAAGTTTGTATGTTTTATACAGTCCTTGAGTGAGTATTAATTGAGTTAAAAACTGAGTTTTATTTTACATTGGTCCGTCGAACTGGAGAAAACCAGCAACTTATAGATCTATATAATGGCTATGAGTGATAATTTAATTTCATAATTAATTGATTGATAAACATCATTGATAATTAATTTTCATTGCCTAATTAAGGAATGAGAACTCTGTCAAATATATCTGTGTATCATTATGTGTTTATTGTAGTTTATTATTAAAAGTGTGTATGTACTTAAGTAGTGTGTAAATATTTTTCTTGAGATTTCAAATTGTTGAATGTACCATATCAACACCATGCGGAATGTTGGCATCTGCGAGCGCAGCGCCCCCCTTGAGATATAAAATAGAAACCGGCAGTAGCAATGTGAGAGTCAGAGAAATAAAGTATGTGTTTTATACAGTCCTTGAGTGAGTATTGAGTTAAAAACTGAGTTATTTTACACATTGCATAACTCAAAAATAATTAATTTCTTGCATTTAATTATTAATAAAAACAAATCTATTGTATTTTTAAAATGTGTACAATTTATTGAATTTATAAAAAACTTGGGGATCAATTGTAATCCTGAAATAAAGGATCACTGAGAAGAAGTATTGAGAATTTTAACTGATCTTTGTCTATTCTTTGATTTAAAATTTCTTTCTGGAGATACAATTTTCAAGATGATAATTTGCTTATAAATATAGTGGAGTTTGTCCATTCATAGCTTAATGAACATGAGGGTGAAGGTAAACATTTATCTTCCCCTGCACTGTCATTTTAATTCAATATAATTAAATTTTTATTGTCTATTTTAAAGTATTCAATACAGAATCAATATCTTCCATTGGTATCTCTCCTAGAACTGTCACCAATCTAGCAGCTGAATGTTTGGTGGTCTTACTTCCATTTCAACAGTTTAGGTACTTGAATCCCAACTTCAATTTGGATGTTTTGGTGATTCAAAATAGATTTTAAGCAGTAACTTCCTATCTAGTTAGTTAGCCGTAGTGTGCAAAAAAGTGACCACTGGGCGACTAACTCCAAACTTTCAACCCTCTGGGGTTTACCTTCTATAGATGAGTATGGGTGTTCCAATCCTGAGGTACCTAGGGATCTATATTCACTCTTTTTCCTATCTTCTCCTAATTTTTTCCTAATCCTTTCCATCCCTCAACAGCAAGCAAAGCAACTCTCCATGCTATAGCTGCTCTTTGCTTTTGCTTCTTGCTTTTACTTTTACTGTTACTTTTTGCTTCTTGTTGACTATCAAGGTCTTGCTGTTACATTTTGCTTCTTGTTGACTATCAAGGTCCCTGTATGTTTTCAATGCATGGCAACTCTTGGGACTGGTGGACACTGTAATTCCCTGTGTAACAATCAATTTTTACTATGCTACAATAGTGGGAGCGTATGAGTGTCCACAGCCCATGGCTACCATCTCATTTGAGGCTCCATGCTTGTGTGCTGCTGTTGAGTCTGAAGCTTTACAAATGTCCTATGAGTTCTAGTTCTTGAGTCATTGAAGCCAATTCATCAATTTGTTACTTATTAATAAGCACTCCAAAGAATTTTTCATGCAGTATTGCTTTTTTTAATACAAAAACTTCTTATGTCTTCTATTGGTAATATACAAAATGATTAAAAAAAAAAAAAAATCATGAAACTGCCATGTTTCTCGGTAAGCATTGGGACTTTTTTTATTACATTTATCTCATCTTTATGGCTTTCATGAATTTGATTTAATGTTATTTTTCTGAGACATGCATCGCAACATTCTCCATTGATTTTTATCAAGGATTACTTTGTTTTCAGAGTAGCTTATCTCAACTGAAGATGTTCTGTTAAATCGAAACAAACATAGAATATATATAGTATCTCCAAAGAGATATCCAATAAATGATACAATATTTATCTAAACACTATTCAGCATATAGTGTTTAGATAAATATTGTATCATATATATATATAAATTGCCTTTAAATATTTCCTTTTTCTTTTCCACTTTTGTTTCGTATACTTTAACAATGTTATCATTTATTTCATTTATATGTCAGACTTATAATCAGATTCTCTACACATTCTATGTTTTTATTGACATTTTTTAAGGGCTTGCTTCAATTTTTTCTTGTTACAAGGAAATACTGCTTTCAACTTTGATATTTAATGTCTTTATAATTGCTAAAAATTACTTTCAAATAATGACTCTTTATTCCATGTTCAAGGAATATCAATAAATTTCTTATATGTATATCTTAATCTTTAATTTTGCATATCAGGAAACCAAGATGATTTTTAAAATGCATTATTTTGTTTATTGATTAGTAGCTAAAGTTAGTTTTCTCTGTAGGATATCTATTTAGGAGTTAACTTAAGTGTTAATAATTCTTTTCTGTAGGCTGTTATATACTCTTAGAAATAAAAGAAATAAGAGGTAAATTTTTTTCTAGTGTTATTTGTGTGTTCATATCTCTGTATATTTACATTTATCTGAATTGTATAAAAATACAGTCCATGCCTTTTATTATGAATAATTGGCAAAGACCACAAAGATTGTACTCTATTGTTTTCACTGCTTTTGAATATCTAAAAGAAAATATGTGCTTCTAGTTCTTTGATGTATTACTTCAAATCTTTATCAACCTCAGAATTGCATCGTTTGTATATTGTTTTGTAATAAAAAATATGTATATAAACATAAAAATCAAAAACATTCAAGCCTTGTTTTAAAATTATTCTTTTCTAACATTATTTCTTCATTTTATAGAAAATAACGAAATAATGTTAGAAAAGAATTTATAGAAATATTCTTCTTCATTCTATATTATTTCATTTTATAGCAGAAAATTGACTAATTTTAATATATATGAATAATACTAGTATCCTATAGTTTCTGTCAGGTCTGTTGAAGTTGATTTCAGGAGTGCACAATCTGAGTGTGTAATGCTTGAGTATGTATAGATAGTAGTTTTTTAATCTGTTTAAGTTAGAAATTCTTTCTGCATTGTGGGATTTTACTTAAGGAAATTCGACATGCATTGTATTTACTGCTTGCTGGAATAATATGGCGGAGCATAATGTGAGGACCTAAATTGAGTGTGAGAGTAAGCCATTGTAGTTTGGTGAACATATTGGCTTGGCTCTTCTTACATAAAAATTACCAAAATAATAAATATTAAACTATAGTAACTCCATCTTCTCCTAGCCGAATGGTTAGCGCTCTTGCCTTCGGTTCAACAGCTCATGGATTCGAATCCCACCTTGGGCATGGATGTTTGTAGTGGTTTGGAATCCACTTTAAACCGTAGGTTCCAGTCTAATTAGCCCTCGTATGCAAAAAATAACCGTTGAGCGACAAACCAACCAACCAACCATCTTTTCCTAACCTTAAATATTATTAAAATTTGTAATCTGTTAATGGTTTAGGTCATTAAAGCTACTATGGAGTGAAAAAATAATTGACATCCATTAACATGTCTATGGTAATTTCCTTTACACTTATAACTTGGAAGTCTTGTTAATTTGGAATAAACAAGATGTTATTCCACTATACAGAAAGAACACAAACATTGATAGTCTTTGCAACACATTATTTATTCTTTACTCAGATTCATGTTATAACTGTTATAAATAACTGAAAGTTTTTAAAAGTATTTGAGACTTTTCATCACAACCAAATGAAACCACTGAGAGGTTTTGACTACATTATTTTCTAAAATTTCTCATTGTTATTTTATATATTTTTTAAAAAATTAATGTCGGTTAAAAAAAATCCTGTCAATAAAAAATGAATATTCGTATCTTGCCAGTAAAATATAAGAAAATTGACTTATATAATTAATATATATGAATTTGTGAAATGAAAAATTTTTTCAATGATTATTAATTAAAAAATGTTTTCTCAATTCTTTATAATTATAATGTTTCTTTATTTTAGGATTTCTTCAGAAATACCCTTTATAGTTAGTCAATATGAGTAATTATAATGTGACATCAAAAGAGTTTGGAAGGCGTTTCCGTAAAGCATTGTCTGTTCCTTTCTTGTTAAATCATGTTTGTTCTACAAATATTCAAGAATTTGTGGCTTCTTATTCAGCGTCACTTGGCTGTACAGAAAAAGCCTTCTTCTTTCCTCTTTTAACTTGTGCTGCCGCATGTATGGGCATTGACAGCCACATTGAATTAAAAACTCATTGGAAGGAACCTCCTATTATTTGGACTTTGGTTATAACACCAAAATCTTTGTTAAGAGTTGATGTTGCTGAGCACATAAAGCAGCAACTTCTTAAAGCTCAAAATGAAGCATGGCTTTTAAATCATAATGAAGATACTAAAGAATACTTAAAAAAATTTGTATTTGATATGTTTTCTTTGGAGCAACTTCAAGAAATGCTTAAATTGAGTAATGGACATGGTTTAGCAATTTACAATAGCGCTCGATCTTTACATAAAAATATGATGCAACCAGAGGAAGCTGATATCATGTTGAGATTGCATTCAGGATTAGCTTGGTTTACTGATTCCAGAGTTAGCAGAAGTACTGTTACTAAAACTAGGGTAAATTTTTCTGTAATATCTACTCCAGCTGCAGTTTATCAGACTCTCACGTCGGCTCCAAATTTTCAGGAACTCTTTCATCAGTGTTTTTTAACGGCATGTACTGAAGATAGTCATGTGAAATTTGCCCAATTTTCAGATGTAGATGATTCAAATAAATTAACAGACATTTTTACATCTTTATTAAAACTGCACACTTCACATGGACCTATTATTTATAAATTAAACCCTGAAGCTAAAGAAAAATTCAGCCAAATTCATGATGAACTTACTGATAAAGCCAAGCAAATGGTCAGAAAAAATGCTCATAAAGTATTTCAGCCAGCTCTGTCATATCTTGGCAGATTAACTTGTGTTCTTCATGTTTTAGATAATGTTATTGATGCTATTAATTATAAAATTCCTATATCTCATTTAACATGGAATACTGAAATAAGTGAAAACACTGTTTGGCAAGCACGTGAGCTTCTTGGTCATATAATCGAACAGCGCCATGCTTTAATGGAACAAACAATGATTGAGTCATCACAACAACGAGCTCAGCCTCCTCAAATTGAAATTGTTGATGGGCAGCCTCAATCTCAAGTTCCAAATTCTCCACATAGTTGTCTCACTCCACCAGGACCACAAAGGTCACCTTATCAGACTTCAATGATGAGGGCAAATTATTCAGTAAACACAGCTAGAAGAAATCTCATGAACAACAGAGGCAGGGCTCTAAATAGAACATTCCAATCTCAACCTTTAGTCAACAGTAATCCCTCAAATGTAGAACCTATTATAACATCAATCAGCTCTGCTGGTTTACCTGTTCCTAACTCAAATTCTAATTTTAATCCTGTTATCAGTAATTGTGAAACTGTGAATAACAATCTGAATTCAACATTAAATTTGCCTCCAACACTTTCAGTATCCAGGTCGGAAGAAACTGATACAGCTATACCTATACTTCTTTCAAGGGCGCCTACTTTGTCTATTTTAGAAATTTCAGAAGAAGACTTTATTCGCACACAAAGGAATTCAGTGAAGAAGTTATTAAAACATTCAACTGGAGAAATTACACCTTCTCGTTGTGTTCAATTAAAACTCACACCAGATATGACTGCTTCTGACGAAACACAAAAGTACACTCAGAGTTTCTCACGATTGTTTTTAAAACGATTAGAATCATTAGGCTTTGGTATATGTGAAGGAGGAAATAATGGTAACAAAAGGCATTTTGTATTCAAGAAGAAAAAATTCAGTGCATTAGGTGATGAACAAAAACGGATTTTATCAGAATTAAATATCAGTGAAGTTGAATACAATAAATGTTTTACTTCAGTTAATATTGAAAAACAACAAAATGGAAGTGTTGTATGCTTGGAATAAAAAAATTTACTTGTATAAATTCCATCAAGCATTTTTAGTCATTACTCATTTACTTACATCTCTATTTGTATATACTTAAACTGTCTGCATATTTAAACATATCATGCATGTATTTAAATTTTACTGTAAGACGTTAAATATTGTTTCTTTTAGAATTTGGCAATAAATTCTTGATGAGTTTAAGTTTTGAATTTTTATTTACTTTTATAATCAAACTTCACTTAAAAATTTACCTCCATATAATTGATTACTTAAATACTGTTATAAAAAACACAATATCCTTTTTCACTTGGTTATTTATATTATATTAACAATTTTTTATAATGAAAATTTTACATTTTAAATAATTATCAGCTTTGAATTTTGCTGTTTTTTACTTTGAACAAATCTGATATTTTATTAAACTTTAAATTTTCAAGCTATGTTTTAAATCTTAGCTTTTCTGACTCAATTGTATTAATGAATTTAATACTTTCATTTTGAAAAAAGATCGGTTAATAAAGAAAGTCGATTTTCCACTACTTTTTTGCTTGTCAGAAAAGGGTTTAATAAAACTCTGACAACCGAAGAAACTTGAAAGTTTTTGTATCTCTAATTTATTATTTATTTACAATTTATTTTTTGTAATGATTGAAGGTAAATAAAGTTATTTCTGTGGGGCAATTTATATACGTGTAATCAATATAATGCAAAGGCACCACTTCTGAATTCCAAACACTGCTTTCTGGAATTTTTGGATTTTAATATTACATTTTAAGAGTTACTTTAAATTAATAATTCAAAAATATTTGAATAAAAAAGGTTTGTTTTTTTTTAAATTTAGCTGTTCTACTGTGAGGTTTAAAGTCATCTCACAAACTGGATATTGCTGTGCCTCTCTGCAAACTTGTTTCACTTTTGAGGCGCTAAAGTGTCAAAAGCATATGTGTTATTTGTTTAATTGGAAACAGATTGCTTGATTTGGATTAAAAATACTGAAAGCAATAAATCTCTTTTGGACATTACTGTTAGAAATAAATAGCATTAGGAATAGATACTGGAAAAATAAAATGTGAATAGACATGTATTAGTCGTGTAAAATCCTGGATTATGTATTTTGTACTAAAAAAAATAAATTTAATACTTATCGATATAATGTTGATCAACAAAAGTATCAAAAATTACCCTATTTACTGTCAAACTTTTTGTATGCTATTGAGCTGTTAATCACAAAGCAATTATTTAACTGACTCAAACATGATCAGATTGAAGATAAGAAAAATTTGTTCAAAGTATAGATATTGTATTAACTTCGGGGTTCGTGTTGATAGATAGTTGAATAAAACAGCCACTTAATGAACACAAGACTTTTATTCGTAAAAATTCCGCTAGATACATCAGCTGTAACAATCAAAATTATACAGCTACAATTCGATAAAATTATACAGATACAATAAGTAACAACTTCCAATCACAGATCTCAAATACCTCGGACAGACAACAGCTTCTCTAGACTAGCAGTCACGACTAATCGTCTTCACTCACTGTTTTGACAAAACTGCCTTTCTTCTATGTCGGGCTGCGATATTTATACCTGAATTGCCTTAAAAATCTACCAGTTTCGCCAAGGTTCTGGAAGCTTCTAGGCTATCTTGCTAAATATTGGTCCTAGAGCTTAGGTGATGGATGTTTCCAGAAGTATCTATTTCTCGCCAAAACATAAAACCCGCTTTCAACGTCTAAATACCGCAATTTTTGCCCAAAATATGAGTATTTCTGATCTGTCTGAGATATTTTAAGACATAAAATAATTATTTAAATATTTGTAACATTGCCCCCTCCCAAGGACTGAACGTCCCGGGCAGTACAATCCCCTTATAGGCCAAATTTAATTTAAAAGAATTTACACTTTAAGAGGATACAGAACACATTACATACACAAGCAATTAAAAATACAAAAATATAGAAAATATTGCAATTATCTATACTATTTACCGACACTATGGTCTACTAATTTTTACTTTACATTACGATAAGGAGTTAATCTATCATAATGTGCTACCTTTGCTTTTAAAGATGATTTTCTTATACGAACCACGACGTTGTTCAGTCTTTTTAGGACTGTGTTCCTTCCCAGTTGCCTTGCAACTTTGGAGAAAGTCCTTTACGTCGAGTCGATGTCCACAACCAAACTTTGACACCTTCCTTAAATTCATGTAGTCTCTTGTGTCATAACTTGTGTTCGTTCTTTCATTCGTCTGGTTGATTTGGTCTCGAGCGAAGTTATGGACATCTTCAAGACGTGCATGAAGGTCTCGAAGGTATTCCTCTATCGATGAAGATGCATCCGGTAGACGACCAAGCTAAAGATCACAAGGGAGACGAAGTTCGCGACAAAAGAGCACTTGTGATGGAATATATCCGGTAGTCTCATGGACAGCACTGCGATATGCAAGCAGAAACGACGGTAGTTTCAAATCCCAATCTTGCTGATTTCTGGAAACAATAAGTGAGAGATTGTTTAAGATGGTTCGGTTAAACCTCCCTACCATGCCGTCCGATTGCGTGTGTAATGGCGTGGTCTGCGTCTTCTCTATTCCGAGAATTTGACACATTCCTTTAAACTCAGCAGAGGTGAAATTTGTCCCTTGATCTGAATGAATTTGTATGGGTGTACCGAATCTGGAAACTCATTTCTGCACTAGAACCTCGGCTACTCTAGTCGCTTCTTGATCGGGGATTGAAAACACTTCAGGATACTTAGTAAAGTAGTCCATGACAACTAGGATGTATTTGTTCCATTTGAAGATAGTGAAAAAGGACCCAAAATATCCAATGCTATCCGCTGAAAAGGTTCTCCTACGTTGTACCGCTGCAACCTTCCTCGGCTACGCTTCTTTGGTCCCTTACGTGCCGCACAGTCAATCACAAGATTGGCACCATTTCTCTATATCTTGTCTAGTTTGCTCCAATAGAAGCGTTTTCGAACTTTTTGTAGTGTTCATTACTCCGAAGTGGCCTCCAGTTGAACTACTATGCAATTCTTTCAAAACATCTGAAATTCTTGATTATGGAAGCACAAGCTGCCATTTGAGATTACGTCCATCTAAGACTCCCATTTCCTGTATAACACGCCATTTTTAAGGGAAGTAAGACCTGATTAACCTTCAAAAAATCAATTTTTCAATTTTAGTTATTTTAAATAAAGTATACTTTTCTGAATCTAAAAATGTATAACACTCATTTATTTGATGTTTTTTAATGGTTTAAATAATCGAAAAAAAAACGTACACAAACAGTGCCACGCCCCCTTGCAGAAAAGTTTCGGTTTCAAATATGACCATTGCAGTACCAATTCAACAGAAAAGTAGTGAATAAATGATCATTTGTATAACCTCCGTTATTTTTTTTTTCTGAATCTGGCATTAACATTTAAAGATAACAAAATTCCAAGCTGTGTGAATGATTTGTTCACATTGCTTGCTGCGTTGTTTGTGTTTACTTTATGATTTGCCTTGTGATTATTAGTTCGATTTATGCTGCTTCATTTTTAATCTGCTGATTAATTATTATAATTAATTCTATAACTCTGTTTGAGTTTAAATTCTTATCAATTGTTTGTTTATCATGCCTCGAAGGAGAAGTTTCAACAGTAGGAAGAGACATCAGAATCAACATACTACGAAGTATGATCAAAGCAGTGTACCTGAAGCTGAGAGTGCTTCAAAACAAAAGCTTGAAAATTCTTTTGTAATGAATGATGACTTTGAAAATAATTCAACTCAAGATGTAAATATTATTATTAGTGTTAAAGTTCTAAACAGTCTGATTAACGACATGTTCGTGTGTAAACAGTGCAATTCATCGGAGTCTTTCATTGTAAATGAAGAGTTACATAGCTGCAGAGGTCTTGCCTCTTTTATAAACATTCACTGCAAAGTCTGTCAAAACTCTTTCCACAACATGCACATCCCTCATATCTAGTTTAGGATATGACATAAACATTAGACTGGCATATGCAATGCGTTTGCATAGGAAAGGCAGAAATGCTGCACAAACAATTTGTGCCATCTTGAACCTACCTCCTCCTCCACGAAAATTTGAGAGGCTCAATGACAGCTTAAAAATGGATTGACAGTTGTCTGTAAAAAGTCTATGGACATTGCTGTAAGTAATGCTGTTGAAGCTAATGATAATGTCAGAGATATTGCTGTATCTGTGGATGGCTCGTGGCAAAGAGAGAGGCCACACTTCACTCAACGGGGTTGTGACAGCTATTTGTGTGGATACCCGGAAAGGTGATAGACTTTGAATGCTTGTCGAAGTATTGCTTCAAATGCAAGAAAAGTGAAAAGAGCTGCGAAGATTGCCAGAAGAACTACGAAGGTCCAAGCGGTGGCATGGAGACAGAGGGTGTCTTTCGCATTTTCAATCGTTCCATATCTTCGAGAAATGTGCGCTATACCAAATATTTAGGAGATGGCGACTCAAGGGATTCTTGAAAATCAAACAAGCAAAAGTGTATGGTGACACAGATGTTGAAAAGTTAGAGTGTGTGGGCCATGTCCAGAAGAGAATGGGCTCACGATTGAAAGCCTTGAAGAATGAATTCAAAGGATGAAACTCTCAGACGGCAAGGCAATTTCTGGGCGAGGTCGGCTAACTGATGCTGAGATTTTACTTTGCAGAAGTACTATGGTCTCGCTATCCGTCGCAATGCTAAAACCTCTGTAGATGAAATGGCAAAAGCTGTTTGGGCTATATATTTTCATAAACTCTCAACAGACAGAAATCCTCAGCACGCTCTATGTCCTACTGGGGAAGAGAGTTGGTGTAAATATAACAAGATGGTTGCTCAAGGAGGAAATTATGTCCATGAGCATTCATTGCCGGAAGCAGTGCTCTTGGCTATCAAAAATCTTCCGTGACCTGTCGTCAAAAGAGCTGTTGAAGAAATGCTCCATGGAGGCACACAAAATTGCAATGAGTCCTTCAACAACTGTGTGTGGGAAAGGATTCCCAAGAACACTTTTGTGGGAAAAGAAACCTTAGAACTCGGAGTAATGGATGCAGTCATCTGTTTTAATGAAGGGTTCTCAGCCGAACCTTGTGCTGAAGGAGCTGGGTATTATTCCTGGTAAAAATATGTGTGACGCACTGCAAAAGAAATCGATCGCATACGTGTTCGAAAAGCTGAACATCTCATCAAAAAATGAATAAAGATGCAAGATCACTGAAAAGGCAAGAAAAAGAAAGAGGGAGGCATTGGAGGCTAATATGGATTCAGATTATGGTCCCGGAAGTTTTAATTTTTGTTTAAAATAAGAATTTAGTACATTTTTTTGTTTTTTGAGATTTTCTCAAATTGCATGTTTATTACATAGGTACGCTCGTAAAAAAACTAATGCATCAAATCTTCTAAAATTTTTTGTGCTTATGTGTGAACTTTATGTGCATGTAGTAAAGTGTTTAAAATTTGCTTTTTGCCAAAAAATAATTTTTATGGAAAAAGTTTTTGTGAAAATTTTTTGAATTTTTGAAAATTTTCGAAACGTTTAACATATTTTGCTCTTGTATAAGTTATTATGCATATATTGCAAAATAAATTACTTTGTTTAATTCTTTAAACATTTTTTAATAAATGTATGCAAATTTTGTGTGAAATTTGCATCAAAGAATTTATTTTAAGCGTACCTTAAGGTAACCTACTTTTAAAAACTGTAATGAATGCAATATTTTCAAAAAGTCATAAAAATTAAATATATGCATGTTTCTATTTAAATTTGATTTTGCTAGAAAGCTTATAACTAGTACTTTCCATAAATGCTATACTTTAACTCATAAATTATATATACTAGCCTTAATACACACTTCCGTTAGGTACAAAATATCCAAATTTGTCAATGTCGACAACGTCTTACTTCCCTTAATATGGAGTGAGTTTCGAAGAGCCCAATATTGTTTAGTAGCAGGACTGTAGGTGGAGATGTCCTGCCAATTTGGTCTCATAATGGAAGATTCTTTTAATTAAAAAATTGGATTTATATCTGGGTCTTTTTGGGCTTCTCCAAGTCCTTCAGCACTCCATGAGTTTGGTTTCGATGGCGGTGAAACAGTAACTTGGCGTACCGAAGGATTTACTAATTAATGGTTCTTCTCTTCTCTAAAACAATATCGGCAGCTTCCATGACACGGTTTCCTTGATAAAGTATCAGCATTTCCATGAAGGGTTCCTTTGCGATGACGTATTTGAGAGTCAAACTCCTGGATTCGTTTAATCCTTCCCTGCTGACGTGGAAGATCATTTTCACCATCATTTAGTTTTGGACAGTCTCTTCGGACGTGTCCTACTGCACCGCAAGTCCAACACTGAATTTTCGTGTTTCTGCCATTTTTACTCAGTTCTAAGCTATGGGATTTTCGCCGTAGATCTTCAATTTGCTTTTTTAGATCCCAGTCTTTATCAGTAACAGAGACGGCTCTGAATGAATGACAGTCCTTACGCATGGCCTGCTGGGCAGCCTCTATCTTATGTGTGCAAACTAGGGCAGATCTGATATCTTTACATCGGCAAGTCTAAGTGTTTTCTGTATCTCCGGATTTCTCACACTATCAATGAAGTAATGGAGAGCCAGATCTTGACGTGTCTCTTCTAGGCAGTCCGCAAATGCTAGGCAGGAAAGTCGCTGAATATCGGCAGCCGACTCTTGCACTCTCACCCGCTTTTTGATAGCGGGACTTTAACTGTAGTCTGCTATATACTTTGGTGCACTTTTCTCCTAACCGCAGCTCAAGCGCACTCAATAGGGCTTGGAAATCTTGCCTTTGCTTTTCCGGATGCGTCTCGAGGATGTCGGCCGCGTCTCCTCTTAAAGAAATCGCCAGATGAAAAGCTTGGCTCGGGGATTCCATCCATTAGCTTCCGCTACCATCATAAACTGGGTCTTGTATACTTGCCAGGCTGATTTTCCATCGAATGTAGAGACTTTAATCGTGGCTAGGGAAGGCATAAATGGCTGGGCTCTTCATGTCTGTTTGACATTTGCTTCTTCAAGCATTCAATCTCCTTATTCATTTTGTCCAATGCTTTTTCAACCTTCAAAACTTTAGTTTCAACTGAAATTACCTTATCTTCCATTGTATTCATCTTCTCCTGAATGATGTTAATTCTTCTTTAACACTCTTACAATGTCCTTTTTAAGTTCCTTTTTAAACTCCTCCTGTACAGATTTTATCGCTTTCCTCATCTCAGTTCTAATCGCTTCTTGTACAGCTTTCATCCCTTATTGTCCAGCTTTCATCTCCTCCTGTCTTGCTTTCATTTCAGCCATCTGCTCCGCCAATTTTTTGAGGAGAATTTTCACTAAATTCATATTTATTTTTCTTATGACACGCTGCATTAACTCTTCAATCCCACTTCTGACACCAATTGTACCGAGCTTAGGGGTTCGTGTCGATTGAGAGTTGAATAAAACAGCCACTTAATGAACACAAAACTTTTATTCGTAAAAATTCCACTAGATATACCAGCTGTAACAATCACAATTATACTGCTACAATTCGTCAGATACAATAGTAACAGCTTCCAATGACAGGTTTCAAATACCTCAGAGAACAGCTTCTTTAGACTAGCAGCCACGACTAATCGTCTTCACTCACTTACTGTCTGCACAGAATTGCCTTTCTTCTTTGTCGTTCCACATCTTCTGAAAACCACATTTTAGCTGTTGAAGCAATACACTTTTGACCAAGCGCACTTGAGAAACATAGGATAATGCTACTTTTAGCTGGAGCACGTGGTGTGCGAATATAAAAAATATCTTGAAGTCAAGTAACTACGACATTTATATCTGCTTAATCTCAGTTGGAGAGAGAGAGAGAGTACAGTTACCCATTAATATAATTAATTCCTAAAGGGTTATTATAGTTTAGATCGCTAATTAGTCAACATAAGGTTAACTAATAATTTAATGATCGACACATTATTATACAAATACATTTAGGAAAGTTAGATCACCGTGCACACGAGCCAGCAAGAGTTCAACTTGTTCCTTTCTTTTGCCAATTCTGACTGCAGTCGGGGAAAAATTCGAAATGGCAAAGCGGGTGTTGCCAACTATAGACAGTATTAGGAATTCTCTACAGAAGTCGTCGTGTACAAGTCCAATTGTCATCTCTGAAGACAACTCTGGAGTAATCCCATTGTAGAATGGTGTCACAGCTTGGATAAAAGGAGATAGGTTTAAAACAACAAAAGCTTTATTAATTTAACGTCAGAATTATCCGCAACATGCGGTGTTAAGAATACACTGTTATAAATGTGTAGTGTGTTTTATAGTAATGTTCATTGAAGTAGACGGAATGTAATAATTATTTAATTTAAAAATGGGATGACACACTTATACACACATACAAGTATTGACATTATCGAATTGCTCTGTAAACATTCTTATAGTCTCGAATTAAAACTGTTCATCATGCTTTCGTTTTTAGGAATACTACATTCTCCCACAAATTACATAGTCCGATAGATAACGTGGCGGTTGTCGTATTCTTGCTGATCTTCGAATAGGAGGACTTCGTGCAGCACCGGAACCATTAGAAACACCAGATACTGGCTTACCCTAATTCTTCGCAATTCGAACTTCTGATGGCATGAGGTCGAAATGATTTCCATTAGGGATCGATTTCCTCGGATAAATGACATCAGGTTTTGGGGAAAATGTAACTCTTGGAATTTTAGGAACTTCACTTTTCCTCAATTGATTTATATGTCTTTTTATAGTTTTCCCATCATCGAGTTTTATTAAATAGTGTAATTTACCAGTTCGTTGTTTAACGATGCCAAATTTCCATGATAGCTTATCGTTGGCATAAGTACATGATTGTACACGATCTCCCACACTTAAAATTCTATGATTTGGAATAATAGGAGAAGTATACGTGTACTTGAATCCCTTGCTTGGTGGATGTAATAAATCTAGTTTAATTCGAATTTGGCGTCCAAGATATAATTTTGAAGGAGTTTTTCCGGATTGAAATGGAGTTGCTCTATAATGAAATAAAATGTCTCTTACCTTCTCTGGTATTGAGTTCTTTTCATTGGATTCATCGGACGTTGACTTTAATTTCTGTTTAAGGGTTTTTACATTACGTTCATCTAACCCGTTAGTTGAAGGATGACCTGGAGCAATTGTCTTATGAATAATTCCATTTTCCTTGCAAAATTCTGTAAATTCAATACATGCAAATATAGATGCGTTGTCAGATAAAGGATTTGAGGCAATCCATGCTCACTGAAAATATCCTTTAATAATCTTATTGTTGAAATCGCTGATGGAGAGCTTTGTTGAATTCTAACTTCAGGCCGTTTTGATCTTGCATCCATTACGATCAAAAAATCATATCCCAAAAAAGGCCCAGCGTACTCAATATGTATTTGTTCAAAATTTGATGATGGCTCTTCCCAGTGATGATTTGATATTTTTTCAGGATTATCTTTTACTTCTGCACAACTTCTACATTTTCGAACTGATTACTCTATATCTCGATCGATGTTTTTCCAATAACAGTATCTTCGGGCTAGATTCTTCATTTCGACCATTCCTAAATGTGTGTGATGAAGTTCTTTTAACATCCCTGTTCGAAGTTTTTCAGGAATGTACACTCGATGTCATTTAAAAATTACTCCATCTTGTAATGAATATTCATAATCATATTTGCTACCTGATAAAAGTTCTTGTTTTAAAACTGACAATTCTGGATCCTCCTCTGTCTCTATAGAAATTGTCTTAAACGTAATGGAAGAAGTTGAAATTTGGTTAACAGTCTGGCAGTGAATAATATCGTCTTGTAAGATATTTGGATCTTTTAGTGTTAGTGATGCCCTTGAGAAATATAATCGACATTCTGATTTTCTTCCCTTTTTCTATATTGGACTTTACAATTTTATTCACCAAGAAATGCTTCATGTGTTAGTAATCGGGATGATATCATAGAAGGTAATTTACTATCGTGATGAAAAATTCTATATAACGGGTGGTTATCAGATATTAATGTAAATTTTATATCATAGATGTAGTTATGAAATTTTTGAATTGTAAATTTGATGGCTAATGCTTGACGATCTAGTTGACTGTAACTTTGTTCAGAAATTGTTAGATATCTAGATGCAAAGGCTACTGGTTTCTGGATACCATTTACTATGTGGGATAAAACTCCAGCGATGCCTGTTGGGCTGGCGTCATAAGCAACTACAATGGGTAAATTTGGATTGTATGGCATCAAAACCCTATCGCTAGAAATCTCATTTTTTAATTTAATGAAAGCAGATTCACAGTTAGAAGACCAGTGGAATTTTTCATTGTTCTTTAGAAGTTACCTTAAAGGATAAGTCAGAGATGATACATTTGGGAGAAATTTAGAATAATAGGTAACCAAGAAACGTTTCAATTCTTTGATATTTTTCGGTCGCGGAGCATGAATAATGGCTTCTGTTTGGACATTTTGATATCTCGTTTTGTTGGATTACATAGCCTAAATATGAAATTTTGTCTTTGAAAAAATGACATTTTGAACTATATACATGCACGCTGAATTTTTGAATACATCTCAAGTATTCGATCAGATGATCATGGCATTCTGAAAAAGTTTCTCCATGTACTATAAAAGCGTCAAAGTATGTAGATACACCTGGTAGACCCATTAATATTTGATCTAATATACTGTGGAATATTCACTAGGAGCAGATTTGATGCCTAAAGATAAAAGATTTATTTTTAAAGTTCCTTGATGAGTACATATAGTTTGAATTACCTTGCTTTCGTCATCAACCACTACGTGTAAATATGCTTTGAATAAGTCTAGAGTGCAGAAAAATTTATAATTCCGAAGAAAAGATATATAAAGACTATTCAGTATTTCATTATTCTATCTTTGGGATTGGATAATGTGCACCTTGTAGTTGAGGATTACAGCTAATTTATAGTCAATACATAATCGAACACATTAGGCTTGGGTATAACAACAAGAGGCGAATCCCAGTCCCTACAATCTACTTTTGTAATTATTTTATCTTGTTCAAGTATTTTAAGTTACGCGCGTAAAGCAAAAGATACTACTCTAGCTTTTAAAAATACAGGTTTCGAATTTTCTTGGAGTTTTAATAAGCACGTAAAATTAGGTATTTTTCCCACTTTTTGTTCAAACACAGTAGGAAATTATTTTATAATGTCATCAATAATATTAGAAATATTGACAGTATTTATTTGAATTTCTTCAGATTGATTACACTTATCGATATCAGATAAATTTATTTTTAAATATCGAATACATGTTCGTCCTAACACTGAAGTAAACATACCTGGAACTTTATACAAAGTTTCTGTACTTGTGAGATTTTTATATTTGACTAAAACTTTGACAAAACCTAATGGTTCGAAAATTCCGTGAGTGTAAGATCGAAACTTCACGTCTGTAGGTTATAAAACTTTTGTTAAATTCAGTAAATCGAAAGCTTATTTAGGTAAAAGTGAAAATCCTGCGCAGGAATTCACTTCAAATTTTTGTATTTTCCCATCTATCTGCACATTAGCCCAGAATTTTTCAGAGTCAATTGTAAATTTGAAAATATCAACAACTTTAGTCCTATTAGAAAAAATATTGACTGCATCAACATCTTTAAAATATTCATCGTTTTCAACAGATTGAATTTCCTAGCCTTTTTATTTTTCAGCAGTGTTGATAAACAGACTTTGAACACGTCCCTTTGGCTTACAAAGTGTACAGTATAATTTTGTTATGTCAGCACGATATTCTCGAGATAGGGGATTTGAGCGTCCGCATCGTATAGATGTATTGTAAATACCAAGTTCACGAAAATTTGGTGTTGATGAAAATTTATGTCGAGAATTTGACCTGTTTCCTTTTTAAGAAAAATCTCGCTTTTTAACATTTGAGTGATTTGTTTTAAAAGTACTACGAGTTCTTAAAATTTTATTAACTTCGTCTGATTTTCCATTAAAATTGTGTTTCGATAATTCACGGTTGTTTAGTTTCGAAGCTTCTAAGGCTAAAGCTTGTTAACAGCTACATCGAATGTTAGATCTGAAACCATTAAAAGTTTCTCTCGAATAAAGTCATCTTTTAATCCTCTAATAAACTGTGCTCTCAAAAATAGGTTAGCAACAGATTTTATACATTCATAATTAAAATCACAAGTAGAAATAAATTTTCGAAGTGCGGCAACGTAATCAGAAATACTTTCGTTTTGAAAACGAAATAGAAATCTGTGTTGTTCGATAATAACATTAGATTTAGGACATAAATGCTTTTCAAGAACAGAAATTATTTCATCATACGATAAATCATTAGGAATTTTACATGCAATTAAAGAACACAAGAGATTATAATGTTCAGATCCAATGCAGTTCAGTAGTATTTTAACACACAAATCTTTATCTTCGAAAATGTTTTTAATTTGTAAGTAATTTTGAAATCTTTGCTTATATTGCAAAAATGTTTCTGTTGAAGAATTAAAACATTCGAAATTTGATAAAAATATTATCGTACCTTTTCCTTGATGATCTGGGATGTATTTATTTCGTTCTTGTTTCAAAATAAGATCGGCAAGTCGATCATTATTTGTTGTAATTACCTTTAATAAAGTTGAAAATTGTTCTACATCCATGATATTTTTTTGTTTATCCTCATCGCCAATTTATTGTAGTGTATTTTATAGTAATGTTCATTGAAGCAGCCGGAATGTAATAATTATTTTATTCAAAATGAGGACGACGACACACTTATACGCATTCACAAGTATTGACATTATCGAATTGCTCTGTTTGTAAGCATTCTTATAGTCTCGAACTAAAACTGTTGTGCTTACTTTCGTTTTTAGGAATACTACAAAATGCGACAGCAAGTAAGCGACTCACGGAAGGCACTCGGAGTTAGTAACTGCTATGCCGTAGAGCATGGAGTTAGCTACGCGTGCATCACAGATGAAACATGGAGGAACAAATTGCAGTCTTGTTCTTTAAAAATGGCATTAATGGGCATGAAATATTATTTTACGATAATGCTGACAAAGAATGAAATTCTTTTGAAATCTTTTTATTCACAAATTTAGATGAAGCGTGGCGTCTTCTTCCCGCTGATTTAATTTACAAACAAAAGCAATCAAAATCTTAGTTTTGTTCTACTGCAAATAATGTTTGCGAAGATACTGATCAAACACCGCATGATATTATTCGGATAAATTTAAAGAAGTTTGTCACTGATTTCTGCTGCTTTATTGGACATCAGAGGAAAATTAATACAGCATCCTCTGTACTTTTACATTCTTTGTTTGATCAAAACTTTCGAGAAATACAGCAGCGATGATGTTGTGGCTTTCTGATCAATGCTTCATATTAATTGATGATTTTAGGGACCACAGCAAATGCTGAGTTTACTTAATCCTTCTGAACGTTTTTCTTTAGACTCCACGAGTTCTTATTATGCTTGTGGCTCCAGACCACACACACAAGTCATACAAAGCGCCACCCCTTCGGAAGTAATGGCAATAATCAAGAAATTAAAGGATAATAAATCCCCAGGAATTGAAGGAATAACAAACAAAATGCTAAAGAAAATTCCAATCAAAATATTCAAAGTTACGATGCTTATTAACGAGATATTAAAAAAAACGTATTTTCCTCAAAAATGGAAAATTGCAGTAACAGTACCAATATTAAAACCAAAACAAGACAATTACCTTCCCTCAAGCTATAGACCTATTAGTCTACTGCCGTCTCTAAGCAAAATAACCGAAGCAATTATTCTAAATAGACTAGATGAATTTTTAGAAAACAACAGTATTCTTATCCCTGAACAGCACGGGTTCAGAAAATCACATTCAACAACGTATCAACTTATGAGAGTAGGGGAAATCATCACCCAGGGATTTCAACATAAAAAAAGTACAGGAGCAGTTTCTCTTGATATTGCCAAAGCTTTTGATCGAGTTTGGATTGGTGGACTTGTACACAAACTCATTAATATTGGTCTACCCAACCCACTTATTAAAATACTAATTTCATATCTTTTGGGACGAAAGTTCCAGGTTCGCATTGGTACTACATACTCAACACATAGACAAATCTTAGCTGCGTGCCACAAGGGTCCAAATTGGGACCCAGACTCTTTCTTATCTATGTGAACGACATTCCAACATCAACACTAACATCTCTGCACCTTTTTGCAGACGACACATTTATACTAGCACAAGGTAGGAAAACATATATCACACAGAATCGCTTAACAAACATTTAGAACATATTGAGCTCTGATTCGTTAAATGGAAAATTCTTATTAAAGTAAATAAAAGTGTATCCATAATTTTTAACAAAAAAAGACTATTTCCACCCAGTGTAATTAAGATCAATAACGAAATTATACCATGGTTACAAACCTGTAAATACTTGGGAGTAACTTTCGACAGAAAATTAACATGGCACCCCCATCTGATCCAAATTATTAACAAATTTAAACGGCAAACAGATGCATTATACCCATTTATCAACTGGAATTCAAAACTTTCCATGGAAAATAAAGTGCTCATTTATAAAGCATATCTTCGACCACTTATTTCCTATACCTGCACTATCTGGGGTTACACCCATGACACATACACACAGTAAAATTAAAAAACTGGAAAGAGTTTCCAAAATAAAGCCTTCAGATGGGCATTTAAGGCCCTCTGGTTCATTAGAAACCAAAAAATCAGACAAGAATTAAAAATCCCTACCCAGAAAGAATTCGCGAAAATAATGTACAACGTGATTAAAAATATTGATAAAACTAATAACGAAACAATAATTAGCTTTCCGTCCTATAATGACCTAAGTACCCATAATAGTTTGCATCCTCTCTCATTGCTCAGATATTGCCCAAAGTTTCCTCACCAACCACCATGAAATAAACTGTAAATAGTAAAAAATTATCTTTGATAACTACTTCTTTGTATGGAAAAAAAGAGACTACTAAAAAGATAAAAGGATTTTTTTTGTTACATCTCATTCTATATGTGAAAAAAAAAACTATTTAAAATAAAAATGATGATAAAAAATGCACATATAAGTGTGCATACTAAATGTATATAAAAATTTTTTTTAAATATACAAGTATATGTAAATACATAAAATATATATAAAAAAGATAAAGATAAATATATAGTATTACAGAACACAATTTATACCTTGTAAACATTATAGAGTGTATAAATTCTTGTAAATACCTTTACCTGTTCTTATGTAAATATTCTTATTTCTCTCAATTTATTCCTTAACCTATATTTAACCTATATTTATTAATTACCTTAACCTATATTTATTAATTTCCTTTATTATTCTATTAGTTTCATTTAATTTAAATATATAAATGATAAATTAATCAACAATAATTTTTTAAATTCTGAAATAAATTTTATGAAATATTATAGCTCACCAACCAAGAACCAGCTATCTAATGAGGGTAGAGGATCGCCAGATCCAGGGACCTCTGAAAACTGCCATCCGGCAATCACTTCACAAATTATTATGCTTGTGTGTGTGTGTGTATGTATATACATAAAATGAAAGAATTCCACAAGGATATAAATTCAATTTTCTTATTTTAAAAATTAAATTTTTTATAAAAAAATTAATGGCTTCATCCTCATATAAAAGTTTATTATATGCAAATTTTTCAAAGGCCATATGTATTGAAAGAGATACAAGAAAAAACATTTCCAATCATCTGTCGTTTTGAAAGCTACATATTTACGAATATAAAATATGCCGTTCGGAAACGATTCAAATAAAAGGTTATAAAATTCTTTTTGTGTTCGGTATACATAGGCTGCAAGTCACACATGCTCAAATTGTCGAAGGCAATGTAATATTCATTCTATGGCAATATTCCTATTATAGATTAGTATTCCAAAATGGAAATATTTTAAATTAATTTTCACAGATGATGCTTTAATACTTTAAATTTATTTTTAAAAAATAATTGATTAAAATATGTTTAGTGAAAATTATAAAAACATTATATACCTTAAAAAAAATTAATTTTCCTTTTATTTATAAAAGTATTTAAGAAGTGATTTTTCAAATCCAAATTATTTTTCTTTTAAGATATTCATTTTGGTTCTTTATCCTAATAAGCACATTCCTGTTCTGCTATTCAGTAATATTGTGCAATAATATTACATATCTTTAAAGCTTTAAAATATGTTTGATTTTGATAAACATAATTTTCACAGAAATTCAAATAAATTTTGCATCCAATATGCGAGATTTTAAGTTCTCTCATTTTTCTGAGTTTTCTCTATACACATCCGTAGGTGTTTCCGCTTCCGGTATGACCACGCCTTTCTAATACACAGCAGACAACTCAGTTTGTTTTGTTTACATTTAATCTTAGTCGCAAAGTTGTCAGATGGCTCTACCACGACCAAAATCTCCTCGTCCAGTTACTCCTCAAGCAAAGAAAGATGAATCATTTTTTGAATATTTAGGAACTTTAGGACGAAGAAAAAAGATTAAAGAAGGTAAAATTTCGTAAAATTTTAATATTTTGATCTTGAGAATTGAATTGATAGCTGTCCGTGGGAGTAAGTCGATGCATTACCTTATTTGGTATCACTTCACAACTTCACCGTGCGTGTTCTTGACCCTCGATTAGAAATATTGTTTTTTAATTTAACAATTGATTCTTTTTAATTTAATAATTGAGATAGTAGAAAATTTCAATTTTAAAAACTAGGGATTTTTAATTTGTGTGTGTGTGCGAAACCATGATGAACTTTTTTTTTAAACTAATTATTTAATTTCGAAATCATTGTGTTAATCATCATTCAATAATTAGATTTTAAAATTTCTTTTACAGTTAATGAGCTTACTGCAGAAGGAAAAAATGCAATCGATTCACCTGGTAGCCCAGCCCCTCCAGATCTTTTACCACAAGATTATATCTTGGGTAAATAATTTGTTTTATCAACTGGTGTAAACCAATTGATTTGTTTAATGTGATGAAAATTTTTTTTCTGCTTAATTAACATCATTTCCATATAATTGAATATGTGTGTTAATTCATACAGCATATATATATATATATATATATATATATATATATATATATATATATATATATATATATATATATATATATACTGTATTCAATATTGTGTTTGTATATAATTTGATATTTTATTTTGTTGCCCACATTATTTATGAGCAAATTATTGCATTTACCTATTATATGTGAGAGAAATGTGGGTATCATGGTATGACAATGCAAATAAATTAAAGCAGTTTTATGAGCTTTTCATTTATATGCTTTTATATATTTTTTAAATTAGTAATTAAATTTATATTGATTAATATCACCTGCTTAACGATTTCCAAGTTTTCTGTAAATGTGCTTCATTTAATTTTTAAATACTTTATTAAAATCTCTATAGACATATATTTAAACTTTGAATTTGCATATCTTCAGCAAAATCTGTTTGCAAATATTTATGTTTGTGAAATCTCAAACAATAAGCTGCTGTTAATTATTTAAATTAAAATGATAAATATTCTTTATTTATTTGCATGTAACTATAATTTTAAATCATGTACTTTTAAAATAAATATTAAAATATCATGTGGATTATTTAGATGAATTTGAGGAAAGATCCATGATAGAACCAGCCTCTTATGATGATCCTAAGCTAAAAGAGCTTATTAATGTTTTGATTGAATGGATTAATGATGAATTAGCTGGTTATCGTATTATAGTAAAAGACATTGAAGAAGATCTTTATGATGGCCAAGTGTTGCAAAAACTTTTAGGTACATTGTTTGGTTTTTTTTTTTATTTGAATTAAAGATTGAATTTTATTAAATAGTAACTAGTTTTAAACAATGTTATGAAACTTGTCAATTAAAAATTCATAACATTGTCATTATTTTTAGAAAAGTTAATGGACATGAAATTAGATGTTGTTGAAGTAACTCAGTCTGAAGAAGGACAAAAATTAAAACTGAAAAGAGTTTTGGAAGCTGCAAATAATGTTTTAGGAGTGAAAAATTATACACAACCAAAGTGGAATGTAGAAAGTAATATATTTTTCTTTTCTTTAATACAAATATTGTTTAATTGTATGTTTGATAATGTTGTTAAATTACTTAAATGATAAATGGGGAGGGGGAATATTTAAATATATCATATATGTCAATTTATAATTGAAATATATAAGCCTTATCTTGTAAAATATTTTGTTTGTGATTCAGTGTGCATCCAATTCATTTATTATATGAAATCTTATAATATATATATATGAATTTAAATAGTAAATCTATTTTTAAAAATTTAAAAAAAGAATGATTTTTATTTCAAAACAATATTTTATCAGTTGTTTGTTAAATAAAAAATAAATATGTTAAATAAAATAAAAATAGAATCTTTGATTTTTTTTTATACAATGCAATATCAAAAAATATTTATCAATATAAATATTTTTAACTTTAGTTAAGATTAATTATTTTAAAATTTCAATTTTTTCAGTGCCAAGTTAAAATATAAAATTTTTTATTTTAAAATGTTATTTTAACACTTTGAATATATTTTTTATTTTAAATCTTCCATTTCTGAATCAGATTTAAGTTGTTGAATCATATATTTGCATAAAGTCTCCTAATTATAAAAATTCCTTGGTGCCAGTGTGGGTGATAAAATGTTCCAAACTGACTTACCATGTCTGAATGTGTTTATATGATATAACTTCTGTTTTATGAAATAACATGTGTGTGTGAGATTGTGTATGTGAACAAAATTTGTTTTATGTGTTAATAACCATTGAAGCTTTTGATTAGTAATTTGTTTTATATGATTACAATATATTTTAAAAATTAAGTTTTTAGTATTAGCTTACATTGAATTTTTTATTTTAAATTCCTTTTATAAAATTTATTTTGAGAGCTTATAGAATAAATTAATTTTCATATGGTTTTCATTATTTTGAATTATTATTTTCCTTGTGGAATATATATGGCAATGTAATCATTCTGAGAACATTGTAGCAGAATCTTTTGAGCGCCATAAAATGGGTTTATTATCCAGTGCTGATGATTCAACAAGTAATGTATTTAATTAATATTGCTGTTGAGTGTAATATATTACACTCAACATTGCATATAAATATTTCATGCATTTGCATCTGCTCAGAATAATAATGTTGATAAATTAGAAACTTTAGGTTTGGTAAGAATGTATTTTATGTTTTAGCTTTAACTTTATTGTCCAGTTCAGTACAGCCCTAGATTGCACTACACTAAAGATTTTTAAGATGTGTACCACTGCCTGGTAATTAAAATTTGAGTTTTCATAAAATTTTATTTACATTATCGATTTAACTTTAGTTCCCAATTCAATTACAGTCCTAATTTGCACAGCACTCAAGTTTTTTAAGGTGAGCCCTACTGCCTGGTGAATTAAATTTTGAGTTTTCATTGTGCATATATTTTATTAACGTTATTGATGTAGCTTTATTGCCCAATAGTCACCCATTATAGACTATGTGATACTTGGGTTATATTTGTTTTTTATTATGTAATCTTTGTGTGTGAAATTAGTTTCTAGTTATTATTTTTAGCATTTTAATATTTCAATAGTAAGTAATTATCATGAAATATTAAAAAAGAATTATTGATATTTGAAATTAAAAATACTACAAGATTGCAAAATTGAAGTTCAAAAGAATCAATATTTGCTAACCTGATCTGCACATAGTGACATGATATAGGTTGGTTAGATAATTGTGCAATGCTTAGCACAAAAATTGGAAATTGTGCCAAATCTGTTCAATTACTTAGGATTTTACTATTTACAAGAAGTATATAAATTCGAGATATATTTAATTTTGTACTAGTTTAAGTAATGAATTGTATTTATCATCTGTAATATAGCTGAGGAATATATATGATAAAAATCAGTCATCAAATATACTCAAGGAATTAATAAATATATTAAGAGAAAGAATGCAAAAATAACTTTTATGATTTTTACTCAACTTTATGTATTTAAATTATAAAACTGATCTTTTTATTTTTTGGTTACATTTAATAGTATCATATACACTACTGGCCATTAAAATTGCTACACCAGGAAGAAATGCAGATAACAAAATGATATTTATTGGACAAATATATTATGCTAAAAATAACAAGTGATTAAATTTTCAAAAACTTTGGCTAGATAGATCCTGAGAAATCAGTACCCAGAACAACCACCTCTGGCTGTAATAATAGCAGTTATACGCCTGGGCATTGAGTCAAACAGAGATTGGATTGCATGTACAGGTACCGATGGCCATGCAGCTTCAACACGATGCTACAGTTCATCAACCGTAGTGACTGGCGTTTGGTGACGAGCCAGTCGCTCGGCAAGCATTGACCAGACGTTTTCTATTGGTGAAAGATCTGGAGAACGTGCTAGCCAGGGCAACAGCCGAACATGTTCCGTATCAAGGAAGGTCCGTACAATACCGGCAACATGCAATCGGGCATTATCCTGCTGAAACGTAGGGTTTCGCAGGGCTCGAATAAAGGGTAGAGCCATGGGTCGTAACACACCAGAAATGTAACGTGTACATTTCAATTACGAACAAGAGGTGACCGAGACGTGTATCCAATGGCACCCCATACCATCATGCCAGGTGATGGGCCAGTATGACGATGACGAATGCACGCTGCCAGTGTGCGTTCACCACGATGCCGCCAAACACGGATGCGACCATCATGATGCTGTACACAGAACCTGGATTCATCTGAAAAGATGACGTCTCGCCATTCGTGCGCCCAGGTTCGTCGTTGATCACACCATCGAAGGCGCTCTTGTCTATGACATAGCGTCAATTGAAGCCGCAGCCATGGTCTCCGAGCTGAGAGTCCATGCTGCTGCAAACGTCGTCGAACTATTCGTGCAGACACTTGTTTTCTTCCAAACGACCCCGTTTCTTGACTCACGGCTCGTGACGTGGTTGCACGATCCATTATGGCCATGCAGATAATATGCCTGTCTTCTCGGCTGCTAGTAATAGGTGGCCGTTGAGATCCCGAATGGCGTTCCGTATTACCGTCCGGAACCCATCGATTCCATATTTTGCTAACAGTCATTGGATCTCGACCGACGCGAGCAGCAATACTGCGATAAGATAAACCGCAATCCGGGCACGCTACAATTCGACCTTTATCAAAGTCAGAAACGTGCTGGTACACATTTCTCCTTCTTACACGAGGCATCACAACAACTTTTCACCAGGCAATAACGTTCAAATGCAATTTGTGTATGAGGAACCGGCTGAACAATTTCCTCATTTAAACACAATGTAGGTGTCACTACTGGCGTCTGCTTTGTCTGAATGCGCTGAAAAGCTAATCATTTGCATATCACAGCACCTTCTTCCTTTCTTATAAATTTCACGTCTGTAGCATCTCGCCTTCTTGGTGTAGCAATTTTTATGGCCAGTAGTGTAAAATAACCTTTTTATGAAATATCTTTATGTTATATTTGTTCTTTCAAAATGAAGACTTAAATAATTTTTTTTTAATTTCCCTTACTTATGTTTTATTTATTGTATCATTATATCAAAACCTAATGAATAATATTTCCTATTAATAGCTGAGGCTTTAATGCTTGTATAATGAACATTGTTTTACTATTTCGTATAAAGATGAAATGGATTGCAAAACTTTTCAGAGTTCTTATGTTCTTTATAAATGCTATTATTTAATTAAAATTAATTGCCATCTTTAAATGGAATTTATTTTATAATTCTGCTGTTGATTTATTCAGTAATAAATAATTGATCCTTCTTGATAGGTGTTCATTCAAAAAATGCTGTTGCAATTCTTCATCTTCTGGTTTCCTTAGCTCGACATTTTAGAGCACCCATCCGACTTCCTGAGAACGTTGTTGTGAATGTTGTGGTTGTTCAAGTAAGCTAGTTTATATTATATAATGTTTGGTTTTGATTGTATTGAAAGTATTTTTATAAGAAATATTTTTAAGTAAAAGTATTTTTATATATTTTTAAGTAATATATATTTTTAAGTAAAAGTATTTCTTTAATGTTTTAGAAGCTTAAGTTTATAATGTTAAACATATTTATATCTCTGATAATTATAAATTTTTATTGCCTTAAAAATGGAAATTTTTACTTGAGTAAGTAATTTAATTCTTTGTTTTAATTTTTAAAGTGATAAATAAAATGTTAATTAATAAAGTTCTTAATGTAAATTTAAAAAATTTAGTTTTATTGCAGTATTTTATCTGATTTATTTTTTATATTTACAAAAAGCATCTACATTTTTATTTTAACATGCGTAAAATTTATATTTAGAACTATTGATTTTATAGAAATTATTTATGTATTTTAACTTAAAAGTCCAATTATTATTTTTAATAAATGAGTAAATTTTGCAATCAATATTTATATATAAAGTTTAAAAGATTAATAAAATGTTTTGTGTGATTTTATAATTTTTTTAATGTGTAACTTGGAAATAGGGAGTATATTTGAGATAGTCAAATTGGTAATGAACATTAGGTTAAATGTACCACATTTTAAAAAGAAACTGTATGCTTGCTTGTATTTATTTTATTGAAAATCCATCTTTGAGGTATTGTATCTTGCATTTATGTATATATTTTTTTACTTCCTTTTCAAAAGAACTGCTTATTATTTATATGAATTGTATAGTATATATATAGTATAATTAAGTCTTAAATTTTAACTGGACATTGAAATAATTTGGAAATAGTGGAGGATTAAACTTTTCTTATCACTATTTAAACATGAACAGTTTCTTTGTCATTAGTTCTAGTTACTTTTTACATGTAACATTAACAAACAAGACTGGAATATAAATTTAGGTTTTTTTTTCAGCTCTATTTTTTGCAGATGATATAAAACTATTTTACTTTTATTTAACTATTAAATGCTGAGCAACATAAAAATTATGCTTCAACAAATTATTTTGAACTATATATAACGTATCAATAGTATGTTGTTTTAATGAATGTAATAAAATTTAGTTTAAATATGGTGTTTGTATACTAATTGGTTTAGCTATTTTTTTGATTACTTAAATATTGTTTTTTTTTTAATATAAAAATGATTTTTCAATATTTCTGAATCCACTATAGCACTAAAAATAAATTTTCATGAATAGAAACTATATTGTAAGAATGTCATCATTAATATAATTTATATTTATGAGAATAATAAGCATATAGAGTTTATTTAAATTTTTCAACTTTTTTTTATTTTTTGTGTGCATTTAAATCTTAAATAATTTTGAATTATTAATTGACATATAATTACTCAAATAATTATATATATATATATGAATTAAGTTTACCTAATTTGTATCTGAATTACAGAAAAGAGATGGAATGCTCCATACTAAAACTGTGGCTGAAGAATTAACTTCTACTTATGAGTAAGTGAACTTTAATGCTTAGAAAGATAACTCTATTGTTATAGTTATAAAAATTAGAAGTTAATATGAAATGATTAAAATTAAAATTTTTAAATATTTCATGCATATTTTAATTTTTATGACCATAAAAATCTGCTTATCCTTACTTCGAATTTTAAATCGCTTAAAGTGTTAAGTATATACTGAATCTGATAATATAGAACGTAGAAAGAACATAATTTGTATCATTTAAGATATGTAGAAGAAAACAGGAAATATGTATATAAAAAAGTTTTTTTAGAAAATGCATAGGAAAAACTTGCATGATCACATTTAAATGTTTTAAGGTATTTTTAAAACTAATTTTAAATTTATGATTTTCATTTTGACTCATAAATTGAAGATTGATTTTTACTTGCAATTTTAAGAAAAAGTTTAAGCAAGAAAAGTTTGTGAAGAACTTTTTTATGAAAATTAGATAATATTTACACTTAAAAACTAGTATGTATGTATATATATATATATATTTTTTTACTATTATTATTATTATTTAAACATTGCTTCATTGCTTTCACTGAACTTAAAATGATTTTATCTAGCCTTTTTATTTGATTAAACATCTAGTTTATATGATTAAATATTGTTTTCATTAATTATTAATTTTTTGTTTGTCTTGCATTTTGTTTACTAATTCTTGAGATTTATTTAAATGCAGTGCAAAGAATTACTTAGATTTATAAAATAATTAATTTCATTCTTTGATGAAAAATGCTCACTTCTGGAGAAGTTTTATAAAGTAAAGCCTGAATAATATTTAAAATTTATAATTCCATGTTATAAAAACATTTCAAGAAAATTTTGAAAAATGTACTTGCAGTCAAGCGCTGTATATATATATATATATATATATATATATATATATATATATATATATATATATATATATATATATAATGTAATGTAACAATATGTATATCATTTAATAATTTTTAATTCTCTAGAAAGTTTGATATTAAACTTTTTTTGAATATTTCTTGATATTGTAATTTATTTTATGACTTTATAAATCTTATAATTTTTTTGTAGTGACTTGGGAATGAGAGTTGGTAAGTAGTAAAATATTTCATTCACTAAATATATATTTAATTTATTTAAAAAAATTGAAAAATGTACGAGTTTCAGAAATCTTTTCATTTCTTATAATAGAGAGAGATGCCTTTGATACACTTTTTGATCATGCACCACAGCAACTTGCTTTAGTAAAGAAGGTAATGAATCTTTTCCTTAAGTATAATTTGTTTTAAGATAATTTTAATTTACTTCAGGAAAATTTGAAAATTATGTTTATTTTAATTTGAAATTGTGGAATGCATAACTGCAATTTAAAAAAATGTTTATAACAACTCTTTTGTTATTTTAGTCCTTAGTAACATTTGTGAATAAACATCTGAACAAGATAAATCTTGAAGTGACAGATTTAGAATCACAGGTAATTTCCAGAATTTTCTTTTTATTACAGTTAAAAGTGGTTATGATTTATAAAATATTAAATTTGAAATACAGAATATGAAAAAGAAAAAAAAGAAATAATGTTTTTTTGGATATTAATACAGGTTGTCAAACATTTTTTGTAAGTTTTCATCATTTGTTTAAAAATAATATTCATTAAGATATATATAATTAAATGTAGTAAGGCATATTTATCAACTAAAAACTGAAAATTTACTATGTAGCTTCAAGTTTTCATTTAAAATATAAAAAAAAATATGTGCTTACATGATAATACTATAGTTTTATTTACATTTGAAATGTTTACATATATTGTTATTTGCTCATGTAACCTGATCTTGTTAGAAAGATAAGATTTTTGAAAACTACATTGTGCATATTTTGAATGTGTTGTTACTCTTAAAAGTGTTATATTCATGCTATTTTGTTACTGATACTTTTTCTGCTTAAATTATGCTTGTGATTCAAATTATGTACTTCATCTAAAAAGTATTGTTCATTATTTGAATTATCATAAAAAGTTTATTTGATACAAGAAAATTTATTTTTAATGTTTTAAGTAAATATAGAGAATGTGATTTCATTAAAACTTGTTAAACAACTGTTAAATCAGATTTTATGTGTTTTGAAAAAGGCTTTTTCATATTTCGAATTAATTTTAAATGCAATTGCATTCAAAAGCACAATGCAAAAAATCTGAATTTACAGTAGCTAATTTGTGAATTGGAGAAGTTGTAATTCAATATAGAGGTTTAAATATATTGTGTAACAACCAGTTATTGTTTTATATCTAGAAATAAACAAAATCATGGAGGAGGTATTGTCTTTGTGCTGTCAGATGCATTAAGGCAGAACAATTGATTACAAGTATTTCTTGATTCTCTCTTATATATATATATATATATATATATATATATATATATATATATATATATATATATATATATATATATATATATATATTAAGAGTGTGGAATCAATTTTAAGTTAGGCAAACAATTCCTGGAAAGCTTATATCCATTTATTTTAATATTATGATTTATTTGAAAGATATATGTATTCCTATATAGACTATACAGATGTGATATTTTTAATTATAGTAGAGGTTATATCATTGTTTTCTATCTTATTATACATATCATTTTGTGCTTAAAGCTATTTAGTAAAGAGTTGTATATCTAGATGCCACAAATTTGTGCTCCTCTATTAATTTTATATAAAGGAGGTGCAGAATTTAAATTCATAGCTTCCAAATACTTTATATGTTTAGTTAAGTGAACAAACAGTTTAATTAATAGAAATGAAGTCATTTTATTTTTATAATATTGGAAGAGTTATGCTATTTAGGAATTAAATAAATCAAAATGTGTTCACTTCTCTACATGCTCATGTACATTTTAAACTAGAAAATTTATTTGTTATTTGTGCCAACTCAACTAACTCAAAAAAGAAATTAATGATCTTGAGCTGCTGAAGAAGAAAGAATTAGGATGATATTGTATTGGTTCTAAAACTGCTTCATTTCAAATATTTACTTCAAAGAAATCAAAATATTAAAGTAAAGAATTTCTTTTAAACTAAGAAATAATAATTAGGAACTTAATATGAATGTGTTATGCCTGATATATATATATATATATATATATATATATATATATATATATATATATATATATATATATATATATATATATATATATATATATATGGATTTATGTGATTACTTTTATAGTATGTTTTATTAAGGTGACATGTATCCGCATAACTGCATACATACAATGCTTCTAAAACAACTCTACAACTCTTCTGATTTCTAGTTATGAGTAATTTTCAAATAAGCTGACTGAACAAACAGCTGAAATTTAATCTTGGTTAATGAAAATCTTAAATAGCAATCATAAAGATATATTTTATTTCATAAAAAGGAATTCAATGAAATTCTTTACTTTTATTACAGTTGTAAGATCTTTGCATACTTTTTTTTTGTATGGATTGCACAGCTTGATAAATTTAAAGCAACACATTTATAACTAATGTGATTTTTATATTTTATATAATTTAGTTTCATGATGGTCTTTATTTAACACTGCTGATGGGATTGTTAGAAGGATATTTTGTACCATTATATTCTTTTAATTTGACACCTACAACATTTGATCAAAAAGTGCACAATGTAGCATTTGCTTTTGAATTGATGATGGATGCTGGCTTACAAAAACCTAAAGCACGACCAGAAGGTAAATATAATTATCATTTAGTTCAAATTTATCTAAGGATAGCTAAAGAATTTATTTAAAAAAATGGTTAGTAATTTTTGTATTGAATTTTTACTACTAGCATTAAAAATCTGAATAATAAATGTTTTGATGTCTATGCTATGGTAATTCTATATATTGATTTTTAAAAAACTATTTATTATGATACAGAATTATAAAAATTTGTTTTAAATATTTAGGGAAAGAGCTTTTTAATGTAGATAGTTGAACTACTTTTAGAAAAATTGCACTCAGCATTAAAAGTAAAAATATACTAGTGCCAAAATTAATTCCTTTTAGTAACACATTTGCAATGAAAATTTTGAAAAATCAGTAAGTATCTAAGCTTTATCAAATTAACCTATTTTTCTAGGATAACTGTTCACCATTATAAGTTTGTGCTAAATTTCTATTTCAATAAAAGACAAAATTTTATGAAGTATAGAATTTATTTTTGAATGATTATATAAATTCTCTGTTTACTCATTTCTAAATCGTTGTCTAATTAGAAAAGTTGGCTGAGTTTAAATCTTTTTATCTTAAATACTAATCAAGTCTCTAAAAATAGTGTTAAGATGAATAATAAAATAAGCACTACTAAAAATGTTTTAAGTATTCATTTAAAATATAGATTAAAATTCGGAATAAAATAAGTAATTCATTAAATTAAACTTTTAATATGTAAAAAGTAAGATCTTTTTTTAAACTTATTTATAATTTTTATTTGAAGTATATTAGAATAATCAACATTCAAAAGTTGATTTCGAAAACTTTTACAAATTTGAAATTTGTACACAATACTGTTTATCTAAAGGTTTGTACATCAGCATTCTGGAACACAAAATTAAACCTGAATTTACCATAATTCAAAATATAAATTTTTTTCAATAAATCACATTGAAAGCATTGTAAATTCACTGAATTTTTTTTTGAGCAAATGAAAGATACTGATATACAGTTTGATTGTAAATAAGATAATTTACTACAGCAAAAAATTTAAATCCTGTTTGCAATGTTCAATTAATTTATCCATTTTTTTAACGATTACGATATCTGTAGCTTGGGCTTAATATACAATCTGCTTAAAATATTAATTTTTTTAATTGTTAAGAAATAGCACGGTGATTGTGAAATTTATGATACATGTCATGATTTTAGATGATGTCTTCCTCAAAAAGATTCGGCCAGTGTATTTCATATAGTTGTTAATTTTCATATCAAAATTGTTTTGCCTCAAACCTTATTTTTTCCATACTTTTGTTATTTTTATTTCACACTTTTTCAGAGCTTTTGCCAGAATATATTTTTGAGGTTATAAACTTATTAAATAGATAAGGATTTTAAATCCTTATTAGGAAACAAAAAAATTCCAAATCCATATAAAATCGATAATGGGGGGAATGAAGTGTAACAAAAAAGGTAACTTCTATAGAACAATAGTTCTATATATTACGTTTATTAAGAATTTCTTAATGTTATCATACAGAGAAAAACTTATATTTTATAATATTTTTGCTGCTTGTCATGCTCAAAATTGATGTTTTTATTGATAAGTGTTATTTTTAAAATTCAATAATCCAATTATTTTGTCACAGTTTTATTGATTTTTGTTTATATATTACATTTAAGGAAGTGTTTGAAATAATTTAAAAGTACTTGAATTTGAATGTTGATTTCTGTTTAAATTTAAAGGCCTATATCACAAAATATATCTTTAAATAAGAAGTCATAACAAACTTTTACTGTTTTATCATAGTTTTTTGTACAGGGGGAGATTAAATCAATTACAACAAAAAGAAAAATTTATCCTAAAGCACTACAAACACATCTCTAGGCGAATAAACCTACAAATTATTGAGATCAAATGTGCTAAATATTCAGCTTTTTCCTTAATTTATAGAAATACATTTATTTCAGTCATGTTTAGAGAAAGTATTTAATTTTAAACATTTCCTCAATCATTAGTTACAGAATTATAAACAATATCTGCAGTTAACAAAAATGATATTTTTTTTTTTGTTGAAAAGGCAATAATTTATTTTCCTTCAATGCATTTTGATTTTAACTAAAAGCATCTGTTTAAGAATGAATATTTCTACTTTCGATTTCATTGTTTCTGTTAAGAGACAATTTGCATATCGTAAATATAGTTGATTAATGTCTTAACAGTTGTCTTGAATTACATCAAAATATTTGTGGTCATGACTTTTAGCTGGCAGTTTATTTTTTATGTATAATTTGTTGATTACACAGTAATATATTAGTTTATAGAAAATTTCTATAAATTTCTTAAAATTTCAATATATAAGTGTAAAAGTATTATAAACGTTTGGAAATATACTTGTAAAATTTTAATTTTTTTATGTATCTAATAAATTTTTTTCCCCCATAGATATTGTGAATGTAGATCTGAAATCAACACTACGTGTTCTGTATAACTTGTTTGTTAAATACAAGCATTTAAGTTGAAAAATTCATAACACATTTTAATGTATTTTCTAAATACTTATATATTTGTAAACTACAGTTGACACAATTTAACATTTTATGAACTTTGTATTAATAAAGATTAATGTTTGTTGGATCATGCTTGAATCATTTAAAATTTAAGACATAAAATAAGGAACTATTTTTCTTCAGTGGTACATAATTAGTACATAGATGTTTACTTTTGAGTTAATTTTTCACATCTGACATGTTAGAGTATTTCAAGGCTATGAATGTTAGAATGACAAAAGCTCAAATACTGCTAACGACGTATGGGATTTACAACTATACACACTTACCAAGTTTAAAGTTTTGACTAGTAGCATGGACTATTTTATCAATTTCTGTCATCAGGGTGAGAAAAAATATTTGCTTACTAACATTGCTCAACAAGCATTGATTATAAAACTTTCATGTTTATTTAGAAGAACTGCAGCATTTTCAAAAATGGTTGAGAAGTAATATTTGTCCCTTTAATCTCTTATCATAATCTGGACTAAATTGGGCAACTGAATGGTTAATTCTGACTTACTTTGCTAGTTGATATTGGTTGAGTTATAAAGAATCTGTTTTTTTTCTTCATTACAAATTGAATACTTAATTAAAACTTTAAGATATTATTTGTATAAAAGACAATTTCCAAGTTTGTATTGCCTTTGATAGTAATACTTCATAACGCCATTAACACTTCATAACTGACCGTGAATAGGGAGGTCTTGTGTCGGAATGCCGGTTTGGGTATGGATGCACTTTTTCCCTCTCTTCTTGGCATGTGAATACTCGGGTACCTATGCCATGTGTAACTTACGGTAAGAAAAGTGGAGCAGTGCATTCCATATTGCCAGACTGGCACCCGATAATAATAACTACATCATAAAGAATGCAAAAAAACATTTTTAGTTTAATGAAAAAGAATCGAAACATGTTTTGAAACTCATTATCTTATAAAGTGATAGGATTCACTATGAACTAGAAAGAACCGTTGTTATAGTACTAAACTCTTTGTGATAATTTTTATGTGTGGAAAAGTTTTTTTATTTTTTTAAGATTTAAAATATTTTATTTCATCAAACGTAATGTTTTCAATTCTTATTTAACATAGAAGCCAATATGAGCACATGTAATTTCGGTTTAATAAGTTTAATTTTGTACTGAATGGATGGAAATATTTCAATTTATAGTTAAGTTTTATTATAAGCACTTTTTAAATATTCAGAAAGCATGAATCATTTTATTCTATAAATGCATTCTTGATCATATGAATTTAATTATTATCCTTAATCTATACATTAACTATCTTAAATTTTCACTTTTAAACTAAATAATTTAAAATTCAACTAAGGAAATTTGTTTGGGGCAGAGCTGCATAAATTTAACATGCAAAGTTTTACTGAAACATTTCTGACAGTTGACAGGTATGCAAATTTACAATATTTCATATATTAAGAACATTTGAATTTGAAAGTAAAGTGAAAGATTTACTTCAGTGTAAGTTTCTTTGATTTTAGAACTGTTGAATAAATCATTAAATATTTTGTGTATGGTGAAATTTATATTTATTAATTTTGAAATGCATTTTAAAATTGCATTTATTACATCAATTGTGCTGATCAAGATTTCTGAAATGAAAAGTATTCAACTCCCTTTCATTTTTAGTTAGATTTCAACTAAGCAGTTTATCTCATATATTATAATTTTATTTGTATCGGAAAACAGTTTTTTGAAAATTATTTAAAATATAATGAAAAATTAAAAAAAATTACCTAAATAAAATTATGCGATTTGAATAGATTTCTAATATTTTTCCTGAAATATCACAAATATATTCTGTTTTTTATTAAATTCAACATAAAAATAGATATTAAAGAGTGTTAGATATCTTAATTACATTTTAGATTTTGATAAATGTAAATTTCATTTACAATATTTGCGAGAATTGATAAGTTTTTATTGTACTCGTGGAAAAATTTTAATTTATATTGTTTCAAACACTTTATTGAAAAATTGAATTTTTTAAAGTATTTAATTCCAAGTTTTAATATTAATAGTAAAAGTGTTATTTTATTTTAGAAAGGTATTATAAATTGATTATTCTGAATTTAAATTTCAGTATGGAGATAGTTGTTCCATATTAGATAAATGCACTGCAAATATTTATTTATAAAATAAAAAATCAAAATTAAAAAAAATCAATGCTTTTATTTTTTACATATACGAACCGACCACAATATAGTTATCTTTTATATTTACATACAAATCGACGATCAAAACATAGTAAAAATATACACATAGTTCATAATTTTAAAAATTCATTCAGAGTATATAAAAAATGCTTCATAACAAATGAATGGCACAAATTCACAAAATGTAATGTGAATAATGAATATAATAAAATACTACACTACCAATGGCATTATCACAGTATATTGCTTTGTGAATATATTCACTTATATATATTGAAGCTGTATCAAAAATAAATTTTGGAATTTCTAACGAATATAAACATTTTTTAGTAGGATTATCATTTGAATTTAATATACAATATTATACATTTTAATATTAAAATTTGTATATATTTATAAAACATGATTTTCAATTGCTAAACATATAAAATAAATTAGAAATATATCTGAAATATACACATGGATCAAAATAATAAAAAATACAACTAGCTGCAGATGTTTTGAGTTTCAGTCTTGTGAGAATTTTGAAGTTCCCTGATTATAGTGTGAACTGCATAGTTGATATTGTCAATTTTTCTATCCATTGTTTGTATCTGAAAGAAAAATATTTATGCAGATTTTCAGACTTACAAGATTTGTCATTTAAGTATGTTGGAAAAGAAAAAATATTCCTTTTTACAGAACATTCAGACAATGCAATAATCTAGAAATTAAGAAAACCTACATTTTAAGCTAATAAAAAACAAATTATATTAATCAGGTATATAATTTATTTTTGAAATTAATTTTCCCATTGATCTTTATATTTGATTGAAACTTTTATATTAACTTCCCAAGGACTTCATGCTAATATTAAAATTGTTAAATATTCATCAAAATTAAATTTGATAAAACAAAATTACATTAATATTTTGCAATTCATTTCTGCAATAACAGCTCACATTTTGCATATAATCTGGAAATTTGAATTATAACAAGAAACTTGAAAAATGTAATCATTTCTAACAATTGAAACTTACTTCAATTTAAACAAAGAAATTAATACAGCTGGTTGGCTATTTTTGGTGCACAATGCATACCATTCTTTATTTATAATAGTTTATATTTGCATTGTAAGAATTTCTGAAATATATATGGAAGTAAAAAATGTGCACTTATAGATGTTATTGAATTATTATAGATATAAAATGCTTTTTGCTAAAAAACTTTATCTTTTAATTATCATTAATATTCTTTTGATTTCATTTAAAATGTCTATATGGTAACAACTGATACTAGAACTTCTCAGTTCCAGTTCCTAAAATATCAATAAATTGTCATGCTTGCTTGTTAAATTTCTCTCTCTGTAATATATATATATATATATATATATATATATATATATATATATATATATATATATATATATATATATATATATATATATATATAGAGAGAGAGAGAGAAAGAGAGAAACATGATTTTAGAATTTTATTTAAAAAATATTTTGAATTAAATGTTACATATTTTGTAATTTCAATGTATAAAAGTCACTGAAATATGAACTCAGTTTATAAATTTTAAAATTTTAATGCCATGTGAACAATTTATTAGAAAAATTGCTATATTGTTTTCATTTCACATTATTTAAAATACAAAACAGTATTAATGTTTTCACTTCGAAAATTAGGAAAAATATAAAAAATAACCTGAAGAAACTTTTAAAGTTGTTAATATTGTTAATATTTAGAATAAAAACATCTATTTTTCTAGTAAATTTTAATTCAAGTCTGAAAAAAAATTATAAAAATTTAAAACTTACCTGTTGTTCCATTTGCTGCAGTTTCTCACCAAGTGTAACTGGTTTACCATTCTTTCCTGAAAGATGATTGCCTGATTTTCCCAATACTTGATCTAACCTAAAAGAATTAAAGTATACTTATAAAATAATAAAAAATATGTTAAACCGTTTCTTTTATTCTTTAGTAAATAAAATGCAACTTGTGTTGCATAATATCTTTAGTAAATCTAAAATTTAGATAATAAGCAGCTATTTTTGGAATTTTAATAGACTGTGATAATGCACTAAAGCAATACTTAATTATAACATTTATTGCCTTATCATAAAGTTTATTAAAATTAAAAAATAAGCAGCTCATTAATTAAGTTTTAGATTAGCAATAAAGTTATAAATATAAAATTACTTCATTTCATTTTGATAAGAATTTATTACTGTAATAAAAGGCAAGTTATTGGCATCACACTAGGACTACTGTATTCAGATTTGTTTTATTCCAAAAGAACTGAGATAAAAACCTAAAACAATTGAATTTTTCTTCAATTTCATAGTATAGATGAGTGAACTCAGCATTACTTAGGTTCGTCAATTAAGCTTACATAATGTTTAGTTTCCTTATTTCGAAATATTTTATTAATATGTAAATTATTTTTGTTCAAGACTGAAAAAAATTGTGAAGCTCAATACGAACTTTTTATATTGCTAGATATGCAAAATCTAATAAATGAGAGAAAGAGATAAAGAATTTTAACCATTTTCATTAATTAAAAAATTAAGCCTTTATCTGTTGGAATTTGTAAAATTAAAACAAATAATTAACATAAAGAAACTTGCAAAATTTTGAAAAGTCTAGCATTTGCTTTATACTTTTTTTATAAATGTCTTAAGTTTTCAATAAAGTAAAGGAAATTAAAATAAATTCCCTAATACTTATAGCGCAAAAAAAAGAAAGAAAAAGAAGTTTTTAATGAGAACAATTTCCAAATTTAACATTACTTTCTTTTTCAAAATAAACTATGATGAAATATTTCATAAAAGTAGTTAAGTTTGGTTTTTTATTATTAAATGGTAATTTTTGCTCACTGATATCCATAGTTTAAAATAGATTCCAAACAATTCAAAAAGTTTTAATCAAATATCAGAGCACTAACCATTCAGTTGCTAGCTCAGAAGTCTATAGAGTATTTAGATTTGATAAAAGTAAAATATATGTTTAAAAACATTACCTTCTATGAAGTTCTTTTAGGCGAACATTCATACTAAGCTGTCCTTGAGAATATTGCTCAATAACATCACCAACATCATATGGTTTCCGTGCTTGCTGTAAAGTTTAATTAAATACTATAGCAATATTAAACATTGATAAAATTTTCTTTAATTGTAAGTATTACTGTAATGATGACAGTTTATTAAATTTTTGTAACAGTCAAAAACTAAAATTTTATCCAGAAATATTTACGATGAAAATAGATTTGCAGTTTTAAGTAAAAATTCATACATATTAATTTAAACTGACAAAATAAATCTTGCATAATAAATTCATTTTTTATTTTTGAAATTAAATAAAAAATAAAGTAATCAATAATTTCATACAATTGTAAAATTAGTTTCAGTATTAAGTTACTTAATGCAGCAGTAATCTTAAATTTATAGATTTAATAATATGATCTATTGGTTTTAAGTACTTACTTGTTGCTCCCTCCCTGAAAAAATATTTTCATAGAATGCTTAAAATACTTATTAGAATTCGTTTCACACTATTGCCTTATTAACCTATTAGAGAGAACACTTTCTCAATACTGGTTTGAACTGATAAGTGATGTTCCATCAATACATTAAAAAACAAATTATTTTTAAATTTAACGATTACTTTTTTTTGGCTACAAACGTTTTTCCTTTGATTTGTTAAGGATGTATCACTATAATATTTCCACTGAATGAAAATTGAAATGTAATTTTAAATATTCAAAAATTGTTTAATTTTTTTAAAAATTTTCTGAAAAAAAAAAAAAAAAAAAAGTTAATGTACCTTTAGACATCTTAATGCTTTAATTTTTCACAAATAATTTTTGATGAAGACTGAATGACTAATGCCGCTTGATGAATTTTTATTGAAAATAACTACTGCAAATATTTTGATGGTAAACAATACTATTTGTAATTACATTTGGTATTTTCTTTAAATTCATATAAGAAAAATATTTTAACATATTTAAGAGTCATCTTCGGTAAAGACATTTCATTTTGATTTGAAAAACATATATTCAATAAAAAACATCTAACTTAGTAATCTTAAAACACACAAGATTTTGTAATTTATAATACTTATGACATACACATGAACCTGATTTTTTTTACTCTTAGAAAAATAAAATATATTATGAAATCAATTTATTAAAATTAGAAATATTATTTAATTTTTCAAACAAAATATTTTACTAAATTTTACTAAGTGCAAAGACTTTAAAATTTTAATCATTATGAATCTATGCACGATAAAATTCTCACATAATAAAAATAGAAACATCCATTATATTTGTTATTCCACGATGAAATAATTGAATCTTTTCTAACAACATTCAATCCATATTGGACCATAAACAAAACCACAATTTGAACTTTTTATTTTCAATGGCCACAGGCAAAACACAAAGAACTAAAGGTTACAAAAAGTAAACAACAGAAAATAGACCAAAGTCATTTGCCTAAGGAGGAATCTTTCCTTCCAATATCTCACTTCCTCCTTTGAACAGCAAAGAGCCCCACAAAGGGGCAGATGGTATCTGTCCATTACTTCTCTAGAGCTGCAGAGTGGTCAAGTAAGAGTAGTAAGAATCCCCAAGCCTTCAAATGAAAGACTAAGCAGTCCTGTCTTGTTGTTAGACGAAAAGTGGCAACTGCAATTCCTCTTTGTAAATAAGGAATAAGAGAAGGATCTAAATTACTCCAGTTTTTTTTAGCTACATAAGTCTGTAGGTCTCATAAGGCATTAGAAGCAGTTTAATTTTCCAATATAAGAGTGGTATGGAAAGATATTGTAGAAGGTCTGCCTGCTAACTGCCCCATAAGCCACAGTGGCCGGACAACCAGTAAGAACAATTTGCTTCCCTCTCAAAGTAAGAATTCTAAGGAGCTTTGAAACTGTTCTTTTCAATTTGAACAAAAAATATCATTATAAATATTTAAATGTTAATTTAATGCAAAGGAATTAAGAACATTGATTTCATAGGATAAAATGTTACACAAAACAAATTTCCCGTTATTTTATGTTCACTACTTGCCTTGATATTTAATTATCTTAAAAGCATTGGAAAAAAGTCTAAATTTTAATCAATCTAATTAAAGCATTAATTGAAGTTGCGATATGCATTTTAAAATACATTCAGGGAATTTTAATTTTCAATTATATACTTCAGTTTCATAGCATAGTTTTTTAGTTTACAAAATTAGTTTGCATGAAGGGAAAGATATTATGATATGTGCACAATATGTTTAACAACATGTGAATTAGCAAAGAAATCCTTTCACATGTCTGTTCATATAAAAGGAATTTTTACATCTTAAATGTAGCAAAAAATAATCCAGTAAAATGTAATTTTCTGTAATGAAATTCTACTTTTGGATTGCTTACTGTCATTGATTACAATTGCTGAAGCTTTGTATAGTGAAATCTTTATGAATTACTTATTGAATAAAAAATTGCAGTGAATTAATCTTTTCCATTATTTAACTTGTTTTTCAGCAAGCTAAATGTTTCGTTGCTTAGGATATTCATAGAATTGTTAAAATTATTTTATTAGTATGGACTAATGCTAGACAACTTCAATTTCTTCTATGTTAGATCATAGAATTGTGTATATTAAAACAATGCTTTTAAAAATCTATAGAATAATGAATGACACTAATTTGCATTCGCTGATAAATTTCAACTTTGTTTATTAGCAACATTTCCAAACATGTGTGCAAAGGCACTAAAATGAATATAGAAAATTTTCAATTCTCATCACAGCAATATAAAGTTATGATAAAGTAACTTTAGTATTTAAAAAGAGTAACACCAGTAAACACTCATTTCATGCACTTGTGACATATATAAGGTGCTTTAGTAAACTAATGTTACTGTTGAGAGCTTAAAACTAAATTAAAAGTTATAATTTGATTTCTCAAATAATATAACACAGTAAATTAATGCTGTTGACAGCATATTTTTAAGCTTTTTTAAAACTGGAAAATTCAACTATTATTTAGTTACTAATTGTCAAATGTTTAATCCAATGAATCGCTTTTAATATTCATTGTAGAATACTTGCTCTGCATTGAATAATATTAATATGCATGATATGATAAAATAACTCTTCAATTTAGAAGACAATATTTATTGCTTTTCTAAACTATTTAGTGAAATGCAAGTAAAATTGTAAGATGTGTATTTATTCTAAGATTTAGAAGGTTTGCAAAATAATTGCAACAAATAGAAAATAGTTCTCAATTTCAATAAGAACAAATTTATCAGTTGTGTAAAATTAAACATTGTGCAACTTTCTATTATTCGTTTCTGTTATAAAAAACTTTCATAGCAGCAACTAATTAAAAATGTTAACACTATTAATATATGAAATGTGAATACAAAAGCGTGGAGTAAAAATATTAGGTAAGAAAATTAACTGCCTTAACACAAAATAACAAGGGTATTTTGTGTTAAGTCTAATGATATGAATCCTAATTAAATGAAAACTATTATGCATAGGAATTGTGATATATATTTAATTCTTAGTAGTAAATTAATTATTTTAAATAAGATTATAAAGTTTATATAAATTAACATTTTTTAATATTAAGATGTATTCTATTTCTAGGCAAATTTAAAAATAAAAGTATTCAAAAGTCAAACCTGAAATTTTCTTTTCGCAACAAAATATTTAATTTTTCTTATAGCTCGTATAGCATTTTTATGAGTTTCTGACAACCTGTAAGATTAGTTTACATTCAAATATAAAACATTTATTCACAAACAATGATCAAGTTTAAGTTTACTTACCTGTAAGTATGTTAACATAAAAAGCTTTATTCACCAACTTACCAAAATATTAGTATTTGATCTAAAAGTTATATCAAGTTAGTTCAGTATACAGAATTATAATTAGTTTTTTTTATCCCTTTATTCAAGAGTAAATCAAATATGGTTTTAGAAAACATTTCCAATCTTACTGAAAACAACTTTTATTTAAACTTCATATTAAAAAATTAGTTTTTTCAAAATAAAAAAAAAAAAAAAAAAAAAAAAAAAAAAAGAAATTTTTGAAATATTCTCCAATTTTAATTTAATTAAAAACTTACTTTTTTTAAAATGTTAATTGAAAAAACTAATGATATTCTAGTAATTTTGAAAGTTTAAATAATTACATATAAAAAGCTTATAATTGAAGTTGGTGCATTTGATGAAATTTTCATTGAAACTGAAAAATTTATATATAATAAAAAGTATATAGAATTACACTGCTGGACAATTGCTAAGGTCGGATAACACTATCATCCATAACAACCACAAAATGAAAGAAAGCAAAATGTGGAAAATTAGAATAAGTGCGAGATATAGTAAGAAGTATGCGTATGCAAAATTTTTTTCACGTCTTTCATCACAGGATAGCGTTTATAAGAGCTTTAAAGGTTTTGACGTGTGTAGACAGTTGTTGTTTCAAGACAAAGTTTTGCAGGAACTTGAAATAGACGAACTTGAAATTTTTAGCATGTCTTCCCGACATCACTTAAATGATTTTATGCGTAACCGAATTACTGGAAATATCCAACAAGCTCACAGCGTTGTTTCATGGCCGTGGAAGTCATTTAAAACTACTGGAATGTGTAGTAGGCGGTACGTCGGAGGTCGTGTTAGAAGTACGACGCCTGCAGAAGACAAATATATCGTCTTATTAGCAAAAAAGAACAGGCGCACCACAGCTCAGCAGGTGGTAAATCAGTCTCTTGCTGCCTCAGGAAATCAGAAAACTGTTGCCAGACATGTGAGGGGAGGAGGACTATACGCCCAGACCGGTTTTGTGTGTCCCACTGACCAGACAGCACCGTACTGCCCGTTTGCAATGGTGTCGTGAGCATCGCAACAAGGACTGAACAGGACTGGGCATGTGTACTATTCTCAGATGAGAGTAGGTTCAGTCTGTCATCGGATTGTAGACGCCAACTGATCTGGAGCAAGAGTAGTACTGCTTATCGTCCAGAAAATATCCAGGAAAGGGACCGATATCCGATATGCAGTGTCATGGTGTAGGCCGGCATCGTGATCAATGGCCGCACGCTCCTAAATGTGGTTGCGAATGGGACTATGATGGCCCAACGATACAGTAATGAAGTTCTTCCTCATATTCGTCTTTTCCGTGGTGCTGTCGGTGATAAATTTGTTTTTATGGACGACAACGCAACATGTCATCGAACACTCGCTGTTCAGGATCGTCTAAACAGCGAGGGTATTCAACGCCTCGTATGGCCATCACGTTCTCCAGATCTAAACCCCATTGAAAATGTGTGGTATGTTTTGGGGAGCCAAGTTGCTGGTCGAAACCATCCTCCGACAAGAACACCCTCATCCGTGCACTCAGAGGAATGTTATAAATTGCCTCAACAGCTGCTGGATAATGTTGTGCAAAGTATGATGCGACGTGTGGAATGTTGCATAACACTCCACGGACATATCCCGTACTGATGCCTTTCTTTAAGGTGCCCGTTTACTTTTAGATGCATTGTTCCATTTTTCCGTATGCAACATCAAATGAACATTTTTTTTCTTTCAAATGTTTCACAGCTTTTGTACTTTTCAGAACAATAAATATTCTTCATTCTAATGTCTGAACAGTGTGGCAACTATATTTTATCTTACTAGGCCTCATATCTCGCTTAATGTTATGCTACATTGCAATTTGTGATCTGTACTTAGCAATTGTCCAGCAGTGTATAAAGTAAACTTTCCATTAACTATACGGAAGTAGGTATATATTTTATTAAAAATGTTCAATGTGATTTAAATTTCGCAGTTGACAGCAAAGTTTTGAATTTTTAAACAGAAAGGCCAATTAATTTAAATTTTAGAACCAGTTTATATCAGTTCAAAAATCAAACATCTCAGCAAAAATTAGCCATTAGTTTCATTATGGCTGAAGCTTCATTCAACAGAGCCATGTCTATACAGGGTGATTCTAAATTGTTTTGACAAGTAAGAGGTGTGATAGTACCTATCCATACAAGCAGTTATTACATAGAAATACAGGGGCGCATTCCGTTCTGAGAGGCAGAAAAGAGGAAGTAAAAACATATCAAGCATCTTTCATGGATTTAATGAATGCAAATTTTAACAGAGCATAAGCAGCATTTTGCTCTTATTGGTTATTGGAGAAAGCCAATCAGAGTAGTTGTTGTTCTTTAAAAATGGCGCAACATCATCGCTTCAAGTATTATCTGAATAACATTGTCCAAAAAATTTCCCCAGTTCTATGGTGGCATACATGTACGAAGAATTAGCCGATATGCCTTCACATGCAAAAAGGAATGGATGTGAAGCCCTGAAGATTATAAGAACAGTAGTTTCCAACTCGTCAAATTCCAAGTCTTCCTACCTTTTCTAGTGTTGATCGACGACTGCGAGAAATCGGTTTGCTTGCCATCTTAAACTGCAATGCAGGGCGTTCACGAAATTCCCGAACGCCATAAATTGAAAACCGAGTTTTAACTAGATTTGAAGTAACCCCTTCCACAAGTACGTGAGCAGTGGCTTACAAAATAGGTATTTCTCAACCAGCAGGATGGCATATTCTACAATTGCAATCTTGGCAGACAGATGATTACCATTGTTGGGCAGATTGTGCAGTAGATGCTGGGGATGAATAACAATAATACTATTGCAGGAAATTGTAGATTAAGTGATGAGGTAACATTCAGCATAGAAGGCATTTTGAATACCTGAAATCAAAACGTTTGGTGTAATAACAACACTCCCCATTGTACAACCTCTTGCAGACTCCAGCAGAAATTTTCTGCGAACATCTGGGCAGATGTCCTTGGTGATTACATAGAAGGTCCTTGCGTCATACCAGACCGTGTGACTGGCACAGCATATCATATCTTCTTGGAACAAGTGATTCTCAGTTTATTGCAGGCTGTTCCACTCCTCATCCAGAGAGACATGCAACAACACACATGGTTGGCATTTTGAGAATTTGCTGTGAGGTTTTCATTAAGTAATAAATTTGATTGAAACCTTTGATATTATTCATTCTCTTACCCAAAACTGTATGTTCAGGTGGAAATTCCTCTTTTCTGCCTCTCAGAGTGGAAAGCGACCCTATGTTCCTATGTATCTATTGCTTGTATGGATGGGTACTATCACCAATATTAATTTGTAAAAACAATTTAGAATTACCCTGTATATTAAAGCATTACAATCTTTTTTATCTGAGTTTAATTAGGAAATAAATGAATAAAGAAGAACACAAAAAAAGCAAGTTTAAGATTTATTTATTGTTAATACATTACACAAAATTTTCAAACTGAAAATGTTTGCGATTTTTAGTTCACATGTTGTTTTGCAAAATAAAGACTAGAATTGTAAATAAGCAAACTTTTTAACTTCACACAAAATGAAACTAAGATTAAGTTATATATAACTGACTAAATTATTTAAAAACCACCCAATGAAATTTTATTCATTTAAAAATTAGTTTTCACAATAAGGAATTTGACTTTTATGGTTTTTCAGATACTTACATATATGTATATATAAACTAAGAAATTACAGAAAAAATATTTAGAACAATATTTCTAAGTAATTCCCCATTCAGCAGAATTTTAACTTACCATACAAATACCTCAACTGACAACACATTAAATTTCATTACACATTGTTATTTTAACTAATATTTACAAAGATATTTACTGGAACACAAGTTTTATGTGGAATTCTTGTTTTAAACCATGCACAAAAATGTATTCAAGTAAAACTTAACTATTTTCTTAACAATTAAGTCAGAATTTGATACTTAAATCAAAATTGAATCATAGAAATTAATAAGCATGTCATTAAGTAATTTACTTAAAAGAAATCTAGAAATATTTTCTTAAATATATAATTATTGCCAGTTTTGATTTAAAACAAATTGGTATGTTCAGTAATTAATATATGGCATTTCAGATACCTTGAAGTAATAAAAAGATATTTTAAAGAAATAAAGTAATGTGTTGCCTAATTCTGTAAAATTACTTAAAGTAATTTTAAAGGATTTTAAGTAATATTTATTCAAAGTAATTTAAAAGAATTTAGACTACATATTAAACATATCAAACTAATAGAAAAATCAATTTTTCTCAAAAGTATAGCAAAAGGTTGTTCATTCGCAATATTTTCTGCATAATTTTTCCAGTAACAGAGTCTTCATATTTTTTTTAACATTGACTTTAGATTACTGATATTCTACAGAAATATATTTCAAAAGCAGTACTCACTTGGTGTAACCTCTTGGACTTCCATAATCATTTTCATCACACATATCGTCAGTATAATCTTCAGAATTACCCTGCAGTTTACTAGAACCTAAAACGTTTTTATGTACAAATATTCACAAAATATTATAACCATCTAACTACAATAATTTGAATGCTGTTTAATACTTTCTAATTAAATCATTCTAAAGAAATTCACATCAATTATAATGTAAACTTAAAGTATTATATATACATTATTCTTTAGAAAAAAACTCACTGTCATTTTTCATAAGGTCATCATGCATAGATATCATCATATCAGGTACACTTCTAGATTGGTGAAGTCCTAAATATAAGAAGATTTACATCTATATAAAACATACAATTTAATATACACCAAAAATGTAGCTAGAAATGAAAGAAATATTTATAGTAATGCTGATAATTAAAAGGGCAAAATTTTATATTTCTTAGTGAAAAAATGTTTAATGACATACACATTCATATATAAGTGTATATATATATTAATCATATGATAAAATACATCTCAAGTAATTGGAGAGACATATGTTAAAATACTTAAATATTAACAGTTACTTCAATAAAAGATTGATCTGCAAACCCAATTTTTATAATTCTGAAATTGATATCTGAAAGCAAAAATTACATGCTATATTTGTGTTAATAAATGAAATTAAATATTTTTTAAAAACAATAGTCAAATATTATTGAAATAAGCATGGCAAATTTAAACATTTCATTGATTTAAATTAGAATTTCATGGAAAATATATCAAACTTTAGCACATAAAATCAAATGATTACCTTTTGGAGCTTCTAGAGTCACTGCAATTTCTCCATAAGATGACTTGCTTTCAGTTTGATAGTTTTTTTCATTTTCATTTCTATACCTCAAAACTTTATCAAAATGTCTTTTGCGCAGTGCTTGTATTGTTGATTTGTACTATATAAATAAAACAATGTCAACAAACAAGACTCATTAGAAATATAAAATTAATATCCATGAATATCCATGTTAATAAAAAGTTAAATTACACTCTTAAATTGCTATTTAAAGATTAAGATGTTTTAATTATCAACAGTAGACACCATAAAAGGATATGAAAATTTCATTTGCTAGAATTGTTACACACTAGGTAAAATATGATTTGCTTTTTTTAATCTTATAAATTCTGATTTTCAGCAGTTCTCAAAAATCTCTTTTCTTTGCGTTGTGTTTTAAGTTTCTTACAAATAATTTAAACTGAATGTTAGTTATTTTAATTATTACATTAAAAATTAAACAATTAACTGAAGTAATAACTTTCCAATACTTTTCATAATATGAAAGCTAATGGAGGCTTGTCTAAACAAATTCAAAACATTTAATAAAAGTTTATTTTTTTCACACACATTATACATTACATACATTTTGAGTGCTATTAAACACAAAAGACTAAAATAATAACTGAGCACTAAGAAATTTGCAAAACATCAAAATACGAAAGTTATAAAACTGATACATGGACATTAACATTAAATATGGTATGGAATACATGTATAGAAGAGCTTAACATGAAAATTTTGTAAATGAGAATAGCAGTAGTTGTAGCTCAAGATTTGTAACTTTATTTTACACCAAATGTTGAATCAAACAAACAATCTTGTAAACCAGAGATCTTAAGGCTATAAATTATAAGTTAATGCTAGCTAATAAGACAGCCAATTTGTGCTGTGCTTCAATATTTATTACCTTACTAAGGAAATTTATAAATTAATGAATCAAACAAAACAGTAAAACTCTTTTATTTCAAATCAATTAGCAACAAATGGCTTGTACAATCATTATGTATGTAAATTATATGTATTTAAATGCAGTTTGTGAAAAAAATTTGTGTCACATCTATTTTCCTATAAAAAGTATTACCTTTGTAGTTTCTTTTGAATCATTCTTCAAATGTATTTTCCATGTTGCAACAGATGTATAACTTTTATCAGCAGCATAACAACGCCAAAGAGTCTAAAATAATTTCAATAAGAAAAAATGTCAAAATTGAAATTCCCTATTACATTACTAAAATTTTTGGTAATAGCAAACTTAATAAAAAACTGATTTAATGCAACTATTTTAAGCTATTATTAGAATTTGATTACAAATATGTGATTTGTTATCAACTTAGATTTGAATAAATAAGTTATAAATGTATACATATTTACATAGATTCATATTAAAACGTTTACCATAACTTAATTATTCAAATAAATATAATTTATGATTTTTTATGCACAAGAAATCCTCTATGAATTTTAAAATATCGAAAGATTAAGAAACCTTTATTAAATTTTACTCAAACGTGTTATTTGCAATACTAATAAAAAAGCTAAAGCAAAAGAGTAAATATGAGCTATATGATCAAAAGATTGAAACATTTTAAGTACAATTGAAATTTAAAATGTGACGTCAGTAATTTGAAAAAGTTTAGAATTAAAAATTGACCATATCAATTGTTACTTTAATATTTATAGTGCATTTTGGTTTGTCACTCTACATTCTCTCATTCATGACCATATATGAATAAACCCATGAATGCCAAGTTGAAAACCAGGGTGGTAACCAAATTAACTATCAGATCTGCTGATGACAGGAATAGAAATTAAAAGTAATAAGTTCAAGATTTTAACTACATATTTTTAAATTCATTTAGCATAGACTGTTCATTAGATGCAACTGCTTACTGAAGTCAAATATTGTGATAGCTTATAGAAGAGAAGAATCAAAGTATTCAAAAAGCATAGCCTTATTGGTTCAACTCAAGCTACTGTTTGAACAATTTGATAATCGTGCTAATAATTGGGCTTGCTTTCTGTAAAAGCTGGTGCTTAGAATTTTCAGACTCATTCGTTTGAAACAAAGGTTATTACCTATGAAATTTCCTCTATGAAGGTAATATGTAATAGAAGCTTAATTATCTTAGATTTGAACTATTAAACCCTTTTTTTAAATTGTATCAAACAATTACACAATTCAAGATATACATATTATAAGTGTATACATGTGTGTACAGGCACATATATGTATGACAATGTAAGTAAAAAACATATGTTTACAATTATTCAGATTATACAGTAGAAACATAACTTAGAGAACTTGGCGCAATTTATTTTAACTACACATCATATTATAAAACTGTCACAACATTTTAAGTTATAAGAAATTTAGTTACCTGAATTAAAGTAGCTGCAACAGGAATTTGGCGACTGAAATGCTTTTGCCTTTGTTGCTGTTGAACTTTTAAAGCAAATCCAGATCCTAAGATACCCTGTAATTTTTCCATGTTAAAATGATTAAAAGAAGAAATTTATAAAATCTTATGCATAACAGTAATTTAAATCTGGCTTCTGAAAATTTTAATTGACAAAAGATTTATACAAATTTCAACATCATTAAAGTTTCTACTGGGATTGTTGCTTATAAGATTTTATCCATTGCTTATAAATTACCAAAATTTTGAGTTAAGAAACTTAGCATAGAAATTTTCCCGAACCTTTTTAGAGAAATATTTATTTAGAAATTTTAAATCAAAATTACTAAGAAAAATGAAAAATTAAAATTACTATTTAAAAGAAAGTTCACAAAATTATAAAAAACAAGAATAAGATTATAAATGAAAAATGCCATTCTTAAATCTTAATTTATTTAAGAGGGGCATATTTATAATCTTATTCTTGTTTTTATAATTTTGTGAAAAAAATTTCTAAGTATATTCACTTTAATTGAATTAAATCTTAAGTTATTTAAGAGCAACATATTTAAGAAGAATTGCACAATTAGGATTTCTATTATGTATAGATTATGCACACAATATCTTTTGCTAGTAACTTTCTTATAGTTAGTGCACGTTATAAATGCTGTTCTCAAAAATATTTTTCATTTTTTGATCAAATTTTTGAATATTTTGGAAACCGTTATTAGTAAATATTCAAAAGAATGACAAACTTCTGAATATTTACTAGATGATCAAAACTTCAAATAATTTTTCAGTTTTAAAATTTTTCCCGAACATTTCTAATTCTGACCTTGAAAACTTTTATAATCATTAGATAGAGTCACGATATATAGCCTTTTATTACTTACTTCAAAGGAAAAATTTATGTACCTTTTAAGACTGGATTTTAAAATATTAAAGTAATATTTAGTATTTAAGTTGTAATAACCAACACATGTAAATAATTTTTTTAAATAAAATTACAAACTGAAATACATAGCAGTTGTATAGGAATTTGATATGTCACTCTCAGTATCACTGTATATAATTTACATATGTAACCAAATTTAAGATCAAGAATATGACAAATTACTACAAAATTGTACTCACATTTACTACAGAAAAATCAAATTTTTTAAACACCAATAAAGCTTATTTAAAGTTAAAAATAGTTCAAATTAAAAAAATCATCACAGATGAATGCCATACACATCACCAATACTGTAGACATGAATAAATATGAAGAAAACTTAGAAGAGAGCTTTTATTTATAGTACCTTACTTACATTTATGCAAATTATTGATCTGCATATTTAATCAAATTTTAAAAAGAACAAAATTCCATGAATCTATAAAGTTTTAATTCAAAGTATTAATACTAAATTTTGTAGCCTAATTTAACAAAAAATATTTTTATTAAAATTTAAAAATAAAATTTGCTCACAGCAGGAAGGGCAAAGAACGACACAGTAAACAAAGCTGAAATGCAAGCTAAGAGTCTTCCACTCCACGTTAAAGGAACTTTATCACCATAGCCGATAGTCATCATAGTAACCTAAAATAAAATTTTTGATTAAGAAAAAGTGTCAAGTGTTTTTTATTTCAACTCATGTTATATTTAAGATAAAATACAATTTATGTTCTTACTTTAGCACACTTTAGGATTTATCACAAGACACTGAATGTATAGTTTAAGATTTATTATTGGTAAAATACATTAAAAAATAACTTAAGAGTAATTATATCACACAGACTATGAAATTATTAAATAAAATTTAAATCGATATTTTCTTGAAAAGGATTTCATTAAGTTCTCTAATATTTTAAAAATTCCTATTTCACAACTGATTTCAAGTCACCAGTGAAATAACAGCGTAAAAGATGATCCATTAAATTGCTATTACAGCTGAGTAAAAGTAGTTAAATAATGCAGAAAAAGAATATTTATATAAAATACAAATGCACATTATAACATTAAGACCAGGAATATATAATTCTATATTTAAAGTGTGAGTATAAAAGCAATTCTTCATAGATTATAAATATATAAATTCTTATGACTTTATAAACTATTCATGAAACTGAAAATTCAGCATAATTAAGAACAAAAAATAGTTGGAACTAACTACAAATTAAATTAATTACAGATAAATTAAGATGGACAAAGTAGTTTGAACTTTAAGCATTATAATCAAACACATTAACAGTTTACTTCCAGTACAATTTTAAGAATAATAATAATAAAAAAAAAAAAAAAAAAAAAAAAAAAAAAACCTTAACCAAATAAGTTTAATGGCTAACATTGAAGTTAATTGCTTCTAACAATATAGAAATAATGAAGTTAGAAATTAGCTGGTTTCTAAAAGGAATTTCTGTTTTTGTGTGAAAATTGGCAAGATTTAGTATTGGCAATAAATTTAAAATTCTGATTTATGAGGTTGTATTGGATCAATTGTATTATATAGAAATGTGATATGAATTTTAAATAAAAGTGATTCTGGGCCTTTAATATGAAGGAAAAAAATTACCTGGAATATTTTTAGAATTCATGAAAATGACTATCAGAGGAATATAACAATAAAATAGGTATTTAACACACAAGTTGTAAACACAAGTTCATAATTAAAAGTTTTGTAATAATTTTAGCATATATTTTTCAATTTATGTAGTCAATTTAAGTTTGTCTTGTCAATGAATAGAACTTTTGTATTTGTCAACATGTTCAGAACACCAATGTACTTAAACTCAATATCGAATAGAAAGTCAAAAAGTCTAAAATTTGACTTTTCAGTTTGTCATTCTATTACTTACCCAGCTCAACTCTAATCTACATGTATGTAATGATCAAATCTATGGATTTCAGATTAATTTATGTAATGACTGAGTAGTCAGCTATTAAACTCAGTTCATGATTTGAAGAGAATTCTGAACACATTCAACAAACAGCATATTTATCTACATAAATGATTTAAATTTGAATGTGATTAACATATGACACAGGTGTCTTCATTGACAAGATTTTTTTAATCAGTTGCAGATAAACAGTTAAAGCTGTTATACTTGAAGAACTAAATAATGGATTTTCATTGATTAAGGAAATATACAAGTTATTATACTTTACTCAACTAAATTTATGGCATATCAGATTTATACTAAATAATTTGTGTTTTAATTTATATCATGCACTTAGTTACATTTTTAACTGTTGTTAAATAGGAAAATCCTTTAATATTGAATGTAAAATGAAACAATATTTGAATATATTTATATCTAAAAATAAACATTAATAAGGGACAACAACCATATTAAGAATTTATCATGGAGAACAATTCCCTCAATAAATACACAGTATGGCAGAACCGACTAAACAGTTTAAAGGAGCAATAAAAATTAAACCTGGACGTACAGAGAAATAATGTTTTTAGTTTCTAAATTAGTACAATATACCATTTTACATATTTAACAATTCATTTAACATTCTTAAATGTGTAATTATTGCCAATTTTGATTCTAAAACAAATTGATATGTTCAGTAATTAACATATGGCATTTCAGATACTTTGAAGTAATAAAAAGTTAATTTAAAGAAATAAAATAAGTAATTTTAATTAAATAAGTAATTCAAAGTAATTTGAAAGAATTTAGGCTACATATTAAACATATCAAACTAATAGAAAAATAATTTTTTCTCAAAAGTATAGCAGAAGGTTATTCATTTGCAATATTTTCCGCATAAGGCAGTTAGTATCAATACATTGTGGTAGACGATCCCTAAAGTTTCGAGCAGCTCTTGCACACATATTGCGGGGTTATGGCATTCATTTTGTCAATAATCTGCTCTTTTAACTCTGGTAGAGTGTGAAGGCAGTTTTTGAAGACCTTTCCCTCCAGATATCCTCAAAGTAGTCACACATGTTCAAATCTAATGACTGAGCAAGCTTCCCTTAAAGAGACAAGGCATACCAGAAACATTTCTTCCAAGTGCAATTTGAGCTGTGTGAGCAATAGCTCCATCCTGTTGGAACCACAAGTCTCCCACAAGTCTTAGTCCATGTTCAACAACCACACTCATTCTTGATTGCAGAAAATTTTGTAACATTGCAACATAATGAGTGGAATTCACTATCATGGTTGCTCCTTCCTCAAAAAGGTAAGGGCCTACCATGCCATAATGCAATATGGTACACCACACTGTCACTTTAGGAGAATGATGCAGTCTTTCATGAATTCAGCCCAGTAGCGAAAGTTTTCCTTACTCATGCACCCACTAAGATGAAGATGTGTCTCAAGACTACTGAAAGCTGCATTTGGAGAGATTTTATTAATACAGAGGATGCACATATTTTGATGGTTGGTGTGGTGTGCTTAGCATAACTCTTGAGCAATCATTATTTTGAAAGGATGGAACTTCACACCGCATTGCAGAATCCTTAAACTGCAGTCTGAAATTTCCAATGCAACAGCATGTCGTTAAGCAGAACATTTCTGCAATTGTTGAACTGCTGTTCTTACCCACAGCACATTTTCCTGGTGTTCTGATGTATCCATTTTCAGCCAAGTGTATCTATTTTCAGCCACGTGTATCTATTTTCAGCCACGTGTATCTATTTTCAGCCACGTGTATCTATTTTCAGCCACGTGTATCTATTTTCAGCCACGTGTATCTATTTTCAGCCACGTGTATCTATTTTCAGCCACGTGTATCTATTTTCAGCCACGTGTATCTATTTTCAGCCACGTGTATCTATTTTCAGCCACGTGTATCTATTTTCAGCCACGTGTATCTATTTTCAGCCACGTGTATCTATTTTCAGCCACGTGTATCTACATTTTCTATCAAGTGTGCTACCAGTTTTATCCAACTTCTGAACGCAGGAGCGAATTGTATTTGCATTAGGAACGAAATTGTTGGATTGAATGTTGAACTGTCACCAAAAAGCTCATTGTGTAGTGATCATTAAGCTGTTGTTTTAACAGTAAGCGAAATGGCAAAACTACAATGGGCACCAGCCCAGACCATATTGGCTACTGAAATGTTGTCAGACTGAACAAAGGCAGACCATATGCAACTGTCTACCCGCACCTAGTGGTAATCGATAGAAACTGCTTGGTCAGAGTTCTGCCACACCCTATATTAATTAATAAAATGTTTGATTGTCAATGATTGTATATGTCTAACAATCATAATCTGGGGTAATATCCCCTGTTTTAAATATTTGCAAAATACAACTGATTTTTTTAATGAAAATTGATCTAACCAATCAAATTTTAAATGTCACACATGGAATCTGGTTTTCGCTTAAATAGTGACGAAAACAAAAGTTCGAATAACAAATTAGACAATATTTGATATGATGACATTGATTTTTTTTTTAAAAAAGTTCATTTTATGAATAAGAATCTGTTATAAATTTTAATGCTACACATAAATTAACTAAATACTTAAATTATGATAAATGATAAGAGAACACAATGAATAATGCTTTAAATTTCTATAAGAATATTTACAGATATTATCAGATTTTATTAGCAGAATCTCTTTCATTGATTATGATAAGAGTTTTTGGATCATACATACTCATATCTTTTTTTAATTGTTTAAATCACATGATGAGTGACTATATATTTACTTTCTTCAAAGATATTTTACTTTAACGAAAGTTAACAGAAAACAATTTTTTACATTACTTGCTAGGCTTAAATTGTGCTTCAGAAAAATGGTTAAATCTGAAGAAAATTAAAATTATGAAAATTTTACATTAATGCATATAAAGTATTTACAAGATGCAAAAAACATGGTTTTTACTGATGAAAATACTACACAAATTAGCTTCAAATTTTATCATAATTTTCATAGAATGAGTCTAAGAAGTGTTTTACTTAACACTGAAATTAAAATCCATACATAAATTTTAAGAACAATTGATGATTTTTACTAAATTTGTAGAAGACGAAACTTATTATAAACACATATGATTAAAATAAAAAAGTAATCAGTTTCACGATTTGCCGTGGGAAAAGTTAATAATTAATTATTATATTTTCAATTCATCCATAGTTATTTAATAAATAAAATTTTAAAATTACAGTATTTGTACCAATTCAATCATAACTTTATGAATACCTTAAAAGTAAAATAAAGATAACAGAATCTAAATAAGTTTAAAATTCACCTAAATTAAAATCTACTATTCACTTTTAGTTTTGTGCTCATATTAGGTATATTAAAATTTTAGTTTATAATACTCTTAATTCAAATTAAGCTTATAATTATTAAGAAAGGAGTAGTTTCTATAGTAGAAGAAGAAAGGACTAGTTTTTATAGGTAGGTTAACTGCAATCAACATTTATACTTTTTAGTGCTATTAAATCAAATTTCTATATCACAATTTTCATTTCAGATTTGCCTCATATAAGGCTTTTAATTCTTTGTACAAATAGTATTTTCAAATTAATGATTAAATATAATTTGAAGTTAATTTGCACTTTTTCACTTAATATATAAACTTTAAAATTTTGGTCATTTTTAATAAATTTTGTATAAGCTAGATTATGTTAAATTTTGATAGCTTAAATCTAACAAAACAATCCTATATAAACAGATAATAAGTTTCAAGTTATTACATCCTCTCAAAATCTTTAACTGTTTTCAGCACAGGAAAAAAACATAGTATTTGTAATTTCCATTTAAATTCCAATCACTTAATTATAAATGCTGAATTTTACAATAAAAAAATTTGCACAAAATTACATGTGAATATTAAAAAAATTAAATAAATATTACTTAAAATTAAAATCTTATGACAAAATGTTCACCTTTTTATAACAGCTTTTTTGATAAGAAATTTATTAAATTTTATTAACATCAATAAAATTTAATTTTTAATATAACTGAAGTGCAAATACATTAATTAACCAATTTAGAATGCAGTTATTAACAATGATTAATAACTGAATACATGTAATTAAAAATAAATGAATAATGAAGAAAGCATAATTTTTGCAAATTTTATATAATAGTATACATTTTATTTTATACTGAAAATTTTTATTTCTTGATAGAATATTTTAAACATTTCAAATGTAATAAATTAACTACTTACCACACCCCACCAAAGAGCATCAGCATAAGTTGCAAATGCTGTAGATGGCATATTATCTACTATGGCATCTTTTTCGACAAGGAACATAAAATATGATGAAAATACCAAGCCCAAAAACCCTATGTATAATGCTGTAAACATTTCCTAAAATGAAGAATATATTCACATGTTCTTAGCTATTTCAATCATAAAAATAGAAGAACAAAGTGCAATATTTTAAACATAGAAATATAGCATAAATTAATACCAAATTTAAGTTTTCAACTTTAATATCGAAATTTTTTTTTTATCAGAGAATAAATATCATTTTAGTGGGAGAATTTTAATGATTTAAATTACAATACAATTAATGATAAAAAATGCCTTTTATTTACTAATAAGCGAATTGGGATAATTCAAAACTATTATATACACAAGAAAACAATATTTTGATTTTATATTAAAAATTTGCATCCAACTTTACTAAACCAATACTTTCTCATATCACATGCTTTCAGATAATTGAAAAATCTTTAAAATTTCTAGAACAAAATAGTGTATATAACATAAATTGTAATAAGTTTAGAACTAAGTTACACACTTAGAACAAAAATTAAAAAAATTGGCAATAAAAATAATAAATATTAAAAAAAAAGTTTAAGTTCTTTTTCCAAAATTTTTTATTTTGAACATTTCTTTAATTAAATAAACACAGTAAAAAGATTGTAATAAAGTGTATCTAATTTGAGAATTAAAAAATTAAGAAAATTTCTAAAAGTTACCCTGTATTAGTGGCTTGAAATTGATAATAGTTATTTTGTACAGCAAGCAACATGGAGGTTTACATGTATACATATGAAGACTTAAATTCGATAAAACGATAAAAATGTATTACCTTTCATGTATAACCATCGTATTTATAATTTATCAGGTTAATTGTCAATTTGAATATTAATTTCCCCTTCATAGATAATGCTTAAAATGATTTTCAAAAATGAAAAGTAAAAAATTAATAGTAGAAATTATGAGTGCTAATTCTTAAAATATCTTCATTTAAAAAAAAAAAAACATTTATATATTTGTGTGTGATTGAAATACATTATTTTGATTTGTAATCATTACAAAAGTAAGCCCTTTTCAGGTGAAAAATAGAACTCTGAAAAATAGTCTCCTTAGGAAAAGTCATTCTCTGACAGAATAAAAAAAGCAAATCTGATTGCAAATCTAAAACCTTCATTGTTCACTAGATTCCTAGTGAACAATGAAGGTTTTAGATCAGTTGGAAAATATCAACCTAAGAAACAATTTTTTCTTCACAAAATTAAAACTAAATTGTCTGTGATAAAATATTAAGTCAGTAATTTTATAAGAAAATCTAAATGTATGTTAAATGATATTTCGCCAACAAAATTACAATTCTTTTCAAGAATAGTAAATAGTTTAGATGAAATATTTCCTAGACCAAAAATGTTTTGAGTGATAAACAATTTTTTGGATTACAGTAATGTGAACATTTGACAGAATTTTGGGAGAAATTAAAGGACAGCAACTAATTTTTAATACAAGTCTGGGATTGCATTAATTTTTAAATGTAAACAATTTATTCAAACATGCAAACAAGAGTGAGAACTCTAGTTTTATTGCAATTAATTATAGATAAATACACAAATCTCACCTGCCTGTGCTCCATTATCACAGATCCTAATAATCTCCAACAGCCACCTTCCCTATCTACATGAAGCATTCGAAGAATCTGAAGGAATCTGACACCCCTATTTAAAATATTATCAAAAATTAGTATAATTATTTTAATAATGTACACTTCATAAATGTTCTTAAAATTTTATCACACTTTGAAAATTTAAGAACTAGTTCACAATAAATTTTAGAATTTTATTATTAACTATTCAATATAAAAACTGCAAAATGAATTACTTTAATAGTAATGAAAATATTTTATATCTGAAAATACTTAAAACATACCAAGAAAATTAAAGATCAGAAGCTCATCAAAATAAATCTTAAATTTAGTACCATAAAAGCTAATGAATAAAATAATTTGCTTCAATGATATTTAAGAAGTGTATTTCAAATTTAAATTTTAAGTAAATTTATAAAACTATGGAAAATATTCATATCTAATGTTCATTAACTTATTTATCCGACAACACACAAAAAAAAAATTTAATGCTTATGCAAAAATTTTAGGAATGTTTAATTGCAAGGAAACATGAAAATTTATATTATCCAAAGGAATATCATTTTCTTTTACATTTCACAATGAAAGATAATTCATGAATATTTTTAATAGAACCATGATTTATTATAAGCATTTAAATTATAACAGTTAAACTTAGGAAGACACTGAAAACTCATTTAATTATATACTAATTTTAGCACAGTAAAATGTAACTGGAATATTACTTTTTCATTCACTTGGCAGGATCAGTACATTCTTATTTACATATAATTTTAATTATTAGCTTACTTAAGTCATATTTTTCATACAAATTTTTTTTTTTTTTTTTTTTTTTTACTACACAGGAAAACATTTTAAAAGATAATATTAGAGTAATAAAGATTCCCACATATTGCACTTTCTTTGAAATTTGCACAATTTATATTTGAAAAATTAAATTTTTTCATTAATGGGCATACAAACATACATAAGTAAGTGAGAAAAAATATTTATCAACTAATTTTTTTTACAGCACAAATTTTGTTTTTTATAAATAATACAGACAGATAATAACATAACAGATCATTTTATGTAAACAGAACTCATTGCATGTAAAGTGCAATTTGTTTTTAATATTTTGAATGTATATAATAAACCATTCATTTATTAATTTTTTAGTCACCTAGTTTAATTCTAAACATAGTGAGTAGTAATCAGTATCTGAGTGAAAAATTGAAACTGTACAAAACTTCCAAACATCATAGCCTAAAAATAAGTGATAGTACAAAGCAGGAATGATTCATTTCTTGTTTTTAAAGATAGGCAGGATAGAATATTCTTTTTGAATACCCATGCAACTAATTTCAGATGAGATTTAGATTGTTTACTAGTATAAGTTAAAATGATATTGAAATATTTGGAAAGGCTATAATTTAATTACATGAAAAGTAATTTTAAATTATTCATAGTATTTTTATAACACAAATATTCAAATGTTAATAGTATTTCCTAATAAAATATTCCTAGAGTATTTCACAAAGATAGTACTTATTATAGCTACTTGAATAAGTCTTTATAGAATGTGTAAAAATATACAGAGCAGTAATATATTTAAATTATATATATATATATCAATTAGTTTAAAAAAGTTCTGAAATTTGTCAAAATACTAAATGAGCTTGAAATTATACTAAAAAGTAATGTTTTTTGTTTGTTTTACACTTTAAATAGGCATAATATAAGCTTGTGTTAACTATAAGTACCAAATTTGAAATAATGTGAAACCAAAGATAAATGCATTGCATATAATTTTATAATGGGACAACACTTTGGTGATATACTTTATTTTTTGATTTATACAATTTACAGTTAAATTTTGATAAACTAAATTAACAAGAGCAAAATAAATAAGATTAATTTTGTTAATCTTTTAAAATTAGTTTTATTAAATTAATTTTCAACAAAAATATGAATTCTTTTAATTCAAATGTCTTTAGATAAATACATGAATACGTTTAATTTGAAAATTATAAAAAAATACTAGAATATATAAAAAATACTAAAAACTATTCTTCTAGACTGCAAGTTGACAGTTGAAATCAATACAAATAATTACATCTAAGTTTTAATAACTACTACTAACAATTTGATAAAAGATTCCTTGAATCACTTAAAATATAAACTAAAAATATAATTTAAACACAAAAATTAAAGGTATAATAATTGTACACTTATAGTGCAGGAAGAACAATGCTGATAGCTGCTTTCCATTCTTTTCTAATTTATGAAGAAATATCTAAGTTGATACTATTTTGTTTTTATCACAAAAGAGAAATTAATTTCGGCATCAATACTGGTAATCTTGATGCTATTTGAATATGAAATTTTACTTTATACAACAATCTAATTTTTCAATACTTTACACACACACACACACACACACATATATATATATGTGTGTGTGTGTGTGTGTGTACACACATATTTAATAAAACTTTTGATATTTATTATATATCATTAGATCTCATATCAATGAATATTTTTGTAAAATGTTAAAGAATTGAATTTTTGATTCAGAGTTTTATCACTACATTTTAGGTTATAACATACAGAAAGAAAAACTTAAGAAATTTTTGTCAAAGCAATTTAAACATTTTTATATGTGATATATACTAAATGTAATGGCGCAAATACTTGAATGATTTCTGTGATGTATTTAGAATATATTAATATGAGACTTAACAGTTTTGGTTTTAAATAAGAGTTTTTTTTTGTATGTAGTACATCTCTCAAAAATTTAGAAACATAGAATACTTTGTAAGTTAAAGGCAATGAAAATGAAGCAAAATTTACAAGTAATTATCTAAAATAATTGACATTTTTTTTAAAAAAAATTTAAAATAAGTGACAAAACTATGCATATCAATGTCTCAAAAATTAAATTTGGATATTAGTTTATTTTATTAGTCAGGAAGACATTTTCAAATCAACATAAAAATAACTGCTAGACTATTATTAAAACTTTTTAACCAAGTTTCTAGAAATTATTCATCTATTATCTAACTTAGAATAAAATCGTAAAGGTAAAACATTATGAATTTTTATTTCAATCTTTTCTGAGTAACATACTCTATTGACAAGCTTATAAATGAAGCAAATCAAATTTCATTGAGTATATTTTTAATTTTTTTCCCAATAAATTTATCAGGAAAGTTTTAATCATTTTGTATATCGTAATTAAAGGAGATTTTAATTTTAAATTAAAATAATTATCCAAATTTACAATTTTGATAATAAATACCTTCCATAAAGCAAATTTAAATAAGTGTCTTTTGGCCTTTGTTTTTTCAGATGCAAGTCCAATTCAGCGTTTGTAAACATTTAAAAAAGCAATATCGCTAAGAATGAAATTTTCCCATTACTGCAGTTTAGTGATTTTGTGCAATTTTTAATCAGTAAATATTAAATAATATGATTCAAACCATTAGATGCATTTATATAAGTGACATGTGTTATTATATTGTCAGATCAATAAATGTTGGTAAAAAAAAGAAAGTTATGAAAAATATCTATATATCAATATGGTGAGAGTTAATTTACAACAGAATTTATCAACAGTTATAAATTATAATTTATTTAACTCAGAAAACTGACATTTACATAAACTTTAGTCTGAAAGTATTCTTTAGACTCCTTAGACAAATTTAAATGATAAAAACTTTAAAAGCATCTTTTAATAGGATAAAAGTTTCACTTAAAAATCATAATTTAAAAGAAATTTTAAAATACCCTGCATGAATTTATACCTTATTGCTTTTATTCCAAAAGTTTGACCATCAGATCCAAAAATAATTACAAAGAGACTGGATGAAATGATGATGAGATCTAAAATTAATAAAAGGTTTTAAATTTCTGAAACATTTAATTTTATAAGTAAGAAAATAAAATACTAATATTTAAATACAATTTTTTGAGTATAAAAATAGTCTTAAATTTTTAATAATTTTAAGTAAGATACAGTACAATTTAAGTAAGATACAGTACAATTTAAGAAGATACAGTACAATGTTAAGTGCAGTACAGTTTAAGTAAGATACAGTATAATTTTATTATTATTACAATTATTTCAAATAAAAATTTTGCAAAGTAATTTTCTTAGATCATACTTAGTTTAATTTGAAAGTCTGAATATTACCAAATAGAGTAAAGTAAATAACAAATATAATTTCTAAAGAACTATATTTTAAATACTATAATTAAATTAAAAACAAATTTAATTATAGTTTTAAAATTAAATTGGCAATTTATATTATGCAAATTTCGGCTAATAAATGCATTTTCTTTTTAAATCATTAAAATTATGTTTCAATGAAAATTTTATGTAAAAATATTTCAGAACTTCCTGGATAGTTGGAACAAATTTAAATTCCAATTATCTCGTAAGATTTCATTTTATTGAAATTAAACATAAAAAAGTCCATAAATGAAAATATTAATATTTAAACAAAAAGTGAATAGAATCTAAAAAATATATCACTTAAAAGGCAGATTTAAATTTACAATAGGAGCATTTACAATAATAAACAAAATACATACCTATAATGCATATGGGTTTTGAAATGAATTTGAAACGACCCCACAGTCCTACATATTTGCCTCTGCATCCTGCTGACCATACTCTTGCTAAATATTCAGTAGTGAACACTATAGCTAATATGATTTCCTACAAAGTTATAAATTAAAATTATAAAATAATTCAATAAATATATTTCTTTAATTATAAGTCATTTAGACGAAATCTCATTTTTAAAATTTAAGGAATCTTAATCGAAAAAAATAAAAAAAAAAATTAAATTAATGGAGTTTTCTTTAATCCTTTCAAAAGTAAAACGAGTGAGATTATGGTAGAAATTAAAAATCTTCTAGATTGATTGATACTTTTTACATTGCTGATTAGTTTATTTCAAACTGCTTAAAATTAAAAAAGAGATCAGATGGGGAAACATTTAAGCTAAATATGGTAGAAAGAAAATTAAAAAACAAATTATAATCTGAAAAAAAAAAACCTTATAAAGGGATATTTAGATTAATAAATCTATGAAAAATTCTAGTGAAATTTAAATTGATATTTTGATTGTAATTCAACTGTTTCAAAAGACTTTTTTCACAAGATATTTAAGTTTACTGGGATTTATGGAGTAAGAGAATTTGAATCATAAACATCCACACTTGTGGCTAATATTGAATAATAACTTTGCTATAATTTGATTAGAAAATAAAATACTAATATTTAAATACAATTTTATTTTTTGAGCATAAAAATAGTCTTAAATTTTTAATAATTTTAACAGTATTTCCTTCTAAAATAAAACCAAATTTAGTTTTAAAGTGATTTTGGTTTAATGTTTAATCATTAACTGTTGAAGGCATAAAGATGTCTTAAAATAGTTAAGTTATAATAGTTAACTTTCTTTTTGTTTTAAAACTTATCACTCACACTTGCCAAGAGTTCCAATATGTTCCACATAATCTATTGAACATTAAAATTGCTACAATAAGAAATAAAAATATTTACAGTATTCTATATTATTTATGTTTGTGTTGCTCTATATTGATGCTTTACAAATAATACTGAGTCTACAAGGAACCATGCACAATTGTTTTTGATTGAATATTTCATGACAAAACATTATAGAAACACTCTGTTGTTAGCCATAAATCAATCAGAACATTGAAACAGATATTTCTGGTGGCAATAACAGCATATATGCACCTAGTAAAGGAGTTAGAAACTGACAGCAGTCAAAGCAGCTTCAATACTAAGTCATAGTTCATGAGGCATCTAATTTGCATAATCAAAAGAACCATTAAATATGAATGCAACTATGTGATACTGAATACAAATTGAGAAGTACCTTTTGAGCCAAGAGGTGGATCAGATGATATTATTATATAATATATTTTTTGAAAATTTTACAAGAATTTAAAGTTTTAATCTTGTTTGACAATTAATATAAGTTAATTTTTTTTAATCATTTATTTTTTTGGGGGGAGGGAGAATAAATTGTTAAAAAATTTTGGGAAAATAGTTAAGATAAATATAGATTTTCATTAAAAAAATATCAAATACATTAAAGAAGTTTATGTTATAATGCGGATATTTAGTTTTAAAACTATTTCCAACAAAATATGAGGAAGTAAAAGTAAACTGCATGATAAAAAAACTTATTTTTCATTAAATTAATACTATTAATTAATATAAAAGTGATAGTGATTTGCCCATTTCTACTTAAATTTGTTGTGCTTGTAATTAGAATGAAAAATTTTGTCAATGACTTTACTAATTTGCATAATTTAATGACTCATTGTAATTAAAAATATTAATTAGTAAACAAATATTAATTAGTAAATAATAATAATATAATTTATATATATATATATATAATGTTGTATACTCCAGCGAGTGCAGCGCTATCGCTACTGCCCACTTGGGAGCCACTCATCTACCTACATATTGCGCGGGGAGATGGTTCAGCGAGGACGTAGTAAAAACACTCCTGTAATCTAATCTTTCGTATTATTAAATATCTTTGTTAGTTATTATTCAATCCTTATTCAACAATCCCCTAGACATTCCCACTACAACATGGGGTCTCCCACCTGTCTACATCTTCTCAGCTATTTTTAAACTCAAAATAGAGAAAGTCGCAGAATATGATGGCGCACATGTGGCGTCGGTCAACACCCTCACTGTCGCATCTGAAAAGAGCCAATAAAACCGCTCCGAGGATCAATTCCAAGGTCCCACCAGCTCAGAGCCAATACTACCGCTTTGGAAAACCGAAATTCATCGCCTCATCGAAAAAGAGCCAATACCACCGCTCTGAGGACCAATTCAATCGTCCCTCCAGTCAAGAGCCAATATCAACGCTCCGGAGATTCAACTTCATCGCTTGAACAAGAGCCAATAAAATCGCTCCGGGGACCAATCCCACCGTCTCACCAGCAAGGAGTCAATAACACCACTCTGGAAAACCAAATTCATCGCTTCAGCGGAAACAAGCCCACATACCACCGTTTCGAGAACAATCCTACCGTCCCACCATCATTGAGCCAACAATTTCAAATAGGCATCGCACATCCTCAAATCAGTTAGGATCAAACCTTTTTTACTAAGCATGTACCAAAACACGAAAAAAGATTTAATTAAAACCGCCAGACAACTAGGTATAACTGTACCTGATAATGCTATAATTATTTGCTTAAAAGAATTGAGAAAACAGATTCCTTCAAAAATGAATCTGAATTCGTTAAAGATATGATTTCGGTAATTGTCGAAGAAAGACAAGTCGAACAGTCAGCAAAAGAAAAGAATAAACTGATACAAATAGAAAAAGAAATAGAGCTAGCAACAATTAACTCCGGCATAAATCGTCAACATCCCGATTCCAGGTACACAGCAATAGAAACAAATCTCGAAAGTCTCATTAAATCCGTTAAAACACTTAGTATGCCCGTCCCGAAGAAACCCAAAAATTTTAATTTATTGTTTTATTCCCTCTAACGTGCTTTCACAGCTAAAAATATTCCACACGAATTAAAATCGGAGATATTAATATTCTCGGTGAAAAAGTCAATAGCATATTACTTTACATCTCAGAAATCGAATTTCAAGATTACGAAAAAGTTAAAAATATTATTTTACGTGAATTTTAACCAACCCCCAAAGAATGCTTAATAAATTTCTGTAGAGCTCAACGCCTAGAAAATGAATCTCGTGTTCAATTCTAGTCACGATTAACTAGTGCTTTCGAATATTACTCTAAACTTCGTATGTTAATGACTTTAAAACATTATGCGAATTAATGATCGCGGATAAATTATTTTCCACCCTTGACCGGAAACGCAACAACACATTTCGATACGTCAAAGCGAAAACTGGTTCAAACCAAATGAATTAGCAAAAGAATGCGATATTTATTTTGTTTCGTAAAAATCTTTTACCGAAACTCGCCAACCCCACCATTTGAGAACAAACAGAACAATTCATTTCAAAACTACAATCGCTACTCACGCGACAGAAATTTCATAAACCACTCGCGAAATGCAGCAATAAACAACTCACGTGGAGGATTATCACCACAGAGATAATACTACCTCAAACTCTCGATTTAGTGTTCATTCAAATAACCCCATTTGAAAAGTAGAAGGTAACTCATTCAATGAGTCGATAAACGAATTACACTATGAAAATATTTTTGTTAATGGTAAAATCGTAAAAACACTTATAGATTCTGGAGCGAACATTGTTTGTATTAAATCCCATCTTATTTCACCAAACACTAATTATATAGGTACTGTGCAGCTCACATGCGCTTTTAACAGCGAAGTTCAAGTGCAACTAGCAAAAATAAAATTAGCCCTTCCAAATTTTCCAGAAAATCCGATAACGGTAACAGAAGCCGTTTGCCAAAATCTTTACTGTGATTTAATAATTCCCCCTATTATTTTTGATGATTTAAAAAATGCAAATAAAAAATCTTTTAGAATCGAAAGTGAAAATTCAACTCTCATTTATTCTAAAATTTTACCCTTCTATGCACTCTGCATAACATGAAGCAGCACTCCTCTGATTTAAAGAATTCGAATACAATCGGCAAAAATGAGCCTGATTACTGATATAAACGGGTCCCTATGGCATGTGTGAGGGTGCACCCGGGGCAACGCTTCGGCGGTAAAGAGCTTGCTGTTTCTGGTCGGTTCCTTGGGTATAAGGGGACAATACATCTCGATATAGCCCAACCATTGGGGGAAAAAAAAAAGATTGAACAATGACTAAAAGACGGTATCATTTGTGAATCTAATTCAGATTTCGCCGCACCTTTGATCTTAGTTAAGAAAAAAGACAAATCAATTAGACTGTATCGATTACCGTGCTCTTAACTTAAAGACTATTAAACAAAGATTTCAACTACCTCTCATCGAAGATATTTTTAATAATCTACAAGGAGCAATATTTTTTTCAAACCTCGATCTCAAGTCATATTTTTTCCATTTATCCGTGGAGCCGGATAGTCGTAAATACACCAGCTTCATAACACACAACAGAAAATATGAATTCATAAATGTTCCCTTTAATCTATGCAATTCTCCCTAATTATTTCAAAAATACATTCAAACTGTGTCTTCAAAGAGTTCATTAAAGACAATACTGTTATTATTTACATGGATAACTTTATAATCCCATCAAAAACTGAATCTGAAGGTATTTTAAACCTTGAAAATGTGCTCAAAGTTGCTTCTAATTATGGATTAGAGTTCAATTTAAAAAGTGTAATTTTTTACAGCGTAAGATAAATTTTTTGGTCATATAATCGAGCAAGGAATCATTCGTCCCTCAACAGCTAAAACAAATGCAGTTATGAACTTTCCTAAACCTAAAACAATTCAACACATTCAATCTTTCATAGGACTAACTGGTTACTTCCGAAAATTTATTAAAAACTATGCATTAATTGCAAAACTTTTAAGAGACCTTTTACGGAAAAAAAAAAAAAAAAAAAAAAAAAAAAAAATCCCATTTACATTTGATCTAGAACAAAAACATGCATTCCTTACTTTAAAACAAATCCTGTCAGCAGAACCTGTACCTCATCTTTTTTAGCAAAATGCCCCGCTACAAATACACTGATGCCAGTTCGAAAAGATTCGGTGCCATACTCCTTCAAATGGATCCTGACAATTTCCATCCAATATACTACATGAGCAGAAAAACATCGCCACAAGAAGAAATATACTCGAGTTATGAACTAGAAGTTTTAGTGATAATCGCAGCATTGAAAAAATTTCGACACTACCTCGTAAGCACAAAATTCCAAATTTACAGATTGTCAAGCTTTCCAAAAAACAATGTCTAAAATGACTTACCACCCAAAATAGTAAAATGGGCTCTCTTTTTGGTAGTTGGTTGGTTGGGTTTTATGGCACAAGGTCCAAAAATGGACATGATGCGTCATCTCTTTTTGGAAGATTTTGATTACGAGATACTCCACAGACCAGCACGACAAATGCAACATGTTGATGCTCTCAGCCGTTACCCAATCATGGTCATACAATACAACGAAATAACACAAAAAATAAAAGAAACACAATGTAAAGATGAGTATACGCCAAGCATTAAACAGTTACTTCAAACATGATTTTACATTAAAAAATGATATTTTGTACAAAGTGGTGAACGATCAAGAAATTTTAATAGTCCCACTAGATATGCAAAATCAAATTGTATAATTTGAACATTCTAAAGGACATTTTTGCATAAACAAAACATAAAATTTGGTCAAACAACAATTTTATTTCCTCAATATACGGAAGACTGTAGAAAATATTATCACAAATTACATCACTGCATACTTTCATCAAAAAAACTTGGCAAAGAAAAAAGATTTCTACATCTAATACCAAAAGAAGACTTACCGCTTGACACATACCACATAGATTTCCTAGGACCACTCCCATCCACCAACAAAAACTACACACATTTTTACAATAGTAGATGCTTTTACAAAATTTGGATTTATCCAATCAAATCCACTTCAACACATGATGCCTTAGAAAAATTGAAACTACAACAAATAAATTTCGGAAACCCACTACGAATAATTTCTGAAAAAGGACCCGCCTTTACTTCAACAGAATTTCAAAAATATTGCAAGGAAGAAGACATCGAAATTATCTTTATCACCACAGAAGTACCACGTGGCAATGGACAGGTTGAAAAAATTCAAGGAGCGTTGATATGAGTTTTAACAAAACTAACACTTAAAAATCCTAATCAATGGTACAAGCACACATCTTCACTACAACAGTCACCAAATTTACACCATTTGAACTTTTAACAAGCATCAAAATAAAAAATAAAAATGGCATCAAAATCAAAGAACTTCTGGAAAAAGAAAATTACTAATCGGTACTACAGAATAAGCAGCCAATGAGAGAAGACACCAAATTAAACATTTTAAAGTTACAAGAACAAAGTAAAAAACAATACAACAAACAGCGAAAAGAAGCAAAGAATATAACATAGGAGACAAAGTTGCCATAAAGAAAACCTAATTTGGTGTAGGAATGAAACTGTGCCCAAAATTTTTCGGTCCCTACGAAATCCTGAAAGTCCGGTGTAATGATAGATACGAGGGTCACTCTGAAATTTTTGAGATACAACTAGGTTTTTAAAGTTATACTTACAAAATTTTAGGTGTTCAAAGTAGTCTCTTCCAGCATCAATGCATTCTTGTAGCCGAATTTTCCACAGATTAAACGCCTCAAACTATTCATTTCTTGGAACAGATGGAAAAAGATGCTTTTATAGCCACATCAATTTCTTCTGAATGAAAACGACGTCCACGTAAATTCTATTTTAGATTAAAGAATAACCAAAAGTCGTACTTTTCTAGATCAGGTGAACACTGCGGATGTTCGATCACTTTAATTTGTTTTTGTTTAAGAAACTCAACTGTTAATCCGGCTGTATGTGAAGATGCATTGTCATTGTGAAGCATTAGTCCCCTAACATTCAGTTCTTGTAGAATTTCTGGAAGACATTTAGTGGTATACCGGTTTGCTGTTACTGTCCTTCCAACTTGATGGCTTTGACCAATCTCGTACTTCTGAAGAAAACGGGATGCATCACTTTCTTCAGTGCGCGTTGTTTTTTCACCATTGTCGGCGTGGGATCATCTTCAAAGACCCATATTTTGCTTTCTTGACTTGTTGGAACGTCAAGAAACGGTATGCACGTTTCACCACCTGTTACAATTTTGGAAATGATGCGGTGGCCACCATCATTTAGCAATTTAAGAGTTTCTTTACTGATTCTGACACGCTCCTCTTTTTGGTGCTCAGATGGATTATGGGGAACCCAACGGCAAACTACTTTTTTCATATGTAATTCTTCATGAATAATTTTGTGTATGGCTGCGGATCCAATGTTATATATATATATATATAAGTTCTTTCTGTATCATTTGATAGGTACGGCATTATCATCCATTAACATTTTTCGTATGGCAGACATTATCCGGGATGACTGCCGACGGCGGCCTTCCTGTGTGTTCTGCATCCTGAAGAAAATTGCGACCTCTTCTCAATTCTCTAAACCATCTGAATACAGTAGCACGAGCTGGAGATTCATTACGAGAGGCTAATTTCAACCGTTGAACGCATTCTTCTTGATTTAGTCCTGCTTTAAAATCATAGAAAATCATAGCGCGAAAATATTCTGACGTCAACTCCATTTTCCCTTCTGTTAAAAATTTATTCTGCGCTAAACAAATTGAAGGATGTCAGTAAAAAATAGTCTTCCGAGTTAAAATATTTTGTATTTTAAAATTAAACTGTTATTTTTATTTTGTATATTCTCGTCTGCGCGTATCTCAAAAATTTCAGAGTAACCCTCGTATAGAAGAAAGATGATAGGCAGATACGAATGCCCAAACCTGACTTCCACATCTACAGATTTAATGAAACCATAGGACAATTCGTAAGAACTTTAATTAAAAACTATTGACTCTCTTTTATCTTTTATTTTTCAGCCAAACAAGAACAATTGAACTTTAATTTTTGCATTTTTTTCTTTCAATATTGTTTTTGTTTATCTTTAATTACCCTTTCTTTTTATATTTTAATTTAATAAGTAGCAAATCGTTCGGGGACCAAACCACATCAGGATGGACGAGTGTTGCATACTCCAGCGAGTGCAGCGCCACCGCTACTGCCCACTTGGGAGCCATTCATCTACCAACACATTGCACGAGGTGATGGATCAGAGAGGACGTAAAAACGCTCCTATAATCTAATCTTTTGTATTATTAAATAGCTTTGTTAATTATTATTAAATCCTTATTCAACAAACCCCTAGACATCCTCACTACAACATTATACATATATTAGAAAGTAAAAATATTGCATTTAGTAGTAGCAAAAATGTTTTTAAAACAGCTTTAATAATTTTGACATATGAATAATTAACATAACTTACTGATGCATGTTATTTTAACAGTCATATTTTTCTACAAAGATAATTTATTTTCTTAATTTGATCTTACAAAGATAATAATCCATTTACTGAAAGATACATTTTATACAAGATTAAAATTGAGACAGCATCTAATCATATATATATACACACACACAAGACATGTATGCAAACACATTTTCTTCGAATTGTTCGATACAATTGTTTAAATTTCTTTGCAAATTATTTTATATCAAGAGGCCTTGATCAGTGTGTAATCCGATTTTTTATTTAAATAAAAAAAACTACAATCTGTTATATATAATGCATAAAATAAGAATATGTTATTAAGTATTACAAAATTTTTTTTGAGTTAAATCTACTTTAAAAGTTAATAAAATTTGCAGATGTTACTTTTTCTAGCAGTGAAATTTTTATTGTAATTATCAGTTCATATTCAAATCTTAACTAATAGCATTCAAATTGTATTTAAATGGTCATGGATTGGATCAAATGTTTTTTTTTCACAATTTTAAAGTTAATTTTGATTATTTATAAAAGCAATTCGTATATTCTTCACACAAAAATTTTTCAGGATATTGTTAAATATAATAATGCAATGTTTTAACACTTCAATTTGAAATTAATGCAAGTAATATTTTTAAAAAACAGAAATTTGGTTCAACCCAGTAGCTGATTTCAAGTGTTTTTTCAGTACAGAACTTTAATATTACAAGTAGTATAAAGTAATTCAAAATATTAATTTTATAAATTTAACAATAAAAAAACCCTTTTATTTTTTAATATTTATATACAAATTAACACAATCATATATAAAGTTTGCTATTTCTTTAAATATTTTAATATTTAACATTTGAAATGAGGACACTTTATTCATCAGGTTTACATTTAGTCTGTAGAAGCATAAGCCTTTTCCTGAAAAGAATTTATTGTGTCACAATTACATCATTTTAGAAACATTTCTTTTTTGCCGAAAATTTCAGAAATGGGTATGGTGGATTGCGAGGCAACTGTGCCATTAAAGTGCAAATTTTAACAAAGCGCATGCTCATTCTATTTTAAAAAACATAGTATATTTCATCCAAGTGAGAAATATTTGAAATGGTTATTGGACTTAATTTTCAATATGGAGCACAAGCATGACTGTGCTCCGTAATGCTTTGATCGAGCCATATATTGGACATAATACTTCATGATGACGGAAGAATTTTTTTTTTTTTTTTTTTTTTTTTTTATGTATTGTGACCCACCTGAGATTGAATCTGGCACAGATGCCGAATAATCCCAAGTTTCAAGTTCCGAATTTTTTTTTTTTTTTTTTTTGGCGACGATGAAATATTAGTAACGTGACGTAATGCCACACGAAGATGTAATTGTGATGTAATAAAACAGTTTTTGAAAAATTTTACATATCTAAATATTAAATTCAATCCTGATAAATGAGTGTAAATATATATATTTTTGATATAAGATTTTTTTAAAAAAAATGAAACATTAGGAAATACGAATAAGGAAAATATGGGAACTTTGAGAAAGTAAATACGAATTCTAAAATCAGAATACGAATTCTAACGAAAATTAAAAAAGAGAAGAACCAGAACACGAATACTAATGAAAAATAAAGAAACATACACAAAAGAATAAATATAAATTATAAGGCACAATTAAAACTGTTCATTATATAAGAAATAAAGAAACATTAATTTTGAAAATGTACATACACAAAAATTATATAATATTTTAATGTAAGTTATAGATATGCCATACATAAACTAAAAAAAAATATGTCGACACCATTTTTAAACAGGAACTTTAAATTCACTTCATATATTTCCCTAAAAGCATTAAATGGGTTCAATTTCTTTTCTTCACAGGAATAACTAAATCCGTCTGATGATTATATGTTTGCAGTTTGTTCTTAAGTAGTCTATGTGCTTTCAATAGTATTTTGATGTTGTGTTTGCACCTACGAAAGTGATTTAAGCACAAAATTTCCAAGTGATTTAAGCACAAAATTTCCAAGAATCGCAGTAAATGGTTGTTTCTGGCTCACACAATCCACTGTTTAATAATATTAACCAAAGTTTCCCTTATTCTATCATATGTACTGCAACCAAAAATAACTTTCCGCTCCCTCTCTCGACCCATTGACCTTCTATCGCATGCCCTTTGTGATACTTTCCAAATTTTGACTCGTCAATTTCAACAATCTTACCTACACCACCTATCTTCTCTGAAGGCGACTCCATTGAGAAAAGCATTCTTTCATTTATGAATTGCCTCCAGCCTGTTAAAGCACGATTGTTAAATGAATATTGCCTTTAAATATCAGTTATTTTACTATCGCGAACAATTTCATAAGTCAAAATAAAAATCTCCTCAATTTACTGCAAGAAAACCATGAACCATACCTGATTGATTTCTGAGAATAACAAGACTTTCCTTCAAAACTTTTGCTGCAGTAGAAACCATATCTATGTAAGAGGCCTTTCTTAGCAGAAATTCTCACTTGACTGATGCATTTTAAGCACAGTAATTCTGATTTCAATATACTCCATTTTCACGCAAAAACTCTAAAAGAATTTCCTTATTCTCACACAATTTAAAACAGAAAAAAGATTTGCTTCTCCATCCTGACCTAATATCTGTTTACCACCAGAGAAACTGACGTCAGTCCAGAACTAATATCTTAGTATTTTGATAAACTTATTAAATGAACTAAACTTAGATCGAATTTGATACATTTGTGAAAATCTAGTAGAGGTTAAAATTAAGACACAGAAAAAAGTTTTTAGAAAGCTTCCTATCGTAAATTATTCGCTGCTGTACTGACTTTCATAATCCTCTCCCTTTATTTGATATTACAGTATTTTTATTTTACACCATTTTGTGAACAATACCAGTCAAAAGATCATTCTGCTTTAAAAACACATTTTTGAAAACAAAAGAAAAAGTGCTGAAACAGTGAGAGTAGGATTTGAGAGTAGGAATTTAATCGCAATTTATAACAACGTTTAAGTTTTAATCTTTATTATACATTGTAAAAGTTCATTTTTAAGTATTTCTAATTTAAAAACGCTCAAGATTTCATGAACTCTAACATGACAGCTGGTCTCTAGTATGGTTCCATTGATAAGATTTTAATATCCTTTTACGAGCTATAATTTTGAAAATCTTTTTGCGAGAACTTATTTTCATTTCTTTACCATACGATTTAAGTAAAAAAAAAAATCATTTTTTTTTACTTAATGATTGAGAAATTTAGATTAACATTTTCATTGAATAGACGTAAATTCTTCAAAGTTTAGATAATTGCAATTAATACATTGAAAACCCATATTCTTAAGCAATGTGTGTGAAGTTTCTATCCATTATTCTGATTTTCATAAACCATATGTAGATCAAAACAAACAATAGCATCAAGCGCAAATGTCGTAAATTATACTTGTGAAGAGTGATTTTGACTTGTCAAGTCACTTTACAATCTGCTTTAAATATTTTTTTAAAGAACCAAAAATACTTACATGACTACTTGGGAGATCGCAGTATAATGCGTCCACGAATTTTGACAAATCAACTAACAGCTGGTCAAAATTTTATTTTAGGGTTTTTTAAATGTGGATTCGGATGATTAAATGTTTAAGAACGTGTGAATGTGAAATAACTTTCAGGTAGAGATGTAAAATTCCCTTGAATTTTGAACAACGGGAATTTACTTAGGAATTTTGAGGGAATGAACTCGAATAATCTTTCGTTTAATAGCTTATCTTGCCTTTAATATGAAGAGAAGTAAGCAATGTAAATATACAAAAATCTGTTCTGTCTTCTAGAATGAAGATAAATACAAAAATACTTGTTAAAACAACAAAAATAATGAATTAATATTAAGATATATTTATACAAGATACACTTCTCAGGTTTGGTTGGTTTGGTTTGTTTGTCGCTCAAGGGTCATTTTTTGCACACGAGGACTAATTAGATCGGGACTTATGACTTAAAGTGGATTACGAACCACTACAAACATCCATGCCCAAGGTGGGATTCGAACCCACGAACTATTGAACCGAAGGCAAGAGTGCTAACCATTCGGCTGCCAGCTCGGCGATACACTTCTCATGACTGTCAGAATAAGTATTGACATTTCCACGTTTCTGTTGTTTTAAATTCATAAATTCGTTTTGAGAAAAAAAAAATTTACAAAACCTTAATTTTTGAAGTTATAACAATAGACTCAATAAAACAAAATTGTTTTATTTTCATTAAAAACTTTCTATTACCGTAATTCGTAATAGAAATCATAAAAAATAAGAGGATTTTTATTTTAAGAAACATCTGGTAAAAAAAAAAAAAGTAAAATTGAAAAATTATCCACAATAATTTCAAGATATTCAGGAATTTTTAAAATTTCCAATAAACTTGATTTATTACAGGAAATAAACTTAGCAATTTTCGTCGTTTACACTACATTCAGGTAATAATTGGTAAAATGACGTAGTGTTACGAATAAACAAATGAATGGCTCATAAGGCTGAAATACTTTGAGAAAACCATGTACAGGCTAGAAAATTTATTTAAAATTTTTGCTATTGAAAAAATTTACTTAGCTTAATTTTTCATGAATAAAAGTAAAAATTATTTTTAAAGAACTACAATTTTCAAGTGTTCCTTAAAAGTACATTCTGATATGGCTTGATATTGATACTTTCCAACCGATTTAGAGCCATCTCGTTTCTTCATTACTTATATAGCTATCAAAATCAGTTAATCAAAATATAGTAGGCGCTCGTTTTTCCGAACCTCTAATTTACGAACAATAACGCTTTTATGAGCTAATGACTAGTCCCTACTCTGACACAATAGACAATGGTAATTAAATTCTTTATCAAAAGGAAGATTTTAATTTCAATTTATGAACTTAAATTTTTTAAAAAATTCTTCTTTGCGAACTTTCATTTGACATATAGCTTTTTCCGTTTTTTTACTTATATGATCTGATTTTTTTTTCAGTTTTTTTATTTGATTTCTTTTTTACATAACACAGAAATACGCGATTCAATCTTAAAGAATAAAATGACACGTGCAGGCATTCCAGACATTGTGGAAATAGACATTTGACGGGAAAAAACTGTGCTGTCGAATTAGACTTCTTTCCTTCTTGAATAAATAAATAAAATAAATTAAAAAAAAAAAAAAAAAAAAAAAAGCAGAATGGGGAAGCCATTTTTTTTCTTCATACGCGGGAACATTGAATCGAGAAGAACTTGAAATTTCGTGCTTTGTTCTCTAGCTGGTTTCGTTTCCTTAAAACAGTTCATTTCATAAAGTCATTTTTCTGACAGTGATTGAGCCAGTTCCGATGTGGAATGTCACGGTCAAAGAAACGAACGAATGTGTATATTAGTCGATGTGAAAAAGAAATTTCTAGAAGTAGACAAAAAATAGGAATTCCAAAGAATAACCTCTCGATACTTTTAATGGTTAGTTCATCAATGGTCATATCATGTACACTAGGGCAAATTGGACCGGGATTTTTAGTTTAAAGATGATTCCCAACCAATACAAACATCTAGCTCAAGGTGGTATTCGAACCTATTAACTGTTGAACCGAAAACGAGAGTGCTAATCACTCAGCTAAATTCAATTTTTAAGAATTTGGAAAATATCCATGAAGAAGGAAACATTACCAGAAAAAGTTGTAGACAAGTAAGACATTTGAAACTGGAAAAATAATTTTCTTAGCTCCGCTGCAGAAATTCCAGTAGCATAGATGTCTACAAGCACAGATCTGATATTCGATCCTCGAGCTGGGCTAGGTTAACTCAGCATTTCATCTCTTCAGTGGGTCAACAAATCGGAGTAATAGCATGCCTAAGAACTAAACACTGGGGTTTTTAGCGTTGGGTTGATCACATAACCTTATGCTTCGCACCACAAGATTCTCGGTCATGAAAACTGAAATGGACACTGTAGACCTTGGTTTAATGGGCTGTCGTGCTACTGAGTTAGTCAGTCTAGGAAAATGAGCATTCCTATGCTGACGGTAGTCATTAAGGAGAAATTCAGCTGCTTTGCTATGAAAATGAATATATAAAGTTTCAAAAGAATTAGACCCTAGCTTCAAACATTTAAAACTAGATACAGTTTGGGCTTTAGAAAAATAGCGTCCTGAAAGTGGAACTGTAAATAAAATTTTCGAAATTGAATGGAAGGAAGGAATCCCTACTCTCCGAATACGAATCAAAAGCTTTCCTTTTACCCAAAAGACAGCTTAGCTTTAAAAGGAATAGAAGTAATGGTGCGAAGCAAATTAGAGTGTTGCTCTTAACGTACATGAATGAAATAGAAAAACTGCATTTGATTTTTCTACTAAAAAACTTAAGCCTAGTTGTTTAAAACAATGTTCAAAAACTAGCAGCTGCATATCATTCTAACATTAAAGTTTTCAACTTTTGCTAAACTTTTGACTGCTCACATTGAAGCAACGTATATTGTATCGATCTGAGGAGGTGATTTACCACTTAATGCAACTTCCGTTTTAAAGCCCATGGATAAACAACAGCTTCAAGCATTCAACACATCAAAACAAGGATCAAAACATTTACAAACAAGAGAGTTGGAGTGGCTTTACGAAGTTGACCTTCTGGGAGTAATGCACTATTCAGTTAATGCTTGGAAAGATATTGATGGAAAGACGATATCAAGAGCATTTCTACACACAGGCACGATAAATGAAAAAGCCAAGGGGACATGTGCGAAGATGAATGTCTTGAGCATGGACTCCGAATCTTTATTGCCCGAAATTTCTTGCGAGGATTCTTTAAAATATTACTGAATCCATATGCACGGAAGAAATATCGGGTGATGAAATTGAGGATAAAATGAATGAGAGCGAAAAAGAGTTTTCAGTATAGAATTAGAAGAAAATGCTGAAGAGCAAAACAAGAAGCTGAATGGCTAGCAGGAATAATATACTTGTTTGAGGGGGAAAAACAAAATACTGTAATGCAGTGGTTTCCAACCTGTGGGGCGCCCCCCAGGGGGGCGCGAGACAGTTGCAAGGCGGGCATGCAGCTGTTTCCAAAATATCATTTTCGAATACGAACCAAAAAAGTCGAATAGTCAATATCTTGCTGATGAAATAGAAGAAAGTAAAGTTCTTATTAATAATCATTTGACCAGTCTATGGAAGCAATTCTCGTTGTACTTTAAAGATCTTGACATGTCCAAGTATGAATGGATTAGAAACCCATTTGCGATTGAAAAATATGATGATTTTGGCCTTACGAAAGCAGAGCAGGAAAAAATAATTGACTTATCTAGTGATAGCACATTAAAGCAGATGTTTCAAAATGAGAAATAATATTGTTATGTTTTAAGGACGATTTTCCTACTTTGGCAAACAAAGCTTTGGAAATTTTATTTCCATTTGTAACATCTTACCTATGTGAAACTGGTTTTCCTACAGTAGCTGTCTGAAACACAAAGTATCGATCTCGCTTAATGATTGAAAAAGAACTGAGAACCGCGATTTCTTCAATGATATCATGATTTGAGAAAATTTGTGTTGAAAAACAAGCTCAACCGTCGCATTAAATTTTTATGTTGTAGTAGTATTAATTATATATTCTTTTTTTGTTTTGTTATGTTTCTTACAATAAATATATTTTCACATAATATTATATATTATTTTGTAGCCCATTACATAAATTATAATATCAGTTGAGTATTTATGAAATTTGAGTTTTATATAAATTAACGGGACGCAACAATTTGTTTTTTAAAGGGGGGTGCACCAATTTTTTTTTCTTTAAAAAGAGGTGGTCGGTACAAAAAGGTTTGAAACCACTGCTGTAATGCATTAAAGAAATGGAAAAATATACTTTAAATATGAATCTTATTTTACATGTTACTTATAATGCATTTTAAGTATTTTTAATAGAATTTAATTGATAGAGAAAAAGTGCTTTGGTAAAATAAATGGATCGTTTTACCGGTCCCAAAGAGTTATTTATAGAAGAAGCTCGATTTTACTATCAGAAAAGCAAAAATTCAAAAGACGAAGAAACGCAGTTATTTAGAAATGTGTCGATTGAACACCAAAAAGCTTTCGGCTTCGAAAACAAATTTGTTAAGATTCTCTCGTTTTATGCGTTAATCATGGATTAGCATTTCAGTGGTAATCTATAAATTTTTCAAATTGCATGCTCAAGTAGTAACAAAAACACTTATGTCAGTAAAAAAACCTAAAAATTAGCCCCAGAAACTAATTAGTTTTAAGAGTAAGACAGCAAGAACGCAGATTTCATCACAGTATTTAATATAAATAAATTTTAACTTCAAATTGATTTAAAAACACGCGGCCAGAATTTAATACTATTTCTGAGTTGGATAGTCCTTAACCTCTATGGGTTTATTTTACGCACGAAGGCTAATCTGCACAGGACCCAATTTAAAACAGCCTCTAAACCGCAATCAAGTGGTGGGTATCACACCTACGAGCTGTTAACGCGAATACCAGAAAACCAACAATAAAGCCTTCAATGCATTTTTACACACGAGGATCAATTTGCTCGTGACTTAGTATAAAGTGGACCCTAAGCATCTACCAGTAAAAGTAGGGCTGGAATCCATAAACTTATGAATGTTCTGATCGTTCAGCCGCTAATTCTATCAATAAATGAACATTTATAAATATTATAGTAAGTGATTGTTGCACGTTTATGTACAAATCTTACGTTTCTGGAAGATAATTTTCTTGTTATTTAAAAAAAAAAATTGTTATTTTCGGTAAGATTTCCGTGTCCAAATATAATTAAATTACGCGAAAAAAAAAAAAAAAAACTCAACTTTTGTTAGAATTAATGTATATAATTTTAATCTTCAATACCAAAAAGCATGCTAAGAGAAATACCTTTAGGAAAAACGCTGGAAAGTTTAGGGAAAACATTGATGATTTCTTAAAATTTACAACAAGAAAAAAATAATTCTTTTTCTTTTTTACTCTCATACTTGGTCACTTAGTCATTAAGATTTAAAATGAATCAAAAATTCACTTTAAATCAATCAGAAATAAGAAATTAAATGTTCTCTTTCCCGTTTCTCACATACATAAAATACAAGGTACTCCTGTGTATGCATTTACTTCCCCGAAAATGTTTTTTTCTTTTGAACCCGAACAGTGGACAGCCAGCTGTCGAAAGCAATTTCATTGGGCAGAGCCGACAATGAACTTTTCTGAAAGCTGCTCGCTTACCTCTCCAACGCTATATCATGTAGAGAGTGGGCGTTTTTTACATATCCTATGGGAGGCAATGTGGAAGTACCTGCTCGGATAGATAGTCATCCAAAAAACATCTTTGTCATTCAATTGTGATCCTTCACCCTATGGTATCCAACAAGGTCATTTCGGCGAGAACCTGTACTTTCATCATGCAAACATTCATCATTGTTAGTTTCATGGTAATACCACTGCTTTACAAACGTCCCTTTCTCAAATTCAAATATTCCCATTAAAAAACTTAAATTGTGCGAATCAATACTTGTTTCTCTTACTGAGCGAAACAAAACATGAGCCTGGTTTTACTCCGTATGGTGCAACAAAGTGAAGTTCAAAGTAAAATATATAGGGCTGGTTATTAAGTAAACCTTACTAAAAATATACACCCTAAAAAGAAAATTTAAGTAAGGTATATTTATACAATATATGTTAATTTTATAATAAATTAACCTATATTTTATAACATAAGAGGCTTAAATAACATTTTAAATTAGATTCTTTTCACAAAAAAAGTGAAACAATCAGTATCATTTTGTTTTACACTAACGTTAAATGGACGATTATCTGCTTCTATTAGACTGAGCAAATGAAATGAATTTATAAAATGAATTTCGTAATTAGGAATGTCCTCACAATTCCAAGTCATCTCTTAAAGCACAAAAGAAACATTAAAATGGTTAAGCTCCATTTGAAGTCTGTAGAAACAGTTATCTGCCACGCTCAGGATCACAACCAAAATTTCACAAGAATTATCTTCGCAACGAAAATAATTTATAAATGTTAATAAATAAATTTCGTTCATACAATTTTTTTTTTTTTTTTGCAACATTAGAGTTTTAATCAGAAAAGTTGTTGCACATCTATTGACTAATTCAATGTACAAATTCTCACCTTGATCCATTTACTAAAAATCACGTGATATTCAAAACGAATGCAAAATTTTATAATTTGCCAGTTTGTCACTAGAAATTCTATTGAATGCATTAGAAATACGAAATATTGATCATTTCATGCACTACCGGTCAGTTTTTGGCATTTTGTAAAAATTTTAAATATTGCATCAAATACCGGGTTTCAAACTTTGGCGGTAACATATTTACCACTTTGAGAAAATGTAACTTTGGATTCATAAATATACAGATAAGACATTTAATCTTTTGAATGCGTGACTTGGTTTCAAAGTAACTTTCATTCACTATTTTGATATAACACTTTAACACTAATTTTTTATAATACAAAGGTATAATACGTTTTAAATTGAAAAATAAACATTTCATGAGTCTCCTTACATACCATATATGTATGTATATATATATATATATATATAACATTCATGAAAATGACTAACGATTTTGACTTTTTTGGTTATTCATATATTTGGGATTTCCAGAGAGAATTTTATTTTTCTATAATATTCTGTAAATATATTTCCTACTTATTAAGAATTGATGCAGCATCGGAAGTAGATTTTCCTTCCGAATTTAATTTTCACAATTCATCTGTTTTAACTTCCGGAAAATTTAAGTGGCAAAATGTTTTCTCTTCGTTTCCTGTTTGTGATGTCATTCATTAAATTCCCACTTCACACACATATTTTTTATTATCGAACAAATGATTTGTCAGTTAAATTTTAGTGTCTAGTAATCTTATTCCTTATGATAAATTTTAAATTGATTTAAAATTTTTTTTCTATAAAAAGAAATATTCGAAACATAGATCTTACAATAGTAAACTTATAAATATTACGAATTTTTCAATCACAAGTTTGGCGTATAAATACAAGGAATTTTTTCGAGTATTAAAATTGCTTGTAAGTTTCTCAAATGTAAACTGCCATATGATGACAATTATTTACGAATCAAATCCTCTTAGCATTGTTTTCATAAACTCAGTTGATAGTTTTTTTTAAAAATATCAGTTTTATTTTCCAACAGTAAATCGCACATGTCTATTAATGTTTGGAATGAACATTTGTTTCTTCTTTTCATACAATTTCAGAAATTTTTTTTCCACGCTTCCATCTTTCACCACACAACTTTCGTCTGTCCCGGCGAAGCAGACCGGGAGATGCTGTGTTTCTCTGACTGTGGTTCTAATTCCAATTTAATATCGCATTTAAACATTGACCTAATTCGAATTTTTACAATTGTGTTGTGTGCTAACGCTTTGTTCAACTTGTCAAAAAATTTGGTATCAATATCTGCCAAAACAGCGAAGATATAAGCATTATTGTGAATATATTTCATAAAAAAACTTACAATATGGTGATTCCCCCATCGTTACAGAGCAGGGCAGGGCATAGCAACCAAAAGGGTATATAAACCTAGCAACGGAAGATAGTGACTTGTGTTCACACTTCATTATTTCGGGTGCTATTTCTTTCTTCGTTAAATTTCAGCTGCAGGCCTATCAAAAACCCTCTGAACTACCTAGGTGTTAATTTGTGTGCAGCTTGGATCTTTATTCCTTGACAATCCTAACCCAGAACTTCTGATTTTTCTTCGAGCATTTTTCTCTAAATGCTACACATTAACAACATCATGAGTGGCTAATTAATTAGGTAAGTGCCCAGATGTTTTCTTTTGTTCCGCTTGATAGTTTTGCGCATTTTGATGCACAGATTGTGTAGATAGGATAATTGGGCCAGAAGATGTAAGCATTTTAATGAATTAAAAAAAATTTTTTTTTCAGCAATTTTTGCAATTTTTTTTTTACCTCAATAATTACTCAATTATATCTTCGGCCCTATTTGTCTTATCTTTAAACTAATTTTAGATTAGAGTGGACATTCTAACGTTTCTAGAAATAGTTTTTATTCTTTGAATAATAGTTAATTTTTCATATCATTTTAAAGACTGTTTTTGTTAATTTTCCATAACATTTTAAAGACTGTTTTTGTTAAATTTCCTTGTTATTTTATAAGTTTTGTTGGTCACTTTCACTTTAATGTTGGCATAACTTTTTAATTTTTAGTCAATCCACTCCAATCTTTCTATGTTTACTCGGAGCAGATTCTTGTGACTCAAAGTTTGTATTACAAATATAAATAATCATTAGTTGACGAGATATAGTTTAATTAGTGTGATTGAAAATGGATTTTTTTTCTTATTTTTCTCCCAATGGTTCTTCGTTCTTCCCTTATGCGCATGCATTGAAGCTAAATATTTTCTAAGTCATGTTTCTTGCTGTCTGCCATGTCCCCTTGTTCGATTTCGTCTTAACCCTTTGAGCACCAATATCCCGCGCCTAATAACTAAATTATTTGAATATTGATCAGCGTTTTTCTTGGCTCCTAATTGTCACAGAGACCTGGGACTACTTTCCAAATTCCTTCCATTAAATGTGCTTCCAATGAGCCAGCTTAGAAAGTATATATTCTTAAAAAAAATTACGTTAGCTAAAATTAAATTCACAAGACTTTAAACCTTTACCATCATTCTCTCTCGGACTTTAACCTTTTGGCTAGAATAGCTAAACTTAAATCTGGCGACTTTAATATTAAAAAATGTCCCAGCTGTTCTATATTTTATTTTAATAACTCTTAAGTTCACTTCTTTTATTATTTCTCCTGTACAATTTTAAATTAACAGCGTTCTTAACTAAGCCTATTGGCACAAAGAAACGACACGTCCATTGTTTCAAATTTTATTGTTTGACTGACAAAATAACAATGTTTTGTGTTAGCGCCATCTGGTGCGCAAAGAAATTCAATTTTTACATTGAGTATACAGGGTCGGAACATGCCGCCCACCTTGAAATATTTCAAAGAAAACAGGTTATGCAACATATAGATACTTATTATAAAGATTAGATTGTATATCTAATCTTTATCATAAGATACAGATAAAGATTAGATATACAAAATAAATGAACATAAATGTAAAAGTATATAACAAACACATAAATGAAAGTTTTATATGTTAATATGCAATAGAAGTATAAAATTATACATATACAAGAAATGAAATTTTATTTAAATTGAAGCATGAAATTGGCGTTACACAGGAAGTTGGCATAATTTTGTTATGTTTCTTTTGTATACACTATCTGATGTTTTAAGCGTTACTACCATAACATTATTATGCTTCAGAGACTTGAGCCATGACGCAGAAACATGAATGCCGTTTGGCTATTTTTGAAAGGAAAATTTTGAGAATCATCTATGGTGGAGTGGAGACAGATGGGGTATGGCGTAGAAGGTATAACCATGAATTATACAAAAGTTTTAAGGACATTGATGTTGTCAAATACATTAAAATATAAAGGATGAGATGGGTTCCGCTGCTTATTAATGTTTAATAGGCTGAGAAATTAATTTATTTAATGCTGCGTTTATGATTTCTGTTTCGTTTACAAAGCGCTCAGTAAGAATACCCCAAGCTAATTTGAAATTCTCATCTGTAATTTGAATAGACTGTAATAATGTAAATATGCTTCTCCCATAATGGAAAGATATTGCAATTTTTGATTATTACTTAAACTATCATTATTACCAACACTCGATAAAAATAAATCCATTCTATGTAATTAGAAGTGAAAACTGGTAATTTTATTCTAGGAAGCTTAACATTGGTGACATTAGTTAATTCTTTATGACAATCATTTTTTGAAAGTTTTCTTGATTCGTCTTTAAGAATGTTCTTAAGTTATTTATTTTAGAAAGAAGTTCATGCATTTCGATAAGTGTATAGTAATAGTGTATAGAATTCTGAATCAGAACATGCATAAAGAACATCATTATTTAGTTTGTTTATTTCATTGTCTGTGAATTAACGTTATTTTCATACACTTCAATAATAGAAAGAGAATTTGTTTGATTTTGTAAGCTATTGTGACTTGCGAAATTAAACGAGTTAGCTTACTTTGTCTTATCTTTTCGGTTTTGTGACCTTCTCTCAATCAGTCGTTTTGTTGTTTTTATATTCAACAGTCGTTGGCCACTTCTATGCATTCACCAAAATAATTTTACGCTAGTTTCATTCATTGGCTCCTCGGACCACAATATTGGCACACAGAAACGACAAGTCCGTTGTTTCCAAATTTTATTGTTTGACTGACAAAAGAACGATGTTTGTGTTAGCGCCATCTGGTGCGCAAAGAAATTAAATTCTTACATTGAGTATACAGGGTCGGAACAAAGCATTTAAAGTCAAATTCTAAGCTATATTGACAATATAATTAAATTATCTATTTAAATTTTATTTTAATACATAATCTAACATTTTACTTTAACGTATAACTCCAATGATATATTAATTAATTTAGTTCCCATGCAAAGGATAGTATTGTGGTTAAAAATGGGCAGGGGGAGGATGTATGACCAAAGGATCATATTATATTAAATAATCTACTAAACTATCCAGTTTGTCAATACAACTAGCTATTTGGTTCATGTCTCTTTATGTGAATATATATGTGTATTTATATTTATTCAAGAATTTGTCCCGATCAATGCAGTGAATGCCGGGATTGTTGCGTGGGGCGGGATGGCGATGATATCTTGGTCACTTCTATTCACTTATGAATTAAATTCCGAAACTTAACAATAATAAGTAAATTTCTGAATCTACTTCTGACTTCACTCCCCACTATTGTTTCCAGCAGTTCCATTTCTGCAATTTTATATTTCACTCTCACCTCAAACAAACCATTTCATTACTGTTTTAGACACCAAACTCCCAACTAATGGACAAAAAACAAGTCAAGAAATCAATCTCGCTTGTCAATCTTAAGAACATTACAGTATCACAAAGTCTAACTGCAAATAATCTGAACTCCGGAACAATGGAAGAGGAAGATAACACACCACACGAAAGCTTAACCTATAGCTCAACTACAATGGAAGCAAGCGATATTACCTCATTGAATCAACACACAGAAGATTCTAGAAATACAGAACCTTCTCCACTCCACCTAATTGAAGGTATCAAAGTAATTATTCTGTTAAAGACCAGAGGGAAGTACCATCTACCAGGATCCAAAAGAAACCAAGCGATGGAACTGCTTGATAAACTGAAAACACTACTCCCTCCATCACCCACCACTTCCGAACATGACGATGGGTCATCTCTAAAACAGCAAATGGATCAACTCAACATTCAGAAAATCAAAGAGCTTCAAGAAGAAACCAAATCTCTTAACTGCATCCAAGCAACAAATGTTTCCACCTCATTTCAAGAAATCTGGTAAATTGAAGTTTCCTGAATGGGTTGATGTTGTCGAAACTGGCAAAATGTGCGGAGGTTGCGCTAATTAAATACAAAAGAATTGTAAATGCGTTTATTTTGCTGCGTGTTTTCGCAGCGCGGTTTTGCTTAAGAGTACAACATTAGACTTACAAGGAAAAAAGGTTGCCGTGAATGGCGTGATTACAGAATGCGCCAAGGAGGGTGCTCCGCAGCCAAAGGTATATATAACAAATACGGAACATCCCACCCGACGTTGAAATATGCATTGTGTGTGTGTTTCAAAGAAAAATATAACGGCACATCACTCATTGACATATAAACACAAAATAAAACAATAAATAACAGTAATAATAAATACAATTAACATAGATTTAACATATGAGATTAAGCATTTCAATTTGACTGAAAACTATCCACAATAGGCAAAATGCAAATTTTAGATACAGGTCTTCTAATATTTGACTTATCCATGCGTATATCTGCTACTCTGACATTGCCGTCTGTTCCTGAAATTACTTTGATGATTCGATCTGAATGTCCTTTATTAACACTAACATGCCAAGCCTTAAATTTTGTTTTTTAAGCAGCCACTTCCAGCGCTATTGTAAATAACTCAAATAACTGTTTTGCCAGTGTTTACAAGTAGTTTGTACTAATTTTTGAGTCCTTTGCCATCTAGTAAGTAGATTGTATCCCTTGTCAATAAAGTTAGGTTCTGGGATAGACATTATAGGTTTTCCTATTAGAAAGTGACCGGGAGTTAAAACTGAGAATTCGTCAATATCGGTTTGTGGAGGAACTAGAAGTCACGAATTAAGGATCCCCTCAATTTGTGTGATTACTGTTAGAAACTCTTCTAGCGTTAGTCTTGAGGAGCCAACCACTTTTTTAAAATGATATTTAAAAGATTTAACTCCAGCCTCCCAAAGACTGCCAAAGTTGGGATCCCTTGGGGGCAAAAATTTCCAGCTGATACTTTCGGAGAAAAACATATTTCAGACGTCTTCTCCTAGCATTAATTTGTATAAGCGTTTAATCTCTGCTGAAGCGCCTGTAAAATTAATCGCATTATCGCATAAGATAGTGGAGTTTTTCCATGACGTGCAAAAAACCTTTTCAATTTAGCTGCAGAAGTTAAGTCGGAAACAAATTTTATTTGTACAGTCTTGGTTGCCATACATATAAATAAATCGATATATAATTTTTGCAGAGTACCCTTTCTCTGTCCCTTATATTTTACTTCAAAGGGCCTACATAAGTCGATGCCCATGTTTAAAAATGCTGAACTAGGGGTAACATTTTCAGCAGGAAGGTTTCCCATAATTTGATTTGCGACAGCTGGCTTGTTTCTGAAAGCCTTCTACACATTCGTGAACTACTTTGCGTGCTGTACTTCTGCCACCAATGGGCCAATACTTTAAACGAACAGTATTTAGAAGGGCTAGAGGGGCAACATGGAAATTTCGTTTGTGATAATATTGAAATATAAGTTTAACTAATTTCCAGCTGGCAGAATTATAGGATGTTTTTGATTAAATTTTAAATTAGAATGCGCAAGTCTGCCACCTACTCTAATCAATCCATCCGATGGATCTATGAATGGATCAAGAAATTTCAATTTATTTAATGGGATGGGCAATTCCTTTTCTAAAGCAGATATCTCCGGAGAAAAATGCCTTACCTGAATCATTTTTAAAAGTAGATTTTTTGCGTTTTTGTATTCCTCTTGTTCAAGGAATCCTCTTTTTCTTTCAGAAAATTTACAATTTCGGAATAACCTTAAAATAAATGCTAGAATTCTGATTAATTTATGAAAATTAGTGATATTGAGTAAATCATTTAAAAATTTAAAGTCATTAATTGAAGTTAATGTTATTTTGGAAGTAGACTTGAGTTCATCTATAAAAAATTTGTCGTTTGAGACACTAGAAATTTGTACATTCTGAAAGCTAAGTAAATTTAATTTTGAAATGTCTGGTCCTTTAAACCACAATTTTCTGGCTGAAAAACTTTAACATCGAGTCCTCTGGAAAATAAGTCAGCAGGATTATGCTCTGATGGAATATGCTGTCATTGAAAGTTTTTTGAGTGTTGCTGAATTTGAGACACTCGGTTGCTAACAAATGTCTTGAGTAAGTGTGAAGGAGAGTTTATCCATGCGAGGGCTATAGTTGAGTCTGAATATAGTGTGACAGAGTTTATTTGCAGTCTTACTGCAGCAATGACTTTCTGTTTGAGTTCTGAGAGAAGCAGGCAGGAGCAAAGTTCCAGTGTTGAAATTGTCATGGATATTGTTGGGGCCATACGGTATTTATACTGCACAAAAGTTGGCTTGTTGTTTCATCGGAATAGGATACAGTTTGTATGTAAACCGCAGCACCATATGACCTTGAAGACACGTCAGCAAATCCATGAAACATTATGAGTTTTGGCTAACTTACAAAAAACATCTGGGAACATGAATGGATTCTATATCTGGCAGAGTTTTTGAGAAGTTTTCCCATTGCTTGAACCCATCTGGGGATAGAATTTCGTTCCAGTCCAATTTGAGTAACCACAGTTGCTGCATGAAAATTTTTGCTTTGGCAATGATCGGTCCTAGGAGTCTAAGGGGATTATATATGCGAGCAATTTGTGAAAACACATTCCGTTTAATATAATTGCAATCTGTGCTGATGCTAACCTTAAACGTAAAGGAATCTTTTAAGCTATTCCAAAGCATCCCTAGAGTTTTGACCATTATTTCCTCAGAATTTCGATCAAGTGTGAATTCCTTAAGTTCAGTTAATGAAGCCCTGTTGGAACACCATTTGTGCAAAGACATATTTCCTCGTTGAAGCAGCTGGGTTAATTCTGATTTAAGTTTTTCAAACTAGCAAAGTTCTGAAGCACCGGAGGGACAATCGTCCATATAAAAATCTTGCAGTAATGTCTTTTGTCTCTTTGAAGCTAAATGAAAGTCACTTTCCTCATCTAAAGAAAGTTGTAGCAAAACCTTTGTTGCTAAGTATGGAGCAGATGCGATTCCATATGTAACCGTTCGTAACTCAAAAACTTTAGTGGGTGCGGTTTTACTATTCTTCCATAGAATTTTTTGAAGTTTAGTTTGCTAAGGATTAACCTCAATCATTTAGAACATTTGTTTTATATCTGCAATAAATGCATAAGTGTGTTTTCTAAATCGTATTAGAATTAAGAAGAGTTGTAGCACTCCTCCCTTGCTTAATAGGTCGTTTAAAGAATTTCCACTAGACGTTTTAGTACTCGCGTTGAAAACTACACGAAGTTTAGAAGTCTTATTTGATGGACGTAACACAACATAATGCGGTAGGTAGTATCCGTCTTCAGTGTTTGAATCTTCTTTCAATTCTTCCATATGTTGTAATAATTCATACTCACTGAGAAAATCTGAATAAAGAGTTCTCACATTGAGATCGCGTTCTAAACGAACCCATAACTGGTCCAGTCTTTTTGATGCGATTGCTTTAGAGAATGTCCTAACATATCTTCGCAAAAAACTGGTTTGAATGGCATTTCCACAACAAATCTACCATTTCGGTTTTCTATAGTGAGTTTTTGCGAAATGATCGTTACAATATTTTAAATCATTGTTACAAGTTTCATTAGTGTTTTACTTCAATTTCCCAAAAACGTTTGAGAGTCATATAAAGAATATCTAAGTTTTCAGTTAAAAAACATTGTTTTGGAGTATTATAAGTAGAGTTGTCTGAAGTAACAACTGAAAGATAACCAAAACAACTTGATTGTAAGAATAAATTATTATTTTATATTCATTCAATAATGAAGAGAACAATTCTGCACCTAAAAGAATATCTTTTTTTGAGAAATATAAAATGATGGATCAACTAGTTTAACTTCACTTGCAATTTTTAAGTTTGAAATATTTAATCTTTTACAAGGCGTGAACCTAGTAAACTTAGGAACAATTAAAAAAATCTACTTCCCGTAGCGAGTCCTTATTTTCATTCGACAAAAAAGTTAAAACTTTTTTCTTTACATTTACAGATGTATCATTCAAATCGGCAGTATTTGTTTTCTTTTCTCAAACCCAATAAATCTGCGGCGATGGAGGAAAGGAAACATGACTCTCTAGCAGAGTCAAGGACCCCTCAAGGGTTTGAATTCCCCCCAAGCGTCTCTGACATGTATTATTGCAGAATTTATTAGAAAGCTCTTCTTTTCGTTGCAGAAAAACGAAAGTCAAGAGTTTTCGGGCACTTGCTTATCGATGGATTCTGAACTGTTAATTTGCTGATTTTGATCTTGATATTGCGTAGGCATAAATTGTATGAGTTCATTCTCTTTGTGACTATTTGTCATAAGCGGTGTGGAATATTTATGAAGGAATGCGTGATCATCTATTTTTTTTTACAAACGAAACAAGAGCTGTTAGATTTACATTTTGCTAATGAAGGATATCCACTTAAGAAATTTTTACAAAGTCTATTTTTTTTTTTTACTTAAATCTAATCTTCCTGATAATTTCATTTTTTAAAATATGTTACAAAGCGTGTGTTTGTGTTTTACAAGCAATACACAATTTAGGAGATTTGTCAGAGTTAACAAAAAAGATCGATTTCTCGGCATTAAATTTAGATGTCAAATCTTAAATAATATTCAAGCAAGCATTCATCTCCTTCCTAAAAATTCCAGGAAATGATCGAATTCAGGTACAATGTTAATTCAAATTGTTTGCGAGATTCTCTATCGAATTTATCAAGCACAATATTTGTAACAACGCGTCCGAGAATTTATATCTTGTGAAACCTAAAAATTTTTAATGATCTAAGATTTTTGAAAATAGTATTTAGAATATTGCGTAAACCTTTACCTGATTCATGTTTTAAGGGATAAAGATTTAAAATGTATTGATATGACAGTAACAATTATTCTTTTGTTTTCATATCGTTGTTCTAAACTTTCTTAGAGATGAAAAATTATCGTCAACAGTTTCTATGATTTTAGCTTCTCCCTTCAGTGATCCACGTAAATAATGTAATTTTTCATTTTCATTAAGGTCAGGGTTTTCACTAATTAAGCTATTAAACTAAGTTTTGAAAAGATTACAATCCTCATATTTTCCGCTGAAAAACGGAAGTGGGATTTTCGGAAGTTTTATAAAAGCTGTTTTAGGTTGATCAGTGTGATACTACATTCAATATCTTTGTTTTGAACATAGTCAAAATTTATAATTTTTAATTTATTAATAGAAGTTTTGAGGCTTACCTCTAATTTTTGAATCTCACCGTCTACTTCGGTAAGAGAGTCCTCGATCATTTGGAATTCTTCTTCCTTGGGAATTTTATAGTACTCATCTTTGAGTACTTCAAATCTCTGTTGTATAGAGAGTAAAAAGTCCCATTGAGCCTGAAGCTCAGGAATGTCTATATCATCTTGTCCTTCTGTGAAGACAATTTTTTTCAACTGGCTTTTGATGCTACCGCGCTTTCGATTTAGCGGTGTGACGTCTGTCATCCTAGCGATCTGAATTCGTTATTTTAAAATCAATTATAAAATATAAAATTGTTTATTCCATAGGATGTGGTTTACTTTCGGGTCGCTAAGGACAAGAATGTGCGGAGGTTGCGTTAATTAAATGCGTTTATTTTGCTGCTTGGTTTCGCAGTGTGGTTTTGAGTAAGAGTACAAAATTAGACTTACAAGAAAAAAGCTTGCCGTAAATGGCGTGATTACAGAATGCGCCAAGGAATGTGCTCCATAGCCAAGGGTATACATAACAAATATAGAACACCAACTATAGTAACATATTAAAGAGAAGAACAGAGGCTGATTTAAAAACATCAATCATCATCAAAAATGCTGAAAGCGAAAACCTTACAAACCTAAAATCAAATCTCTTAAAACTAAATAGTAATGTTTGCCCCCCAAAAAATAACATGGGGGAAACGCATAGCTAAGGTACAGTGGTGTTCAACTGCAACAAAAGAAAAGCTGAAAAAACAACTGGAAGAGAAACGCTTTAACATTCTAGAGCCCTCCCAATTAGTTAGAAAAGTAATATTTCTAGATATGACAGCTACAGTTAATGATGGCAACATAACCCAAGTAATATTGAATAACTTTCCAGAAATGGACAAAGATATGAATATTAAAATAACAGAAACTAAGTCATATAGGTACAATGCAAACTTACAACATATAGTAATAGAAGCAAAAGATACTTGCTGGACCACAGTTGGTAAGGATATTGACCCTAAAGCAACAGTTGCTCTCCAGGCCTTTGCTGACGACTTCACTTTCGTGTAGTGTCTATTTATGAAATTAAACTTGGACGCGTCGCTACAGAAGCCCTTAAGATTTTTAGCAATTGGATCCATAAGCATAACCTGGGAATTTCAATTGAAAAGTCAAATTACCTCCGATTCACGAGACTGCAATGTGTATCGCAAATATTTTTAAATAACTTAAGAATAAGAAGAAGCAAGAATATTAAACTTCTAGGTGTACTCTTGGATGAAAAGTTGAATTGTTCAGCACATGCAAAATGTCAAAGCCTTTCGCATTCACCAGAAATTACTTAGAATAGCTGGCTCAACATGCGTATTATCCCCAAAATTGCGCATTGTACTGTATAAAACTGGCAGAAAAAATTCTACCCCATGGTGCAACACTCTGGGGTGTCAATTTTCAGGTCAAAATTCAGCTACTACTAGACAAAATACAGAGAAAGTTTCTGCTTAATATAACTGGGTCCTACAAAACAACATCGACGACATCTTTACAAGTCATTACTGGCATACCCCCTTCATCTCACCATCAATACTGAGGCACAAATAAAACAAGAAATTAGGACCACAAGCAGTAACATTATGGAGGCAAGAGTAGCTACACTTTCAATCCATCCAGGAATATTCAGAGTTAATACGATTGTCAACTCTAACACGGAGTACAACACTACCCTGAAGAAGCAGGTCTGCCATATTTTCACTGACGGCTCCAAGATGGATGGAGATGTAGGAGCCACGTTTGTCACAACACTGAAGGATATCATAATTCACAATGAAAGCTACAAACTGAATGCTAATTGCTCAGTCTTCCAGGCTGAACTTTTCGCAATTAAGCGGGCTATTGAGTGGGCCAGAAACCAAGAAAAGAATTCCCTCGTCTGGTCTGATAGTACAGCAAGTCTTTATGCGCTTTGAAATCCGAAAGCCATCAGTCCTTTAGCCAAGCAAATTCAAGAGGAACTTAACAAACAAAACATCTCCCTCTATATTATAATGGCTTATGTAGGATTTGAAGGAAACGAAATGGCAGACCGCCTAGCAAAAACTGCTCTGCTTCTTCAGATGAATCGGAAATTTATCACTCTCTTCCTCGGTCTCACTTCAAAAGGATCAGGAAATTGGCCTTAATTCAGGATTGGAAAACACTGTGGGATCAGAATACCACCGGACGCCCAGTATACTCTACCCTGCCAAAAAAAGAATTTGAACCAATAGTGCTGGCCAAGACAAATAACGATTTTTGTAACGGGACATGGCCCATTTCCATGTTACCTGCATAGAATAGGAGTACAACCCACTGACAGCTGTGCATGTGGAGAAGAAGGTACTCCTATTCATTACGCTACAACATGCCCCATCACGAGTTCCTGGCACTTTAATACAAGTGACAGTCTGAAAAGTGTCTGGTTAAAAACATCACCAACAACAAGGCTGCAAAGCTAAAACAATTTTAACCTGATAAGCTTTCTCCTTGAATATAGGGACTTTCCAGAATAGGAGGATAACGATGCCCGTGACAATGATAGACTTCACTTGGAAGATGAGCCGTTAAGTCCGCATACTCCATCTCTCTCATCTTCTACATTTAGAAATTTCCTTCTCTACCTGTAACATTTCGCCTGTTTTTCATTTCCTTGTATATATTTCATTATTGGTTTGCTGTTTTCTCAGCATCATTCCAGCGCTCTTAATTACTTAATCACAATTATTGTCATCATGTTGTATTGACCCATTTTAATGCATTATGTATAACTTATATAACTTTTTGTATATATATCTTAGAATTTCATATGACCTAACTTACTTTGAACCGATACACCCGATTATCAAATCCATATACTAAATGCATTTAATTATTCATTAATCAATATTACCTCATTAATTTGCAGGTATATGTATTCAATTATGTTTTATCATTTTTAATTTTTTTTTTGTTTTTCCATTTATTTTCTTTATTTCTTATAAGCATGCAATTTGATTTGTATTTTATATGCCTGTCTTACTACATCCTGCTATATATTTTGTCCGACACCTATTTTGAATGCTTCATACGTGTCCACGTGTTAACTCTTAATTGCAATCCAATTTGTGTTAAATAGTATACTTTAATACACTCTTTACTGTGTAAAAATAATAATTTCCAGTGTCACCATATGATTGCAAGCATAATTGTACTGTGTTCCGTTTTCTTTTCTCTCCAGCGGGTCCATCAAATCTGGTAGAACCTTTTCAGGGTTAGGTACAGGGACCTCTGCTGGTGTTTACTGTCCCACACAACTTTCTAATGCTCAAAGTGAGTCTGGTTTTAAATTTTTTGAAACCAAAGTGTTTTTTTGAAATTTTTTACATTCAGTTTCATAGCGAAGTAGTTGAATTTCTCTTATTGACCTTAACAGAAATAGATGAAGCCACGGCTGTACAACTTTTTCCTCAGTTCAACATGTTTTGCTTCTTTACAATGTTTTCGAGAAGAGCAATTTCTCTTGAGCTATTTCCTTTTTGAAGGATTTTTTTCCTTATAAAACTTTATTCGAATTTGTTGAGAGGATGTTCTTCGGAATTAAATTTTTTTTTAAAGTTTGTTTTAATAACTTTTTGTTTATTTTTTTTTTAGATTTCGATTAACAAGGTTTTCCAACTATGTCAGATATTCAATGGAGCTCAGGTACCGTCAACGAACGAAATTTTATAAATTAAGTTGTTCAAATGAAACGAAATCAGAACAGAAGGCGATCTGGTTGGTTAGGGCGCCGTTTTCAATATTGGTAGGTAGTTAGTTCGAATCCCTGTAGACCGAAGATCCGCCAAGTTCGTTAATGGAAGCTATGGCACATTAAAACTGGGCGTGGTTGCAATGTCCTCCAAGTGAAATGATATATCTAGAGCCAGCAAGTCAGGTATTGGGGTCTTCTGCGTGGTGCCTGCTTTAAAATTACGAAGTCTCTACCCGGCTGCTTCTATATAAATGGTTGAGTTCAACTAAGGGCTAAGTACAGGAAAGCATTCTGATGCAACAACAGAGAATGATTTTTTAAAGATACCAGCCCCTCTCGTGTATGGGAGAGTTTTTTTCTCTTTCATTATTGGAAGCACAGAAGTCGATTTCAACATCACAGACACTTTGGACCTAGTGTCCTCCCACAATGTTTGAAATGCCTGCACGTCACTTGATCACAAAATCCAACCAGCTGCTCGGTTAATGTGGTGCAAAGCACATCGAAATGGGACCGTAAATCAGTGGAAACTGGTTCTTTAGAGCGATGAATCAAGGTTCACCCTTTACAGTTCGGATGGCTGGGTCTGGCGTCTGCCTGGAGAACGTCTCCTGCCAACAGTAAAGTTCAGCGGAGGTGGAATTAAGTTCTGGGGGTGTTTCTCCTGGTATAGACTTTGACCCTTGGTCCCCATTCATGGTAAGCTCATCGCAGATACCCATTGCACCATTTTGTATGACAATGTACTTCCTACGTTGTGGCAGTTTTACGGTTTGGACCCGTTACTTTGAGGACGACAATGCAATGTTTCTTGTTATGTTTCGAGGTTAATCAAGGCTGGGTATGTTGCCAAAAGAGTTCATTGAATGGACTGCCCAGAGCTCAAACCTGAATCCTATCGAGAACTTCTGGGACGAGTTGGATCGCCGAAAAGGGGTGCACTACTCGTCCAAAATCGGTGAAGGAACTTGTATGTCTACTCCAAGCGAGTGGAAGACAATACCACAAGCTGTAATACAGACTTGTGGAAAATATGCCGCGGAGGGTTCACGCTGTAATTGCTTCTCGTGGAGGCTCTACCAACTATTTATTTCGAATAAAGTCAGTTTTTCTTTTTTATCACAGGTGTCTAAATGCTTAATGATAGACAGTGTATAAGACATTTTTTTATTAATGAAATAAATTTTGACATTATTCTCAGACGTTCGATCGTGAACTTCTCCTTGCTTGCTGCTGCACGAAGAATGAGATTCGAAGGCAGGCAGCAAATCCATCGACCAGTTGGATTGACAACTCCGTCTCAATACTATACGACATGAAACGTAATCTGATTTTATGGTTATTTTAAACCAATGAGAATTGTAATAAAGTGACGTACTCAGGATATCAACTGTAAAGAAAGAAACTATCACCTTATGATTAAAAATTGAAAAATTACCCGATAAAAATAAAAACGGAAATGAAACTTATTTGTCGGAAACGAAAGTTCGCAAAATATAGGTATTTCAAAATTTTAGTTCCTATAAATGGGAGTTAGGATTATCCTTGTCTTTATGGTGTTAGGGTAGGGACTAGTCACTAATTCCTAAAAACGCGAGTATTCGTAAAATCAAGCCCCTACAGTCAATTTTTATGGTATTTAATTTTTCAGAAAAATAAGACTTTTATCACATCCATTTTTATCGACATTTCTTAGTCGTTATGTGCAAGTGCAAGGATGTAAAAATTATTATTTTTAAGCTCTTGCTTCCTTTAAAGAAAAACAAACACTGCTTGTATCTTTTAAATTTCACATTTTCATCATTTTGACAACAGGATTATTGCACTATATGGCCATATAAAAAATCTAAATTTCTAAAACACTAAAAATTGTAATCTTTTACTCAACTACTGAAATCGGTTTTTTTGTTGCAAAATCAGCATTTATGAACGTAAGTTGATATAGTACGTCATTCTGTCAGTCTCTAAGACAACTCAATAAGGAATTTAAACTATTTTCAATGGAATTATTTTGGTGGAAATTGAAGACTGACGTCCCTTAACTGCTTATTTACTATTTTGTAAAGCCGTTTATCAATAATGTTTAATTTACCTTTTGAATATTTTAAACTTTCTTAGTAAGTTTTTGCAACAACTTTGATAATATCAGAATAGGAAGACACTATATCATTCTTCCAAAAGAGGGTTTGTTCAATTAGCTTTCGCTTGCAAAAAGCGACCATGCACTGACAATTCAAACAATCTTAGATTTTTTACTTGCAAAAAAAAAAAAAAACTAAGAATTTAAATTCTACAAAAAAGAAAAAATTTAAAAAATATCCCTTAAATATTCTGCCAAACAAACAATCTGAAAGTAAACACACACACACGTGATGAACGTATTTCAAATACAATTCAACTCGGCTTTAATGTTGACACCATTGCAAAAATGGAAGATAAATGTTTTATTTCTTTTCAAGTAACACTAAAAAAGTCGGAATGAAACAGAAAATTCTAAAATGCTCGATGACAGAGCGTAAATTCAAGCTTCATTTTGTATGTTTTTAATGCACCTGGAAGTAACATTAGACACTTATCATTGCATGATCCATAACAGAAAATACGAGGACGCAAAAATACGTATCAGATTAGTCTTGCAAGAAGTCTTTTTCACAATTTCTTGACCCTTTCAGTTTGATGAATCTTTGTTAGGCATTATTAGATACTGCTGAATTATCGATTAAAAAGTTGCAGGGCCTTCACTGGTATCGAAGTGGTTGCCTTACTAATGAATTACTAACTTGTACCGTGGGTGATCGGATAACGAACTGTGCAGATTGCGAATAAATCGGACATCGAATACTTTCACGAAAGATTGTGTTCGGACAACAAACTAAAACGATCACTTCTCGGAGCATGATGTGCAGTGTTGCTGAACCCAACGGATCAAAAATAGATTTTCACCTTTTTTTCCAACAGAATATTTATATGCAAAGTGGAACATCAGTTTTGGTTTTGATTTTATTCAAAATCGAATCTGATATTTTGTGAACACCCTCCTCCTCGTTCATTCATTGAAAAAGTGGGAGAACATCAGGACAAAGTCTTAGAATGGCACCCAAACCAAACTGATATCAGTAACGTTAGGGATCTTTACTATAACAATGTATTTCTTCCGGAAATCTTAAAAAAAGAGAGAATCAATGGACACTGAGCATGTTTCTTAATGTCCCATAAACAAAAAATGAAAAAGACTTATTAATATGCAAGACTATATGAATGAATTATTTTTTCAATAAATTTTCTAAGAAATTATGCATCATTTTTTTTATTTAACTTTTAGGCTCAGAACGAAATGATTTCACAAAAAAAAAAAAAAAATCTCTGGTAAATCGATTATCGGTTAATGAGCAATTGGGATAACCTTTATGTTCGTTAACCGATCACCCGCTATAATTGGAATTATACATTGAATAAGTATTCAATTAAAATTACAAATGAAAATATTTTTTTCCCTGTTAAAACAAGATCAGTAGTAAAAATGGTACTTACAACTATGTACACCGCTTCTGAGTAAGCTACTTGATTTTCAACCACAGTAGTTAAGACACTTAATAACAAAGTTCCGAGGATAGAAGTATATCTGAAACAAAAGAAAACTTTCATCTTTTAACTAGACATACTATTTGTTACAGATCACGGTATTTTTCATCGTAGCTTAAAGAAAATATGGTTATTCAATTGAAGGTCGTTTTTGACATTTCTGTTGATGGTTTTTACCAACTTTGACAAAGATCTGTCGCGTTCCTAATGGTGGCAGGGGCACACCGAAAATAACTATCTGAAAATGCAAATTGAATAAAATTCTAGAAGAAAAAGTTTTGTTTCATTTGGATACGTGGGTCGACTCAACATGGAATAAGGATTCTGAATAATAACAGTGAGTAGGAATGTCACCCATGCACTAGAGAAGTGAAGTACAATTTCACACCCCGATTTATGTGGACTAATTTAAAATATACCAATGGAAGTTTAATAATTTTTAGGTACAATTGTATTTAAACAAAACTGGTTGCATTTTTATGACTATTTTCAGGAATTATGCACACATGTTCTAATAGAATTTATCCGGTTAGCATTCCATCTCTCTCTCACACACACTTTTTAATTATCGTTCCGAGACATTTCTGTTGCAGGGCACAATTTGCTTTAGCAAATTTTAGTTCACTTAAAAATGGAAATATACAGTTTCAAAACTGACAATGATTTGGAAGTTTTCGATAAACATTTACAGGACTAATACCTATTACAACAGTAGCAAATCAATAAGTAAAAAAAAAAATCAGACTTTTTTTTAAGGAGTTATCGAAAGGTAGTTAAATATGGTAATTGTTTAATGGTAGAGTTTAGTTTAGAGATCTTATATAGTGTATATTTTTTATACGGCTTTTCAAGGATCGTTATAGTAGCCACAGCTAACTATATTATCAACCATAATTTCGATCATTATTGGAAACGGCTGTTTGATATGAAGAGAAACAGGCGTGCTGTTCTGCGTAAATACACTTTACTAATTTTATAAGCACTACTGCAACACATGAAACACTCAGTCAAGTAGAAATTGAAATATTTAATCACCAGAAATAATTTTATCTATAAAGAGTGCGAAGTATATTTTAAGAAATTAAACTTTCTGTTGCCACTGAAACGGATGATTACGATTTTCGTCTTCATACTATTTTTAAGCAAGCAGAAAAACACAGACAGGTCGACAAAGTTCAGGGAAAAGGGGTTTTATTTTTATTTCAAAAATCTTCACCGAAAACAATTACTTAAAGATATATAAGCGTAGTTTAGTATCTTGGACATTGACAAGATTTTAAAATGAAGAGAAGAAATATGTAATTATAAAATAAATATCAAATATATTAAATTTGAGAACACGAAATCATTTGGCAAACGTTTGTTTTCCCGAATTCTAAATTTCTTTTGTTATTTGGACGTTAATATAAAGAAAATACGAAATGTGTACAAAATTACACGAATCTGTCCTTACATTATGCTGTGATAAAGAACGGATTTCCAGTCCTTGGGGCGCTCTAAGAAGTTGTAGACTCTTCCTTGGAATGTTGGCTTCACAAGTTTCCTCCCTTGTCTGAATGCATAGACAGCTTCCCATGGAGTCCTGAAAAATTAAGACATTCAAATTGTGTGCCATCACTTCATTAAATTTAAACTTGGACATTCCGGAACTGTACTTTAAGAGAAAATCTATGTATAATTGAAACAAGCTATTTATATATTCGCTTATATTATCGTTGAACAAATTATCATACGATGTGCTGAAGAAACTCGTTTTTATATTTATAAATTTATTATGGAATCATGTATTGTCAATTTTGAATAAAAATTTAGCTCAATTTATGGAAAAAATATGCTCTTTTCATTTATTTAAATATTCACAGAAGGAGATATATATATATAACCTTTAAACTAGTACAAAGTTAGTTTATTTAGGCAAAAGAAACATCTCGTCTTATATGTCTCCATGATCACTTATCACCCATTGTTTAGTTAGATAAGAATCTACAGTACAATTAGAGCATCCCGGGCTACTGTAAAATTTACAACCCTGAGATCATCGTGGTTCAATAATAGGACATCACTTTTCTGAGCTTAAGATCCTGGGTTCGATCCCAGCAACTTGAGCAGTAAGACTGATACCTTCTGAATGCACGTCTATCAGGGTAGGAGCTTGGTATTTTTGCAAGTTCCCTATTTTAAAATGCATGAAAAAATGCCCAACCTCTATGAGAACGAAATACAATTTACTCGGAGGGTGTTAAAATTGCTCACAGCGGCCTTCAGCTATTTAGCATATACCACGCGATTTCAAACATTAAACGTCAAGGTGGGAATCGAAAAATTAAACTGTGGAATCAAAGACAATATCCATTCGTATCTATTCGGTACTCAACTCGGTCCCCAACTTTTCTGCCAAAGGATCTTTATAACTCGCTCTCTTTTCACCCTACTATTACAACAGAGAAGAACATTGTAAATACATAACTATCACTTTTAGTTTCTAAATACTTATTTAAAATTGAAAAAAAATTTTCTTCATCAAAAGTTCGAAGGAATACTTCAGCTGTCTATAAGTTACTTCCAAGTCTCTCACATTTGATCCAAGATTTCGAAAGCCTGTTCCAAGAATTGTCCAATATTAAATATTTACGGTAAAGAATTAAAAAAAAATACTCCTGGTTTCATAAAATTTAAAATTTTATCAATTTTTTTTAAAATTCATATTACACAGTGTTCATTTACAAACTTTGATACCATACACCGGTCAACCTAAGTGCTTAAGACTGTTTTAATGTTCATCATGCAAAAAATTACTTTATATAGAGTGTAGACTATATTCAAGAGATGCTTGGAAAACTCCCACATTTAGAACTGTACTCAAATAATCACTATGTTTCTATCTCCTGTAGTGGCAGGGACAGAATGCGGCACCATTCGCTATGAAGAACACTGTTGTCTTCACTCTAGCTAGATGTTTTTATAAATTAACTAAAATACACTTTTCCTGACGGGCCATTTTATATTTCATCCTTCCGTAAGATTACACCTTCATTATTTCCCCTATCTACTGCCGTAGCACAGGAGTCCAGAGACAGCGAGAGAGAACAATATTGCAGGGATGCGGAAATTGGAAATGGCAGTTACAAAATAATACCGAGATGAAAGCCTGCATCCCATGCTGCAAGTCATTATTTGATGTTCGACTGAATCCTAGAAACCACAAATTGCAAGAAATAAAAAGTTCTCAAACTAGAAAGATTCTCTAGTAATGTAGACCTGGATCGTGGAAACAGTGCCGACGGAAATTTCCGAAGTCCTTAGTAATTCAACTCTTCCAGAAAGTCAATGTTTTTTTTATATGAATTATTTTTCCAGCCAGTAATTATTTTTATTGAGGTACCGCTTTTTTATTACTTTAATTAGCGTAAATTATGAATACCGCATAGGTACTTAATCATGATATTGGCAATGCTTAAATCTTCGGAATAACGTATGCAAACTATGTATGTTAATGGATTGGTAATTTGTATGTATGTTAATAAATTTGTATGTTAATGTATTGGTAATTTTATGATTAAATTAAAATAATTTTTAATTACAAAAGCAAAGCTAGTTACATATTTCAGGTTTGTATCTGGGAAGAAAGAAAAATAAATACATAGCGCAATGTTAAAACAGTTTATTGTTCAAATTCAAAATATTTTTAAACACTGTATGATAAGGTAATTATCTACACAACAGCTAGTTTTCTTTGTGGCTAAAATATCCAAAATGGGATTGGAACTTCTTAGCTTGACATCACTGTTCTAGCAAGTTTGATTTTTGGGTCATTTTTATAGTTACTTTTAGGTACACGAAGCTAATTCAATTGGAATTTAGAGTTTTGAGTGTATCATGAACACGTACAAGCACATACTATCATTATACTGGTTGAGCCCAGAGTTGGGATCTATCAGGTTAGGCAACCCGGTGGGAATTTTCGGCATTTAAAAGCAGGAAAACTTACTCAATGGAACACAATTTTTAATAAGATATTAAAAGAAAAATTAATTTCCAAGTAAGGTTTATGAATAACGTGCACAAAAATCACTGGGATAGCTGTCATTAATCTATTAGATTCTGCACATAGTAAGGTCATTTAAAAGTCATGCGCTTAGCAGTTAATGAGCAAACTTAATGCTCTTATAACCAGTTTTAATACGCAAGTTAATTTCATGCAATTCACTTGCAAATCACAGAAACTAACTTTGACCTGAAATAATTTCGAATTAATAAAAATCCACACTTGTGATTTACCCTGAACTGAGCCTCTGAGTTCTTTCAAGCTGCGCGCTCTAACTCAAGTGAAGGGCGCTCAGTTTTACTTCATCTTAAATAATGTCAGAAAACAAAATGTCAAGTAAACGCATGCGGGTATTATGAATATCTTGAGGTAATGTCTTACTGAGGACGCACAAACCTTGTGCGCCAAAAGCATATCTTTCAAAAAATTGCTTTTTAAAACAGTTTTAGGCTCCCTGAAAATATTGAAACCCTGTCCCCTTTTTGGAAAAATGCTTTTTATGTAATTGTTTATTTTTTCTAATTTTTCAACAGATCAGAAATACTGCATTTTAAGATCATGTTCATTGGGGAAGAATTAATGTAATATTTAAGAATTGTTCACACTTTTGAAACTGTAATATTCATTCATCAGAAATTTTTTGCTCCTGATAGTTGCAAGCAATATAAATCTAGAGATAAATTACTTTGCATTTTTTGTCAGCATACCCGCACAACTTAGCTTCATACTTATTTTACCGAAATTGAAAATTAGTTTTGTGTGCTGGAGGGTTTATTTCATGTCTCCTACTGCACAAAATCATGGAACTAAAATTCTCTTCAATGTATTTTAATAGAAATTAAAAATATTCGATTCAAATAGTTTATTCCCTTGTATTGTTTAATTCTGAAAATATAAGTTAAATACTATTCATTTAAAAAAATGGCCCATTTTTCCATTTATATTGAAATTACATGAAATCAAGTGATATGTAATTATAATTTCTTTTTAAATTTAAGCAAAGTCTTTTTTTATTATAACCTTTACTTGTTATTTCAAAATTTTAGTGGTCCAATATTAAACAAATTCCTTTAAAATATCCTTTCACTCGGGAAATTATTTTATGATTATTGATGTTTATATTTTAATAGAATTGAGTAGGATGATGGATAAAATTCAGTCTTTGTTAGATATTTTTAAATGATTTCTTAATAGAAGTCACTCTCTATAAAGATAATGAACTTCAAAAGAACGAGTCAAAATTATCGTCAATCGAAATACTCAAAGATAATTCAAAGCTGACGAAATAACCTCTAAAAAGAATTCTTAAGTTTTGAATTTTGTTTAAGCTACAATATAAATTTTAAATAAGTCTAGAAGAATAGCCTAAAATTACAGCTTTAAAAGATTGCTAAAACTTTAAGAACAAATTATTATGCTAAATTATCTAGGAGTAATAAAAGATTTTGTTCCTTTTACAGTGTTATTTTCGAATTCCGAAATTTAAATTTTGCATGTAGAGTAAACCATCACCAAGTCTTGAAGATTTGTCCAAATTTACAATAAAATTGGAGCACTTTTTAAAACCGTGAAAGTGCGAGCTATGTTATGTTAAATTAACTTAGAATAATGAAAAAAATAATGCTTTTTTTTGTTCACTGTTTTCATCGTATAAAATCTTGCATGAAACAAAGATACAGGTTTTGGGGACAAGATATCAAACTAAAATATGTAGCCATTAAATTTGTAATCATTTTATCTTTCTATAAGTCATGAAAATAATTTAAAGCCTCTAAAGAATTTAGCGTTGGTTTACTGATATAATAAACAGCATGTTTAATGCAGCAAGTATACTAACTTAAATATTGTAAGCAATAATTTCAAATATTTTAAAATACTTGAGCTAAAATTAACGTTTTAATTTCTTAAATTTTAGTTTTCAGGTAGTATTTATAAGATTTCAATAATTTTTGCATGATAAATTTTGGTACTCATTTTTACGGCTCAGTGATATGTCACCAAAAAAGGTAAACTATTTTTATCGGAGTTTCTGATGAAGAATAAAGAGGAATTGACGTCATTTAGCTAAAAGTACTCGTGACCAATGAATAGCAAATGTTCGTCCACTAAACTGCATAGTAATCTCTTTTGGTAGCACACCACATTTCAGGTACATCTATCCTAGAGGAGGCTGAACTTTTGTTCCGGAACTCCATAAAAACTGATACCATCTCGAGAGTATTCCAGCAAGATTACAACGATGGACATACGATTATCGGTGAAATTTAGTGTCGCTGACATTGCGTGTAACCCACAAATTTGTGGAAAAAGGAATCAAATCAATGTGCATTTGCAAAATTTAAGCAATCAAAAATTACTTTTACTAAAGGAATAATTAAGTTATTCACAGCTTACAATTTATTCACTATTTCTGCAGAATAATAAGTATTTTTTGCATAGAAAGTTTCTTCATTAAGTGTTGATTTTTTTCGGATAGTTTTGTTTTTGTCTGTTACGAAATGGTTATTTTTTTGTACACCAGAGCTAATTATATATAAATCAGGATCTATTTATCAGGAAAAGTCAGGAATTTAAAGCTGGTTCCAAACCACAATAAACAATTCTGAAGTTGCGAACTGCTGCAAGAGGTAGAATTTGAACATAAAAGCTTTTGAACCGAAGGCCAGAGTGCTAATGATTCGGCTGCACATCTTGGCGAATTTATTTTAGAATATAAGCAAGCGAATAAAATGAAAAGTAGATGGTTGGAATTTCACAAATGCAGAATTATTTTGCGCAAATCATAAATTAGTTCTAAACGTTAATTAAACCAGCTACAATTTTGGTACCATTCCTGCAATAGAGACTAAATAATAAGCATTACCGAAATTATTAATACTGCTTTTAAGAATTACAAACAATGCACATTAAAACACCAATTTAAATTTTCTAGCTTATTGCAGGAGTGGAATTTATATCAAACATCTTATAAAGAATAAATTCCAATCTTTAAGCGAAAATAAAATGCATTTAATAAATAAATTTTATTGCAAACATTTATGAAAATTTCCACATTCATGGAAATACTAATAAATGATAACGCATATCATTGTACATAATTATGTTTTTGAATTAATATTTTATGAAACTTCAAAGTTCAATTCATTAAACCCCATTAAATTTTAGAAATGAAGTTTTACAAGTATGCACACATCGCTTTGCAAAGCTCCTTAATGCGTATTAAATTGGGAATCACATACTTTCTGATACTGCCGATTTGAAATTCTTATCTCTAAAACTGATTACATTTTTTTAAATAGTGATTTATACAATATAAACTTATTTTCTCATTAATTCACGAAAATAAAGTAAAAAATTTACGACCCAAGAAAAGTATAGACAGCATATGGAGTAAATTATGGTGTTTTCACAATAGTATTTGTGCATACCAAAATTACTTTCTTGCTAGACAAAGACTGCAGAGATTAATGAGCTATTTTTCAAATAAATAAATAAAAGAACGCGAATTATAAATAATCATATATCACCGAGTCAAACGCGTGAAAGAATTATGCCTAAAAGATGTTATTGTCAATATATGAAACTTTAAAAATTTGACTTACACGTAAAAAGTTATATAAATTTCATAAAGTTCGTTTAAAACAGTGACGGGATGCATAATGAATGACATTTTCAAATTTAGAACCGCCAAATTTGGAAAAATTAAGATTAAAACATTTATGGAATCTTTTTGATGATAATTTTTAGCATTGAAGTATAAAAGTTTCAGCTGTTAAAAATTACCATAAAAGGGTGCATCTAAATGCATTAGTGCAATTACTTCAATTTAGAAATTTTAATATAGAATCCGTAATATAATTTTTTAAAATGTTTTCTAGACATTTAAAAAACATTCCTCGATAGAAACGCACAAATTCAGTTAAGCCGGGTCTTATTTTATTGCATCAAAGTAGGTTAAGGAAAAAATTTTACTCCTGCTACTTCAGAATTTAAAAGTATATTAATCGTTTTTTAAAATAAAATAATACAGACTGGGCGGACTTACACTTTAACATAGGATTAAGGTGTAAGGCATCTATAATACATGTGATTTTCAAAGTAATATAAAAGAGAAATTACATATATATAACTTTAGAAAGAAGATATTGAATTGTCTTTTCAATACAAGCTCCAATGAAATAAAAGAAATGAGTTTGTTTGTATTTACCATGAGTTTGTTGTTAGTTTCTTAAACATTTTATTGAATTCTTGTATAATAAAATGCTAGCATGAATGAATGAATGAATTAATCTCTACGCACACACACACACAAATATAATTTCATCCAGCTATATATATATAAAATAGCCACAATGGTTGAATTAAAAAAGTCTAGAGTGCATGCAAACGAAATTATATCTGATTTATTGCAGCATATAATTATTTCATTAGCTCAAATTATTCAAACTTCAGTTCGCAATGCAAAATTGAGATGCTGTTATTTTGCACACGATGGCTATTGAGACCGAAAACTTTGTAATGCGTGTTAAACAATTGACATTTCCACACATTTTTTTTAAACACAGTTACACGTCCTGCTCAGAACAGCGAAATTTTAGTTACTTTTTTAAATTAAATTCTGCATTATGAATTAATCAATCGCATAATGAATGAAGAGACCGATAAGCACATGTTAGGAATATAAAAAATCTTGAAATACTTAAATCGGAAGAGAATATGGGAAAGTCATGTTTGATTGCTTGTGGTACTTGTTCTGGGATCCATAGCGTAATCCGACAGATTTGTGTGTTTCCGACTAATACGACTGTTTATTGTATTGAGATACGAACTCACTGAGAAAGACACCTTAACCAACAAGCCGCAACGGTTTTTTTGTGAAAGATCAATCGGCAATCCAAGTGCAGTGAATGACTCAGTAATCTGTTTCGATCTAGATTTGTTTTCCTTTTTTACTATTGTTTATAGATATGTAAATGTACATTAAAATAGACTATGCATAATCCAACAGGAATTCTTTTGAGATATGATTACTATATATAGCTGAAGAAACTTGGGATAAGAGTTGAAATATCTAGCACGATATTTTGATTCATTTAAAAGATAATAATTGCCACATTTATCTCTTAATATTATTGTTTTAAAATTTAATATAGCTCAAAGAAATCTATTTATTCTATATGTATAGGGAGTTTTTTGTTGTAAATTATTTATTGTGTGTGTTTCGTTTTTATGAAAATGTTTGCAATGTTAATATTAAATTTCGAAGCCAAAACATATTTAAAACACTGTATAATGTATAATTTAAATTGTTTAAAAATATTTATGTTTACAAAATTAGAAATTTTTGTTTAGGCTTTTTCATGTAAGCATTATATTGAACAATATTTTCATGTTAAATTATTAATAAAAAAAATTTACATATAAAAAAGGAATATTGAATTGCTTGTAATATTTATTTAAAATATTTTACGTTGAAAATCAATTAAATTATAATTGTATGCAATATTTCTTTAAGCTGATGTGGAATTTAAAATTTAATGGAAATATTTCCCGACTTTGTTATTTTTAATAAAATTTATCCTTGTAAAATTAAATAAATTTGAATGTTTGATAAATAATATTAAGTAAGCAAATTAAAAATGATTATTTGAACATTTTTAAATACCATTAATATTTAAAAAAGTCCTGTTGAATGAGAAATTTAGATACCAAACTATTTGAGTTTTCATTCATTAAAAAATACGAATGGAAACGCATGTGCATTCTGCAACGTCATAGTCATTACATCACTTTTAATATGACGTCATATCCATAACTCCTAGTAGACCTCTACTCATAACCAATGGTTATGAGTAGAGGTCTATTAGAATTACCATATATCACCACAAGCTGTGAATGTTGTGCGGGTATAGCATTTTTGTGTGTGTGTGTGATGCTTAATTGTTAGATGAATTCATTTTTAAACCGAGGAATTTTTTTTCTCTTCACATGCAATACTTGCTCTTTTTGGCGCATAGCTTTGAAACGCCAGCGAATCCTGTTTATAACTCCTGTGTAAAAATTAAGTTCGTTTATGGGTCACTTTACAATCATTTTCCCCAGGTTCGATTGGAAATTTAATTTTAAAGAGGTTAGTGTGTCCTTCAAGTATTATTTCTTGCACACGAAGATGAATGGTATTGGAGCCAGCAGGTATTTTAAAGGGGATAGCCAACTTTTGTAAACATGTGGTGAGATGTGAACCAACGGATTATCCATACCAGTACACTAACACTCAGATCAGTTCAGCAACGACCTTTTGGACTCGACCAAAAAGTTGTAAGAAGATAACACTTTTTTTTTAAACTGTTTCAGTAAAACATGCTTATAATTAACTACCAATTCGAAAATATATAAGATTTTTCAAACTCTTTAAAGAATATAAACTTATTTCTCAAATAACTTCTCTCTCTCTCTCTCGACACAAATTCTACATAAAATATTGCCTTTTATATTGGAAAACATTATTGATAGCTTGGTTTGCGTCAGGATTAGACAGAAATCTAATAAAAAAAACTTAATTTTGGCCGCACGCGGCGCACTGCGCTAGATACGAGAGTGGAAGGATGAGGAGAGAATAAACAATGTTACAATGTACGCTTATGTCTACATTTGTTCGTGCATTGTGTGATATGTTAATAAAATATGTGTGATCTCAAATTTACATAACCACACTCAATAAGAACCTACGACAAGAATTATCACAAAGATGAATGTCGCAGTGGCCATTTTGCATACGAGGCCGTATTAAACCTAGACCTACGGTTTAAAGTGGATTCTGAATCATTACAAGCATCCAAGCCTAAAGTAGGATTAGAACTACTGTTGAACCGAAGGCAAGAGTGCTAACAATTCGGCTACGAGTTCGGCATTGTTAACTGTTGCAAAGAATTTTTTAAAAATTCAGAGATAAAAATATTTTTTCCTACAAACGGGGTAAGTTCAGTTTTCCTAGGGTTGTTTGTTGCACAACGACCATTTTTTTTACATAAACCATGGCTTATTGAAATTCCAAACCACTATAAACATTCAATCCTAATATGGGGATACGAACCTATGAACTGTTGAACAGAAAGCAAGAATCATTAGGCTGCCAGCTTATCCCAGTTTTCCGAAGAAACCCTTACCTACCTAAGAGAAAAATAACGAATCTCCCTACATTACCATTATTTACTATGTTTTTAACGATACTTCCTATATATTTCGGTTAGTTCAAAACTTGTTTTCAAATAACTAACGCTCACGCAAACTTAGCAACTAAAATAAAATCGAATGAAGTACAGAGCACTTAAATATCATTATTTTCGAAGTTATTAAGTGTTGAATTCAGGACTTAGGTCAGCGTTACCAGGAAACGCTTACGCACTTTGCAGAGGGCAAAAACAATATTTTATAAAAATCGGCAAAACAATAGTTTTCTGAAAAAGCTACAAATAGCTTGGTTGCTTTGTCGGTTAACGGCCACTTTTCGCACCGAGTGTAAATTAGGTAGGTACCGAACTGCTTAATGTGGATTTCAAACCATTACTAACATACAAGATCAAAGTGGGATTCGAAGCTACGAACTGGAACCGAAAGGAAGAGCTTCTAGATATTTAGATGTAAGCTCTGCTTACACAATGGGATAACACAGAAAAAGATGATCTACATATTTTTTTAGTCTCAGCAGTTATGCATAAACTTTAAAGCAGAAAGAACGGAGTAGTGAGAGAAGAAACCACTCCCCTGTTTTTGAGCCAGCAGAGTTCCAAAAACGTCGTATATAATAACGTCAATGTAAAGGAACTTCACAATTCATTTTGGATTGAACTGATAAAAAATACTCAAATTTTTACATGGAAAGTTGCTTCAAGTTAACACATTTTGAGTTTGTTTTAATTTAAACCGACATATTGAAACCATTACATTCCAACTGGAGCAGCCGATATCAATTCTAAGACGGATGAGAGAATAAGCAAAACAAGGATCTCTCATATATTTAAGTATATCAGATGCAAAAAAAATCACGCATATCTTATGGTAATTTTTTTTTCTGTTCAAAACAATTACAGAGTAAAGCATTCGATTAGATAAATGTTAATTTACATTTAATCGCATGTAATTTAACAAGCTAGAAGTTTCCAGACACACATCCGTCCTTCTTATTTAATTAAAAACTGTCTTCGCTTAGTAATTTTTTCATCAACTATGATAACTAAAGTGCCATGTGTCATTCTAATTCAATTACATGTACTTTGTATTTTCTTCTTAACTTATTGATTTATAAAACCCGAAATGCTACTTACTAATTTTAAGTAACAGAAAATAAGGCAGATGCTAAAGGGGCGCAGTAAATGGAATATTTATGATGCAAATAAATTTTTTTAACAATTTAACTTGAAATCTAAAGCTTAAACTGAATTTAGTTTAACAATTTAGGAGACAAATTTTTTGAAATAAATAAAATACATCACATTTCAACAACAAAAAAAAAAAAAAAAAAAAAAAAAAGAAAAGAAAAGAAACCAAGAAGTTTTGTAGGAAATTTAAACAATTGTTACATTGATAATTTCCAACATTAACAAAATCCAGGAAGCTGCAACCATAAGCATTTGCAAGTAATGGACTTTAATGCGTACATACACTCCTAACTGAAAATTTCTTAAACTGCAAATGAAATAATTTCCCAGAAGAAGAAATTTTCTGAATGGAATATTGTTTCTTAATTATTGCAATAATTAAAAGAAAATATACACGCTGAATGTTTTACATTTAGTCCACCTCCTGTTTATACCGGAACACAGTTCCTCAATTCCTACTTATTGTTCTCGGTATATCATGCATTCACAGATCTAATTTTTCTTTCCAGCAATTTGGTTTTAGGTTTGATTGTTATGATAAATGAGGTTATAAAAAATAAGTATTGTGCTTTCATTTCTGACTCAGCACTTAGAATTTTATTTGGTTGCCTGTTTCTTGAAAGAAAATTGCGCATTGAAATTTTTTTTGTACTATTAGTGCAATAGCCGTGTAAGAAACTTGAAATGACATTTGTAAAATTGAGAGTACACAAAATGACTAGCCGTTGAATTTCAAGATAGAAAGTTTCGAATTTTTATACATATTGAACATGTTTAAATTCAGAAAAAGATATATTATCAATTCACTTGAATATTAAAATTGATTTTACTTCATGTTTGGTCTGAATTATTTCTCATGTTATAAATTGTATGCAGGCTAAAATATATAAAATTAGGGAATTTAGACAAAATGCGAGATCAATTTGGAAAATAGTCTTGCAAAGATTTGAAGAAAAAAGTGGTAAGAATGAGTAATTTCACAGTGAAAAACAAAATGATACAGTTATGACATTGGTGTGCGTCAACAAGTAAAATGAAGAAAAAATCATTTAGAAAATTACAAAAAACCCTAATTTATGAATTGTAGACTACGGATTTTGTACTTTTTCTTACGTCTTTATACCCACCAGAAGAAATAATTTAATGCCACCTAGTGAAAGTCTCCTCACGCGATTAAGCCAAAGGTTTTTTAAATCCCATTCAATACTTTTGTGTGGAAAAACACAAGAGTATCTGGTTGAGAATCGCAGTCAATTGCTGCTGTACTTTTATGAACGATTGTACGAACCTATCCCAGTTTGTTTTACAATTGGCAATTAAACTTTAGCATCTAACATAGTTTCATAGATGCAATGGTAATTTTAGTTTAAATTTACTAATTTTTTAATTTTGAAAAAAAAAAATGGCTAACTAGCTTTCATATATTTTCTGTTTGCATTTATTTATCACAACAGATTTTTTTTTTAAATATATACCTATAACATATGTTTTATATTATTCATAGCATATGTATTATACATTTGAGAAACTTGTATCTACATTTTTAATGGCGAGTCCTTTGAAATGTCGATGTTGTAGCTCTGGATTTTTTTTTTTAATGAATTTGTGGGGGATTTCTCCCCTTTAATCTACCTCCCGATTTGCAGCTCGTGTACACGAGTGCAACAAGATCGCTTTAAGTGCAGAAGTTTAAGAGTACTTTTGCAAAGAGTGGCTTTTGGAATCCGCTTTCGAGGCACAATGCACTTGTACATCCATAATTAAAATAGTTTTTTGTGCAGTAAATCCTGGTCATTTTGACATGCAGGGTTTATAAAAGAAATCACTGTAACTGTAGCAGACAGCTAGAATGAAGGTTTATAATGCATGAAATTCGATAGAGAAACCTACCGGCCGAAATTTCAATTCAGGACTTTCTGAATTCGGATGTAATTTGCTAGTATTGGACGATCAAATGATGTTGAATGTAACGAATGAGAGAGTGAAGGACTTTGCGGACACCGAAGAAGATGACGTAGCTCTGTGACCCAATGCAAAGTACTACGTGGATCAGTGAATTGCAAGATGGAGTGCTTTTGGCAAAAAAAAAAAAAAAAAAAAACATGCTTCCTATGTCAAATAAAAAAACTTTAAATGCGTAGTTTTAAAATATGAATGGAAAAAATTATTAAAAACAGAAAAAAACTATTACTTTGGCAGAAATTTCGTCAGTAAAATAGAAATAAGAGTTGTTTTTAATATTTTGTAGGTGTTCTTTATATTATCTATTCTAAAAAATTTTTCCAATTGTACTTTATAAATAAAGTTTGGTGCAAAATTAATTTTAAAAGTTATTTTTATTTTATGAATTTTTGATTTTAAAACATATTTTCGTAAGAACTAGCGTCCGCAGTAGCGTTTCTCAACTGGAAGCAGCGATAAAATACTTCGATACCGAACCGGTAAGTTAAATAATTTGACACAATGGCACATTTTTTTCATAAATAAATCATAAATAAAAAAGCCAAAAATAATTTTTAATGTATTTTATTTGTTATAATTCAAGTAATGAGTGATACTCAACGCAGAAGGGGTACTCTAAGTGGTGCATGGCACGGCAATGTATGAAAGGCGATTGGGTACATAGTTGCTAGTTTGTTTATATACAGTGAATGTAAAAAGTATTCGTACAGTACAACTATTGATTTAAAAGAGATCCGTTCATAAAAATTATAAACATTAATTCCATTTTAATTTATTATAAATATATAATAGAACATATTTTCAGTAGTTTCGTGTGAAATTTACACAAAAATAATTTTATACATGACTAAATATTTACAAAACTGAAACAATCCGACATCTTGTGTAAAAATCATTCATACATAAGGCATATATTGGCCAACACAATCATAATATTACAGCTAATACCTTGTAGGACATCCTTTAGCTCGAATAACTGCCTTGAGTCTCTTTGGCATCGATTTCACCTATTTTGCTGTTATTGAGCTAAATATGGCGTCCCATTCTTAATTAAGAGCTGATTCCAAAGCAATTTTATTAGAAATATGTCTGGATCTAATATTTTTATCAATAACGTCCCATAAATTCTCGATTGGGTTGAGGTCCGGCGATTGAGGAGGAAATTTTATGAATTTTGGGATATTATATAGTATCCAGAGCCTTGTGTGCTTGGGGTCGTTATCATGCATGAAAACGTCACCACCATTCAAGCCCATTTTTTGTTGCTCTGTGTTCTAAATTTTTGTTTAAGATGTCAATATAAAGTTGATGATTCATAATGCTTTTAATAAAGATTAATTTGCTCACCCCAGAAGCCACTCACGCCCTCCCAAACAAGCAGACTTCCACCCCCATGTTTCACTAAATTCTTAGGATGCATTTCTGTATTGCGCTTTCTCCATACCATTCGTCTTCCGTCCGATCCAAATATGTTGTATTTACTTTAGTCTGTAAAGATAATCCTTTTCCAGAAATGTGGACTTTCATTAACGTATTGCTTGGCGAATGACAATCGCAGCTTCCGATTCTTCTCATTAACAAAGAATTTTCGTCTCGCAACATGGCCATGGAAACCTTCATTTCTGCATGCATTTCGAACAGTACTTATGGAGACTGCTGTACCCATGTTCTTTAGCTCTGATGTTAATGTAGGAGCACTTATTATGGGACCCTTCTTTAATGAACGTACCAAAAACTGTCCGATGATGTCAATAGACATGGTTGCCCAGTACGAGAACAGTTTTGAACCGTTAGAGTGGCAGCAAACTTTTTTTATGATTGACTGCCCAGTTGAACGGGGTCTACCAACTAGATCAGAAATCTTGTTGTACGATTTACCATTTTTACGGAGCTTTAAAATCAGTTCTCTTTCGGAAACACTTGTCTCTTTACTTTTGCGACCCATTATAGGATTTCTAGTTTCTCAGTACATTAAAATTTCCACTGAAGAACCTTTTAAGTAACTTACAAGATGACTTCAACTAACTGCATCTTAATGGCTAAACCCAAATCACAAAATATAACTGAAAAAAATTTGCATTTCTTTCAGTGTACGAATACTTTTTATACCACAAGATGTTAGATTGTTTTGTAAATATTTATTCATGTATAAAATTATTTGTGTAAATTTCACATGAAACTAGTGAAAATATGTTCGATTATGTATTTATTATCAATTAAAATGGAATTTATGTTTATAATTTTTATGAACGGATCTCTTAATCAATTGTCGTACTGTACGAATACTTTTTACACTCACTGTATATACATTTTTTCTCATCTATTGTATTTTCTAAACCAGTAAACTACTGTTGTAATGTAGATGCTGTTTTAATATTGGTTGTCGGCCGATGACATTTTGGATTTTGGACAGATAACAGGATATTTTGGTGATCAATCTTGGTTCGTGGATCGACGGTTGAGAAACACTAACGTACATTATGAAACTTCCCAAGCGTTTTATTCGAAATATGTATGAAAGACAACACCTGTTGTTCCACAGCAGATGGTTTTGAACTTTATGCTTTTCACTCTAAAGAATATTGTCCTACCTCTGAAGAGCTCAGAAGATAGCGAAACAGAGACTTGGAATTCATAGAATTTCTTATTCGTTACTCTAGAATAGGTTTGGAATCGCTTATCTTTTAGCGATTCTTTGAGGTCTAATTCAATCGGGAGTTACAGTTCAGAGTGAATTGCAATCCATAGCACAAGTAGGAATAGAATTGAGAAAAAAAAAGAGTGTTAATTCCGACAGCTCAGCATCTAGTTAAGATATTTTCCCTGAAAACTACTAGTTTGAGTGAAGCAAATGCTTAAAATTTATTCTAAGCTATATGAAATCTGTGAGAGAAATTGAAATCAAACTCATGAGGCTCTGAATGTAAACTTGCACATATTGCAATAAATATGGGTCTTTGGAGAAATCAGTCCAGACACAGATGAATAGACTACGGGGCATGTGAATCAACTAACCATTTTTCTTTAGGAGCCCAAGATCAGTCAAAGTCATTAAAATGGAGATATGGAATTTATGCACTGTTATTGAAGTTGGAATTTTAGAACAAAAGCATATCGAAATGATGAAGATCCATTTTATTTATCTGGTTTAGTCATGTGGCCCTTGACTATTTTTAAACGAAATTAAATGGACATATTTTCATTCTGAGTGATTGAAGGATATAATTGGATTTTTCATCCATTCTTGGAAATGAATGCATTTCATTTGGAAAATTTGCCTGTAACATTCTATCGGAAACTGTATACTTTAAATACTCAAAAATCTTTCATGAATTTCATAAATATAAGGTTTAAGAATCAAAGCATATTTCATAAATTCGAGTGACCCTTTAATAAAAGGTTTAGCTTAAAATATTAAATACAAGACTTCACCAACGAAATTATTGAGGATTAATTCCTTATATTACATAGTTTAATTATGCACGATATATATCCCAAAAGAAAGATTAGATTTATTAGATTCTGAACTAGATTCCTTCAAATCTGATCTTTTATTTGAAAATAAAATTAAAATGCACTCTTTTATGCACGTGATTTTTCTCGAGCATAGAAATTTATTACTGTCTAAGGAAAAACATTTAGAAGCAGATATTGAAAATACCTAAATTTAATCTCTTGTTCTAACAGAGTAAAATTAATGAATTTCCTATAGAAAATAATGATAATGTTCAGTTCATTAATGCTTTTCAGATCATACTTTCGTAAAACAGGATAAATTTAAAGTTATTGCTTACAAATTATAAGAAAACATTATTGTAAAAATTTATTTTTTAAATGTCAATATAATGAATTATATTGAAACTGTTGTAAGTCAGGTGACAAGGAATAAACTATAAGTAGGTACTTTCTCATTATACCCCCGATTTTGATAATTGCTGCAACGGGAAAGAAAATCGCAAATGGTCATAAAAAATCTATTTGCATCATGTATATATTTTCCAAAACTACTAAAATATATCAAATGTAAATAAAATATTTATATTAAACAAAGCAATTTTAACTTATTAACAAAGTTTACTTAAATGCCAATGTTTATTTACAGCGAAAACGGCTTAGCAATCGCATCGGTGATCGATTGTATAATGTAATAGTGCCTTTCTTTTTAATGAGAAAAAATTTAAATTTTGCTGTATTTAGTTATTTTTTACCAATAGTGATTTGCGACCATAATGCTCATTTTCACCGACAAAACTATCAACACAAGCAATCTTTTGCATTAACTAGCTTCAGTACTGTTTAACATTCTGGTTATTCACCATTGCTTTTCGATTTAATGTGTGCCTTAAATTTAAAGTTTTCATCCAATAAAATCATCGTATCTACGTTATATTATTTTCACTTCTTTGAAGAAAAAAATGTTATTTCTTGAGGATCAAAAGCGGGAGTATAAGGGAAAAATACCGAAAATACTATTAGGGGAAAACGGCAATCTTAAAGAAAATTATTTTGAACTTTTAAATTCAATGCCCAGCGAGAAAACTCAACGGTTAGAAATACTTTTGACAAGGTAACGATTTCAACTGACGCTTGCAACACAAGTTACATGACGATTTTTGTACTAATTATAAGCATAATTATACTAATTAATTTTTGCACTAATTATAAGCATAAAACATTCTTTAAACAATTGCCTAGCTTGTTGTGAAATAAACATCAAGAGGCAGTATGCTAAATGATGTTTGGTTGAATTTGTTTTAGGGCGCATAGTTCAAAGTGGACAAACTGCGTCCATGTTGGGTTTTGTGGCGCAGTCCAAAAAGGAATCAATACTGAAGGATGACTTCATTTAACACAATCAAGCTGCTGGTAGGAAGGCTACAAATCCAGCTTCTTTTCTTTCGACAGCTAAGTGCAGCAAATGGGAACTTTAATATATTTTTAATAATTAATCTCTCACCGACGGCATTTTCTCGTTAAATTTTAAACAACCAAGGTTAAAAGTATTTCAGGATTTTTGTTTAAATGATGGTGGATTTTTAATTCAAAACTTCTAAAATTAAATATGTTTTTAATTTCAAAAGTCTTCAGTAGAGATTGGTACTAAGCAAAAATGTAGTTTAGTGTAATAATGAAAAGTTGAAGTTCATAACTTTAGGAGGAATCTGTTTTAACAAATTCGATTACAAAAGAGTATCAAGTTCCGACTACTTTATACGCAAAAAACGAAAGGCGTTGTCTAATATTATTGTCTTCATAAGTTAGCAATACAAGAGAATCAAATATTCAATATTTAAGAATGGCATAGTAAATCATAATTGAGGAACTTAATCTCAACAAAATTAGAAACACAAGCACAGTTTGGTAAACATAAATTTAATGGCTGACTAAGACTTCAGTTGAACCAAAAGCCAATATTAATAACTCATGACCAGGGGAAACATCTGATTAGTGTTCAACGATTCATCTTTTCCATCAAAGATTTTCTCAGCAAAATATTTTTGAACGGTACAGAAATTTTAAAAGGGGGAATTTCATCTCCATATGGCCTAAAGAATGCTTAATTTCCTTGTTTATTGCCCAATGAGAAGCTAAATTTACGACGAGTAAAACGAAATACTAGAAATGTCAAGTACTTCAGAATTACAAGAAGTATTGCATTCAATAAACTTCTTTAGGCTTGGCAACTATTTGTCACTGAGGAAAAATTACGTTAGAGAAAAATCAGAATGTGCTTTTCCCATTTTTTTTCATCACTATAAGAATGCAGTTCTTAAAAACGCTAACTTATAATGAAATGTAAACGTAATGTAAAAATAGCTTATTAAATGACCTCACATATATTCATTAATTTAGGAATCCATTCCACGGTTTTCTTGAAAAACATTCTCGCATTCACAACAGTCTATTAAAATAGGGATTCTTGATGGTTCTTTTCTATTTTAGCATCTATGCCAGATTATCTTAGTTTTTCTCATTTTTAAAGCATCCAAATGTATTCTATTATCCATGAGAAATCCCCCAACTGAAAAATACCAGAAGTTCCGAGATGTCCGAATACAAAATTTAATATTCCATCGGATAAAACATTTTACATTTACACGAAAAGTATTTCTTAGCTGAATAATGGAAGCTTTTTCATATGCGTATTTATTAGCATTATTTTCATTTTAAATCTGATACTGAATCACTAACTTTTGGCACAAATTGTATAGCGGTATCATGTACCATTTTATTCACTATCCTAATCAAAAGTATAATTTAGCACAGGCCTTATTTTAAATAAAAATTATAATTTTTTAAATATTATATCTAAAGGGTACTTACATTTTATATTGTTTGCTTTAAAAATGTTTAAACGATGCATAATTGTACAATATATTGTACATATACTCTAAATTGTTCTTATTTAAGTTCAATATCTTTAAATAATGTATAATTAATACACTAAATTTCCAAATTCATGTTATCCTATATATTCCTTAACTCTGCATATATTACCAAGGAAATCGAATTGTTTAAAAAAATACCTGGAATGTGATATACTGAATCGCATTAATAAACTTTGGAATATGGAATAAAATAATGAAGATGCATTTCGGTACAATGCTAATAGGAATATAAATGAAAACTTCAAATATCATTTCATGAACTAAATCATCAGTTTATTCGAATTATTCGGAAAACATTTGTAAAAATGTTAATTTATAAATTATTAGTATTTCGAAGTTACATCAATAAATTATGAATAGGAAGAACACCGATTTCTTACTGTTTGCTATTATTTTGTCGAGTCATAAAAAAAAAATGATCTTTCGAAATAAGAGTTTTTCTGATCACTTTGAACCTTATTTCATATTGGTTTTGTTTGTCGCTCAACGGTCATTTTTTGCACACGAGGGCTAATTAGACCGGGACATACGGTTTAAAGTAGATTCCGAACCATTAGAAACATCCATGCCCTAGGTGGGATTTGAATCCACGAACTGTTGAACCGAAGGCAAGAGCGCTAACTATTCGGCTGCCAGCTCGGCTTATTTGATATTGGATTCCAGGTAAAGATAAGGAATCATACCCGAATTGCTTATTTGTTTATCGTTCAGTGGTCATTTTTATTTTTGCCCTTGAGGTCTAATTAGATTGCTTGGTTCTGCTTACCGCTGAGTTGTCTTTTTGCACAGAAGGTACGAGTCTAATTAGACCGCGGCTTGCAGTTTAAAGTGGGTTGCGAGACTAGAGATATATTAGATCCCAAGTTGGGTTGAGAACTCATGGACTGAAGAACTGAAAATCAGAGCGCTTATCATTCAGCTGCCAGTTCTGCAATGCCAAGGTAGGAGTCGAATCATGAACATGAACTGCTGAAACAGAATTTCACCACTCATCAACTTGGCTTTGAAGTTGTGAGTGATGCTAAAAGATTGAAAATGATATTATTAGATAAACTTTTAATTTATAATTTAACATAAAATTTTTTAACAGCCAAGACTAAGTTTAATGTATAAATTACGTAAAAACTTATGGAGCATTCATTAATATTTTATATTAAAAACTGTAATAGCTTGAAGTAAGGATTAGGGAGATTGAAAGGAAAAGATATTAATGATTCAATCTTCGCAACTTTGTACGTATCTTGTACCTAATAACAATGCAATATTTCTGTAAAAAAATAAAAGCGATAAAATTATACCGAAATAAAGAGCAACGTAAAACAAACAATATCTATGATAGAGTAATTCACTGCTGTAAATGGAATACAGCGTAATATTCTCACATCTAAGTGACGGATACATCAAGTGGCAAAGCACACTTAAGAAGCGAGGGGGAAGACAGAAATCGTGGAAGAGGTACTCACAAACCACGTGCTCTCAAGTGGGTCCCTATCCTCCGGCGTGAAGAGAAGAAACCGGCCATCGAATGCAACAGAAAAACAATGGCATCGTAGACATTAAGCATTTAGCTACGCATGAGGAGCATTCTCTCTTTCTCAAACTTAAGCGTGAAGACGGAAATGAGACAATTTTTCTTCGCACGGTTATTTATTATTCTCAGAATCACTTCCTTTCAAGCTGGTAATTTATTTTTGTCTTTTCCCTTCTTCCTGATAGTTGTGGCTCCATCTACTTTTTTTTTTTTTTAAATGGAGGAATCAATTTTACAGTAAAACTGCGTAATTGCCGCGAGGAAAAATGTTGCCATTTTTAAAAAGGAAGGATATGGATAAAAATTACCTTTAAAATGAGTAGCAATGGCAATTATGGAAATAAAATATATTCAAAAAGGTTTAGATCTATGACTTGTATCAAATTTTTTATTGCTTAAATTGAATGGATCTCATTCGAATGTCTTATTGAATTAAAAAGTTAATAATTAAAGTTAAAAATTTAATACAAATTGAATAAAAAGCGGATGAATAAATATAATTTCTAAGGATATATATTTTTTAACAATTGAATAAATTTGATGTAAAATTGAAATCTTGCTTTAATGAATTTTGCATTTAGTGTTCGATATATTGAATAATTTAACAGATAATCTTGTAATTAAATTAATATTTCTATCATAAAAAGCAACCTTTAACCTAATGTACGCTTACAGAAATAATGTGGACAGAATGAAATATTAACTAAATGAAACACATTCATAAAATTATACTAAATTGTGAAATTTACACTCTGCTTTGATAATGCAGTTGTAATTTGTGTTGTTATTTTTTTCATACTGGTCCCTCTGCACTCGATGGCCAATTAGTCGATTTTAGCCTGAATCCCGAACCACAAAGTGAGGTAGAAATATGCTTTCCGTTAAAAATTAGATATGATTTTATGGATGACTAAAAATTGTGAAGGATTATTTAAAATGATTTTGATTCATCTATTTTTGTACTCTATAGAAAAATTAAAAACTATAGAAGAGTAAGGATTAGTTGGTTGGGTTTTCTGTCACATGATCCAAAAGGAACAAACTGCTCTAAAACTTTGATTTTTTTAAAGAATAATTTTTTTTTATTAATTTATTAAATTGCATAAAACCCGAACAACATTAAAATCAATTAAAGCACAAACACAGAAGACTAATTACTAGCAATGTCATCGTATCGTCTTATCTCGCCAACATCGCACATGGGCAAAGCTGCTTTTACGAAGGAGCATTTGCAATCACTTTGGGAACGAACAGTGGAAGCAAGAGGAGACTACCAATGGAAAGATTTCAAGAGATGAAATATGGCCCAGAGTCTGGTCACTTCTATTATAGTCCTATATAGCAGCTCCCAATCTGATTAAGACTGTTGAGTGTGCCTCCTAGGCTACCAGCACCAATAGTGTTTTCTTTGATGTACACATGGACTGATGAAGGAATCTTTGGAGTGGCCTGGGAAGACTTTTACAAGAATAAAACCAAACGACTTTATCATGGACAATGATAAGTAAAACATGTAATTTTTTTAAATTAAAGTGTTTGTTTTTATTTGAGTAACTAATAAATATTAACTTGTCGACGATAAAATATTTTAATCTATATATGCTTGTCCCTTATTTCCCCTAGTTAAGGTTCCTAATTAGTAACTGTTTATTCATAGCACTTAAACTGTCCTCTAAAACACTCTGAAAACTCGCCAATGGTGTGTGCTTTTGAATATTCGTGATATTGTGGTGCAAAGAATTCTGGTGCCCCTACTGGACATCTCAAAAATCAGGCTAGCTAGATTAAAATCGAACCCACGAACTGTAGAATCTAAGGCAGAGACGTTAAGATTTGTCAAGTATTTCTAGCTTAGCTGCATGATAGAACTCAAAATTAGTGACTTATAACATGAAACAAAAAGATTCTAAAGATAATCGAGAGAGAATTTGATATCAAAATTAACATTAATTAATGCTTGTGCATTAGTCATGGGATTCGCAAAGCAAAATGTGAATCGTACTCGAGAAGAAACTTTATTTGCACATTCAGAAAGTGATTTTCTCTGTGGTAACTTAGGCAATGTTTTCAGGATTTGTATTTGATGGAACAGTTCACTGTTGAAGCGAAGTCCAGAATGCTGACCATTCAGGTTGGTTAAATCATGGCAGAATTCAACTCTAATTTTTCTATTGTAAAAGAGCGTGGTCGAAAAATGCATTTGGTTATTTCAGAAATTCATAACAGAAAAGCCTTTCTATAAGGAAAAAGTCCTTAATATAAAGTTCAATTAGCAGAATCTAATATTTTTACCCAGAGTTCTTTTATTTCCTGAAAAACGTGTCTTGGCAACGACATGAACATCGCGGTTTAGTTGGTTTACATACACGGTTTAATTCTACTACTGCTACTAGTTGATTGACAGTGGCACCCATAATTCAAAGTGAATTTCGAACCAATGCACTGTGATAGAGAAAGAAATCAGACCTACAAGACAGTTACACTCTGTCAAAAAATTATTGGTACACAATATAAGTTCATGAAGTTTTATCATAATATATAACTTAAATACACAAATGAAGCAAAAAAGACGCATATGACATTTTGTTAAATGCAGATCACAGTGACTAAAATAAAACTCAAATATTAATGTAATTATTGTTATAATTTAAAGGAAAAAAGTCAAGAAAAATGAGCTCAAAGTATTGGGACACTGCCCAAGAAATAAAACAGCAAAAAATTGATAGTTAATATTTTTTGGACCACCTTTGTACTTTATGACCTCTAACAGTCGATTTAGCATGGATTTGATCAGTTTTGCACAAAACGACCCGTCAATTTTGGCCCACTCTTCAACCAGATGTTTTCTTAACTCCTGCCTGTTAGAAATGTGTTCATTGAGTTTTTGATGCAATTAATCCCATACATGTTCTATGGGATTAAGGTTCGGACTCTGTGCAAGAACGTTAATCACACCAGGACAGTGGTAAAGGACCCATAGCTTTCGAATATAATCAGCATGTTTTGGGTCGTTATCTTGGTACAAATTAAAATGGCTTGCTATTCCCAACTTTCTCGCACTTTACTTTAAATTTCGCTTGAGAATGTCAATATAGACATATTTATTCATTATACCATCTATGAAATCTAAGTTTCCAACACCAGAGCATGCCATGCAGCCCCAGACTAATTGGTTGCGGCCTCCATACTTAACAGTAGGCAGCAAATGTTTGACACACAATTCCGTATTAGGTTTCCGCCTGACTTTTTGCTTCCCATCTGTTTCAAAAATGTTATATTTGCTTTTCTACGAAAATTACATTTTCCCAAAATTTTGGTGGCTGCTTTACATACATTTTAGCAAATGAAAGTCTATCCTGTCGGTTTGCTTTGGAAATTTTGGGCTTTCTTCGAGGTACTCTACCATGATACCTATGTTTTCTTAAAACATTTCAGACAGTTTCAGGATTTACAGATTTCTCGAACATACTTTTACATCTCACAGTCATTTTTACTGCTCTGGTTCTTGGATTAATGAACTTTTCTAAAAATCCACCTTTCAAGTTTAGTAAATATCCTACGAAGCCATGATGTCTGCTTTTTTCAACACTTTGTTTTCATGAACCTGTGAATAATGTTAAAAACAGTAAACTTACTCAGCTCCAAGGTTTGTCCTATACAGCGAACTGATTTTCCATTTTTCCAATGGCTTATTACCAGATTTCGCGCATCTATCGAGATCTTTGTTTTTCGCCATAGCTCTACATGTAAGAGATTTTATTGACAACTTATGTTGAAAAATATCGTTTAAAAAAGTGGTAGCAAATTAAATTTTATTTTGTGTGACATATTTATTGCTTTACTTGCTCATTTCAAAAGTGTCCCAATACTTTTATGACCCTTGTTTGCCTTTAAATTATATTAAAAAAGCTGTATCAAATTATAAAGCTAAAATATTAGCAAAATTTTAATTATATAGTGTAAACCAAATGTTAAAGCACCTCTTGATTACTTTACTTTTATTTTAATAAGATAAATATTTTTATAGCTTTACATATTACGCATCCCAAGTGTCCCAATACTTTTTTGACTGACTGTAGATAAACACCAGAGAACTAACTCCAGAGAAGACAGCGTAGCCTTTATCATTCCTTGGTAAGGGCAGATCGAATCCTTAAGAACGTGAAAAGCCGGATTTGACCTTAGTCAGTGCTAAACACACAACTGCTATTGCTTCCGCTTTCTAACATTACTTATTTTCATTACATTTTAATTATTATTTTTTTAATTTGATTGATATGAGGTTTAAAATAAATTTCAAATCACATTCCGAAACCCGTGCACAAGGAGAGAATCTAGCACCGATCTATTGAGCTGAGTGTACAACCACTCCGCTACATATTCAACGCACATATGTAGCAGTAAATGCTCTCCAGAGTTTTTCAAACTTTCCTAATGACTTGATTTGTCGTTCAACGGTCACTTTTTGCACACCAGGATTAAACTTCTTGGTTTGAAACAGATTCCGAACTACAACAAACATCCAAGTTCATGGTGGGATTTGAACCCAGAACGAAAACAATTCGGTTGCCCGATCAGCTTATTGAATAACGCTGGAATAAAAATTCCTATTGAACATTATTCAAGTTAAGCTATGAATATTGAAGAAAATTTCAATTATGTGATTCTTTACCGCCGAGTTGAATAACGATAGATAAATCAATGATTATTATCTGGATCTCTTTTGCAGTTAGAAAGTAAAACCGAGATTTTTATGACTGGGAACATTATTTCTGTCATTGAAGTGAAATGAACACTTACTGCAAGACTTCATTACTTCCAAGTAGGGCAAACGTATTCAAAGATGTGATTGAAGAAGTTGTTGAAATGACAGTGTTTGTACTGATTCTGTAGCATTCCCCCCCCTTCAGTGTCACTTCTACCTGAAATGTTATAAAGCAGCCACTTGCCTGAAATAGAAACGAGTAGTCAAGCTCGTTAAAACAGGCTCTTAATCTTTTTCAGATTACTGTTATTCCCTTTAAGGAAAAACTTTGAAGTCTGCATGCATTTGAAACACTTTGATTAAAGTAACTACATATCAGTTCTAATTGAATTAAAGTAGTAGTTTTGATTTTGGAACTTTCATTATAACCCATTTGTCAAGAATCTAAATATAGTTCAAATTATAAAATAAATAACTCTACTATACCCCCTTGGAATTTATTTATTAAAGAAATTAAATTAGAAATTTTGCGCTTTTTGTATTTAAAAAACAAATTAAACTAAATCTATGGTACGACCAAAGATCCTGGGATGCGAAGTCCTGGTTAGGTGTCCATATTAATGTGTAAGCCCTCTGTGTTCAGTTCCCAAGCATGCTTGGTACTCTGCTCATCGACTCGCTGAAGGAATGAAAGGCCGAGTTGACCTTGTTCAACCCAAGAATCGAACCGAGCATCTGCGCCTCTTGCGAGTGCGAAATGCTATCATCGGGCTACTTGAAAACAAAATATAGTCACATTATTTTAAAGTAAAAATTCTTAAATTTTAATGATAAAATATTTAAATATGAAGTGTTTTTAATGTCCTATATTTTATGAATGCGATAAATGATTTGAAATATTCTAAATAGAATTTTCGCGTGTCATCTTATATTGATAAAATATAGAGGGGGTATAAATATTACATTCAAATAAATATTTACGGCTTCAAATTTAATATAATAGTTTTCACACAGAACAAATATTAATAGAAATATTCTGTTTTAACAACTTGTTTTGTGCTTTCAATATTTAGTGCAAGAACATATTACTTTTTTGTTCATTAATATTTGTGGTACACATTACATATACACCAAAATTAGATGTTTGTACAAACTTTTTAGTAAACATTTTAAATTTAATAAAATTTTGAAAACTGGCAAGTACATAGAAGTGAATTATTACTGTAATCGATTCGAAAATATTGCTTTGGAATTACATAATTTCGAGAAACATTCTTGAGTGACCCGACAGCACTATGTGGCATCTGGGCTACTCAAACAGTTCACCACCCCCACAGTTTACCATGGTCTTAACTCTAAAAATCCCTTTCTGTTAATCCCTTCTGTTCAACATCAGTCAACCCATCTAAAGTTGGGTCGGCCCCCCTCTACCTCTTGGAGAAAGAGCTGGCTAAGAACATTTTCTATGTTAAACGCTCCTTTAAATAGCTTGTCGAGCGTATTTGATTCGTTCCAATTTTCATGTATTTGATTGCTTCAATTTCTTTAAGAAAAAAAAATACTGCATTTAAATACAATATGATCAAATATGTCAAACTTAAACTGAATGTTATGAAATTAAAACGAATAATAACTGAGTAACGGATCATTTCGAACAATTTTAAATTAAGAGAATATCGTAAACTACCAATTTGATTAAAAAATGTACAAACTAGTCAAAGCTGATAAATTAACGAAAATAAATCATGCTTATTTTTGGGAAAGAAAATCAGCATGATTTAACACTATAGATAGTGGATACCTTAAAAAAAATCAAGACTTTTTAAAAGAAAGGTTTTGCAATTTCGTCTTGCAACACTGTTCTGTTACTGCTTTCAAAATGCCATAAAATCTCAATTTGAATATAACGTAAGCTTATCGATTCCATGGTTCTTTAGAATGGAAGGTCCCTTGTTCTATTTCGGTCAACGAAGAACAAAGTTGATTAATTCTGTTTAACATTCTGTCTGATAGTGTGTGGGGAAGTTTTTTGGGTTTTCTCCACAGTAAATCATGATGTGGGAAATGTGTACATAAACTAAATATCAAAACTTCATTCCTGTTAAACTTCTTTGATATTAAGGTATGTATTGCTGAAACTTTACTGAAACGCCTTTTCAAAAGTTTTCACTAATGTCGATAATTAAAATAAAATTTACATGTATAAACTAGATATCCAGCATAACATAAATATTAAGTTTCAAGCGTTACAATAAGTTCTCCTAAAAATAGCTCTTTGGAAAAATAAGTGCAATACAGTTAAAAAATCTAAATTTTAGCATATATGTATAACGCAAGTGACTATGGTAGCAATATACAAAGCTGTTGACATCGATTTGAAAAATACTCAAATTTTAGATAATATGCCAAGTTATTATTGTTCATCAAGGTCCAGCTGCAGGAGGTCCTAAAAAAATCAAACAACGAGACAAAAGTCATCGCGCAAAAGCATCCACAGTGGCGGCCTGTGCACTGGAGGCATTCAAGATTTTAATCCAACCGTATAATTAAGGGTACCCCCATACGTCCACACAGGACAAATTTAGAAATTATTTAATATATAGAATATTGGTTATAACATAACCCAGAATTTTTCGAAGAGAGTTGTGCCAGTAATGCACGGGATTCAACCCCAGTCACCAATGAGCCATATCAGGAGGTTCGGTTACTTTCTGCATGCAGGTTCGACAGAGCGGGTACTTGGGAGTTTTCCCGACCTTCTCCCTTGCGACTAGTCAATGCAACACACCAAGGGAAGTTCTCCCTGAAGGCAATTTAAAGAATGGATGCTATTATGCCTTTGAAACTTCGATTGTCCCAGCACAGTAACATGATACATTGTAGGATTTCTTAAACTAAAAATATTTTTGAAAATATCGTAAGTTCATCTAGTATTTAAGATGATTAGAAGTAAATTCTAATAAAAACATGATCTGTCAGTCACTGAATTTTATAAAAATTATTTCCATTGTATATTAAGTACTTTACTCATAATATTTAGCCCATGTTGACAATAAAATTTTTCTAGAGCACTACTTTATTTGCACGACCTTCATTTATCAAAACGACACCAAAACTGCCAAATTAGAATTACTCTCAAACAATTTGTTGCTTCTTCCAGCTTCTGCATTTAGTAGGCATCATGAACCCTCCTTCATCTAGAATGGTGTTTCAATTCATGCCATTGGAAAGCAATGCATGTTTTTTTTTTTTTGGGGGGGGGGGAAGACACCTTAGCTTCGATTCTGTAAATTAAAACTCATTTTTTTCTTAAAAATAATGCAATTAAATTGAATAAATATTCCAATAGCCACCAATTCATCGAATTGTGGGAATGGAAGTGCTCACAATTGCTACTTTTGGATTTATTTTTGAATATGATTTGGCAGTTCATCTCTGAAGTCTTAAAAATGAAATATTAAGTCTAGTAAAAGTATAATTTAGACAAACTTTTCAACTAGACGTTTGAAAGAAAAATTAAAGTTTTCATGGAAAATTATTATTTGACAGTCTTGTGACGGAACAAAGTTCCAATTAAATAAAAAGTATCAAAACATAGTTTTTAATAAATGATTCAGTATTCTTACGAATAGAAAGTTAATTGCCTTATGTCTATGCTGGAAAATTTGTTATGACTTCAACTGCCAGACTGTTTACAACGTATGCAAAAATAAAATACCATTATCAGAATATGAAAAAAAAAAAAAAAACAAACTTGTTATTAATTAATCATGTAAAATTTACTCTCAGCAAAATAAACACAGTTTCTTTTTAAGAGAATTTGATAGTTTCGGATGTAAGAAAGATATGAGAAAAGAATCCAGCGAAGACTATTACAGAAGAAACGCCAGGAAATTAATTGAAAGATTAACATTCAATTCAATAAGCGCAGATATTGCATTTGTTATTGGAATCTGTTTAATACACTAAGTTATTGCTCCTGTGATTGATTTATAATACATTTTTTTTCCCAGTAATGAAATTACATTAGTCACTGGTTGAGCCATATATAGCCGTTGTGCCCCGGACTGCAACAGTAAGCTAACAAGTATAAAACACTTGTTTATTGCGTTTTGAACAAGGGGCAGATGAAGCGAGATTTTGCCCGAGCTCATCCACGCCGTGAATAACTCACTCGGGTAGTAGTAATCCATCCACTCTTTTAGAAAATATTCCTGGCATTTTTGAGAGTAAAATAACTTAGAGTTAATTTGCCTATGAAGAGATTACTCAAAGAATTTGGAAAAATATTGTTCCATTTAAAAATTAGGGAGATCAGTTCAGAAATAATTATAAAAGTAAAGAAACTATTTTAATATATTCACATTCAGATATCTTAAAATCGAATTTTCAAAGACTGAATTAAATATCAGTTTGTGATATGAATTTAAGTCTTATTCATCAAATAAAATTTGCAATATATTTTTATTTTTAAAATAAATGAGCAGCTAGATATATTCATAACAATACAGATTTCAATAAAAGGAAATTTACATAAAATTACATAACAAAAGAAAAATGAATAAAATTAAAAAAATATTTAAATTTTATTTGGAATGAACTCCAAAAACACTTCAGGATGCTAAAAACATATTGCACCGAATCAATATCTGAAAACTGTAAGGCGCATGTTTTTTTGAAATAGGACATTTTTTAAATGTCAATTTCAACACTGCATTTCAATACAAACAACAAATGATAAAACAGGTGCAGAATATTTAAACTATGGAAGTTTAAATGTTCCATTAAGTAAATTATATGATACAAATGGCTTATGTGTTGTATATTCATCATAGGCAAAAATGACTACTTTGATCAAGATTTACTATTTACAGTGAATTTTAAATATTCCCTCCAATCAAGTTGAAGATAAAAAGCCAAGTTCACTAATGTGTAGTTGCTAACACAATTTAGCCACTAACTCGCCAAAATAATATTGCTTTTCAATAAATTGTAAATTCGAGATAAAAAAAATAACTTATTTAAATTTGTAACATGGAGATGTAAGGGATTATTTGTAAACCATTACAGAACAAAATTTATCATTAGAAATTTATTTACTTCAAAATATAAAATAATCGCAGATGAATAAGGATCCCTAGAATATGATCATTCCGAAAGCAGATCACCGAAAACGCAGCGGAAACAAGTTTTATTCGAAGAAAACACGATGTTTACATATTTGCTCTTCTTACATTCACAAGAATAAACCTTCATGTCCTTTTCTAAGGAACTTCTATTTTAGAAAAATCTGAACATTAATAATAATAATA